>JBBDGP010000555.1:767500-1367500 GCA_037952835.1 Lithobates septentrionalis
CTGCCATTCCTGTGGTGCTGAAGGAAACAAGAAAAATAAAAATAAGTACTTTTACACATAACATTGCCAGCAGATTAGACACAAACATTCTTGGCCAACATCAGTATAACATTGATTTTAAGGAGTATTTAAAGAAAAAAAAACTAAGGTCCACTTATCAGATTCCTCACCCCCTCCGATGGCCCATTGTACAAATTTTAGGGGGGGGGGGGGGATTTTTTGGACAGGTAACCCTCTCCACTTCATTGAGAGCTGAATGCATAAATAATGTGTATTACTTTGGCCAGCCCCTCTTTACTTACACTATTGGCAGCCTACTGGACAGGTAAGAAGTGTCATAATACAAAAATATAAATATACACTGTACAAATTGAAGCACATTTTTATATTCTGCAATTACCTATCAAGATAATAGGAGAACAAAACTTTAAACAGTACCATTTGAAAGTATTCAGGCAGGCCCTTTCACTACATGCTTTGGTGAATTCATCCATAAATATGACCACAAAGAGGTAGGTATAGTTTGTATGGGTTTGGCAAAGTCAGCTGATAGAGGATTGGTATCGGTTGACTTAGTGGTTGGGGGGAGGGTTCTAAATGATTTTGGGACCCCAAAAAAAGCCTCTGGCACTCTGCCTGAATTTAAGGACACAAATAACATTTGTACACATTTTAGGGGGTGTTTAGGGTAAAGCGCTACTATGGAGCTGACAAAATACATAGTTAAGGGACTAGGCTAGGTGTGTATGGGCCCAGGATAGCATGCTGGGGAAGTTAGTGAAGGTAAATATGCATGAAGGACAAAAAAGGAACTTGAAAAACTTCCAGCATGCATGATGATAAAGAGGACATTCACAGCATATTACAATCATGGTAATTAGGGAATGATGAAAGAAATACAATACATTAGCAAACATTAAATACATAGAATGTGATGTTAAAGGAGAAATCTTGCCTTAATATAGTCCTTCTGCAGGACCTGTATGATGGCAGAACAGGTCTCTGGAATAATGATCCCAAGAGCCTGGGGGGAGATGCCAGTCAAGAACTTGATGTCCTGCAGACTTCTCGCCAAGTAACACAAGGTGGCGACTAGCCTCTGTTCAGGAGTGATGGCTTGTCGCATGCAGGTGTCCTGCTTCGTAATATAAGGGGACAGCAAAGCCAACAAATGGGGTCTGTCATCCGGAGATAATTCCTGAAACATCAGGATTATTCTCACGGATTTCCGCAACAAAAGGCATGTACGAGAATTGGTCACACTGGAGCAACCAATTCTTGGTCCATGAACTCCTCCCCGCCCTGTTCATGGACTGGGCTTGGGTCAAAGTAAGAACCCCAACACCCAGCCTCCGCACAGTACAAACTCTACAATGAGTACATACCCGCAACATGGCTTCAAAACGATTGGCTGGTCAGAACGAACTAACAGAATGCACTGAATATCAGAAAGGTCTGAGAAGAGCGAGCTGAAAATCAGAAACAAGCGTTTAAGAACGCACCGAAAATCAAATACGTAATATAAAAATACGCATTGAAAACCTGATATGAACTGACTACATGCACTGAGAACCAGATACAAACCCACAAGCACAAACTGAAGAGCAGTAATGATCTGAAAAGCACGAGGCTGAAAAGCGCGAAATGCCTATCACCAAACATCTACTAACACGAGATTAGCAGAAGGAGCCCAAAGGGTGGCGCACTGGCTATTGAACTTCCTCTTTATAGTGCCGTTGTATGTGTTGTACGTCAGCGCATTCTTGACTATCGGAATTCCCGACAACATTTGTGCGACCATGTGTATGCAAGACAAGTTTGAGCCAACATCCGTCGGAAATTAATCCCAGGATTTCGTTGTCGGAATGTCCGATCGTGTGTTCGCGGCATAATGCTCATACAACTAGCAGAGCTGTATAAAATACCAAAAAGTAAATACAGTGCGTGTTCTGACATCAGGCCTATAGAAACATTATATAAATATATAAAGCAATAACCAGTGTAATACCGATGTACATGCACCCGGGGGCCTCAAGATGCATTAAAACAATGACAACCGGCCTCCTGGTTGGAGTTCTTTAGATAGAGTTTCCGGGTGTACATCAAGGAAATGCCTCAAGAAGAAAAGAAACTTTTTTTTTTTTTTTTATTTTGTTACCCGTGTTCCTGCTTGGGAGATATCCTCCCTTCCTGTTGGTGAGACACAGAACTAAACATTTACCCTAATATTTTGTTTAGGGTTTCACTTTAATTGGTGGATATACACCAATCAGACATAACTTCATGACCACACACATAATATTAAGTAGGACCCCTTTTGTCACCAAAACAGCTCTGACCTGTTGAGGCGTAGATGCCACTAGAACTCTGAAGGTATCTAAATAGTGCCGAGTAATAATAAAGTGGCATATTGCCTAATATAGAAGGTAAATAATAGAGATGAATCATGCGTTGTTGAAATATATGCTGCATACATAAGTTAATTAAAAATGAAAACTACAAGTGAATAGAGTGAATTCACAACTAATTACAGATGCAGACCCTACACCTATGGTGTAAAAAGCAATAAAAATGTATGTGGAAAGTGCAAGCAAGTGGAATAAAATGAATATAATAAATACGTATAATGTGAACCACACTCAAGTACAGGGTACCTCTGAGTGTCTAGAGTGATCACAGTAAAGTGATATGTATGCAGAGTGACAACACATTAAAAATGGAAATAATAATCGGGATGTAAAAATAAACCACACTTAAGTGCAAGGTTACTATGAGTGTCTTGGGGAATCACATTAAAGGTGATGAAATAAAATCAGAAAGGTGAAAAATAAAAACTGTACATAAATACTCTAAACATATGGGTATAAGTGTCACTATTCCTTCAGCTGCAGTGCGAACCTTTATATGGATACATTTAAAACATAAACACATATAAATAAAAATCAAAATAACATAAACCGCACTTCAGTGCAGTGTAAAAGTAAATATCCCATGAAAACCTATACAGGGTGATGATAAAGTGTCCAGTGTCAGCAATCCGTGCTCACAAAAATAATACAGCGTCCAAAAAACAGAGTGACTTTGTGCAGCAATAGTTAATAAAAAACTTCTTAAACGTGCTTAGTAGGAATTGTGAAGGCAGCAGCTAGATTCTAGCGTTGCTTTCCTCAGATAGGTGATAAGTGTGGAGTGACAACACCAGTCCTCTTCATGCAGCAATCCTATAATGGAGGGCAATGGCCCCTTACCTCACTGTGCTGAGGTTACAGCATGAAACAGTGTGTATGATGTCTCCTATGGGGTCAGTCCTGGGTCTCAAACTGTCCTTCAGTATGCCTCAGATCATGCAGAGGGCACAGCGGCCAAAAGGAAAACAAAAGTGCCACATAGTGTAGTAATTTTGTAAAGTGAAGGCTTTATTCAAGAAATACATATGGTACTCACACAGCGGTGCAACATGGGATGAGTTGTATCCTGACGAGCAGCGAGCTCGTATGTTGTTACAGTGGAGGGTGCCGGTCCCTACGCGTGGCGTCACTGGTCACGTGGCTTCTTCATCCCCTGAAGAAGCTACGTGACCCGTGACGCCACGCGTGACGCCACAACTCACCCCCTGTTGCACCGCTGTGTGAGTACCATATGTATTTCTTAGTTGTGAATTCACTCTATTCACTTGTAGTTTTCATTTTTAATTAACTTATGTATGCAGCATATATTTCAACAACGCATGATTCATCTCTATTATTTACCTTCTATATTAGGCAATATGCCACTTTATTAATACTCGGCACTATTTAGATACGTTTACACTAGGACTAGCGCAGCACCACCCCCCTTTTTCTATTCTAGCTATTATTTAGGGCCAGGTTGGACCCTTCTCGGTGCAAGCTGCTTGTCCCTCCCCCCCCATATAGTTTTCCAATTTTGCATGATAGCGCAGGAATACCATACTTATCACAACTCTGAAGGTATGCTGTGGTATCTGGCACCAAGCTGTCGGTAGCAGATCCTTTAAGTCCTGTAAGTTGTGAGGTGGGGCCTCCATGAATTGGGCTTGTTTTTCCAAAACATCCCACAGATGCTTGATTTGATTAAGACTCTGAGAATTTGTAGGCCAAGTCAACACCTCACATGAATAGCGGGACCCAAGGTTTCCCAGCAGAACATTGCCTAAAGCATCACACTGCCTCCAAGAACTTGCCTTTTTCCCATTCTGCATTCTGGTGGCATCTCTTCCACAGGTAAGAAATGCACATGCACTCAGCCATTCATGTGATGTAGAAGAAATTATGATTCATCAGACCAGGCTACATTTTTCCTTTGCTTCATGGTCTAGTTCTGATTTTTAGTGATTTTTACAAAGACTGTATTTCTTTATTCTCTTTCTTTTTCTTTTTTTAACTGAAGGACGTGATGATAGCCAAATGGCCAATAGTATATGTACTAAAAGTGGAGCTGCAGCCATCATTTGTTCCCGTGACAACTGTTAAATGTGGGATTTCCTCTCACAAAAGTGTGGGGAAATCTCTTTAATGGAGGTACAGACAGTTGATAGGAGTTCTAACCCTTACCAATTTTATCAGACGTTAAAAATGTTTAGCTAAAATAGTTTAGAATTCCACTTTACTGTGAATTGGATGTCTTCCTTACTGGAAACAAGATCTCCAGCAAAAAAATAATACATTTGACTGCTGACGGAAAGGTTTTTTTTCCATACTATGAAAATTAATTGGCAACTGCCTTCCTGCAAGTTTTGTATCAGCTTCTTTTGGATGAGCAATATTAGAAAAGTATTAAAATATCTTGACCTTAGTGAACTTGATCTCAAGCTTACTATGTTAGTAGATATATTTCAGGTGGAAATATCAGTAGCTTTACAAGCTTGCAAGAATAAAATTCCTGACAAGAAGCAATATACAAAAACAGTCATTTAAAAAGAAGCAAAAAAAAAAAAACTTTAATGTTACCTGCATAAAATTGCAAGATTTTTACAATGCAATTGAGCCCCAGTGAAAAACTCTGATAAATAAAGGAGAAAAAAAACAGGAATACCAAGAATACTTGTTCACACTATTTGCATTTACCATACAGGTGGGTGTGAACCAGGCTTAAAGGATGCCTTTTAAAGTGGCTGTCCTCTCCCTTGCTGAAAAATGGTGGGGGAAAAAAACTACATAAAATACTTACTTTTACCCTGGCCTCTACCCACAGTGCCTAGGCAAGGTTATCATCTTTCACTGACATCCTCCAGCAAGATTCTGTATAGTACCCAAATCTTGCTGGAGAATATTGTAAGGGAGTGTGTAGTGGTTGGATTGGTTATTTTGGTTCCATATAAATAGATTGGAAAAAAGTGTGGGGCTTCCATAGTTACCTACAAAGATAACTCGTAGCTACAGTTGGTCAGTTGACTAACTTGTGCAGCTTATCTGTGTGCGTGTCACCGGCGCAAAAACAACCCTTAGTTCCTCAAACAATGTTACATACTAAATGTTAGGGATGCTGCATTCAGAAAAAACCCTTCACTTAGATGGGTAAGAAATACTAGTTGGTATATGTGAATGCGCTACTCCCGTAATATACCACCACCTGTAATACTTATCAACTACTAATCATAAATGTTTCATGTGCATAGATTTAACATTTTTAGATCAATAAATCATATATCCATTCAATGCATATACATATAACAAAAAGTCCTTCAGATGTGTTGCAAAGTCTTGTAACCATTAATGTGACTGACGTGCTCCTATGTTGCTTCAATATTCATATGTGACTGAGTGGGACCCTCCACCATTCAGATTGGCCACTCACCAGATACTTCACTAGGGGTGCGCCTTTGGTTCATTCAAGAGATAACCACTCCACCTAGGTACCACTTCTCACCGGTTAACACTTGGGTTCTAATGCTCCTCATAGGAAAGCATGGGGACAAAAGGCGATCATAGCGCAATATGTTTGAACCGTTTATTTTAAAAAAGTTTCAAAGGTTAAAATCACTCACATTTAAAAGTGCCCTCGAGCCGGCACGGAGCTTGTCCAGCAGTTACGGATGGGTGGCTATTAGCATGGTCTGCCTGGTGTTAATCTGCGGCCTCCACGCTCGGCTTGCACTCCAAGCCTCGTTCCCGTTCTCGTCCGGTCACGTGATGCATAAAATTCTCCCAGCAGCCTCTACGCGTTTCGCATCATCAAATGCGTCATCAGGAAGCTGGTGCAGCTTAGTTGTTTTTAACTATGTATGGTACTTCTAGGCTGCCTTAAGTTTGGGATCACAGCATAGTGTGGATGAGTCTTCGTTTTCTGTGGTGCCGATTAAAATGAGAGACTTCTCAAAAAGATGATGAGGGAACCTTGACTGTTAGGGCTCTAAAGTACTAAAGAAATTTCAATCATTTTGAATGAGACTACCCTGCCTAGCTAAGAAAAGTGATATAAGTTCCACACACAAAGGAGGTTTTGGAATTTTGATAGTAGGAGTGGATCACTTGTAATATATAGGGATGTGCCGGAGGCAGTAGGGTTGATTCCCAGGTAGGTTAGTTTATTAGGTTCCAAATGATAGGGAAATAACTTTTGCAGGAGGCTGACTGTCGGGAAGGCTTTAGATTTGGGCGTGCTGACATACAATCTAAGATAGCAGCAAAATCAGTGAACAAGATCTAAATAATGAGTAGGGATATTGTGGGGTTGGTGATGTAAAGGATATTGCCGGCAAAAGGCTTAATTTATGATCACCATAATTGATACCTGAAATATCTGGGTCAATTCTAATAACTTTTGCCAGTGGTTCCATGGCAAGGGCAAAGAGGAAGGATGACAGTGGGCATCCTAGTCTTGTCCCCTTAGAGACACATAAGTAGTCAGATTTAAACTGATGTATTTAACGAAAGCTTGTGGCAAGGAGTAAAAAGAAGCTACCAATGTTAGGTAGTGTAAGGGCTTACCTTGGTTGGAGTTCATAGTGCAGAAATGTATGCTCACCCTTGCAAATACACACAGCCCACGGTAACAAGATAAGAAGCTACCTGGGCTGTGAATCTGTGCATGGGGGGGCTTGACAGGAATTTGCCAAAGGATAGTCGAGGTAAAGCCATAGTCAGGGATTCCAGAAGTCAGAATAAACGATAAACAGAGCCAGGGTCAGAAGCCGGGGTCAGTCTTGGAACACTGGAACCTTTGGCAAAACAAGAGACAATAAACTGACAAAGCCCCAGAGTGAGGCAGTGTTTTATACACAGCTAATTGGATAAACTGCCTCAGCTGAACCAGGAGTGACAGGTACAATCAGAGTATCGCCTTCAGTACTTCATGCAGAACTAGGCATAGCTGGAAAGCAGGCTGAATAGAGAACTGAGGTGTGGCTCAAAGGTAAAGCAACAGGAGCAGCAAACGGAAGGTTATGGACTCAATACCACCTTGAGCCACTTGGGGCGTGACCACACCTGGCAGTCTGCTTGGCATGGTAGGGACCATGACAGGCAGTGCAGATCAAAGTCCCAATGGGGTAAGATGCAGAAGATGTAGGCTGAAGATAATGAGTTGAAGGCTCATTTGCCAACATTGTTGCTGGCCTGGTGCAACAGTTTAAAGCTGACTTGATCTTTGTGTATCAGACAGCCTAGTTCAGTATTCATTCTGGTTGCTAGTACTTTCCTCAGTAATTTCTTATCTATATTGAGTGAAAATATTGTCATAATGGGGTTAAGGGTTGATACTTATGCTGGCTTCAAGTAATTCTCTGCAGAAGTGGTGGGAGAATACTAAGATTTTCAGGGCTGTCATCAATATGGGTACCAGATGTTCTGCAAATTTTTTATAGTACAAAGCTAAGAAGCCATCAGGTCCAGGGTGTTTGTTGGCTTTAAAGGATTTGATTGAGGTGGAAAGTTCTCTTTCTGTAGTAGGGCCTTCTGGTAGAGCCAGTTAGGTAGACACGGAAAATGAATTTGGGTCAGGAAGGAGTCAATTAGTGGGAACTGAGTAGGGCGATTGTCCACGTTGGGGGTAGTTCAATGGATTAAGTTCTGTCCTATTTTCAGGCAAATGGGTTTTGGAGTGAGGTCAGAGTTGCTTGATCGGGAAGCAAGAATCTTGCTTGTTTCCTTTGCAACAGAGGAGTGGCTTAGTATTCTCATAGGGCAAGTGAAATAATTTTGCCAGAGATTGGACTGATAGAGGGAATCGTTCATATGTTAGAAAAGGTCTGTGTTAGGGGATTTGAGTAAATAAAGAGATAGGACTGGTGCACTGTGATCTGTCCAGGGCATACCTTTGGTGTGTATTGTTAGGATAGATAGAAGAGTTGTGTAGCACCCTCTTAGCTAGGTTTCTAACATTTGAGGCAAATTTAGTCTGTGCTGCAGTGGAGCAGTATTCAATTGATTTTGGCTGTTCTGGGTTCTGCTGGTGGCAGGCTTAACTGCTTCCCCCTTGTTTTTGGTAAGTTCCAGAATTTAGTGGGTGGAAGAGGCAGACCCTCACTTGCATATTCATACAACCTCAGCCAATCTCTGGCAGGAGAAATGGCAAGTAGAAGGAGGAGGTGTGGAGCCTGGAACAGCAGGGTACTTGTTCCTATGGGAGAAAACCCAGCCTAAGGTCTGAGGCCCTCTGGGCTGATCATTGCAGCTTAGAAGAAGATTATCTAGATCCCAGCTCCAGCTAGAGCTAGGGGGCCCACATCAAGAGTTCCTGGAAAGCAGTGTAGGAATCCCACAGAAGATATAACCTGAAGGCATCCAGTACAGAGCCTGGCTGGTACTGCAAGAAGGCAACATGAAGTACATAGGGCACAGTGAGTACAAGCCTAAAAGATCCCAGAGACTTTCCTTGCCACCTTTTGGGAGAGCTCACTCCAGTTTGCAATGGGGTCCCCTGAGTTGTAGTTCACCAATCACTGAATACAGAGGGTGGTTGCACCCTAAAGAGACAGTACAGTTAAAGGGGTACTCCATTATCATTCTGCTAGTTTAGAGTATTCCAAGGTTCCCCCTCTTCCTACCCAAGTTAAATCAGCAAATAAACGACAAAAAGACATGCACTGCCTGTTTACTGAGTTGAGAAACTGTGAACTGTTTTGTTCTTGGCTGCCATATGCCTCACAGAGAATGTAACCTGGGATAAATCAGCCAGCTCAGTCTAGGATTTGTGCTACAGTCGAATAAGAATATATGTTCAATGTGTGAGAACATTTCATGTGGGGAGACTAATAGGTGTATCACAGAGAGGTAAAAGAGAACACTGGGAGTTGGAAGAGCAGAGAGGTAGGAGGCTGGGGAGCCAGGATTCCATAAGTGCAAGGCATTTTCTATGCTTACTAAATTTACTATGATATATATGCACTGAGTTGACTAAAGCTAGTAGAGGAGGGGAAGAGAAAAGACATAACTCTCCAACTCAACACATTGCATTGTTATATTATCAAGACAATCCCTTGGAGCTTGAACCAAGAGGAAAGATGGGTGAGCAGGGTGTGTGCAGGGAAGAGCTAGGGAAAGGGGTAGTGATTACCATAGTCAGTTTTGCTATATGGCTTAAACATGTCAAAAGAAACAGAAAGTAATAAAAAATGGTGGAGGGAACCTCATTTGGTAAGAAGGGTAGACATGAATGATGGTTTGATGTGCCATAATAAGGGTATATAATAAGAACTTGGTGTATTAATAGAAGTCAAAACATGTATGTTGAAAATGGAACACACTTTTGAAGAGGAAAAAGGATGAGGAGGTACAGTACAGGAGAATGTAGGAGGAGGTGGGAAAAGGTTGCATGGCATGTGGATATAGAGGAAGGTACATGAATAATGGGAGAGGAGAGGGGAGATTGAGACTGTAGCGGGTAGCTGGTATAATTGTTAATGCATGCAATTGATCTTTTCTAGCAGGTCTTATTAATCTGTAGGTCCTCGGGGGAGGAGGATCAGAGCAGACAGGTGTTTCCTGGGGTAGTATTCCTATGATAGTCAGGTTCGTGGTCTGTTGGTGCCATCATGGCTGTGGCCTTATTCAGGGCATCTTTGATCAATCTGTTCAGCTTGCTCTGGTTGTTGGGAAGCAACATAGCTCCTGTTGGGAACTTGTCAGGGCAGCTGGAGCGTGTTCATATTTGCGTAGGTTTAGGCGGGGTAAGTCAGAAATTTCTATAGTTCTAGAGACAGGCAGTTATGGAGCTCACCTAAGATGCACTCTCAGCCTTGCTGTCTTTTTGATTCAAACTCTAGGACCAAAAGAGAACAGTTGGAAAACCAGTTCTAATTGTACCTACTTTCTTAGTGTGAAGTTAAAGTGGTTGTAAACACACTAAAAGACAAAAAAACTGCAAGACAAAGGCATAATGAGCTAGTATGCATAGCATACTAGCTCATTATGAAATACTCACCTTAGATGACTTCGGCACATGCTGATACAGGGGTAGGAATGAGCTTAACACCCCCCTGTTCGGTTCGCACCAGAACTTGCGAACAGGCAAAAAATTTGTTCGAACACGCGAACACCGTTAAAGTCTATGGGACACGAACATGAATAATCAAAAGTGCTAATTTTAAAGGCTTATATGCAAGTTATTGTCATAAAAAGTGTTTGGGGACCTGGGTCCTGCCCCAGGAGACAATGATCAATGCAAAAAAAAGTTTTAAAAACGGCCGTTTTTTCGGGAGCAGTGATTTTAATAATGATTAAAGTGAAACAATAAAAGTGTAATATCCCTTTAAATTTTGTACCTGGGGGGTGTCTATAGTATGCCTGTAATTGGGTGCATGTTTCACGTGTTTAGAGCAGTCTGACAGCAAAATGACATTTCAATGGAAGAAAAGTAATTTAAACTACTCGCGGCTATTAATGAATTGCCGGTCCGACAATACACATAAAAGTTCATTGATAAAAACGGCATGGGAATTCCCCACAGGGGAACCCCGAACCAAAATTTAAAAAAAAAATGACGTGGGGGTCCCCCTAAATTCCATACCAGGCCCTTCAGGTCTGGTATGGATATTAAGGGGAACCCCGGCCAAAAAACAAAAATGGCGTGGGGTCCCCCTCAAAATCTATACCAGACCCTTCAGGTCCGGTATGGATTTTAAGGGGAACCCCACACCAAATTTTTTTAAAAAATGGCGTGGGGTCCCCCTAAAAATCCATACCAGACCCTTATCCGAGCACGCAACCTGGCAGGCTGCAGGAGAAGAGGGGGATGAGAGAGCGCCCCCCCTCCTGAACCGTACCAGGAGACATGCCCTCAACATTGGGAGGGTGCTTTGGGGTAGCCCCCCAAAACACCTTGTCCCCATGTTGATGAGGACAAGGGCCTCATCCCCACAACCCTGGCCGGTGGTTGTGGGGGTCTGCGGGCGGGGGGCTTATCTGAATCTGGAAGCCCCCTTTAACAAGGGGACCCCCAGATCCCGGCCCTCCCCCCTGTGTGAAATGGTAAGGGGGTACAAAAGTACCCCTACCATTTCACAAAATAACTGTCAAAAATGCCACCCGGTGGCCCCGCCCCCCGTTATTTAAGAACTGTCAGAAGAGGAGAAGCGTCACACAGCGGGAGCCTCCCTCCGTGCCATCATGGATGCGGAGTGGCCCGAAAAGAAGATGAAGAGAAGAAGATGAAGAGAAGAAGATGAAGAGAGAAGCGTTACACAGCGGGAGCCTCCCTCCATGCCATCATGGATGCGGAGCGGCCCGGAGAAGAAGGGAAGAAGACGCCAACGCCGCGGAGGAAGATGCCGGACGAGAACACTGGAGGAAGAACCAGAAGAACCAGAAGAAGAAGAAGATGGAGGAAGAAACCGAAGGAAGATAGAAGAAAGAAGACAGAAGAAAGAAGCATTTAAATAAAGGAATTGTCAAAAACTGTCTCTTGTCATTTTTAACATTTTTGACACTTTTTTAGTGAAATGGTAGAGGTACAAGTACCCCCTTACCATTTCACACAGGGGGGAGGGCCGGGATCTGGGGGTCCCCTTGTTAAAGGGGGCTTCCAGATTCTGATAAGCCCCCCGCCCACAGACCCCCACAACCACCGGCCAGGGTTGTGAGGATGAGGCCCTTGTCCTCATTAACATGGGGACAAGGTGTTTTGGGGGACTACCCCAAAGCACCCTCCCAATGTTGAGGGCATGTGGCCTGGTACGGTTCAGGAGGGGGGGAGTTTTCTCATCCTCCCCTCTTTTCCTGCGGCCTGCCAGGTTGCGTGCTCGGATAAGGGTCTGGTATGGATTTTTGGGGGGACTCCACGCCATTTTTTTAAAAATTTTGGCACGGGGTTCCCCTTAAAATCCATACCAGACCTGCAGGGTCTGGTATAGATTTTGAGGGGGACCCCACAACATTTTTTAAAAAAAAAATTTGGCCGGGGTTCCCCTTAATATCCATACCAGACCTGAAGGGCCTGGTATGGAATTTAGGGGGACCCCCCCACGTCATTTTCTTTTTAAAAATTTTGGTTCGGGGGTTCCCCTGTGGGGAATTCCCATGCCGTTTTTATCAATGAACTTTTATGTGTATTGTCGAACCGGCAATTCATTAATAGCCGTGATTAGTTTAAATGACTTTTTTTCATTTGAAATGTCATTTTGCTGTCAGACTGTTCTAAACACGTGAAACATGCGCCCCTTTACAGGCATACTATAGACACCCCCCAGGTACGAAATTTAAAGGGATATTACACTTTTATTGTTTCACTTTAAGCATTATTAAAATCACTGCTCCCGAAAAAACAGCCATTTTTAAAACTTTTTTTTGCATTGATCCATGTCCCCTGGGGCAGGACCCAGGTCCCCAAACACTTTTTATGACAATACCATGAATATAAGCCTTTAAAATTAGCACTTTTGATTTCTCCCATAGACTTTTAAAGGGTGTTCCGCGGCATTCGAATTTGCCGCGAACACCCCAAATTGTTTGCTGTTTGGCGAACTTGCGAACAGCCGATGTTCGAGTCGAACATGAGTTCGACTCGAACTCAAAGCTCATCCCTATACAGGGGATATCTCCTAAACCGTGCAGGTTGAGAAGATATCCGGGGTAGATACAGGTACAGTGCCTTGAAAAAGGCTTTTTACCTATGTTGTTACATTACAGCCTTTAGTTCAATGTTTCTTTTTAATCTGAATTATATGTGATGGATCAGAACACAATAGTCTAAGTTGGTGAAGTAAAATTAGAAAAATATATATGTGATGGATCTCGGATACCCCTGCTGGGCACCTCCACCAGACCTGTGTCTCCTGTCCTCCAAACGCATCCTCAGCCTGCAAACTCGCCGTAACCAGCCCTTAACCCCTCAATCACGAGACAAGCCACACAGGTGTTGAGGGTTAAACATGCAGAGCATCAACACTTTATTAAGTACCAAACATACACTTTTAAACACAGTTAGGGACACTCCCCTTAGCCTTGTCATAGAGGGGGTAGGGGAAAAGGAAGAACCAATGGAAACTCAACACTTGTATATCCAAACAACTACAGTTGAAACACATAAAGGGATTATGATAAGCGGGCAGCCCCTACTTACACATCCCCTGCTGAGATGTGTCTCCAGACCTTTGTCTATGTGCCATAACCCACACAATTAAACACAGCAACAAGATTGGGGGGTGGGGAGAAGGGATGTAGCATTACATTACATTACATTATCTCAATACCATTTTGTCCCCAAGTCTCGTAGCCCCACGCTTTGGGAATACCGCCATCTTGTATATGCCTTTATCAGCTAAAAGTACATTGTTTGTGGAATACAAGTATATATTTAGCCCAGCCGGGCCAATAGGTTTAGGTAGCCAGAAACGACTGCAGGAGCCCAGCCACAGATACCGCGTTCACCCGGTTCCGATGAAACGGCGACCGCGGACACAAAATGTCTGGAGGTGGTATCTTCTCCCAGTGGTGGGAGACAGCAAATAGCCCTCCAAATCTCACGTTGTCTGCTGGGCCATAGTCTGTGGGTAGGAGGCGAGCCCACAGCCCCTTCCAAAACACACAGTGGCAGTGGGTTCTGTCACAATATACATAAAACTATTTTTCAGAAATAAAAAAATGATAATTGGCACGTGCGTATGTATTCACCCCCTTTGTTATGAAGCCCATAAAAAGCTCTGGTGCAACCAATTACCTTCAGAAGTCACATAATTATTGAAATGATGTCCACCTGTGTGCACTCCAAGTGTCACATGATCTGTCATTACATATACACACATTTTTGAAAGGCCCCGGAGGCTGCAACACCTAAGCAAGAGGCACCACTAACCAAACACTGCCCTGAAGACCAAGGAACTCTCCAAACAAGTAAGGGACAATGTTGTTGAGAAGTACAAGTCAGGGTTAGGTTATAAAAAAAGTATCCAAATCTTTGATGATCCCTAGGAGCACCATCAAATCTATCATAACCAAATAGAAAGAACATGGCACAACAGCAAACCTGCCAAGAGACGACCACATACCAAAACTCACGGACCGGGCAAGGAGGGCATTAATCAGAGAGATAGCACAGAGACCTAAGGTAACCCTGGAGGAGCTGCAGAGTTCCACAGCAGAGACTAGAGTATCTGTACATAGGACGACAATAAGCCATACGCTCCATAGATTTGGGCCAGAAGAAGACATTACTTTCAGCAAAAAACAAAATGGCACGTTTTGAGTTTGCAAAAAAGGCATGTGGGAGACTCCCAAAATGTATGGAGGAAGGTGCTCTGGTCTAATGAGACTAAAATGTAACTTTTTGGCCATCAAAGAAAACGCTATGTCTGACGCAAACCCAACACATCACATCACCCAAAGAACACCATCCCCACAGTGAAAAATGGTGGTGGCAGCATCATGCATGCATGGGGATGTTTTTCAGCAGTCAGGACTGGGAAACTGGGCAGAGTTGAGGGAAAGATGGATGGTGCTAAATACAGGGATATTCTTGAGCCAAACCTGTACCACTCTGTGTGTGTGATTTGAGGCTAGGACGGAGGTTCACCTTCCAGCAGGACAATGACCCCAAACACACTGCTAAAGCAACACTTGAGTGGTTTAAGGGGAAGCATGTAAATGTGTTGGAATGACCTAGTCAAAGCCTAGACCTCAATCCAATAGAAAATCTGTGGTCAGACTTAAAGATTGCTGTTCACAAGCACAAACCATCCAACTTGAAGGAGCTGAAGCAGTTTTGCAAGGAGGAATGGGAAAAAATCCCAGTGGTAAGATGTGGCAAGCTCATAGAGACTTATCCGAAGTGCAAAAGGTGGCTCTACAAAGTATTGACTTTGGGGAGGGGGGTGAATAGTTATGCACATTGACTTTTTCTGTTATTTTGTCCTATTTGTTGTTTGCTTCACAATTAAAAAAAAATAAAAATCTTCAAAGTTGTGGGCATGTTCTGTAAATTAAATTATGCAAATCCTCAAACCATCCGTGTTAATTCCAGGTTGTGAGGCAATAAAATAGGAAAAATGCCAAGGGGGTGAATACTTTTGCAAGGCACTGTAGTAAAAAGTAGATTTTAAGGGTTTACAACCACTTTAAAGTCTATGTTATTTCCTTTTAATAAGCTGATGATCCTACCAGTTCACTTTCTTTCTTGTAAACTGACTAAGCTAAGCACAGAAGCACAGCCATGCTTGAGTGGTCAGTGTTCATCCCCAGGCTAGCTGCAAGGAGGTACAGGACATCATACCATACATTCAACCTGCCCTCCTAATTCAAAATTGATCTGCCACTTGTTATTCTGAAGAAGACATATGATTAAGCTGTGCAGTCATGTGACCTATAAATACTGTAAAAGAGCAAAAAAAAAAAGAGTGGATTTTTAAAATGTAAATGCTAACATGGTATTGAAATAAATTGTACTGTTTGAACATGTGAATTTGCATTTTATTAGAATTCACATATATAAAAAGGGGGGTAGTGATGAAAATTGATTGTATAACACATAATGGCAAGATACAAAAAGTAGATTTGGGGTTTATATTAAACAACAATGCATTATTTTCAAAAATAACCTACCACTCAAAAACCAAAACAGAAAACTAATAGCATATTCAGAAATTCCCATTTCTGTTGGTAACAGAAGCATGCTCTACTTATGTAATAGGTTTTCCAGCAAGCACTCATTTGGCTCTTACAGTAACACATTAGAAAAATGATTGCAAATGCTCAGACCTTTGACTGTTCATATAGGAGCTGACCTTTCATTTAAAAATAATGCCTCCAGCAACAAAACACATTTCCGTATGTAAAGTTGCAACAAATATGTTTGTTGCAGGGTGTATAAATTGGCTGTTGACAAAATAATAGTAAAGTTGCAGAATTTAAAACATAACCTTGCCTCATCCATCACCTTGTGAAGTCAGGGTAAATATAAAGGCCTGACTATGAAATTGGATCGTCACATGGCATCATGGAATGATTGTACAGGTAATTTATATTTTAGGCCCCTTTCACACGGGCACCATCAGTTTAGCCACGTTAAAAACGTATCAGTTCTTATCCGTTGCTTCATCCGTCTTCTGTTCCGTTAATCTCCGTTTTCATCCACCTTCCGTACAGGTTTACATCCGTTTTTTTATCCGTTTTTGTATCCGTTTTCATCCATTTACAGCACTTTCTGTGCCTTTAAGGAAATTTCCCAGAAAGCATTGCTCCTCCCATCCTACATTGCCATGTGTGAACAATTTGCCGACTACTTTCTATCTCCATCAGGAGAAGTTCCATGGCAGTACCAATATACTGTATATAAATAATGCAGTGCAAATTTAAATGTATTAATTAATTAATTTGGTTATTTCATTGTGTTTTGATAGCATAAAAAGACACAAAAGCACATGATATGTTAAAAACAGTTTTAGTTTTATTATTCTGCATAACCCTTTTAAAATAAAAGTTTTTTCACTTTTGTTTTTTTATTTGTCAAAGTATTAACTTTGAATTATTTCTTCAAAACGGATCTTAACTGATCGGACGTTGACGAACATTGTTAGTTAATATCCGTTTTGATGGATCTGGACGTAGCCTTGTACATTAAAAAAATGGATAAAAACGGAATCAGAGGTTAACGGATGGTAACGGATGGTCGTCCGTTTGCCCATAGGAATGCATTGTCGTCCGTTGACGGATGGAAGAAAAACGGATAGACGTTCCGTCCGTGTGAAAGGGGCCTTATACCCAAGGTATTGAAACATAGTTTCCCATTGAAATATGTTGTTTAAAAGTCTCCTAACCTAATAAATAAATAATAACAAAAGAAAATACTGTACATGTACTTAGTAAAAAAATAAAAATAAAAAGTGGGGGGGGGGATGTCGAAGGATATGTTTAGAAAGAAGTAATAATAGCCACTCAGGTTGAAATCCCACTAAAGCATTATAAAAACCCTTTCACTCACCCAACTGTAAGGCAGATTCTACTACCCTTTACTACTGTTACCACACATTTTTGGTCTTTTTATGTGTTTTGCTACATTTTTTGGCACACTCATTTTGTCAGATAAAATTACAGCAAAACTGTATTGTATTGATTGCATTAAACATCTATTTAGATATAATCCAAAAGAAAATCCACATACCAATAATGTCTTTACAGGGAACTTTTAAGCTTCAGCACATGATGCAGCTCCCAAGAACACCACACTAACATGTTTCATATGGGGCGTTTGTGGCAAATTCGAGTGCCGCGGAGCGCCCCTAATGCACTGCAAAGCATGCACCTGACCTGCATGCTTTGGCCAATCACAGCGCAATGTGCTGTAAAAGATATGATTGGCTAAAGGCAGGGTGCCTTTGGCCAATCATGGCTCAGGGGTTAAGTCTACACTCCACACTACACGGCGGCCATATGTAGTGTGTTGTGTGGAGAACTTGAGATAGATTAGGCAGGTTAGTTAGTGGATAGAGCATGTAGTCAGTGTAGTATATATATATATATATATATATATATATATATATAGAGAGAGAGAGAGAGAGAGAGAGAGAGAGAGAGAGAGAGAGAGAGAGAGAGAGAGAGAGAGAGAGAGAGAGAGAGAGAGAGAGAGAGAGAGAGTGCACACAGGGTACAGTATATATTACAGTGCAGGCAGTGTACAGTATATATTACAGTGCAGGCATGGTACAGTATATATTACAGTGCAGGCAGGGTACAGTATATATTACAGTGCAGGCAGTGTATAGTATATAATTGGCATGGGGTCACCCCCTCAAAGTGAATTCACATAAGGTCTGGTACATGGAACCAAAGAATGCTTTATATGTATTTTGCAAACTTAGCATAGGGGTCACTCAATAGCTAAGGAAGCATGCTGTTTGCCACCCCTACCCCCCTTCATTATGGAGAATGGCAGTTTGCTCTACGGTCGGTTTAGCTCTTTAGAATAGATATGACAAAAAAATCAATGCTTAGCACTGCCCAGAGGATCTTCGAATACGGAGACAAGAATGGCAAATTACTGTCATGGTTGTCCCGGGGCCAGAACCCTAGTACCCATATTGGATGTGTCAGAGATGAGGGAGGTGCTCCTCTTATGAGCACGGATGAAATTCTTGCTAGGTTCATGAGATATTATGGTTCCCTTTACTCTACTAGGGTGGATTATGACTCAGCGGAACTTGGGGCCTACTTGGATAGGGTGGAATTTCCGTCCCTGTCCCGGGAGGCCAGTGAGAATTTAGAAAAGAAAATTACATTGGAAGAAGTCCAGATCGCTATGACTCAGATGCAACCTGGGAAAACTCCTGGTGCAGATGGCATCCCGATCAAATTTTATACCACTTATCAAGAGTTTCTGGCTCCTAGGCTCACGGGGTTGTTTGCACAGTTTGCTGAACTCGGGTCATTACCAGAATCTATGTCCGAAGCGGTAATTGTGCTGGTGCCCAAGCCGGGTAAGGATCCCGAGGACTGTGCGTCGTATCGACCGATTTCTTTAATCAATGTCGATGCAAAGCTGTTGGCCAAAATACTGGCGAATCGCCTGGCACGGGTCCTGGATGACCTGGTACATGTGGACCAGACGGGATTCATGCCCGGTAAGGGTACTGACATAAACCTGAGGAGACTACAGCTCAACCTAACCATCCCCCATAATAATGCTGGATCCAGGGTGATTGCCTCACTCGACGCCGAGAAGGCATTCGACTCGGTCGAGTGGGGCTACCTCTGGGAGGTCCTGGGTAGATTTGGGTTTGGCCCTCATTTTTTGCGATGGCTACGGTTGCTCTATGACAGGCCTTCTGCTTGTGTTAGGGCTAACGGGGGAGTTTCCGAGGGGTTTCGATTACAACGGGGCACGCATCAGGGATGCCCTCTTTCCCCTTCCCTGTTTGCCCTGGCGCTAGAACCCCTGGCCATATTGCTCAGGGCGTCCCCGGGGGTGGAGGGGCTGCGGATCGGCTCCTTGGAGGAGAAGGTGTCATTATATGCCGATGACGCTTTGCTATACTTGCATGACGCGGACTCCTCCTTGCGGGCTGCTCTGGAGCTCTTTGACGGGTTTGGTCGATTCTCGGGAGTGCGAATAAACTGGACCAAGTCTGTGTTGTTTCCACTCGACCCCTTGGCGCGGGCCACGGCGGCCCCCACCCAGTTGCAATGGGTTTCGAGTTTTAAATATCTGGGCATTCAAATAAGTCGGGACCCCTCGTAATTCTACGAACTAAATCTTCGCCCTGTTCTGACGCAATTTAGAACTAAGTGTGCCTCCTGGGGAAACCTCCCGCTTAATTTGTTAGGACGCATTAATTTGATAAAGATGGTTTTTCTTCCCAAATTCAATTACTTATTTAGAAATTCTCCAGCGTTGATCCCAAACACATTCTTTAGAGAACTGGATGGTTGTATTGGGTCCTTTATTTGGGGAGGTTCCACCCCTAGACTGGCGCGATTCACCTTATGTCTTCCGGTGCGGTGTGGGGGACTGGCGTTGCCCAACTTCCGGGTTTATTATTGGGCGGCCATTTTGGTATCGGTCAGATGGTGGTTTCTCCGCTCTAGAGCCAACGCGGCGGTCTGCCTGGAGGCGGCTTTTCTGGGCTCCCTGGGTGACCTTGGAAATCTAGTGTATAGAGGACCTGGGGCATATGTTAGTCTGCCGCTTCCAACTAGGACGACACTTAGAGTGTGGGTGGTGGCTAGAAGGAGGTTTCTCAAACCAAACCGCTGGTCACCCTTTCAACCTTTGTGGGGTAATACTAGTTTCCCACACTTCCGTACAATCCCAGACCCACAACTCTGGGCAAAGTATGGGGTGAAGACTATTCGAGACATTATGCCTGCTGGGAAATTATTGACGTTTAAAGACCTCTCAGACAAGTTTAAGTTACCCAGGTGGATGTACTTCCGCTATCAGCAATTGCGCCATGCAGCGCGAGCACAGTTCCCAGAACCTATTGTCCTAGCCATGGATCCCATAGAGGAGCTGTTGGCTCAGGAGTCGCTTTCCAAGCCTCTTTCCTCCCTATACCTGTCTCTGCTCAGCTTGGACTCTCCCAGACTGGAGAGGTTGTGGGAGACGTGGAGGGCGGACATTCCCACCTTGGAAAGAGAGGAATGGAACGAATGTTTTGAGGAAGGCTTTGGGTTGGTTATTTCATCCCGGGATAAAGTAATACAGGCCAAATTTCTTCATAGGGTGTATTACACCCCGCAGCGACTGCACAGACTGTACCCCTTGAGAGATCCCTTGTGTGGTAGGTGTAGGAGGGATGTGGGGACATATTTTCATATGTTTTGGACTTGTCCTGAAGTGACCAAGTTCTGGGCTGCAGTTTTTGAAGCCATTAATGAGCGTCTTGGGCTAGCACTGAGACCATCGCCGGAGTTGGCACTACTTGGGGTACAGGACGACGATCAAACACCAAGATATACTAAACTCCTAATTGCTTTTTTGCTTTATTATGCCAAAAAAACGATTCTGCTTAGGTGGACATCTGCAACCCCCCACCATGACACTTTGGGAAGACACTATTAATAAGGCTTTCCCGCTGTACAAAATGACATATTTGAACAGGAAATGTCCCAAAAAATTTGAGGGTATCTGGTCACCCTGGACAGCTTAAGGGTTTAGTCTAAATTACACGATGGATAGTGTACATGACTACTGTCTGAGATGCTCTGGCCTCCCCCCCCCTCCCCCGTTTTTCCCCTTCCCCTTTCCTCTCCTCCCCCCTTCCCTCTCCCCCCCCTCCTCCTCCCCTATCTAGTTTTACCCCATCCGGGTGTATGATGTTAGAAACTGGGAAATCTTCCCTTATTTCTTTGTTTTCTATTTGACTAAAATAAACTATAGTCTATGGAAGGCTCAAACTGCTAAATTACTTGATCTGCGAGTTGAGGGAGACTATTGCTTGTATTCTTGTGATTTTACCATCCATATATGACATGTATGACATACCACTTATTTCTTTCTGTCTGTACCATGAAGATTTTTTTATCAATAAAATGAAATTTTTGACCGTGAAAAAAAAAAGGAAGCATGCTGTCATGAGGAGACTCCAGGAAAGGAACATTACGGTAAGTATTTGATAACAATGTTCCATATTCTTGGGTCTCCTCATGACAGCATAGTATGGGATGTAATTAGCAATACACACAGGAAAAAAAAAGGGGGGGGGGACCAAGAAAACAAAATGCTGCAAAAAAATTGTTTACTCTTGTCAAATGACAGTAAGAGGTTCATAGTACATAAAGTTTATAATGCTTAATACATGTGTTTGGTGAGCTCCAGCTGGCTGCCCTGCATATAATTTCCATCCTTAGCATGAGACACTCAAGAAGCCGATACTCCCAATGTTTATTGAGCTCTCACCTTTTGTGGTGGCGGCAGGCCCTTTGCAGAGTATGAGAAACGTATTGTATTTCATATCTAAGTAGCGCTGACTCTCAGAGGTGCATCAAAACTTCCCCAGCCCATTTTTCCCGGTCAGGAAAGGCTGAGATATGTACTTTCAAGCTATTGTAGCCTAGACCCAGATCTAGAATATTTGATGTTCTGGGGACCAGAAGATCAAATTCTTTTGATTCGGGCAAGAAAAGGGATTTTCTTTATATCCGATGGTAATTAACATGTGTGGAAGGCTTTCTTGCCTATAGCAAGTCCCTCTGAAAACAATCTTTTACTCTCAATAAGAGCACAGTCAGGCACAGTCTCTGTGGATTGGGATGTTGTCAATGCTTCTGGAGCAACAAGTCTCTCCTGCAAGGCAGATGATAAGGAGGAGCTATCATCATCTGGGTGAGGAGAGGAAACCACGGCTTCCTTGGCCAGGAGGGTGCCATCATGATTGCTTTCCCTGCTTCCCTGCTGATCTTCAGAAGGGCCCTCCAAATCAAGACTGTTGGTAGGAAAACATACAGCAGGCTAAAGTCTCAGCGGATTGAAAAGGCACCTTAAGCCATTGCCTGTTGACTTAAAATCCCCTGGAACCCCCCAGTTGTTGAAGTTTGGTTTGAGATTTCTGGGGTTCAAGGACCACTCATTCTTGTCAAGATATTCCCAGCTCAGCCTGTCTGCTAGGGTATTTTCCCTGCCCAGAAGGTAGGACACAGTCAAGGCCTGAAGGTGCTCTCCTGCTCAAAGAGAAATCTCGTCCGCTATCTTCAAGAGGGGAAGGCTCTTTGTGCCACCCTGATTCACTATATAAGCTACAGCTGTCTTGTTGTCCATCAGGAATTTTACACAGGCCCTCTTTAGAAGTCTGGAAAATGACCTCAACGCATGCCATGCCGCCATGAGTTCCAAAATATTGGATTGAAGAGGAAGAGTCATCTGCCATCAGCCTTGGTAACCTTGGCAATGCACCCCCTCAGCACTGGAGACTGGCATCCAAAATAAAATAATTGATCCAGAGACAATTGATCCCATTGCTGAAGGAAAGAATTCTGAAGGTGCCTCATATGCCATAGGGCCCATGTGACCTCCAAAGACAGTGGTGTAGTGGATAGCACTCTCACCTAGCAGCAATAGGGTCGCTGGTTCAAATCCCGACCACGGCACTACCTGCCTGGAGTTTGCATGTTCTCCCTGTGCCTGCGTGGGTTTCCTCCGGGTACTCCGGTTTCCTTCCACACTCCAAAGACATGCTGGTAGGGTAAAAAGCGCCCTGAGGCGATTCGGTTCGCATAGGTAGCGCTATACAAGTCACTCATTCATTCATTCATTCATTCATTCCAAAATAGCTGCTGATATCATACCCAGCAGCACCATGAAGTCTTCTGCACTCAGTGATGAAGATTCCATGACCATTTGGGTACAGGTAATTAGCTGTGCAATCTTCATTTGAGGCAGAAATAGCTTCTCTCTCACTGTCTCAAAAATGACCCCCAAATGCTCCATCGACTGCCGAGGAGACAGCTGGCTTTTTTGGTAATTGAACAGCCAGCCAAATCTGGCCAGGGTCTGCAGTGCCAACATTTTGTGCCTCCTCAAGGTCTGTGGAGAGCTGGCTAGTATGAGGATATCGTCCAGATAATGGTATGCTTTAAACTGAACTTTAACTGGTTCCCGACTGGCTCAGGTGTATTTACGGGGGCACAATGGCTCTTACGGGGTTCCTTTAAGAGCCGCCAGAGGGTGCGCGCACACCCGTTGCAAGGCGGGGGACCAAATCCCTGTGCTGTCAGAGGAGAGGAGACATGTTGTTTGTTCCTAGTAAGTAGGAACAGCGATATGTCTCCTCTCCTACTCTGTCCTATCCTCATACAGTTAGAACACACTGAGGGAACACACATTTAACCCCTTGATCGTCCCCTAGTGTTAACCCCTTCCCTATAAGTGTCATTTACACGGTAATCAGTGCATTTTTATAGCACTGATCGCTGTATGCCTTCAGTGGTCTCAAAAATGTGTCAAAAGGGTCCGATCTGTCTGTTACAATATCGCAATACTGCTAAAAATCGCAGATCACGCCATTACTATAAAAAAAAAATAAAGTAATAAAAATGCCATAAAAATGCCATAAATCTTTCCCACTGTTTGTAGACGCTATAACTTTTGCGCAAACCAATCAATATAGTGCAATTTTTTTTTACCAAAGATACAGGTGATACTCGAAAAATTAGAATATCGTGCAAAAATTCATTTATTTCACCAATGCAACTTAAAAGGTGAAACTAATATATGAGATAGACTCATTGCATGCAAAGCAAGATAGTTCAAGCCGTGATTTGTCATAATTGTGATGATTATGGCTTACAGCTCATGAAAATCCCAAATCCACAAATCTCAAAAAATTTGAATATTACATGCAATCAATAAAACAAGGATTGTACATAGAACAATATCGGACCTCTGAAAAGTACAAGCATGCATATGTACTCAGTACATGGTTTGGGCCCCTTTTGCAGGAATTACTGCCTTAATGCGGCGTGGCATGGAAGCTATCAGCCTGTGGCACTGCTGAGGTGTTATGGAAGACCAGGATGCTACAATAGCGGCCATTAGCTCTTCTGCATTGTTCGGTCTCATGTCTCTAATCTTTCTCTTGGCAATGCCCCATAGATTCTCTATGGGGTTCAGGTCAGGTGAGTTTGCTGGCCAATCAAGCACAGTAATCCCACGGTCATTGAACCAGATTTTGGTGCTTTTGGCAGTGTGGGCAGGTGCCAAGTCCTGCTGGAAAATGAAGTCAGCCTCCCCATAGAGCTCGTCTGTGGAAGGAAGCATGAAAAGCTCCAAAATCTTCTGGTAGACGGCTGCCTTGACCCTGGACTTAATGAAGCACAGTGGACCAACACCAGCAGATGATATGGCTCCCCAAATAAACACAGACTGCAAACTTCACACTGGACTGTAAGCATCTTGCAGTGTGTGCCTCTCCATTCTTCCTCCATACTCTGGGTCCTTGGTTTCCAAATGAGATGCAAAATTTGCTCTCATCAGAGAAGAGGATTTTGGATCACTGAGCAACAGATGAGCTCTGTTTTTCGTTTCGCCCAGGTAAGGCGCTTTTGACGTTGTTTGTTGTTCAGGAGTGGCTTGACAAAAGGAATACGATATTTGAAGCCCATGTCAAGGATCCGTCTATGTGTGGTGGCTCTTGATGCCCTGACTCCAGCCTCAGTCCACTCCTTGTGAAAGTCCCCAACACTTTTGAATGGCCTTTTCCTGACAATCCTCTCCAGTCATCCCTGCTGCTTGTGCACCTTTTTCTTCCACACTTTTCCCTTCCACATAACTTTCTATTAATGTGCTTTTATACAGCACTTTGGGAACATCCAACTTCTTTTGCAATTACCTTTTGAGGCTTTCCCTCCTTATGGAGGGTGTCAATGATGATTTTCTGCACAACTGTCAGGTCAGCAGTCTTTCCCATGATTGTGATTCCTACTGAACCAGACTGAGAGACCATTTGGGGTTTTCATGAGCTGTAAGGCATAATCATCACGAATATGACAAATCACGGCTTGAACTATATTGCTTTGCATGTAATGAGTCTATCTCATATATTAGTTTCACCTTTTAAGTTGCACTAGTGAAATAAATAAACTTTTGCGCGATATTCTAATTTTTCGGGTATCACCTGTATGTAGAAGAATATATATTGGCCTAAACTGATGAAGAAATTTGTTTTTTAAAAACATTTTTTGGGGATATTTATTATAGCAAAAAGTAAAAAATATTGTTTTTTTTTCCAAAATTGTCGCTCTTTTTTGTGTATAGAGCAAAAAATAAAAACCACAGAGGTGATCAAATAGCACCAAATGAAACCTCTATTTGTGGTAAAAAAAGGATGCAAATTTTGTTTGAGTGCAGCATTGCATGACCGCGCAATCACCAGTTAAAACGTGCCAATTTGTAAAAAAGTGCTCTGGCCAGGAAGGCGGTAAAACCTTCCAGGGCTAATGGTTAAACTTTTTTTTTTTTTTTTTTATGTATTTCCAAAAATCCACTAGGGGGAGCCCAGGGACTGACATACCTGTAGAGAAACAGATCTTTGCATGCCAGGCAAGCAGGCAGCCAGATCAACCTCAGATTACCTGAGGACTGAGTGGCTTTTGAATCTTCCCGGGTGACGAATGGGCCAGCCCTGCTCCGCTCTGGGAAGACCCAAACAAGCCCAAGAGCATTCACCCATAGTGCACACATGCCTGAGCCTTGGGTAATCCATGTCCCCGCCTGGTCACAAATCCAGAAGGAGAGGCATAAGAGGGAGCTAAAAGAACAAGAAGGTTGAAGGAGCAATACAAAAAGGAGACCAAAAAATAAGGCATACCTACCACAAACGCTCCCGCCCTAGGTAATTTAGATCTTTTAATTTGCAGGCCACCTGGCACCCTTGGGTAATCCAATACGCTGGGATTACCAGGACACATGGATGTCTACCACCCTGGAGAGTCTGAACCAGAGTGGGAACAAAACGACAGGACATAGAAACCAACAACGTGAAGTGCATCTGAAGCGAGGATATAAAAATAATGCTGGGTAAAAGATTATTGCTCTCTTTTAAGTGCTAATGAAGTGGTCCTCCTGGAGTCAAAGAGGGGGAGCTGACCTGTAGTATGCTGTTATAAGGAGACCCAGGAAAAGATAATTGGTGTCAGTGGTTATGTAACTGAGAGACAAAAAGAGTTCATGTGATAGTGCTACGGTCACTAAACACCTTATCCAACCGAGAGTTTGTGTAACTTTTTTTCTCTTGCTGCAAATACAGTTTACAGATTTTGATCATATTTAATTTGACAAATATATTGTTTGTATGTAGTGGAATGGAAAAAAAAAAGTAATAAATAAATAAAGAAACAGGCTAATACAAAGTTGTGTGTCTGGTGTTGTACTGTATATTTACAATAAGTACCCAATCTAAGTCAGCATGGTATTTGCTTTAAAAAAAAATATCAAAAAACAAAAAATCATTGTTTCCTTAGGCTTCAGACTGCACATATTCTGCCTCTAAATAGGCCATTAAAGAAAGGAAAAAAAATCTAAGGTCCCTGTGATCCTACTGAAGGCTTTCTGTTATTTTGATGGAGATTGATCTATATTGATTGCCCAAAAGGTGAAGGAAAATGAAGAACTGGCTGGATACCTGGAAAACTAATAATTATTTAGAAGATGGAATTTTCTGCTGGAAACCATTACTGTTACCTATCCCATATCCATTATTTTTAGTAAAAAAAAACTTTTTATACTGTATATAATTAGCAATTCATTAAAATGGTTCCAAAGACAGAAGTTTTTATACCATAGTGCATTCTATGCATTAGGATAAAAACCTTCTGTGTGCAGCAGCCCCCCCCCCCCCTAGCCAACGATCCAACCGTGTGCACGAGAGCCTCAGATCTCTGGGGTTCTCTCTCCTCCTTGACTAAGTCAATCAAAGCCAGTGAGACAATGAGGAGAGAGAGGGGGCGGGGCCGAGCCTTGGCTCTGTGTCTAAATGGACAGACAGAGCAGCGGCTCAGGAGCGAGCCTGCTTGGGTGTCCCCAGAGCAATCTGCTTGCTGTGGGGCACTTGGCAGGAGGGGGGGCAGGAGGGCTACTGGGGGACCTGAGAAGAGGAGGATCAGGGCTGCTCTGTGCAAAACCATTGCAGGTAAGTATGACATGCTTGTTATTAAAAAACAAACTCTGCCTTAAATATCACTTTAAACTCAAGACCAAAAATGTATTATATTGTAGCTTACAAATCCTTAGATTTCATGGCTTCATTTGTTTTCTTTTTTGTTTTTTTCCTTCTGTTTTCACCTGGTGATCTGGCCAGTAACACACCTTCTGTATTAGAGTGCCCCCACTGTGGATGAATGGGCACCTTTGGAGAGCAGCACTCAGTCAGCCTTACAGCAGTATTTTTTTTCTTTTGGGATAAAGGTTTTACATAAATAAATTAAAGCTTATCATTGTAAGCACCCATGTCAGTGGTAAATGGTTTGTCCCAACACTCTAATGCCGCGTACACACGGTCGGACTTTTCGTCTACAAAAGTCCAACGGACGCTGACGGACTAAAGCTGGCTGGTAATCCGATCGTGTGTGGGCTTCTCCGGACTTTCAACGTACTTTTTTAGCCTCAAATCCGACGTACTTTAGATTTGAAACATGCTTCAAATCTTTACGTCGTAACTACGACGGACCCCGAAATCCGCTCGTCTGTGTGCTAGTCCGACGGACAAAAAGCCACGCTAGGGCACCTATTGGCTACTGGCTATGAACTTCCTTATTTTAGTCCGGTGTACGTCATCACGTACGAATCCGTCGGACTTTTGTGTGGTCGTGTGTAGGCAAGTCAGTTCGTTAGAAAGTATGCCGCAAGTCCGCCGCAAGTCCGCCGAAAGTCTGCCGGAAGTCTGTCGGACAGGCTGTCTGACTTTTGTAGACGAAAAGTCCGACCGTGTGTACGCGGCATAATGCCCCATACACACGGTCGGACTTTGTTTGGACATTCCGACAACAAAATCCTAGGATTTTTTCCGACGGATGTTGGCTCAAACTTGTCTTGCATACACGCAGTCACACAAAGTTGTCGGAAAATCTGATCGTTCTAAACGCGGTGACGTAAAACACGTACGTCGGGACTATAAACAGGGCAGTGGCCTATAGCTTTCATCTCTTTATTTATTCTGAGCACGCGTGGCACTTTGTCTGTCGGATTTCTGTACACACGTTCGGAATTTCCGACAACGGATTTTGTTGTTGGAAAATTTTATATCCTGCTCTCAAACTTTGTGTGTCGGAAAATCCTAAGGAAAATGTGTGATGGAGCCTACACACGGTCGGAATTTCCGACAACAAGGTCCTATCACACATTTTCCGTCGGAAAATCCGACCGTGTGTACGGGGCTATATTTGCAGGACAGCTTGTTATTTTGAAAAAACAACAGACTTACTGGCCAGATCACCAGGTGAAAATAAAAGAAAGCTAGCCTAAAAAAGAAAAAACAATGCAACCATCACATCTAAGAATTGGTAAGCTGCAATATAATAAATGTTTGCCTTTGGCTATAATACTGCTTTAAGTGCAATATACTATTGGAATGTAATCAATAAATGCAATATGCCCCTAAATTGGACTTAGACAGCAGTTTATCTTTACCTCAGAAGTCCATTTACTGAAACACAGTAAAAAAAAAAAAAAAAAAACTTTAAATATTCAAAACCCTTACTGCCTGTGTTCTCTGTTTCACAGAACACTTTCTGTACTCAGAGGTTTAACATCTTATCTGCCATTCATATGTGTTATTTGTGATGACCCTAAAGAGAACACATTCTTATACAAGATGATCATTCTACCCTTAATGGCCTTTTCAAAAGGTGAATATCTTTAATGTAGGTAATGTGTACTTACAGTATCTCACAGATGTGAGTACACCCCTCACATTTTGTAAATATTTTATTATATCTTTTCATGAGACAACGCTGAAGCTGGAGGATGCCCCACAGATGCTCAATAGGGTTTAAGTCTGGAGACATGCTTGGCCAGTTCATCACCTTTACCCTCAGCATCTTTAGCAAGGCAGTGGTCACCTTGGAGGTGTGTTTGGGGCCGTTATGTTGGAATACTGCCTTGCGGCCCAGTGTCCGAAGGGAGGGGATCATGCTCTGTTTCAGTATGTCACAGTACATGTTGGCATTCATGGTTCCCTCAATGAACTGTAGCTCCCCAGAGCCAGAAGCACTCATGCAGACCCAGACCATGACACTCCCACCACCATGCTTGACTGTAGGCAAGACACACTTGTCTATGTACTCCTCACCTGGTTGCTGCCAAACACGCTTGACACCATCTGAACCAAATACGTTTATCTTGGTCTCATCAGACCACAGGACATGGTTCTAGTAATCCATGTCCTTAGTCTGCTTTTCCTCAGCAAACTGCAGGCTTTTTTATGCATCATCTTTAGAAGATTTGATGCAGTGTGTGGAGTATGGTCTAAGCACTGACAGGCTGACCCCCCACCCCTTCAACCTCTGCAGCAATGCTGGCAGCACTCATACGTCTATTTCCCAAGAACAACCTTGGATATGATGCTGAGCACGTGCACTCAACTTCTTTGGTTGACCATGGCAAGGCCTGTTCTGAGTGGAACCTGTCCTGTTAAACCACTGTATGGTCTTGGCCACTAGGAATGAGCCGAAACACCCCCCCCCCCCCCCAGTTTGGTTCGCACCGAAACCAGCGAACAGAACAAAAGTTTGTGCAAACTTTAGAACCCCATTAAAGTCTATGGGACTCGAACGTTCAAAATCAAAAGTGCTAATTTTAAAGGCTAATATGCAAGTTATTGTCCTAAAAGGGGTTTGGGGACCCAGGTCCTGCCCCAGGGGACATGTATCAATGCAAAAAAAGTTTTAAAAACTGATGTTTTTCGGGAGCAGTGATTTTAATGATGCTTAACCACTTACCAACCGGCCCATAGCCGAATGACAGCTGCAGGGTGGTTGGATAACTCTGGGAGGGCGTACAGTGACGTCCTCCCAGAATCCCGCTCTCGCGCACCCCCTGGGGCGAGCACCCGAGAACATCCGTGACCGCCAGGTCCAGAGGACCCGGCGCATAACGGATCCCTGGTCGCGGCCGTTTACCATGTGATCGCTCCGTCGAATGACTGAGCGATCACATGTAAACAAAGAGGTGTCATGTCATGACACCGGTTCCTCTCTCCCCTCTGTGTACCGATCAGTACAGTGTCAGAGGATAGGGGGAGAGATCAGATGGTAGCAGCGCTGTGGGCTGGATGTGTAGTGCCCACAGCGCTGCTCTGTGACAATTGCCATCCATCCATCCATGCTCAGCCAAGCCCTCAATGCTCTGCAATACCCTGCAATACCCTGGAGTGCTCTGCAATACCCTGCAATACTCTGCACTTCCCTGCAATACTCTGCAATACTCTGCAATGCTCTTCAATATTCTGCAATGCTCTGCAATACCCTGCAGTACTCTGCAATACCCTGCAATACCCTGCAATACTCTGCAATACTCTGCAGTACCCTGCAATACCCTGCAATACTCTGCAATATGAATCAAAAAAGACAGATGAGGAGGGGTGGGGGAAGGAGCTCTTGATATATAGGATATCAAGTGGAAAAGCGGTTACTTAGGCAATGAGTGACCAGAGGTAATTGCATAAAAATACTCAATTTATTAAATGATTTAAAATCCACAAATTGTGTTAGAGGCAAACAAAGAGGTTTTGCTGACAGTATGGATATGGTACAAAAACAACAAAAATAACCAAGGTATGGCTATACCTAAGGCAACATTAAAAACGGACACACATACATGACGACACCGACACGGTCCGGACTTTAATATGCTGTTCGGCAGCTATTGTGTCAAAATTGGTATGGGCAGGCACAATGGCTGGGCCGTCTAATATGTATTATAAATTTGAATGACTATGCTGCCGAGGAGCATATATGGGAGGCGGGGAGGGAAGAAGGAGAAGGAACTATTATTACTCTGCAATACCCCGCAATACCCCACAATACTCTGCAATACTCTGCACTTCCCTGCAATACTCTGCAATACTCTGCAATGCTCTTCAATATTCTGCAATGCTCTGCAATACCCTGCAGTACTCTGCAATACCCTGCAATACCCTGCAATACTCTGCAATACTCTGCAGTACCCTGCAATACCCTGCAATACTCTGCAATATGAATCAAAAAAGACAGATGAGGAGGGGTGGGGGAAGGAGCTCTTGATATATAGGATATCAAGTGGAAAAGCGGTTACTTAGGCAATGAGTGACCAGAGGTAATTGCATAAAAATACTCAATTTATTAAATGATTTAAAATCCACAAATTGTGTTAGAGGCAAACAAAGAGGTTTTGCTGACAGTATGGATATGGTACAAAAACAACAAAAATAACCAAGGTATGGCTATACCTAAGGCAACATTAAAAACGGACACACATACATGACGACACCGACACGGTCCGGACTTTAATATGCTGTTCGGCAGCTATTGTGTCAAAATTGGTATGGGCAGGCACAATGGCTGGGCCGTCTAATATGTATTATAAATTTGAATGACTATGCTGCCGAGGAGCATATATGGGAGGCGGGGAGGGAAGAAGGAGAAGGAACTATTATTACTCTGCAATACCCCGCAATACCCCACAATACTCTGCAATACCCTGCAATACTCTGCAATACTCTGCAATGCCCTGCAATAGCCTGCAATACCCTTCAATACCCTATAATACTCTGCAATACCCTCCAATACCCCACAATACTCTGCAATACCCTGCAATACTCTGCAATACCCTGCAATACCCCACAATACTCCGCAATACCCCGCAATACACTGCAATACTCTGAAATACCCCACAATACCCCACAATACCCCGCAATACCCTGCAATACCCTGCAATACCCAGCCATACTCTGCAATACCCAGCCATACTCTGCAATACCAAGCCATACTCTGCAATACCCAGCCATACTCTGCAATACTCAGTGATACCCAGCCATACTCTGCCATACCCAGTCATACTCAGCGATACCCAGCCATACTCTGCAAAACCAAGCAATACTCTGCAATACCCAGCCATACTCTGCCATGCTCAGCCATACTCGGCTGTACTCGGCCTCTGTATGTGGCCAGGCTGTGGAAGTCTCACACATGTGGTATCGCCATACTCAGGAGGAGTAGGAAAATCTATTTTGGGGTGTCATTTTTGGTATATACATGCTATGTGTTAGAAATATTGTATAAATGGACAACTTTGTGTTAAAAAAAAAATGCGTTTTAACCACCGTCATATGACGTCCTTGAATTTGTGCGGGGATATCTGAATGATGCCTGCAGCTACAGGCATCATTCAGATATCAGCTTTTTCAGCCGGTGATTCCCTACACCATAAGAATGATCATAGCTTGATCATTCTTACTGGAGGCGAGAGGGGACGTCCCCCCCTCCCACCGCCCTCCAGTGCTTCTACCGACTCACCGCTACGATCGAAGCCAGGATCTTTTTTTTTTATTATTTCAGGCTTCCCAGCCTAGAGGTGAGATGTGGGGTCTTATTGACCCCATATCTCACTGTAAAGAGGACCTGTCATGCCATATTCCTATTACAAGGGATGTTTACATTCCTTGTAATAGGAATAAAAGTGATCAAAACATTTATTTTTTTGGAAAAAAGTGTCAAACCAAAATAAATAAAGTAAAATGAACAATAAAAAAAAAAAATTAAAGTGCCCCTGTCCCCGTGAGCTCGCACGCAGAAGTGAATGCATACGTTAGTCCCGCCCACATATGAAAACGGTGTTCAAACCACACATGTGAGGTATCGCTGCTAATGTTAGAGTGAGAGCAATAATTTTGGCCCTAGACCTCCTCTGTAACTCAAAACATGTAACCAGTAAAAATTTTTAAAGCGTCGCCTATGGGGATTTTTAAGTAGCGAAGTTTAGTGCCATTCCACGAGCGTGTGCAATTTTGAAGGATGACATGTTAGGTGTCTATTTACTCGGCATAACTTCACATTTCACATTATGCAAAAACATTGGGCTAACTTTATTGTTTTGTTTTTTTTAAGCACAAAACATTTTTTTTTTCCAAAAGAAACGCGTTTGAAAAATTGCTGCGCAAATACCGTGTGAGATCAAAAGTTGCAACAACCGCCATTGTATTCTCTAGGGTCTTTTCTAAAAAAACATATATAATGTTTTGGGGTTCTATGTAATTTTCTAGCAAATAAATGATGATATTTACATGTAGGAGAGAAATGTCAGAATTGGCCTGGGTGCTCCAGAACGCCTGAAGGTGCTCCCTGCATGTTGGGCCTCTGTATGTGGCCACGCTGTGTAAAAGTCTCACACATGTGGTATCGCCGTACTCGGGAGTAATAGCAGAATGTGTTTTGTGGTATAATTTGTGGTATGCATATGTGTGTGTGAGAAATAACCTGCTAATATGACAATTTTGTGAAAAAAAAAGAAAAAAAAATCTTGATTTTGCAAAGAATTGTGGGAAATAAATGACAACTTCAAAAAACTCACCATGCATCTTTCTAAATACCTTGGAATGTCTTCTTTCCAAAAAGGGGCCATTTGGGGGGTATTTGTACATTTATGGCATGTTAGGGTCTCAAGAAATTAGGCCGTCAGTACTTCAGGTGTGATCAATTTTCAGATATTGGCACCATAGATTTTAGACTCTATAACTTTCACAAAGACCAAATAATATACACCAATTTGTACTTATTTTTACCAAAGATATGTAGCAGTAAAAAATTTTGGCCAAAATTTATGAAGAAAAATTACTAAATTGCTAAATTTTATAACAGAAACAAAGAAAAATTTATTTTTTACCGAATTTTCAGTCTTTTTTCTTTTATATCGCAAAAAATAAAGATCCCAGCGGTGATTAAATACCACCAAATGAAAGCTCTATTTGTGTGAAAAAAAAAGGACAAAAATTTCATATGGGTACAGTGATGTATGACTGAGTAATTATCATTCAAAATGTGAAAGCATTAAAAGCTGAAAATTGGTCTGGTTAGGAAGGGGGTTTAAGTGCCCAGTGGTCAAAGTGAAAAAATAAAAGCGAAATATTCCTTTAAATATCATACCTGGGGGGTGTCTATAGTATGCCTGTAAAGTGGCGCATGTTTCCCGTGCTTAGTCCCTGCATAAAATGACATTTTTAAAGGAAGAAAAGTCATTTAACACTGCAATGTAATGTCGGGTTCCGACAATATGGATGAAAATCAGTGAGACAAACGACATGGGTACCCCCCACCCCCCAGTCCATTACCAGGCCCTTTGGGTCTTGTATGGATATTAAGGGAAACCCTGCACCCACATTTAAAAAAGGAAAGGCATGGGCCCCCAGGCCCTATATACTCTGAATAGCAGTATACAGGCGGTGCAAACAAGACAGGGACTGTAGGTTTGTTGATAAGTAGAATCTGTTTGTAATTTTGAACTGGTACATTTTTAAAGTGTAGCTCCAGCCAAAAAATCTATTTTTAAGCTTTTTGGAAAACATAGGGAAGGGTCATCACCCCTGTAACATTTGTTTTGCTGTCTGTGCACCTCTTCAGAAGATTTCACCTCACTTTCTGTCCCAATGACAAATGTTTTTTGAAAATTTGGGGTTTTTAGTGAAACAAGGATTGGTGATAATGCTTCAGTGAAGAGGAGACACATTTTTTCCCATATTAACTCTTACAGGAGAGAATTTCCCTTCCTAGGGGTAGATTTCATCTCACTTCCTGTTGTCTCCTTCCATTTGCAAGTAGGAGTCGTTTGTAAGTTGGATGTTTGAAAGTAGGGGCCTACCCTATATACTCTGCAGAAATTGGGGGCTTAGGTGTTGGTGAGGGCCTTAGCCCTCACAGTTACTCTTGGTGGGCGCAGGAACGGGCCCTGCTGTGAAATATTAGATCAAAAATTGTAATTACATGCCATTGTTTAACAGTGGTAGAAAAATTGGGCCTTTGGTGATGATGGTGGTGGTGGTGGTGCTGGTGCCACAATACTGCAAGTCCTCACAGTTACTCTGGGTGGGCGCTGAAACGGCCCTGCTGTGAAATTTTATATCAAGAATTGTAATTACATGCACCTGTTGAACAGAGGCAGAAAAATTGGGCCTTTGGTGGTGGTGGTGGTGGTGGTGGTGGTGCTGGTGCCACAACACTGTAAGTCCTCACAGTTACTCTTGGTGGGCGCTGGAACGGGCCCTGCTGTAAAATATATCAAGAATTTTAATTACATGCACCTGTTGAACAGGGGCAGAAAAATTGGGCTTTTGGTGGTGGTGATGGTGTTGCCACAACACTGTAAGCCCTCACAGTTATCCCTGTTGAACAGGGGCAGAAAAATTGGGCCTTAGGCACTGGTGCCACAACACCGCAACCCCTCACAGATGCTATAGTTGGAGCGCAGGAATGAGCCCTGCTGCAAAGTATTGCTTAAAAAATTGTAATTATACGCCCCTGTTAAACAGGGGCTGAAAAATTGGGCCTTGGGCACTGGTGCTGGTGTCACAACACTTCAACCCCTCACAGATACTATAGTAGAAGCGCAGGAATGAGCCCTGCTGCAAAGTATTGCATCAAAAATTGTAATTACATACCCCTTTTAAACAGGGGCAGAAAAAAGTTGAGCCTTGGCCACTGGTGGCAGTGCCCAGAACCAAAAATGTTCTTACAAGCTATCAGCATGAAAATTGAGGAGGAAGAGGATTGTCACTCAGCATAACAGGATAGTCACTCAGCATCAGCATAGGCAGTCTTGAAGGGATCTCACATTAAAAAAAATCAATTGATTACATCAGCATCAGGTGCTTGGTAGCTGGTGATCCAAGACTGATTCATTTTTATGAAGGTGAGCCGATCGACCGATTTGGTGGACAGGCGCACCCTGTGATTGGTTACAAAGCTTCCAGCAGCACTGAATGTGCGTTCCAAAAGAATGCTGGATGCAGGACAGGCCAGTAGCTCAATTGCATACTGTGCAAGCTCTGGCCAGTGATCCATCCTCAAGACCCAGTAACCCAGAGGATTTTCGGTGGGAAAGGTGTCCAAGTCTGATCTTGCCCCTAGGTAATCCTGCACCATGTGAATCAGACACTGGCAATGGTTGCTGGAACCGATCATACCTTGGGGCTGCGGACTAGAAAATTGTCTGAACGCATCGATCAGACGGCCACCTTCTCCACCGCTCCTTCTGTGACTGACCGAAGCCTCAGCAACACGTTGTCCAGGAGGGCCAGGAAATTGTACTCTCCCAGGCTCTGGAAATGCGTTGCACAAACCTTTCTGCAAGGCCTCCCGAAGATGTTTCATTCTCTGCTTCCTCTGCGATGGTAAGATAAGGTCCGCAACCTTACCCTTGTAATGTGGATCAAGGAGGGAGAGCCAGCCAGCAATCATCCCTCCCCTTGATACCACAAATACGAGGATACTTCCGCAGGCTTTGCAGCATCAGGGAGGCCATGCAGGGTAGGTTTGCTGAGGCATTCAGTATAGAGTCCTCTGGATTACTAAGGACGTCATGATCCGCAGCCACCTCCTCCCAGCCACGTACAAGTTCATTGGTATCTTGGGACTGTAAATGATCCCTTGAAGACTGCTGCTGATGCTGAGTGCCAGGCTCCACCTCCATGCTGACACAATCCTCCTCCTCCTCCTTGTCCTCTTCCTGTGTGATCGGCGGGCACGCAGGAACACTGTCTGGATAAAGGGGGCCTTGAGAGCTAAGGAAGTCCTCCTCTTCCTCCCTCTGTTCTGCCTCAAGTGCCCTGTCCATTATTCCACACATGCGTGTGCTCCAACAGGTGGACAAGAGGGACAGTGTCACTGATGCATGTACTGTCACTGCTCACCATCCTCGTGGCCTCCTCAAATGGTGACAGGACAGTGCATGCATCCCTGATCATAGCCCACTGGCGTGGGGGAAAAAAACAAGCTCCCCTGACCCTGTCCTGGTGCCATAGTCGCATAGGTACTCATTGATTGCCCTCTGCTGCATGTGCAGCCGCTGCAGCATGGCCAACATTGCGTTCCATCTGGTGGGCATGTCACAGATTAGGTGGTTCTTGGGCAGGTTAAATTCCTTTTGGAGGTCAGCCAGCCGAGCACTGGCAATATATGACCTGCGGAAATGCACACAGATCTTCCTGGCCTGCCTCAGGACATCCTGTAAGCCCAGGTACCTGCCCAAGAATCACTGCACCACCAAGTTAAGGACATGAGCCAAACAGGGCACATGGGTCAGTTGTCCCTGTCGGAGGGCGGAGAGGAGGTTGGTGCCATTGTCGCAAACCACCATACCTGCCTTAAGCTGGCATGGCGTCAACCACCTCTGAACCTGCCCCTGCAGAGCTGACAGAATCTCTGCCCCAGTGTGGCTCCTGTCCCCCAAGCATAGCAGCTCAAGCACCTCATGGCATCTTTTTGCCTGCGTGATTGCGTAGCCCCTTGAACGCCTAAGGAGCACCGTTGGTTCAGAGGACATATCAGCACAGGAAGAGGCCATGGAGGAAGAAGAAGAGGAGGGGGTGGAGGAGAGAGGTGTGGCCGGTAGAGAGCCGGAATCGCCTTCCGTAAGAAAAAATGGCGTTTGGGAACCTGCCACTGAGAAACCGCACATTCCACAAACTCACGGAAGGGGGCAGAGCCTACCAACTGAAAAGGCAGCAGTTGAAGTGAAGTGTTCAGAGAGGACTGAAGGTATAGTGGGGTTGGAGATCCCAGCTGATGAGGAGCAAGGAGAGGTCCGCTTTCTTTAGTGTGGGTCTTTTAGGTACACTTGCCAACGAACTACATGGCAGGTCGACATATGTCTGGTCAAGCATGTTTAGCCCAAGTGGGTGATGTTTTGGCCATGTGATATACGCTTGAGACATATGTTGCAAATAGCAGCGGTGGGATCTGATGCACTCATCTCAAAAAAGGTCCACACCAAAGAACTTTTGGAATAACGCGCAGAGACAGCAGCGCCCTGCACATGCGGAGCTCTGCGGTGTGAAGCAGTCGGTGTGCTGCCCTTAAACTGGCCCCTGGAGGGCATCCTGCCTCATTGGAGATGTGCCTCCTCCTCCTCCTCCTCTCTCCTATCAGGCACCCACATGGAGTCAGTGACTTCCTCATCATCCCCTCCCTCCTCATCACTGGAGCAAGGCTGGCAGTATGCTGCAGCTGGGGGAACATGACTGCCAGATTGCTGTCCTTCTTAGGCACCCCCTCTCTCTGGGCTCACGTTACTGTCTTCCTCTAGCTGGATACCATCATCGGAGCCTTCAAAATGCTGGGCATCCTCCTGGAGCATGTACCCAACACTGTGGTCAAACAGTTCGGGGGTCTCCTCAGGAGGACATGGTGGGGCTAGGGAAGGAGTGACTGATGCAGTTGAGCTGAGGGAAGAGGCCACGTTGGCAGCTGCTTTGCCAGACAAAGTACCCTGAGCCTGGGTGAGAGAGGATGAGGAGGAGGAGGACGGCTTGGTCATCCACTCTACCAAGTCTTCCGCATGTTGCGGCTCAACACGGCCAGCTGCCGAAAAAAAGGACAAGAGTGTCCCACGGCCACGTGCTGATGAGGATGCACCATGTCCACGACCAGCACTGTTGCCTCTAGATACAGAACCTGCTTGCCCTCTTTTATTGGCTTGTGACTGTCTGCCTCTCCTTGTTGGCTTTCCAGACATACTAATGGCCTGCAGTGAGATGTAGCTGCACAAAGCTGGGATGTATATATATACTGATACTGCAGCTAGCAGAATCAACTGCCTGCCTGTAGTATTATTAGTATGAGAACACCAGCAATTGTCTTCAGGTAGCGTTAGGTGCACACTGTGCAGAGAACACAGTACACTAACTGTAAATACTGCAGATGCCTGCCTGTGGTATTATTAGTATCAGAACAACAGCAATTGTCTTCAGGTAGCTTTAGGTCCACACTGTGCAGAAGACGCAGTACACTAACTGTAAATACTGCAGCTGCCTGCCTGTGGTACTAATAGGATCAGAAGAACTCACCAATTTTCTTCAGGTAGCTTAATGCCGCGTACACACGATCGGACTTTATGGCATACTTGGTCCGGCATACCAGATTTCGTCTGACAATTCGATCGTGTGTGGGCTCCAGCGGACTTTGTTTTCTCAAATGTTTGACGGACTTAGATTTGAAACATGTTTCAAATCTGTCCGATGGACTCTACTTTCTAGCGCACAAACCGATCGTCTGTGTGCTAGTCCAACGGACCCAAACTGACGCATGACGGAAGCGCTCGGTCTGATAAAACTAGCCTTCGTATTGAAGCTAGCACATTCCTCTTCTGTGATCTTTTAATACAGCACATTATTTTTTTCTTTATAATTTTCTCACAAACAACTTTCTTCATGATTTATCCTCATGCCATGACTAATATGATATTTTGTAAAAGCCAGATCTCCAGAACTAAATTAGAAAATTATTTTTTGGACTCATCTGTATTTTTTGGAGATTTAAACAATATCTATTTTACATGTGTGCTAAATTATACAAAATGTTAGTTTTTTTTTTGAGTTTCAAGTTACCACAATAACCTTAATCATTTTTATTGTTTTAATGAACCTTAATGAGGTTGGTGTCCCTTGTTAATTAGACATAAGGGTTTTATTTTCAAAAGACAAATTCATTTTTCACTACAAGTGCAAATTGTACTTGGAATTGCACTGAACGAGCATTTGGAAGTGCATTCGTTGTGGATCCGAGGGGCACATGCAAGGAACCCCCAAAAAAACAACATTTCTCTTGCACATGATTGTATGATAAAATCAGCAGAGCTTCCCCTCATTTCAGATCTTCCCCTCAGATTTACAGTGACTGCACTTCCAACGAGTGCACTTGCAGTGCAATTTATAAAGTGCACTTTGCACTAGTACTTTGCACTTGAATTGCCAAATGATTTAGCCTTTTGTAAATAACCCACATGGTCTTTTTGACCTGTACCTGCCTACTCACAAACCAAATGTCCTTTTTGAATCAAAACACATAGTCAATAATGTAAGATAATGAAAATATACATTTATTTTGGTCAAAACAGAAATGAGGAAGGCAACGCTGGAGACACTTTTAGAATGTGTGAAGCCTTTTGTCCCCCAGGACACAGATCAAGTTTTAGGACAATAAAATTGGTATCTTGCGACTAGGGAACACAGTCAGAAGTCAGACCAGACCGAAGCCAGGCAATCACCTTCAACTCTTCCGTGGAGCCTTCTCTGCACGCTGCCCTGCAGCCTTCCCTCCACGCTTCCCTGCATGCTTTCTTGGAGGCTGTGCCTCTGGTGATGTACTTGGGGCAGGAGGAGGAGGAGGAGGAGTAGCAGGAGGAGTGGCTTCATCTGCTATATATGTTTTTTCAGTAAGCTCCCCTCTCAAGCCCTTCTAATACGCTTGAAAAATAAGACCCTCACAGAGGAGATGTTGCCCCTTTTCTAGTTTCAGTAATCTGGTGGCCATATATGTTCCATAGGCCTCTTCAGCATTGGGTGGTGTGCTCAGGATTTGGCTGGCTTCCCGAATGAGGGCTAGTGTTTCCGCCTCAGTTCAGGTCATCTTCCTGGGCCTTTTTGTGCTAATGCGGAGGGGAGGCACCTGACATTCCGTGAGGTTTCTACTGGGCCCAGCCACGGCCTCCTCCTCTCTCCCACTGGGCAAGGCCTCCTCCTGGCTGAGCTCATCCTGGGTAAAAAAAAGGGACATACCGGTAGTTGTAATTTTGGGTTACGCAATCACACACAATTTTCAGCTCATGACCTGCAAATATAATTCTAAACAAATAGTAAAGGGTATCTTTTTGACCCCACCTTTATTCTAGCTGCTCACCAATATTTGAAGTATATTTTTGGCCACTACTGTCTAGTGATATGTCTACATATTAATAATTATGATGAAGTCATTTTTGGTGAAGCACTTCAAAATTTTTTAGGTTTACATCATTAATATTTAGACAATACCAAATTCACCAAAAAAGTATACCTGGCTGAAGCTGGGCGCATCCACTTCATCAAGGATGAAAGGGCCCAGTTATTCCTGGGACTCCTCAGCTGGGATGGAGGGAAGGGTGGAGGTGGAGGGAAGGCTGGAGGGAAGGTTCGAAAGTGATTGCCTTGCTTCTGTCTGGTCATCCAGAAATCGCAGTTTTTGGTAGTACAACAAATTGGGGACATAAACCTGGTCTGCTGCTGGGTCTGCTGCTGCTCCGGATCTGCGCGACTCCTGGATCTTATTGTGTTCCCGCCTGTACATATTGCGCAAGATACCAATTTTACTGTCCAGAAAATAAGGTCTGCCTGGGGGACTCGAGTCTTCACAAATTCCAAAAATGTACCCAGTGTTGCCTTCCAGTGTTGCCTTCCTTGCATCTATATTCGAATATAATGGGTGCTTGACCTCCCACAGGTTTCTTTCTTGATACAAATCAATGAAACGTGTCAAAAATTCTTCCTCCTTAAAGGGATTCATTTTTGCTGAAAGACAAGACACAAGATAAAAACTGTAATGTCAGTCCAAACTCCCAGTATTATTTTTGGCTGAATCTAGGGTACACATATACACATACACACACACACCAAACACATTCACCAAACGCACACCCACATTTAATCTTACCTTCGTTTCTGACGCTCGCTACTTCCACTCGGACATACGTAGGCCAGCGTAATAGCTTTATATACACTGTGCATGTGTCATGCTACGCCTGCGTCGCCCACCCCTGACGTTCTTTAGTATGATTTGTCCCTGCCCCTTCACTCTTTGTTGTGCAGTGGGAGTATATAGAGAAAGATGGCGGAGAGATTATCTGCAAGTAGCGCAGAGGAAAGCCCGGAGCCACAACCATCCAGATCCAGGAGGAGATATAAGGCCACCAACATGGCCTTTGAAGAGATGGTGGAGATGGTGTCCATATTGAGAAGGGAGCCCGACCCAATATGCGGAAGGACAAAATAATAGCCTCAGTTGCCACTGCTCTTGACCAAAAATGTGGCACTAAACGGGCTAAAGAGCAATTGAGGAAGCGGTGGTCTGACCTCAAAAGTAGGAAGCATGAACAATATTGGCGAATAAAGAAGCTGCTTAAAAAAGTAAGTACTTGTTGTGTGTTCCGAATGAGATACTTAACCTGCATGCTGATCCATATGCTTTTCGTTTATACAGCAACGTTCGTAAAGACCGTTCTTTTGAAAATACATATGATACTAAGAAAATGACATTTGTTTTTTGCCAAATACGATGGTACCAGGGTTGGACATACATTTAGGTCTTGATAATTTGTCGTATTCCAAAAATGTGGTGATGTTGTGTAAATGTGTTTGAAACTATAATGCTTCTTCAAAAATGATTCAGTGTAATGTAAGGATAGGACACATTAGCTGTTTCCACATCTGGACTCACGAGCACTAGTGTACTATGTGACACCAGAGAAAATTTTTGGGGGTAATACACATAGGGGCTCCAGGGGATACTTGAGGTGTCTGCATCTGTGAAACTTGCATGAAAATGTGTATTGTTTTGCATTTTTGGGCAGAGTGAATTTTAATCCTGTCTTCCAAATTTTTTGGGCAACAAAATGACAATTGTCCACAACTTCAAACCAACGTTTCATATTCAGTTTTCAAGACTGAAATATCACTGTGTTTTAACTATACCTTTTGTTTAATTCTCATAGGGGAGAAAAGACTCAGACAACAGTCCAAGGATCCCAGGACACCCCCAAGTCACCAGCCTGAAGCTGAAATTACCCCAAGCCCCAGCCCAAGACCACGCCCACCCGACGAGCTGGAGGAAGGAGAGGTGGAGGAAGTGTGCAATATTTCCACCCCACCAAGTGAGTGACTGACACCCCAGCTTAAGTTAATCTATTTAGGCGTGCATATTTTAATACATTTTTTTACACACACATTTTAGGTGATGTTCTGGTTGTGGAAGGCCAAGCGGCGGAGCCATTTAGCACAGACAGTGCACAAAGACTCATTGGGCAGAAAATGGTGTGGAATGGCCAAATTGATAGAATGCGTGACCAAATTGACAGCATGAGAAATCAGCTGGACAGCATGCAACAGGAAATGAAGAACATGATTGATGTTTTGGGCAGAATCGAATAACTTTTTGCCTAAAAACATCAATCATGTTCTTCATTTCATTGTCAAGTTTTATTTTTAAACAATGTTTTAACTTGATAAATACTAATGAAAAAATTTTGCAGATGCACACGGTGTGTCATCATGTGCTATCTTCCATCAGGGGATATCAATGTACTTGTTTTGTGTTTGCAACCACTTCATCAGAATAATGTTAATTTGTGAGCAGAACAAAGGGAATGCACACACAAAACACGTCCATTGCTCCCCCAATGGGAGATAGCACATGTTGACTTGAACCTTTTTGAATCCCAAATTGTGAGCATCTGCAAATTCATTTTTTTAAATGGGTGACATCACCAGCACCATTATTAACATGTTGAACTTTGTAAGTTCCTGTTGTTTTTGGTTCTTATGTTTTTAAAAACCCTGTTGTCAAGCCAAATTTTGTAAACAATGTATATTTTATACAAATATGCTTAAACTAAAAAAACAAAAAAAAACATAAACACGTTCAAACAAAATGCACCTTTCAATGTGCACACAGTAAAATGTTTTTACTACTACAATGTGTGTGGCTTATTATTTATCAATAACAGTTTGTTATTTTTTTGTGTGGTTACAGTGACAAAGGGCCTTATTAACTGAAGGGAAATGCACTTGCCACTATAAGTGCACTAGGAGACTGACAAAACTAAATGCAAACAAGAATCAAAACAAGAGATTGTTGCCAAAATGTATTTTATTTTTTTTAATAAAATCTTAAAGCTCTTGTTGCATTGCAATGGCCCCCCGACCATTAAAATAATTGACATATCTTTCACGCACTTGACGGCGGTTTGGAAGGGGCCAAGCCAATACGGCCACTTTCCAGGCCTGTGAGTGGTTCTTCAACACCAAGTCCGGCCTCAGGCCCAACAGAAGGTACATATGTCAAAGAATGACGTCTCAAGAAATTATGCAGAATGCAGCAAGCCATGATCACATAATTGATCTTGTATTCTGCAAGATTTATTGCCGAGAGGAACAAACGGAACCAGCTGGCCAGAATCCCAAAGGCATTCTCCACAACTCTTCTTGCTCTGGCCAGCCGGTAATTAAATACCCTCCTCTCAGGGTTGAGTGTCCTTTAGGGGAACGGCATCATCAAGTGCTCGCCGAGAGCAAATGCTTCATCAGCGATGAAAACTGGGGGGAGTCCATCCACGTTCTGGTCATCAGGTGGCAATCCCAGGCCACCAGTCTGGAGACGCTGGCACAGCTCGGTCTGTGCAAAGACTCCTCCGTCAGACATCCAGCCGTTCTTCCCCACGTCCATGAACATAAATTCCAATTGTGCCGGGACCACCGCCATTAAAACTGCACTATGGAACCCCTTATAGTTGTAGAAATAAGACCCCAAATGGGGTGGTGGCACAATGTGGACATGCTTCCCATTGATCACCCCGAAACAGTTGGGAAAGTCCCAACGGTCAGCGATCTGGGAGGCCACAGTCTGCCATTCCTGTGTGTTCGAAGGAAACTGTGGACTCAAACAAGAAAAAAAAAAGTACTTTTAAACATAACTTGGATATCAGATTACACAAAAACATTATTGAACAACAGCAGTCAAACATTATTAATATGTGTTATTTTTAGAAAAAAACCCCATAAGGCCCACTTATAAGATTACTCACCCCCTCTGATGGACCATTGATCAATTTGTATGTGGGGGAGGGGTTCTAATTTGGGACAAGAACACACCTGACAGTTGCTAACATTTGAGGAGGTGGGGGAGGGGTTCTAATTGGGGCCAAGAACACACCTGACAGTTGCTAACATTTGAGGGGGTGGGGTTCTAATTAGGGCCAAAAACACACCTGACAGTTGCTAACATTTGGGGGGGGCGGGGGAGGGGTTCTAATTGGGGCCAAGAACACACCTGACAGTTGCTAACATTTGAGGGGGTGGGGGAGGGGTTCTAATTGGGGCCAAGAACACACCTGACAGTTGCTAACATTTGAGGGGGTGGGGGAGGGGTTCTAATTGGGGCCAAGAACACACCTGACAGTTGCTAACATTTGAGGGGGTGGGGGAGGGGTTCTAATTGGGGCCAAGAACACACCTGGCAGTTGCTAACATTTGAGGGGGTGGGGGAGGGGTTCTAATTGGGGCCAAGAACACTCCTGACAGTTGCTAACATTTGAGGGGGTGGGGGAGGGGTTCTAATTGGGGCCAAGAACACATCTGACAGTTGCTAACATTTGAGGGGGTGGGGAGGGTAAAACAGTACAATAGAGCTGACAATATACATTGTTCAAGGGACTGTAGGCTAGAGGTATAAATGGACCCAGGATTGCATGGTGGGAAGGTTATTGAAGGTACATATGCATGTAGGGCAAAAAATGATTAATGTAAATAAACAGGCATGCATGAAGATAAAGGGGACATTCACAGCATATTCCAAACATGGTAATTAGGTAACGAGGACATTCATCTAATATCATGTAATGTTAAAGGATAAAACTTACCTTCATATAGTCCTTCTGCAGGACCTGAATAATAGCAGAACAGGTCTCTGGGATTATGATCCCCAGAGCCTGGGGGGAGATGCTTGTCGAGAACTTCAAGTCCTGAAGACTTCTCCCAGTCGCCAAGTAACGTAAAGTGGCAACTAGCCTCTGCTCTGCAGTGATGGCTTGCCTCATGCAGGTATCCTGCCTGCTGATATAGGGGGTCAGCATAGCCAGCAGACGTTCAAAAACGGGGTCCGTCATCCTGAGATAATTCCTGAAATCCTCAGGATTATTCTCACGGATCTCATGGAGCAAAGGCATGTGCGAGAATTGGTCACGCTGGCGCAACCAATTCTTCATCCATGAACTCCTCCTCGCCCTGTTCATGGACTGGACTTGGGTCAAAGTATTAACCCCAAACCAAGTCCCCACGCAGCACGAACTCGAGAACGAGTACGTCCACGCAACATGGCTTCCAAACGGTCGGCTGGTCAAACAAACAAACTTAGAACAAACGCACTGAAGAACAGCAAGGCCTATGAAGAGCGACCTGAAAATCAGGAACGAGCGGACCAGAACGGCCTGATAGGCAGGTTACGAACTGACCAACACGCACTGAAAAGCAGATACAAACCTCACAAGCACAAACTGAACCACAGAAAACGATCAAAATAAGCTGAAGTGTGAAAAGCGCGAATCGTCTCTAACCAAACTTCTACTAACACGAGATAAACACGAGATTAGCAGAAGGAGCCCAAAGGGTGGCATAGTGGGGCTTGAACTTCCTTTTTCTAGTCCCGTCATACGTGCTGTATGTCACCGTGTTCAAAACCATCGGACTTTTGGAGTTATCGTGTGTGTCCAAGTCCATCCGTTTTTAAGTCCGGCGCACCTACGCTACAAAGTCCGTCGAAAAGATCGCCGTACCAAGTATGCCGTAAAGTCCGATCGTGTGTACGCGACATTAGGTGCACACTGCGCAGAGGACACAGTACACTAACTGTAAATACTGCAGCTGCCTGCCTGTGGTATTAATAAGATCAGAACAACAGCAATTGTCTTCAGGTAGCTTTAGGTGCACACTGTGCAGAGGACACAGTACACTAACTGTAAATACTGCAGCTGCCTGCCTGTGGTACTAATAGGATCAGAAGAACACCACCAATTTTCTTCAGGTAGCTTTAGGTGCACACTGTGCAGAGGATGCACTACACTAACTGTAAATACTGTAGCTGCCTGCCTGTGGTACTAATAGGATCAGAAGAACATAAACAAAAAATTGCGCTGCGCTTAAGTGTATACCATATAAACTATTCAACGTGGTGATACCAAAAACCATATAAGATAAATATATATATAAGTTTACACACAGTTCCTCCTAAATGCAATGTGCATATAAATAGATATTTCAACACATAATCATAAAATACTGTGCATATAATATATGTATAAGTTAATGAAAAGTTGATAAAAAACTTGCAATACCTCACATAAAGTGCAACATGCAAATATTCAATTGTAATCTAAAATTAATTTACATATGAGTGCCAAGTGAACCTTAAATAAATTAATACAATCTTTAACGGTGAAATATCACCCAAAAAAAAAATTCATATAGCAGTGTTCAAAATATCCAAACAAGATTCTGTGTATAATCGTGTCCAAAGAAAACATTAAATGTCCAAATTATCCAGCGTGCTGAGTCCAAGTGTCACAAAACATGCCGTGGTGTGCCTCAGTGACCCCCCAAAGTGATTGCGCTCACCTTAGAGCGTGTGACACAGTAATCAGCTGTGTCAAATCACGCTGTGGAGCCACCCCCAGGCTCTGTATAGCACGCTAGATACGATCTCCAATCTGGATCACTATGGCTCCATAGACATCATACCATAAAGTAAAGAGAGACTATATAGTGTAATTCCGTCAAACAATTTTTATTAAATAAAAAACCCACTCCCCACAAAGGGGTACTCACATTTTCCTGGTGCTACTGTGCACCATACAATATAAGCTCTTTAAAAAACGCCGATCGGTGTGCTGCGGAGTATAAGCTTCTCCCAGCTCAGCTCTGGGCTGTTCGCTCCGTCCTGGCCCCTCCCCTATGCGTGTTCGACACAGGGAGTCACGTGTCTTCATCCACCCATTTTTTTTTTTTGGTTATATTTCACCGTTAGAGATTGTATTAATTTATTTAAGGTTGACTTGGCACTCATATGTAAATTAATTTTAGATTATGATTGAATATTTGCATGTTGCACTTTATGTGAGGTATTGTACGTTTTTTTATCAACTTTTCATTAACCACTTAAGGACCAGCCTCGTTTTGGATTTTAGGTGTTTACATGTTTAAAACAGTTTTTTTTGCTAGAAAATTTCTTAGAACCCCCAAACATTATATATTTTTTTTCTGACACCCTAGAGAATAAAATGGCGGTCATTGCAATACTTTTTTTGCACCGTATTTGCGCAGCGGTCTTATAAGCGCACTTTTTTTGGAAAAAATTCACTTTTTTGAATAAAAAAATAAAAAAACAGTAAAGTTAGCCCAATTTTTTTTATATTGTGAAATATAATGTTACGCCAAGTAAATTGATACCCAACATGTCACGCTTCAAAATTGCGCCCGCTCGTGGAATAGCGTCAAACTTTTACCCCCTCAAAATCTCCATAGGCGACGTTTAAAAAATTCTACAGGTTGCATGTTTTGCGTTACAGAGGAGGTCTAGGGCTAGAATTATTGCTCTCGCTCTACCGGTCACGGCAATACCTCACATGTGTGGTTTGACCACCGTTTTCATATGCGGGCGCTACTCACGTATGCGTTCGCTTCTGCGCGCGAGCTCGTCGGGACAGGGCGCTTTAAAAAAATTTTATTTTTTTTATTATTTATTTTACTTTATTTTATTTATTTTTTTCACTGTTTTAAAAAAAAAAAAAATTGGATCACTTTTATTCCTATTACAAGGAATGTAAACATCCTTTGTAATAGAAAAACGCATGACAGGTCCTCTTAAATATGAGATCTGGGGTCAAAAAGTCCTCAGATCTCATATTTACACTAAAATGCAAAAAAAAAAAAAAAAAAGTCGTTTAAAAAAATGACACAAAAAAATTGTGCCTTTAAGAGAAGTGGGCGGAGCCGACATAATGACGTCACTCCGGCCGTCCTATGGTATAGAGACGGGTGGGCGCCATCTTGGCCTCACTCGTCTCTATACCCAGGCACAGAAAGGACCTGATCGCCTCCGCCGCTACCGACGGCTCCGGCAAGCGGCGGAGGGCGCGGGAGAGCGGCAGGAGGGGGGATGACGTATATATACAGTGGCCGGTCGTTAAGTATGCACAGTATTTTATGATTATGTGTTGAAATATCTATTTATATGCACATTGCACTTAGGAGGAATTGTGTGTAAACTTATATATATTTTTATCTTATATGGTTTTTGGTATCACCACGTTGAATAGTTTATATGATATACACTTAAGCGCAGCACAATTTTTTGTTTATGTTTATTTGCACGGTCATGAATACGTGATCTGCGTTTGCTGCTAGGTATTTATATTTAAGTTTGGTTCTCACTGGGCATTGGATTATTGTGGCTCGCAAGACTCTTTGCCTTTATTCTAGGATCAGAAGAACACCAGCAATTTTCTTCAGGTAGCTGTAAATACTGTAAAAATACCTGCCTGCCTGTCAGTAGGAAGAGAATAACAGGAACGGATCTAGCTAAACTGAATACAGTATATATATATATATATATATATATATATATATATATATATATATATATACAACACCTAGGATGCTTATATATACACAATACACTGTAAGTGCAGCTAACTGACTCGCCTGCCTACTCTGTCTAACTTAAATCAAATGACACTGTCTCTCTGTCTATCTCTCAGCCACCGCAACACATTACACAAGGCCACCATGCAGGCTGCCTTATATAGTGTTGGGCGTGTACTAAATCCCCTGAGCCATAATTGGCCAAAGCCCTGGCTTTGGCCAATTACAGCTCACTGTACAGGCGGCGCTGTGATTGGCCAAGCAGTCAAACATGGGTTTGACTTGAACTCGAAGCTCATCCCTATTGGCCACCATGCTGCAGCTCAGTTGTAAGATCTTAGCAATCTTCTTATAGCCTAGGCCATCTTTATGTAGAGCAACAATTCTTTTTTCAGATCCTCAGAGAGTTCTTTGCCATGAGGTGCCATGTTGTACTTCCAGTGACAAGTATGAGAGAGTGAGAGCAATAACACCAAATTTAACACACTTGCTCCCCATTCACACCTGAGCCCTTGTAACACTAACAAGTCACATGACACCGGGGAGGGAAAATGGCTAATTGGGCCCAATTTGGACATTTTCACTTAGGGGTGTACTCACTTTTGTTGCCAGCAGTTTAGACATTAATGGTTGTGTGTTGAGTTATTTTGAGGTTGTAGCAATTTACACTGTTATACAAGCTGTACACTCACTACTTTACATTGTAGCAAAGTGTCATTTCTTCAGTGTTGTCACATGAAAAGATATAATAAAATATTTTAAAAAAATGTGAGGAGTGTACTTACTTTTGTGAGTTACTGTATAATTCAAGTACTACATGGCCCATATTAGTTATAATGCCCCGTACACACGGTCGGATTTTCCGATGGAAAATGTCCGATCGGAGCGTGTTGTCGGAAATTCCGACCGTGTGTGGGCTCCATCAGACATTTTCCATCGGATTTTCCGACACACAAAGTTGGAGAGCAGGAGATAAAATTTTCCGACAACAAAATCCGTTGTCGGAAATTCCTATCGTGTGTACACAAATCCGACGGACAAAGTGCCACGCATGCTCAGAATAAACAATGAGATGAAAGCTATTGGCCACTGCCCCGTTTATAGTCCCGACGTACGTGTTTTACGTCACCGCGTTTAGAACGATCGCATTTTCCGACAACTTTGTGCGACCGTGTGTAGACAAAACAAGTTTGAGCCAACATCCGTCAGAAAATATCCTAGGATTTTGTTGTCGGAATGTCCGAACAAAGTCCGACCGTGTGTATGCCCTATTAGTCTTTCTTTCCTCCCTTTCCAGTTGTGAGACACTCTTTCTCAAAAAGATATTTCTTTGCAGAGTCAGGAAAGCATCTTCTGTGCCCATCTCTGATATAGTTTCCTTGTGTTACTTGTTACTGTCTTTCCCTGACTTCAAGACTATAAGAAAATGTTCGTTGGTCACTGGACTAGCCTCATTGGGCACTAGAACAAATTAGCCATGAAGGCAGAAGAAGTCGTGACACAGGAACAAAGTGATATCAAATCAGACAGGGGGGCAAAGAATAGTTTTTACTGTAATGCCCCGTACACACGGTCGGACATTGATCGGAAATTCCGACAACAAAATCCTAGGATTTTTTCCGACGGATGTTGGCTCAAACTTGTCTTGCATACACACTGTCACACAAACTTGTCAGAAAATCCGATCATTCTAAACGCGATGATGTAAAACATGTACGTCGGGACTATAAATGTGGCAGTAGCCAATAGCTTTCATCTCTTTATTTATTCTGAGCATGCGTGGCACTTTGTGCGTCGGATTTGTGTACACACGATCGGAAATTCAGACAACGGATTTTGTTGTCGGAAAATTTTATAGCCTGCTCTCAAACTTTGTTTGTCGGAAAATCAGATGGAAAATGTGTGATGGAGCCTACACACGGTTGGAATTTCCGACAACAAGGTCCTATCACACATTTTCCGTCAGAAAATCCGACCGTGTGTACGGGGCATAAGAAAGGTACCAGCAAGCTTCTTGTGGTCACTGTTCTTAGAACTAAACTGTAGTATAAGGGGGAGGGAGGGGGCACATAATATAGCAGACTTGTTTTCTATACTGCTCTTCTCCAATGCTAACAGATCCACACTTGCTGTTGTTACGCCATGACGCTTTGCCATCATCTTTTTCACCATCTTCTTCACCACACTTTGCATGTGCCACAGGCATTGTGTACACCGAAAAATGCTAGGAGAAAAGGAAAAGATGGCATAAGTGATTTTATATGGGGGCAGGGGGGGTTGGTTGTTTTTGCTTTAAGCAGAGTTTTTCCTTCAAAACTGGAATCCAGGTTCTCTTTAAAGCAGAGTTTTAATATGTTTAACCTTTACCTTCCCTGGGTACTCCTTACCCCCCTCATCAACATGCTAATGATTTTTTTTTTTTTTTACTTTGCTTTGCTTTTAACCACTTCAGCCCCGGAAGGATTTACCCCCTTCCTGACCAGAGCACTTTTTACAATTCGGCACTGCGTCGCTTTAACTGCTAATTGCGCGGTCATGCAATGCTCTACCCAAACGAAATTTGCGTCCTTTTCTTCCCACAAATAGAGCTTTCTTTTGATGGTATTTGATCACCTCTGCCGTTTTTATTTTTTGCGCTATAAACGGAAAAAGACTGAAAATTTTGAAAAAAAATGATATTTTCTACTTTTTGTTATAAAAAAAATCCAATAAACTAAATTTTAGTCATACATTTAGGCCAAAATGTATTCGGCCACATGTCTTTGGTAAAAAAAATGTCAATAAGCGTATATTTATTGGTTTGCGCAAAAGTTATAGCGTCTACAAACTAGGGTACATTTTCTGGAATTTACACAGCTTTTAGTTTATGACTGCCTATGTCATTTCTTGAGGTGCTAAAATGGCAGGGCAGTACAAAACCCCCCCAAATGACCCCATTTTGGAAAGTAGACACCCCAAGGAAATTGCTGAGAGGCATGTTGAACCCATTGAATATTTTTGTTTTTTGTCCCAAGTGATTGAATAATGACGAAAAAAAAAAAAAAAATTTACAAAAAGTTGTCACTAAATGATATATTGCTCACACAGGCCATGGGCATATGTGGAATTGCACCCCAAAATACATTCAGCTGCTTCTCCTGAGTACGGGGATACCACATGTGTGGCACTTTTTGGGAGCCTAGCCGCGTACGGGGCCCCGAAAACCCAGCACCACCTTCAGGATTTCTAAGGGCATACATTTTTGATTTTACTCCTCACTACCTATCACAGTTTTGAAGGCCATAAAATGCCAAGATGGCACAAACCCCCCCCAAATGACCCCATTTTGGAAAGTAGACACCCCAAGCTATTTGCTGAGAGGCATGGTGAGTATTTTGCAGCTCTCATTTGTTTTTGAAAATGAAGAAAGACCAGAAAAAAAATTTTTTTTTTTCTTTTTTCAATTTTTAAAACTTTGTGACAAAAAGTGAGGTCTGCAAAATACTCACTATACCTCTCAGCAAATAGCTTGGGGTGTCTACTTTCCAAAATGGGGTAATTTGGGGGGGGTTTGTGCCACCTGGGCATTCCATGGCCTCCGAAACTGTGATAGGCAGTGAAGAGTGAAATCAAAAATTTACGGCCTTAGAAAGCCTGAAGGCGGTGCTTGGTTTTCGGGGTCCCGTGCCCGGCTAGGCTCCCAAAAAGTCCCACACATGTGGTATCCCCGTACTCAGGAGAAGCAACAGAATTTATTTTGGGGTGTAATTTCACATATTCCCATGGCACGTTTGAGCAATATAACATTTAGTGACAACTTTGTGCAAAAAAAAAAAAAAAAATTTGTCTCTTTCCCGCTGTCACAATATAAAATATTCCATGGACTCGACATGCCTCTCAGCAAATAGCTTGGGGTGTCTACTTTCCAAAATGGGGTCATTTGGGGGGGGTTTGAACTGTCCTGGCATTTTATGCACAACATTTAGAAGCTTATGTCACACATCACCCACTCTTCTAACCACTTGAAGACAAAGCCCTTTCTGACACTTTTTGATTACATGAAAAAATTATTTTTTTTTGCAAGAAAATTACTTTGAACCCCCAAACATTATATATTATTTTAAAGCAAATGCCCTACAGATTAAAATGGTGGGTGTTTCATTTTTTTTTTTCACACAGTATTTGCGCAGCGATTTTCAAACGCATTTTTTGGGGAAAAAACACACTTTTTTAAATTTTAATGCACTAAAACACACTATATTGCCCAAATGTTTGATGAAATAAAAAAGATGATCTTAGGCCGAGTACATGGATACCAAACATGACATGCTTTAAAATTGCGCACAAACGTGCAGTGGCAACAAAATTAATACATTTTTAAAAGCCTTTAAAAGCCTTTACAGGTTACCACTTTAGATTTACAGAGGAGGTCTACTGCTAAAATTACTGCCCTCGATCTGACCTTCGCGGTGATACCTCACATGCATGGTGCAATTGCTGTTTACATTTGACGCCAGACCGCCGCTTGCGTTCGCCTTAGCGCGAGAGCAGGGGGGACAGGGGTGCTTTTTATTTATTTATTTTTTTTCTTTATTATTTTTTTGCTTTTTTATCTTATTTTTAAACTGTTCCTTTCATTTTTTTTTTAAATCATTTTTATTGTTATCTCAGGGAATGTAAATATCCCCTATGATAGCAATAGGTAGTGACAGGTACTCTTTTTTGAAAAAATTGGGGTCTATTAGACCCTAGATCTCTCCTCTGCCCTCAAAGCATCTGACCACACCAAGATCGGTGTGATAAAATGCTCCCCCAATTTCCCAATGGCGCTATTTACATCCGGCGAAATCTAAGTCATAAAATGCTCGTAGCTTCCGGTTTCTTAGGCCATAGAGATGTTTGGAGCCACTCTGGTCTCTGATCAGCTCTATGGTCAGCTGGCTGAATCACCGGCTGCATTCTCAGGTTCCCTGTTGAGACAGGAGAGCCAGAGAAAAACACGGAAGACGGTGGGGGGGGGGGCATTCCCTCCCACTGCTTGTAAAAGCAGTCTAGAGGCTAATTAGCCGCTAGGATTGATTTTACATGAAAGCCGACCGCTGGCTAAAAAGAATGATACCAAGATGATACCTAAACCTGCAGGCATCATTCTGGTATAACCACTCAAAGTCGTGAATGGCGTACCTGAAGACAAAAAAATGGTTAACAATAAAGCACAGTAAACGGTAAAGTATAAAAAATTGCATACCTGAAAAGCAAACATGATAAAACATAATAACAATAAAACATTGCAGAATAGAATACAGTAAAAAAGAGCAGAACAATAGAGAGAGAGAATAGAGAGAGAGAACAATAAAACGACAACTATTTTTTTTTATTTTTGTTTGTGTTTTTTTTTTTTTTACACTTTTTTTTTGTAACTGTAACTTTTATAACTGTAACCGCTTCCAGGTTCGGGTCTCTCAAAATGCGATGGCATCTTGGGAGACCCTGTGAAAGTGTGCCTAGTCTGTGCAATGCTGTACCCTACGCTAATACTCAACTAGTGAATGGTAGCGTTCAAAACATTCACCAATGCAAAGACCAGGATTGTCAGGACAGGAGGGACAATAATAGTGAGTGTCACGCCTATATCCGCGCTTGCTGCAGACACAACATCTTTTTTGGGGGGGTTCGTTGGGTAGGGGTACTCGGGAGGATATATAAATGCCTCTCATGCAGCCGACTGCATTTGGTTGGGGATGTGAATGGGGGAAGTACGGGCGCTGCAGAAGCGGTGGGTTCCCAATTAGGATTGGCGAATGCAGCAGGAAGGGCACTATGGGCACGACGGGCCTGTGTTTGTCTTTTTGGTGGCAGCGGGACACTACTTGTGCTTGCCACCTCACCAGCTTGAACTGCACTTATGGGACTCGCCACGTCACCAAGTGTTACTGCAGTGCTGGTTTGACTACGACCGGGGTGTACTAGGCCGCTGGTGCTTGCCAGTTCACCAAAACGTTACAAAAAAAAGTGACAGTGATCGATCGATACTGCACTTGGGTGGGCTGGGCTGGGCCGGGCGGAGGGGCAAAACGCAGGTGCTAGCAGGTATCTGGGCTGATCCCGCTAACACTGCGTTTTTGGGAACCCTAAACTGCTGGGGACGCCAGTATAGATCTGATCGGATCAGATATTGATGCGTTCAGATACTATACCACTAAGGGAGGTGTACGGTGCGTGTACGGTGCGTGCATGGGTGTTCGCGGTACTGGTGCTAATCTGACGCTGCCTAGGGCGACGCATATCACCGCCGGGCGATCAGGGGGCTAAACCTTTTTTCGGTAATAAACGGCGGGTGCCCTGACACTATAAAAAATAAACAAACTAACCAGCGTCACCCGTAACGGTTATACAGTGATCAGTGGTAAAAGGGTTAACTAGGGGGCCATCAAGGGGTTAAAACATTTATTAGATAGTATATGGGGGTCCCTGTCGCTATAAAACACTGACGGCGAACCTAAATATTTACGTCCCTAACTAGCGTCACCAGCGACACTAATACAGCGATCAGAAAAATGATCGCTTAGCGACACTGGCGACAGGGGGTAATCAAGGGGTTAAAACTTTATTAGGGGGGTAAGGGGGGTACCCTAGACCTACAGGGGGCTAAACTTTTATTTGGTAATAAACGGCGGGTGCCCTGACACTATAAAAAATAAACAAACTAACCAGCGTCACCCGTAACGGTTATAAGGTGATCAGTGGTGAAAGGGTTAACTAGGAGGCAATCAAGGGGTTAAAACATTTATTAGGTAGTATAAGGGGGTCCCTGTCGCTATAAAACGCTGACGGCGAACCTAAATATTTACGTCCCTAACTAGCGTCACCAGCGACACTAATACAGCGATCAGAAAAATGATCGCTTAGCGACACTGGTGACGGGGGGTGATCAAGGGGTTAAAACTTTATTAGGGGGGGTAAGGGGGGTACCCTAGACCTACAGGGGGGTAACAGTCACTACCCTAACACTGCTAACTGTCACAAACTGACACTATGCAGTAATCAGGAAAAAAAAAACAAAAAAAAAAAAAACCTGCTTGGTGTCAGTTTGTGACAGGGGGGGGGTGATTGGGGGGGGATCGGGGGGCGATCGGGGGGGGATCGGGGGTGTAAGGTATGCCTGGCATGTTCTACTGTGTGTGTGTGAGTGTTGGTGCACTTACATGTCATCTCCCCTCGGCGCTGGAACGGAAACTCCCGAGCCGAGGAGAGATGACATCACATCCTCTGCCTCTGTGTACTATACAGAGGCAGGGGATGTTTGTCATTGGCTGGGAGCGATCGCGAGGGGGGGGCCACGATCGGATGGCCTCCCCCTCGTCTCCCATCGCTTCCAACCAAATGCCGACCGCAGCTGGCACCGGGGGGGGGTCCGATCGGACCCCCCACCCGCGGGAAGGCAATCGCGTTTCAGGTACGTGATTTTGCCTGCCCGTGCCGCTCTGCTCACGTATATAGGCGTGAGGCGGTCGGCAAGTGGTTAAATAAAACTATTCTATTATCAGTAAATACCTTATTTAATTTGTCTCTGTGTTTCTCTGTGCAATGCAGGTACAACATGGCTGGAGGGAGGGACTGACAGGGTGCTGTACATAGCTTCCTGAAAACATCACAGCACCCTGCCTCAGCACTCCCCTTAAGAGTCCCTGGCCGTGATGCAAGTAATTGGCTGGTTCCTTGGATGGGGTTAGACACATATCAAAATGCCTTCATGGGTGGATGTCAGTGGGAATTACTCAGCAGGCTGCATTTGCCGCAACAAACAACAAGATTCCTCTTAATCCAGTGCTGGGGGGTGATGGCTACAAACCACTTGAGACATACCTCAGAGAAGTCATAACAATGTATATTTGCCATGATTTGTGTAAAAAGATTTATTGCAAAATCAAAGTATTCCAAGAATGGAAAACATGGCTTACAATCAATGTTAAACGTCATGATTGATATTGAACTTCAGTCTCACCCAAACCTCGGCAGGCTGACTTGGGCATATCAAGGCTGGTGCTGGGGGCAACCAAAAGATGTAGGTGCCAGATGTCACATGGTCATCCACCCAATGGAAGAGATGACAGGCCACTGGTGGAACCCGTAAGGGTCGGTAATGTGGAGAGACCCCCAATAGACCAGACATTGGACTCCAAACCGCCAGAGGATGCAGCTGGTGTAGTCGGGTGGCGCGCTGGATTTGATGTAACCAACACAGAGCAATGTTGAACCGACTCACCACAATAAGGCTTGGGATGGAACAAAGATGCAGTTGTAGAGCACATGGAAAGCTGTCAGCAGGCTGTAATACCGCATTTTTGGCGTGGCCCTTTATCAAATAATGTGGATTGGACAGCTTGGAAAGTTTAAATAGGAGCTGCAGTGGCATGGAAATGAGTAGGGATGAGCTTCGTGTTATAGTCGAACCCATGTTCGACTCGAACATTGGCTGTTCGGTCGTTCGCCGAATTCCGAACATTATTGGCCATTCGCGCCAAATTCGTGTGGCGCGTCACGGCCCATAATTCACTGCGCATAATTCAGTGCATTGCTGGCTAATGATTGGCCAAGCATGCACTATGACCCGCATGCTTGGCCAATCACAGCGCCTTAGGTAGAGAGAGCTGTAATTGGCCAAAGACAGGGTGGCTTTGGCCAATTATAGCTCAGGGGGTTTAGAACACGCCCCACACTATATAAGGCCGCCTGCACGGCGGCCCTGTGTAGTGTGTGTTCCGGCGTTGAGAAACATAGATAGACAGAGAGACAGTGTCATTTCATTTGAGTTAGCTAGATTAGGCAGGACAATCAGTGAGTTAGCTGCACTTACAGTGTATTGTGTATATATATGCATCCCAGGTGTTGCATATATATATATACACTGTATTCAGTTTAGCTAGATCCGTTCCTGTTATCTTCTTACTGACAGGCAGGCTTGTCTTGTTACAGTATTTACAGCTACCTGAAGAAAATTGCTGGTGTTCTTTTGATCCTATTAGTACCACAGTCAGGCAGCTAGACTTTTTACAGTTAGTGTAGTGCGTCCTGCTTACAGTGCTCAGCTAAAACTACAAGTTAGTGTGGTGCGTCCTCCTCACAGTGTTCAGCTAAAACTACAAGTTAGTGTAGTGCGTCCTGCTCACAGTGTTCAGCTAAAACTACAAGTTAGTGTAGTGAGACCTCTGCACAGTGTTCATCTAAAGCTAAAAGTTAGTGCAGTGCGTCCTGCTCACAGTGTTCAGCTAAAATTACAAGTTAGTGTGATGCGTCCTCCTCACAGTGTTCAGCTAAACCTACAAGTTATTTTTTTGCGAGCTCTGCACAGTGTTCATCTAAAGCTACAAGTTAGTGTAGTGCGTCCTGCTCACAGTGTTCAGCTGAAACTACAAGTTAGTGTGGTGCGTCCTCCTCACAGTGTTCAGCTAAAACTACAAGTAAGTGTAGTGCGTCCTGCTCACAGTGTTCAGCTAAAACTACAAGTTAGTGTAGTGAGACCTCTGCACAGTGTTCATCTAAAGCTACAAGTTAGTGTAGTGCATCCTGCTCACAGTGTTCAGCTTAAACTACAAGTTAGTGTGGTGCGTCCTCCTCACAGTGTTCAGCTAAACCTACAAGTTATTTTTTTGCGAGCTCTGCACAGTGTTCAGCTAAAGCTACCTGTAGAAGGTTGGTGGTGTTTTCCTGATCCTATCACTACCGCAGGCAGCTAAATAAGCTGCAAGTTATTTTTTGGCGAGCTCTGCACAGTGTTCACCTAAAGCTACCTGTAGAAGGTTGGTGGTGTTTTCCTGATCCTATCACTACCGCAGGCAGCTAAAAAAGCTACAAGTTCGTTTTTTGCGAGCTCTGCACAGTGTTCAGCTAAAGCTACCTGTAGAAGGTTGGTGGTGTTCTCATACTACAGGCAGGCAGTTGATTTTGATATATATATATATATCCCAGCTTAGTGCAGCTACTGGCCATTAGTATGTCTGGAAGGCCAAGAAGGAGAGGCAGACAGTCACAAGCCAATAAAAGAGGGCAAGCAGGCTCTGTGTCTAGTGCTGGTCGTGGAGACGGTGCATCCTCATCAGTACGTGGCCGTGGGACACGCTTGGCCTTTTTTTCGGCAGCTGGCCGCGTTGAGCCGCAACATGCGGAAGACTTGGTCGAGTGGATGACCAAGCCGTCCTCATCCTCCTGATCCTCTCTCACCCATGCTCAGGGTACTTTGTCTGGCAAAGCAGCGGCCTCTTCCCTCGGCTCAATGTCATCAGTGACTCCTTCCCTAGCCCCACCATGTCCTCCTGAGGAGTCCCTCGAACTGTTTGACCACAGTGTTGGGTACATGCTCCAGGAGGATGCCCAGCGTTTGGAAGGCTCCGATGATGATACTGAGCTTGATGAAGGCAGTAACTTGAGCACGGACAGAGGGGGTGCCCAGGAAGGACAGCAATCTGGCAGTCATGCTCCCCCTGCTGCAGCATACTGCCAGGTTTGCTCCAGTGATGAGGAGGGAGGGGATGATGAGGTCACTGACTCAACGTGGGTGCCTGATAGGAGAGAGGAGGAGGAGGAGGAGGCGGCACATCACCAACGAGGCAGGATGCCCTCCAGGGGCCAGCCTAAGGGCAGCACACTGACTGCATCACACCCCAAAGCTCAACATGTGTAGGGCGCTGCAGTCTCTGCACGTTATTCAAAAAGTTCTTTGGTGTGGGCCTTTTTTGAGACGAGTGCATCAGATCGCACCGCTGCTATTTGCAACATATGTCTCAAGCATATCTCGCATGGCCAAAACATCTCCCGCTTGGGTACCACATGCTTGACCAGACATATGTTGACCTGCCATGCAGTTCGTTGGCAACTGTATCTAAAAGACCCACACCAAAGAACAAAGAGGACCTCTTCTTGCTCCTCATCAGCTGAGATCTCCAACCCCACTATACCTTCAGTCCTCTCTGAGACCTTCACTGAGAGGAATGAAGGTGTAGAATTAGGTGTGTCACAGCCAAGTACTTGTGGGCAATCTGCTTTCGGTAAACCAACGTCAGATTGTACCAGGCAAATTTCCCTGCCCCAGCTGCACCACCGAAAGAAGTTTGCTCCCAGCCTTCCACATGCCTAGAGGTTGAATGCTAGCTTGGCAAAATTGCTAGCACTTCAACTGCTGCCTTTTCAGTTGGTAGACTCTGCCCCCTTCCGTGAGTTTGTGGAATGTGCGGTTCCTCATTGGCAGGTACCCAAACACTACTTTTTCTCACGGAAGGCGATTCCGGCTCTCTACCGGCATGTGGAAGGCAATGTCCATGCCTCGCTGGACAGGGTGGTCAGCGGTAAGGTGCATAATACCGCTGACTCATGGTCCAGCAGGCATGGACAGGGACGTTACCTAAGTTTCACGGCACATTGGGTGACTCTGCTGGCAGCTGGGAAGGATGCAGGACAAGGTGCAGTAGTTTTGGAGGTTGTTCCACCACCACGCCTCCAAAATGCCACTACTAATGATTGTGACACACCTCTCTCCTCCACCCCCTCCTCTTCTTCTTCCTCCATGGCCTCTTCCTGTGCTTTGTCCTCGGAACCAGCAGTGCTCCGTAGCCGTTCAAGGGGCTACGCAAGTACATAGGCCAAAAGATGTCATGTGGTGCTTGAGCTGGTGTGCTTGGGGGACAGGAGCCACACAGGGGCAGAGGTTCTGTCAGCTCTGCAGGGGCAGGTTCAGAGGTGGTTGATGCCACGCCAACTTAAAGCAGGAATGGTGGTTTGCGACAATGGCACCAACCTCCTCTCTGCCCTCCGACAGGGACAAATGACCCATGTGCCCTGTTTGGCTCATGTCCTTAACTTGGTGGTGCAGCAGTTCTTGAGCAGGTACCCGGGCTTGCAGGATGTCCTGAGGCAGGCCAGGAAAGTCTGTGTGCATTTCCGCCGGTCATATAATGCCAGTGATCGGCTGGCGGACCTCCAAAAGGAGTTTAACCTGCCCAAGAACCGCCTAATCTGTGACATGCCCACCAGGTGGAAATCAACGTTGGCCATGCTGCAGCGGCTGCACATGCAGCAGAGGGCCATCAATGAGTACCTGTGCGACTATGGCGGCACCAGGACAGGGTCAGGGGAGCTTGTTTTTTTTTCCCCATGCCAGTGGGTCATGATCAGGGATGCATGCACTGTCCTGTCACCATTTGAGGAGGCCACGAGGATGGTGAGCAGTGACAGTGCATGCATCAGTGACACTGTCCCCCTTGTCCACCTGTTGGAGCACACGCTACGTGGAATAATGGACAGAGCACTTGAGAACAGAGGCAGGAAGAGGAGGACTTCCTTAGCTCTCAAGGCCCCCTTTATCCAGACAGTGTTCCTGCGTGCCCACCGATCACACAGGAAGAGGACGAGGACGAGGAGAAGGAGGAAGATTGTGTCAGTATGGAAGTGGAGCCTGGCACTCAGCATCAGCAGCAGTCTTTAAGGGATAAGTCCCAAGAAACACATGGACTTGTACGTGGCTGGGAGGAGGTGGCTGCAGACCATGTCGTCCTTAGTGACCCAGAGGACTCCGGACCGAATGCCTCAGCAAACCTACGCTGCATGGCCTCCCTGATCCTGCAAAGCCTGCGTAAGGATCCTCGTATTCGTGGTATCAAGGAGAAGACCAATACTGGCTGGCAACCCTCCTTGATCCACGTTACAAGTGTAAGGTTGCGGACCTTATCTTGCCATCGCAGAGGGAGCAGAGAATGAAACATCTTCGGGAGGCCTTGCAGAAAGGTCTGTGCAATGCGTTCCCAGAGACAGGGAGGTTACAAACTCCTGTTTCTGGACAATGTGTTGCTGAGGCTTCGGTCAGTCAAAGAAGGAGCGGTGGAGAAGGTGGCCGTCTGACCGATGCGTTCAGACAATTTTTTGGTCCGCAGCCCCAAGGTATGATCGGTTCCAGCAACCATCGCCAGCGTCTGTTTTACATGGTGCAGGAATACCTAGGGGCAATATCTGACTTGGACACCTTTCCCACCGAAAATCCTCTGGGTTACTGGGTCTTGAGGATGGATCACTGGCCAGAGCTTGCACAGTATGCAATTGAGCTACTGGCCTGTCCTGCATCCAGCGTTCTTTTGGAACCCACATTCAGTGCTGCTGGAGGCTTTGTAACCGATCACAGGGTGCGTCTGTCCACCGACTCGGTCGATCGACTGACCTTCATAAAAAAGAATCAGTCTTGGATCACCACCAGCTACCAAGCACCTGATTCTGATGTAACCGAATATTTTTTTTTTTAAATCTCAGATCCCTTCAAAGACTGGCTATGCTGATGCTGAGTGACTATCCCTGAGTAATTATGCTCTTCCTCCTCAATGATCACTCTGATAGCTTGTAAGAACATTTTTGGTTCTGGGCGCCACCACCAGTGCCTAAGGCCCAATTTTTCAGCCCCTGTTTAACAGGGGCGTGTAATTACAATTTTTGATGCAATACTTTGCAGCAGGGCTCGTTTCTGCGTTCCAACTAGAGTATCTGCGAGGGGTTGCAGTGTTGTGGCACCAGCACCAGTGCCTAAGGCCCAATTTTTCAGCCCCTGTTTAACAGTGGCGTGTATTTACAATTTTTGATGCAATACTTTGCAGCAGGGCTCGTTTCTGCGTTTCAACTAGAGTATCTGTGAGGGGTTGCAGTGTTGTGGCACCAGCACCAGTGCCTAAGGCCCAATTTTTCAGCCCCTGTTTAACAGTGGCGTGTATTTACAATTTTTGATGCAATACTTTGCAGCAGGGCTCGTTTCTGCGTTTCAACTAGAGTATCTGTGAGGGGTTGCAGTGTTGTGGCACCAGCACCAGTGCCTAAGGCCCAATTTTTCAGCCCCTGTTTAACAGTGGCGTGTAATTACAATTTTTGATGCAATACTTTGCAACAGGGCTCGTTTCTGCGTTTCAACTAGAGTATCTGTGAGGGGTTGCAGTGTTGTGGCACCAGCACCAGTGCCTAAGGCCCAATTTTTCAGCCCCCGTTTAACAGGGGCGTGTAATTACAATCTTCTTTGCAATACTTTGCAGCAGGGCTCGTTTCTGCGTTCCAACTAGAGTATCTCTGAGGGGTTGCAGTGTTGTGGCACCAGCACCAGTGCCTAAGGCCCAATTTTTCAGCCCCGTTTAACAGGGGCATGTAATTATAATTTTTGGTGCAATACTTTGTAGCAGGGCTCGTTTCTGCGTTCCAACTAGAGTATCTGTGAGGGGTTGCAGTGTTGTGGCACCAGCACCAGGGCCTAAGGCCTAATTTTTCAGCCCCCGTTCAACAGGGGCATGTAATTGGAATTCTTGATCTAATATTTAACAGCAGGGCCCATTTCTGCACCCACCAAGAGCGAGTGAGGACTTACAGTCTTGTGGCACCAGCACCACCACCACCAAAGGCCCAATTTTTCTGCCCTTGTTCAACAGGGGCATGTAATTACAATTCTTGATCTAATATTTCACAGCAGGGCCCATTTCTGCGCCCACCAAGAGCGAGTGAGGACTTACAGTGTTGTGGCACCAGCACCACCACCACCACCAAAGGCCCAATTTTTCTGCCCCTGTTCAACAGGGGCATATAATTACAATTCTTGATCTAATATTTCACAGCAGGGCCCTGTCAGGGCTTACAGTGTTGTGGCCACAACAACACCTAAGGCCCAAATTTCTGCTGAGTATATAGGGCAGGCCCCTACTTTCAAACATCTAACTTACAAACGACTCCTACTTGCAAACGGAAGGAGACAACAGGAAGTGAGATGAAATCTACCCCTAGGAAGGGAAATTCTCTCCTGTAAGAGTTAATATGGGAAAAATATTTCTCCTTTCCACTGATGCTTTTCAATCCTTGTTCCACAAAAAAACCCACATTTTCAAAAAACATTTGTCATTGGGACAAAAAGTGAGGTGAAATCTTCTGAAGAGGAGGACGGACAGCAAAACAAATGTCACAGGGGTGATAACCCTTCCCTATGTTTTCCAAAAAGCTTAAAAAAGATTTTTTGGCTGGAGCTAAACACGTTAAAAATGTACCCGTTCAAAATGACAAACAGATTCTACTTAACAACAAACCTACAGTCCCTGTCTTGTTTGCACCGCCTGTATACTGCTGTTCAGAGTATATAGGGCTTGGTGGCCCCACACCTTTCCTTATTTTAATTTGGGTGCGGGGTTCCCCTTAATATCCATACAAGACCATACAAGACATACAATGGACTGGGGGTACCCTTGCCGTTTGTCTCACTGATTTTCATCCATATTGCCAGGACTCGACATTACATTAAAGCCGCAAGCAGTTTTAAAAAGCATTTTTTTTCTTTAAAAATGTCATTTTGTGCAGGGACTGTTCTAAGCACAGGAAACACGCGCCACTTTACAGGCATACTATAGACACCCCCCAGGTATGATATTTAAAGGAATATTTCACTTTTTTTTTTACTTTAAGCATCATTAAAATCACTGCTCCCGAAAAAACTGCAGTTTTTAAAAGTTTTTTTTGCATTGATACATGTCCCCTGGGGCAGGACCCGGGTCCCCAAACCCTTTTTAGGACAATACCATGCAAATAAGCCTTTAAAATGAGCACTTTGGATTTCAAACGTTCGAGTCCCATAGACGTCAATGGGGTTCTAACATTCGTGCAAATTTTTGGTCCGTTCGCAGGTTCTGGTGGGTGTTCGGCTCATCCCTAGAAATGAGGTCTTAAAGGCACAAAACATCCTTTTGGCTCCCTCAGCACCAAGCACCATAACATTTTCTTTTGTACAAAATGACCATCTTACAACAAGGCAGACAATTAATAAATAATCAGACTTAAACAGAGAATTTAGGACACAAAAATATAAAAATAAAAACAAAAATCAAAGAGTAAAAATCACCAAGTTAATATAATATAAAATGCAGCCTTTTGGACTCATTATGCACATACTATCACACCAAAGAATAGTGGCAACAGCCAAGGGAAATGGAAAAAAAATTGGGAAGGGGGCATAATACAAAGAAAAAAAAGGGGGGGGGGAAGCAAGGGGGGGGGGGTGATAACTGATGGGAAGGGAAAAGACACTGACAGCTTTACATCAGGTCTTTCTGTCTATGTGGACTTCTTCTTACAACCCATTGTCACACAACTACATTCTTTTATCAAGGACCATGTCATTGATATTTTAAAACATTACAGATGGCAGGATGAAAGTGGCTTCTTTGGATGTGTGCTCCTTGTATACCTCCGTATGAGGTTGCCCTCACAGGTCTCCAGCACTTTTTATTCACAGATACCAACATGAACCACAGACAAGCCCCGTTCTTAATAGATGCCACCAAGGTTTGCTTGGAACACAACTATTTTGTGTTCCAAGATAAGTTCTATCTTCAAATCAATGGTACCACAATGGGAGCTAGTTTTGCTCCCTTTTACGCAAATGTTACAATGGGTTTTTGGGAAGAACGCTACATCTGGAGTCACAACCCCTATGCTAGGTACATTGTATTTTTTTTGTCGCTACATCGACGACATTCTCCTCATAGGGAGCAGTAGCCAGGAAGATTTTGCAGCCTTTGTTAGACACTGTAACTACAATGACCTAGGTCTAAAATTTACACATGTGCTTGATCCCTTAGCTTTGGTTTTTTTAGACCTTGAATTGTTTCACGAAGGAGGAGTGATTAAAACTAAAAATTACTGGGGGGGCGTGTCCGGACTATGGAGGAGTGAGGACATGTGCCTTCTCAGCTCCGCTCCACCGCAGCACATTATCAGCTCCACAGCGGAGGTAATACCCGCACCCGCAGCGAATTATGTCCCTGAGACACCGGGCATCCTCCCAGCCACAACGGACTGACCGATCGCGGCAATCCCAGCTGGATTCCTTCTACACTGGGCAGACCGGGAGAGGCCGCGAGCCTTCCAAGATGGCACCGACCGGGAAGACACAGCGTGCTAGCAAGGTCGCAAAGACCTCCGCTGGCCAGTCACAGCAACCAGATGACTCTCCAGCTCCATCTCCAGGGTCGGTGAGTGACTCAGTCCCCCTGATCTCTCCAGGCTCCCCCACTTCCCAAGACAGTGACTCGACTGACCTGGACCCCCTGGCAGATGCAGACATCAGGCACCATATTATGTCCCTACCCACGAAAGCTGATCTTGAACGCTTTGCTGACAGAGTGGAAAAAGCTTTTAAGGAAGATATTGCTCAGCTCAAAGCTGATACAAGTCATTTAGGAGGCAGACTTGAAACTCTGGAACAGAAATTTGAGGAAACTCTCCCTGTCATTTCTAAACTACAAGACAAGTGTAACATTCAGGGCCAACAGATTGAGGCCCTGCTATGTCAGCTGGATGAGACAGAGAACCGCAGCAGACGGGCAAATATCAGGATAAGAGGCCTACCTGAAGCTACTGGGCCCAGGGACATAATCCCCACCCTGGAAGGAGTCTTTAAGGAGATATTGGGACTGCCTGCCACTGCTACGATCGAAATAGACCGTGCACACAGAGCCCTGAAGCCCCCATCCCAGGATGCGAACAATCCAAGAGACATCATCTGTAAATTGCATAAACAAAAGACCGCATCATGCAAAAAATGAGGGGGAAACCCTATTTTGATTTTGATGGTGCACACCTGGCCTTTTATCAGGACATCTCGAGGCGCACTCTTATGCAACGTAGAGCACTTCGCCCTCTCCTAACAGCTATCCAAGACGCAGGCCTGGTGTATCGTTGGGGATTCCCCTTCAGCCTTCAAGTCACCAAAGATGGTAGAACTATGACTCTTCGCAACAAAGATGACCTCCCGCACTTTCTGACTTCCCTAGATCTGGACCCGGTAGACTTTCCCGACTGGAGATGTTCCTCAGAACTGGGAAACGACAAATTACCCACCCACCAACCGTGGCAACCAGCCAGAAACCAGAATCGCAGGAGAAATCGCAGGCGACATCTCTCTGAATCCTCGCTGGGAATGTCCTTACCCGGAAACTAGCAAACACCCCTCTCTGGGGCAAACAAACTGCTATTGGGATTTTTTTTCTTTTTTCTTTTTCCCTGTTTTATATATACCCAAGTGTTTTTCTTTTATGCATATTGCACTTAGATTATCCCCTTGACATTAGCCATAAGGCTGCTTGATGGTTTGCACATTTTTTGAGTTCCCTGAAGCTCCATCATTCTCTCCATGTCTAACCGCACCATATCAGACGCGGTGGACGGAGACGGAGGACCTCCTGCCCTCTCTTATAGACGGCACACTAACCCCCTAGTAGGCCGCCCTGCTTTTTTTGGGCACTAATCCCCTTTGGGATAAGGGGTCGTGGCTTGGAGTCCCTCCCTTCTCTAGGGGGGGGCTCCTCGACACGACCCTCAGTAGTTGTTTTACATGCGTGGGTGTTAACATCCATACTGTTTTGATGGTTATGACCATGTTTTCATGTTCTTCTTCTCACACATGTTTTGTCTTCTCTCCCTCTTCCTCTCGTCTCTTTCCTACTCCCTCCCCCTTCCCTACAGGTTGCTCCACCTTGCTGTCTGTGACGGACCCCTCGCAAATTGCACACATTGAACACCCACGTTCCATCCCATGGCCTCCCTACGGGTAAGTACATATAATGTACGGGAACTATGTTCCCCACACAAACGTAGTAAGCTTTGGGGGGAGTTAAAACGCCTGAAAACCCAAGTGGTTTTCCTCCAGGAAACCCACTTTACGCCAAAGTCTCTTCCCAAATTGCCTACTCACCTTTTCAACCAATGGTTTATTAGCACATCCCCGACCCCTAAATCTAAAGGGACAGCTATCGCCATACACAAGGCATGCCCTTTCCAGCCGGCAGAGCACGACACAGACCCCTTGGGGAGATATGTTTTCCTAAAGGGCAACATTGCTGGCCAAAAATATACATTCGCCACTATTTACGCCCCGAATGCAGATCAACTTACCTTCATAGACGCTACACTAGACCGCTTGGCTGAATTCAGAGAAGGCTTCCTAATCCTAGGAGGCAATTTTAACGTAAGCCCTGACCCAATGCTAGACACCTCCCATGCAAAACCTCCCACTCCTACGCATTCTTGAAGCACTTCCGCAGGACTATTCAGTCCCACCTGCTCACCGACAGTTGGCGGGCGCTTAGACCATTAGACCGTGACTTCAGCTATTACTCTACAGTACATAACGTATACACAAGAATTGACCACATCTATGTGGATCGAAATATCCTTGAACTTTTACAGTCTGCAGACATTGGTTCCATTTCCATTTCCGACCACGCCCCAGTGACGATGGCCTTTTCCTTGCTATCAGGCGCATGGGGAGTCCGGACCTGAAGACTTAATGAGAACTTACTGGACGATGCGGTGGTGATGGTTGAGGTCACGGATACCCTAACCCATTATTTTGCAGAGAACCCCATAGGCGAGCTCAGTGAAGGGACGGTTTGGGAGGCTCACAAGGCTGTGGTTCGGGGGGCTTTGATTTCCCAGGGCAGTAGACTTAAAAAGATACGACAGGCAGACTTCTTAAGAGTACACACCGAACTCCAAAAAGCAGAACTCAGGCACAAAGCCAACGGACGCCCTGAGGAACTGGAAAAGCTGACAGAGCTACGCGAACTGTTCTTACGCCTACTCGATCGTCAAACACGCAAACAATTCCGATTCATGGCACACAGGTACTATGAACACGGAAACAAATGCGGCCACATGTTGGCCTGGGCCCTCCGGAAACGTCAAGCCCAGACATATATACATAAACTACATAGCGCCTCGGGTACACCGATTCTACACCCATCTAAAATTGCGGCTGAATTTCGAGCTTACTACGCTAAACTGTACAACATAGACTCTGACCCCTCCCCTACATCACGGGACATTAGACAAAACGCAATCCGAGACTATCTGACTGCAGCCAAACTCCCGACACTTACAGAAGAGCAATCCTCAGACCTAGACGCCCCAATTACCCTAAATGAGCTTCGTGCCACGGTGAACTCCTTGCCCAACGGAAAGAGTCCTGGACCTGACGGGTTCACTAAGGTATACTATAAAGCCTTCCTGTCTCACCTAGAGACACCCATGTGCAAATATTTTAATTCTATTGCAGAAGGAGGAACTATTCCATCAGAGGCACTTCTGGCACACATCACTGTAATCCCAAAAGAGGGCAAGGATCCCACCGTCCCCCCGAGCTATAGGCCAATATCGCTCCTTAACCTGGACATTAAAATTTTAGCGAAAACACTAGCAAACAGACTTAAATACCTTATACCCGACATTATCCACCCGGACCAAACGGGATTCATAACAGGTAGAGAAGCCAGGGACAACTCTATCAGGGCGGTACACCTTACTCACTGGGCTCGTGCCTGCCCTGAGCCACAGCCTTACCTCATACTGTCAACAGACGCTGAAAAAGCGTTCGATCGCGTTGACTGGTCTTACCTGACGGAGGTGCTTCGATCACTGCGGATGGGTCCGAGAATGCTGTCCTCTATATTAGCACTATACTCGACACCTTGCGCACAAGTCAAGGTAAATGGAACCCTCTCGGCTCACTTTCCTATCAGAAATGGCACGAGACAGGGGTGTCCCCTATCACCTCTCTTGTTCGCCTTAGTGCTGGAGCCTTTGCTCTGCACAATACGCGCTAACCCTGACATTAAGGGTCTCACGGTTGGCAACACGGAGCATAAACTCTCGGCATATGCTGATGATGTCCTGTTCCATGTTTCAAACCCCCTGATCTCACTGCCCAACCTGATGAGGGAACTGAAGCTCTTTGGGTTCCTTTCAAATTTTAAAATTAATTTTTCAAAGTCAGAAATACTCCCTATTTGCATGTCATCCCAATTAACAATGAGCCTTAAATCAGCCTTTCCTTTCACTTGGGCCACGTCGGCTATTCGATACCTAGGTATACAACTCACAGATAATTTTAATAGCTTATATACCGCAAATTACCTCCCACTGATAACTACCATTAAGAAAGACCTATCCCAATGGACACAGACGGCCTTCACATGGCTGGGAAGGGTGAACATAATAAAAATGAATATTCTACCACGCATACTGTTCCTTTTACAGATGCTACCAATTCGACTACCCCGATCTTTTTTTGATAAAATATCTAGCATACTGTCTGAATTTACATGGAATACACGCAAACCTAGGATAGCTCTACGAGTCCTACGACGCTCGAAACAGAACGGAGGCCTAGGCCTCCCAGACGTCAGAAGATACTACTGGGCTATAGCGATACAGAGGATGCTCAACTGGCGTTTCCACTCTTGCTCTAAGATATGGGTACCACTAGAGAAATGTTTAGCGGGTAGGAACTTATCATATGCTCCCTGGCTGTCCCGAGAACATAGAGGATTGTCGGAGACAACGTCCCCCTTGACAACCCAGGTACTGTCAACCTGGGATAAGATTAACCCGCTGCTAAAATTGGCTCCCTCTGTGTCCCCACTGGCCCCATTGGGAGGTTTCCTTTGGTTCCCTCCAGGAGAACAAATAGTTTTTTTTGAATCGTGGATAGAGGGTGGAGACGCCAGTTGTGGTAAACTTATGAAAGACGGCAAACTCATGGGCTACGAATCTCTGCCTGCAGGCAGACAGGGTACCCCAATGAACTTCTGGAAATACAGACAACTACATCACTTCTTTCAATTACAAGGCCATAAGATTAGAGACCCTTCTTCTCTCACCCACCTTGAAAAACTCTTTATTGCAGAAGAACCTACACCACACTTGGTCTCGGAACTTTATAAATTACTAGGTTCCTCATTCCCTAACACCACACCCGCCTTTATCAGACGCTGGGAAAAGGACCTGGGCATCGTATTTGCAAAGACAGACTTAACTCACTTGTATCAGCTTACTCATTCATCCTCAATAGAGTCCAAGACCCAGGAAACGAACTTTAAGCTGCTATCCCGTTGGTACAGAGTACCTGCGGACTTGGCCCGCTTCTACCCTTCCACATCCGAGCTGTGCTGGAGAGGATGTGGTCAGAAAGGTACACTGAAACACATATGGTGGGATTGCCCTCAAATTAAATCCTTTTGGGAAGATATACGTAACCAAATCAAAATAGTGACAGAGATAGAAATCCCCTTCCTCCCGACCCACTTTCTCCTGCAGGTCCCCCCGATCTCACTACGAAAATACAAGAAAAGTGTGCTGCCGCACTTATTAAATGCGGCTAGGCGCCTGATCCCAATCCATTGGAAAAAACATACGACCCCCACACGTACTGAGTGGATCAGAAAGGTTAGTGAGATCCGGGAGGCCGAGGATTGGGTGGCGACCAATAAAGGCCACAAGGACCGATTCCATGACGTCTGGATGTCATGGGCTGAATACACCTCTGACTCCACCGCAGTGTCGTCTAGTCTAGATGTTGCACTACTGGAACTGGCAGACCCTACTCTTAGAGTACTTAGGCTAACAAAAACTCAACCCTGTAGGCAAGACCCTAAAACCTGACCTTCCCGAGGAATATCGAATACAGCTCCGGGGGTTCTGTCGCAGAGGCAGAGGAAGCTTACCAGTATTTGCAGGTAACCTGACCCATTCCCTCCCCCCTTCCCATCCCCCCCCTTCCCTCTCCTATTCCCTCTTTTCACTCTTACTGTACCCCCCCCACCTCTCTCTTTTTTATTATTCCCTTTTTATTTTTGTGTCTCTCTATTTATTACTGTTATTCTGATATAATATTGGGGAAACTCATGTGAAACAGCTAAGTATAGGCTGTTCAATATAGAACCGAAACCCGCTGGGGGAGATCTCTGGATTTCCAAGAGCCAGATAAATTTTACATGAATAAACCACCGTTGCATGGTCGCGGGGGCCTACATGGGAGCGGGAGGCGGATTGATGGAGGTTTTGAGCCCCCCCTTCCTGCCCCGGGCGTGGGCCACCGGGCTATGTACCCCGCACATTCCAGAGAGTCCCCCAACTTAAACACACCCTCGCGAGCCCCTAGGCTGGCTCCACTTCATTTGCATACTTCATGAAAATACGGGGCTCCCAGAGCTCCTGACTACTCCCTTGGCGGGTCCCATAGAGTTATCCCTAGAAGAGCACTTTACATTAGATTAATAGTAATGTACGTGTTTGTTCAACCCACATATTGCATATTGTTACTGAAATGACCCTGCAAGGCCATTGTTTACAGGATTTGCACTGTTGGACATATTATGTAATGTCTTGTTCTAAAAATAAAAAGTTATACAAAAACTAAAAATTACTGTAAACCCACTAGTGGGAACTCCTATCTTCATTTTTCTAGCTGCCGCCACCCTGCGTGGAAAAATAACATCCCCCGGGGCAGTTCCAAAGGCTACGCAGGAGCTGTTCTATTAGAGAGGATTATGTCCATTAGGGTGCTAAGCTGGGTTGTGAACAAGCAAGCTATCGCTTGTGAAACGTCTACCATTGCCTGTATCTGTCTGACCCTTTTTTGACAATAAAGATGACATCGAGATAATTTGGAGTTCCAGTGTGCGACAAATTCCTTGTCTTGTTCGTCTTCCACGGTGGTGAGCCGAGGTCTGCATCTGTGATCCATCCTGCACCTGCATTTGCCTGGAGCGGTGTGCTTATCTCTGTTCTTTGCTAGGGTGCTGAGCTGACCAGTAAATTCAAACAAAAAGGATATCCCGAGACATTAATTAAGGAAGCTTTTGATAAGTTTTTGGAAGCCTCCTCTCTGGTACAAAAGACAAAAACATTGTTAGCAATAACGTCAGATTCATAACAGGGTTTAACAGTAGCTACAAGTCTAATATCAAAATCAATAAAAAACATTGGCACAACCTTCATTTGGATCCCAAGTTAGATCCTAATCTTCCCTCGGCTTCCCTCGGCTCCTCAAGTTACCTTTAAGAGAATGTGCACAATTAAAAATGGTTTGGCCTGAGCATAAGTTCAGGCCAAACTTTTGCTGTTTGGTCGTTGACCATTTATTCAGCCCCAGAACCGACCATAATGCATTGCGGCGCTGATTGGCTGAAACAGTGAAAGCATCAGCCAATCAGGGCACAGAGCACTGTCAGAGTCTTGATTGGACACTGTCATCATGACTTTATCCATTTGTGGCTCATTCCCGCTCCACAGTATAAAAGTATTCTTTCAATGGCAACCATTTTCAGTGTGATTTCAGCATGGAGAGAGACAGAACAGGTCTCTGTTCAGTGCTATTAGTTAGTTAGTGTGCTATACTGTGCCAGTTTGCTTCAATTGTCAGTGTAGAAAATTAGTTTAGTGTCAGTCTAGGGATGGTGTGAGTGTAGTGAGGAGGACCATCATTCAGCTTTGCATAGTGTGCAGCTAGAGTAGGGACAGCTCAGATAGTTTCACTGTAGTGTAGTGAGACTGTGTCATTCATACATACATTAGTGGAGAGAAGGGACAGCTCATATAGTTTCAGTGTAGTGTAGTGAGACTGTGTCAGTAATCTTTACATTAGTGTATAGCTAGAGTAGGGACAGTTCAGATAGTGTCAGTGTAGTGACGGTTGAACACGTCTATTTGATTGCGTTACTGCCAGTTTTACGCCATTTACTTCTGTGTGCATTACTGCCAGTTTAACGTCATTTAGTTCTGTGTGCGTTACTGCCAGTTTAAGGCCATATAGTTTTGTGTGCGTTACTGCCAGTTTAACGCCATATAGTTTAGTGTGCGTTACTGCCAGTTTAACGACATATAGTTCTGTGCGTCACTGTACGTCTGTGGAGTGTGTCTGTGCAGTGTGAGTACTCAAATTAAAGTGCACCAAACACCTGTTTACATTGATTAAAGTGCATCTACGTACAGATTTCAACTTCTTCTTTACATTTGCTTATAAGCGCCACCCCTTCCCTCCCTTGGCACTATAAGGGGGCCAGCAACAAATGTGTGGACGTGGTGGACGTGGTGGACGTGGTGGACGTGGTGGTCAGTCCTCAGGCAGGGCATCATTTCCTCTGTTTAGTGAGCTTGCTCCTGCTACCTAGCCACAGCATGCAGAGGAGGTGGTGGACTGGCTTACTAAACCTTCCTCATCCTCCTCATCCTCTGTCACGCAAGCAGAGACAAGTGTGCAGTCCCCTGCAGTTGCCAGAGTGGATAAACCTGCCTCCTTGTCCACATCTATTCCATAGCCCCAACATTAGCCATTGAGGAGTCAGCTGAGTTATTTGACCACAGCATCAGCCACTTGCTCCTTGACGATGCCCAGCCATTACTGGATTCAGATGTTGGTTCTGAGGTTGAGGATGACAGGATCATGAGCCTAGAGAGAGAGGAAGGAACACTGATAGACAAATTGGCATTCATGTTCCCCAAGCCGCAGCATATTGTCAAGTTGTTTCCAGTGGTGATGATGAAGATGGAGGAGATGATGTTGAGGTCACTAATGTGACTTGGGTGCCAGATAGAGCAGAGGAGGAAACTGAAGGTGGGGCGGCACAACCGCAAGGAGGCCGACATCAAGAAAGAGTAGAGAGCAGCCACCCTATTCCATCACATTCTGCAGCTGTTATCTCCTGGCCCACTCCCTAAAGCTCAGCTGTCTGGGCCTTTTTCAGGACATCTGCAGCAGATTGCACTGTTGCTATCTGCAAACTGTGTCTCAGGCACATCAAACATGGCAAAATCACCAACCATTTGGGTACCACATGCTTAACAAGGCATTTAACGTCCAACCACTCAGCCCGTTGGCAAGAGAACCTAAAAGCCACACAAAAGGGGCACAAATCTGTCCCTCCTCCTCCTTCTTACCCACTTCAGTCTGCCCATGCTATACCAAGTCATTACCTCTCAGCAGCCTCCACTGACAGGGATGATGTTATAGCACAGGGTGTCCCAGGTACTAGCAGCACATCTGCCAGCAACACACCACCAGCTGTAGACTGTAGCCAGCAAATTTCTCTGCCCCATCTGCTGCAGCGGAAAAAAAATACAGTCCCTGCCACCCAGATGCCCAGCGTCTAAATGCAAACTTGTCAAAGCTGTTGGTTCTCCAACTTCTGCCTTTCAGCCTGATGGATTCTGCCCTCTTCTGTGATTTTGCACAATGTGCTGTACCACAATGGCAGGTTCTCAGTCGCTACTACTTTTCACGTAAGGCCGTTCCATATCTCTACCATCATGTGGAAGGGAATGTTCTGGCATCCTTGGGCAAGGCAGTCAGCCATAAAATAAACCTTACTGCTGACATGTGGTCCAGCAAGCATGGGCAGGGGTGATATATTTAGTTCACAGCACACTGGGTAAAGCTGTTTGCAACTCGAAAGGATGCAGGACAGGGCTTAGTGCTGCAGCTTGTTGTGCCCTCATGTCTCCATACAGCTGGTGGTGATGGTGCCAGACCTGTGAGTTCTACCTCCTCATCCTCCACCTCCGCCACCTCCATGCCCTCCTCTGCAGAATTGTCCTAAGAACATCAGGTACCCCCTAAGCGTTCAAAGGGCTATTCCCAGAGTCAGGCTAAAAGGTGCCATGCAGTGCTTCAGCTGGTGTGTTTAGGGGACATGAACCACACCGGAGCAGAGATTCTTGCAGCTCTGCAGGGACAGGCCCAGAGATGGTTCACACCATGCCAGCTGGAGCCAGGAATGGTGGTGTGCGATAATGGCTCAAACCTCCTGTCCACCCTTAGACAGGGAAAGTTGACACATGTGCCATGCCTGGCACATGTCCCCAATTTGGGGATGCAGCATTTCCTAAATACATACCCAGGGTTGCAATATGTTGCAAAAATTATATATGCAAAAGCTGGCCAGAAGAGTCTGTAGCCATTTCAGGCGGTCATACACAGGCAGTGCTCGGGTTGGCTGAAATTCAGCGGGAATTCCACCTGCCCGTAAACCGCCTGATTTGTGACATGCCCACCAGATGGAACTCGACTTTGTCAATGCTGCAGCAGCTATATATGCAGCAGAGGGCCATTAATGAGTACCTGTGAAAATACGGCACAAGGACAGGCTCAGGCCACTTCGTTTTTTTTCCCCCACGCCAATAGCTGATCATTAAGGATGCATGCTCTGTATTGCCTGTATTGTCACCGTATTGAGGAGTCCACAAGGATGGTGAGGCGTGACAGTGCATGCATCAGTGACACAATCCTTGTTTTGTTCCTGCTGGAGCAGACTCTGTGTGGCATTATGGACAGGGCACTGGAGACAGACCAGCAGGAGGAAGAGCAGGACCTCCTTTCCTCTCAAGGCCCATTTTATCCAGACACCATCATTCCTATGTCACAGAACACACAGAAGGAGAGAGAGGAGGAGGATTCTGGCACTTTCATAGGCTTCGAAGAAGAGGAAGACATGCGTCAATCTGAAAGCGATGGCTTTCCAACCCCAGAACCCTTGGGAGTAGTACATGGCTGGGAGGAGGAAGTTCCAGATGCTGTCATCCTGAGTGACCCCAAGGTGTCTGCTTCTGAAGCCTCTGCAAATTTGAGGCGCATGGGCAACCTCATGCTTCAAAGCCTACGAAAGGACCCAAGAATATGTGGCATAAAGGAGAAGGATGATTACTGGTAGGCAACACTCCTTGACCACCGTTATAAGGGGAAAGTCTCAGAACTCATCCTGTCCCCACAGAGAGTGCAGAAGATAAAATCTCATGAGGACACATTAAAGAGGAGTTTATTGAACATTTTTCCTGACTCCAGTAGGTTACAGTGTCATGGAAAACATCATTTTGAGTCTTCTGTTGGTCAAGAGAGGAACGTTGGAGAAGGTGTCCGCCTAAGTCAGGCATTTCGATATTTTTTATTCCTCACTGCCCAGGGCTGTCAGCTTCCACATCCCATTGGCAGTGTCTGCATCACATGGAGGATGATTACCTCAGGGTAATCATAACTTGTCCAGTATTCTACTGAGGTGTTGGGCTGCCCTGCATCCAGCGTGCTTTCAGAACGGGCATTCAGTGATGCAAGAGGTTTTATTACTGATCATAGAACAAACTGTCCACAGACTTTGTGGACTGTTTGACTTTTATAAAAATGAATCAGTCCTGCATAACCAGCTATGGAGCCCCTGATGCCAATGTCACTGATTAAGTCTTTTTGGGATATGGAATCTGCAGGACTTCAAGGCTGCCTAGCTTTGAGGGTGTTCAATCATTTCATCTGGAAGTTTTTGGTATAGGTTTCATGGGCACAATTAACACCCAAAGACCAATTTTTCTGCACCCATTTGGCAGGTGCATATCATTGCAATTTTTACAGCAAGGACAATTCTTGCTTTCACCAAAATTACCTCTATAGGGTTAGGTGGGAAGGCGCGCCCGACACCCAAGGACCAATTTTTTACGCACCCTTTACTTATATCCAAAGTCAAAGTGACACCAAAATCCTAAAAATCTCAAATTTTGTTCCCAGTGCACTACATTGTGGCCTCATCATACACACTGGCTCGCCAGCATTTGCTGAGCAAAATAAAGGCAGCTTGCAGGGAAAATGTAATTTTGTTTGGCTTTATAAATACAATTATTGCTGCAGCAGATTCTAGACATGGTACAGAGCTTTTCCATTTTACAGTTAGACTAAGGGGACCCCCAAGGCACTATGTTGAAAGGATTTTTTCATTTTTATGCTTTCACTTTAAAAATCAAAAAATCACTGCTCATTTTTTTGTTTAATACATTTTTATTAAAGTAAAATAGAGAAAAGATATACATATAACAGGTAATATACACTCTTGGAGAAAAATGACGCTCGCAAGTTTACATCGTTTATACAAAAAACAATAATATTTGCCCCTGGAAATACAAAGGGGGAGAGACTAGCAAATGTAGTAACTAACTAGACAGGGGCCTCCATCTATGCGAGCATCTGAATCCAAGTATGAAAAGTAAGAAAAAGATCCAAAACGTTGCTTCAGTTAAAGAAAAAGATGAAAGAAGAGAAAAAAAGAACAGTAAAGGGGTTTAAAGAGGAATAGAGGATAGGTAGGAGAATAGATAAATGAGGAGAGATGGTAGGTAGGGTATGGGATAGGGAGGAAGGGATTGTTGGCAAGCATGTCATCACGTTTAAGAATACTGAAAACTGTATCTGCCATGGCAAAAAAGAGAAAAATAAACCAAAAACATTAAGAGATTTAACTAGTAAAAGAAGAATTTACATAACAATGTTTGAAAAATAATCTTAAGGGGTTTGCATTATAATGTCCTTATAAGAGGAAGTGGACTGGAATTTTAGCCAGGGAGCCCAAGTTAGTGAATGTCTCTTAGAGGTGCCTTTGATGTTGTGGGTAATATCCTCCATGAGATGAACTTCATCTACCTTTTGTAGCCAAACTTTTATGGACGGGGTTGTTGGTTGGCCCCATAGAGTAGGAATCAGGGCTTTGGCGGTGTTCAACAGATGAGGAATGATTGAGCACTTATATAAACCAATGGGATCTTTAGTGGCATGAAAAAGAATAGTCCATGGATCGTTGGGTAGATTGACATCTGAGATCTGTATTATCATTTTGCGAATGTCGGCCCAAAAGGGTCGAATGAGTGGGCAAGACCACCAGACATGTGCATGAGTGGCTTTGTTCCCACAGTTCCTCCAGCACAATGGGGAACTGGCGGGGAACATTTGGTGAAGTTTGGCTGGGGTGTAGTGCCACCTGGTGAGTAATTTATATTTGACTTCTGCCATTTTAGAAGCAAGAGAGGAGGAGTGAGCTAGTTGTAGGACTTTATCCTTTTGGTTGTCTGTGAGGGGAGAATCCAGATCAGTTTCCCATCTAGCCGGGAATGGCGGGTAGGTAGGGTTTTGAAGAGCAATAAGAGCTTTGTAAAATAGAGAAATTCCATGTAGAGGGGGGTCCTTCGGATGGAATATCTCTTCAATGCTATTTAAATCTTGCAGACCTCTTAGCAGATGAGGAAAGGAACTTAGGAAGCGTTGTAGTTGGTGGAATCTCCATTTCCCAAAAACATGATGGGTTTAGGGCCAAGGATCTCAGGGAGTGGTTTAAGTGCGTTGCCGCGGAGAACATGATGTAGTAAGAGAGGCTCTTCTGAACCCCAAGATTTAAAACCTGGGTCTAATAATCCTGGTAAAAAATATTTATGGTTGAGAAGAGGCATCAAAGGAGAGTCATACCTCCATGAGAATTTCTTGTGTAAAGCATCCCATATATCCAGTGAGGATATGGTGAGTGCTGAGGTAGTTCGGGCATGGTTCCTGCTAGAACGGGGTATCCAGGGGGCTATCAAAAGATCCATGCCACTCAGAAAATACTCAAGTTGTACCCATAGTTTTGAGTTAGTAGCACATTTCCAGTCAGCTAATCTGGACAAAATAACAGCCTGATAGTATGCCTTAAAATTTGGAAGTGCCAGTCCCCCAGAGCATTTGAAGCGGAACAGTAGCTCTCTAGATATCCTGGGATGGCTGTTCCTCCAGATAAAGCGGGAGATCATGGTTTGCAGAATAGTAAAGAACCCCACAGGCACACCCAGTGGGATAATTTGAAAAATAAAAAGAATACGAGGTAGTATATTCATTTTAACGATGTTTACTTTCCCTAACCAGGTATGTGATAAGCAAGACCATTTCCGTAGGTCATCCTTAATCCCATTCAGTAAGGGGATATAGTTATGCTTAAAAAGGGAGTAGGGATTGGAAGTGAGATATATACCCAGGTATTTCAAACGTTTTGATTCCCACCTAAATGGAAAAAGGGGTTTTAGAGAGAGCGACTCAGATCTGGGAAAATTTATGTTAAAGATTTCGGATTTGGAGAGATTTATTTTGAAGTTAGAGATTGAATGAAAAGTGGAGAATGCCGACATTAAATTAGGTAATGAGATGAGGGGCTGCTGAATAAAAAATAGTATGTCGTCAGCATAGGCTGCGTAATTGTGGGAGCTGTTGCCTATATGTATACCGTGGATAATAACATTATGCCTAATTGTAGCTAGGAAGGGTTCTAAAGTAATAGCAAAGAGGAGGGGGGACAGTGGACAACCCTGCCTGGTACCGTTATGGAGGATGAAGGGGTCACTCAGAGTCCCGTTAATACGAATTTGTGCTGTGGGATTGGAATAAAGGGATGAAATACAGTGATACATCTTAGGTCCCAATCCAAAATGTCGCAAGGTCATCTTAAGATAGTCCCAGTCCACCCTATCAAAAGCTTTTTCAGCGTCAGTGGAAAGGAGTAGGGTGGGCTGGGCACATCTCCGAACATATTGGATTAGGGAGATCGCCCGAAGGGAGTTATCCTTAGCTTCTCTATTGGGTATGAAACCTGATTGATCTGCAGAGATCCATCTGGGCAGCAAAGGGAGTAAGCGGTTAGCCATTACTTTGGCGTATAACTTAATATCAACATTTATTAATGAAATCGGCCTAAAACTGCTACATAGGGTGGGGTCCTTATCGGGTTTAGGAATGATAGTGATGTGAGTTGAAAGGGTTTCTGGGCGTAAGCCTGAAGAGTGAGAGATTGAGTTTGCATAAGCTGTAAGACGGGGGAGTAGAATGTCACTAAATGTTTTGTAGTATAAAATAGTGAACCCATCAGGTCCAGGGGCTTTACCAGAGGGGGAAGATTTCAAAGCAGCCTGGAATTCTTCAACTGAGAAGTCCGTTTCCATTTCCTTAAGAGCGGACAAGGACAATCTAGAGAGGATAAATCATTTTTGACATTGTAAAGATCAGCATAAAATTCTCTAAAGGCTTTAACAATGTCTGGAGTTGCATGAGCAAGCTCTTCCGTTGAAAGTTTTATTTTTGAAATGAATGACTTTGACTGTTTAGCCTTTAGTGATCTAGCAAGTAGTTTACTTGGTTTGTTCCCCCACTCGTAAAATTTCTGTGATAAACGCTGAAATTTCCTCTTAGTATCTAAGTTGAGGAGGGTCTTTGATTCTTCTCGCTTAAGTGTGAGGGATTGGAGGTGCTCAATATGTAGAGATAGTTTGTGTTGCTTGTCAAGATCAGCTATTTGTTGTAGAACCTGTTTAATTTGGTGACCATGCTCTCTTTTTTCCTTGCACCCAGTTCGATGAGACGGTCTCTGATAGTGGCCTTATGAGCTTCCCTTCACAATGGAGGGAGAAGTCTCAGAAGGTTTGTTTTCTTTAAAGTAATGTGACAGATAGGAGGCCAGCATGGAAACCTCAGCTTCATTAGAGAGAAGAGAGTCATTAAGTTTCCAATTATTAGTGCAACGTGTTAAGGAGGGCATGGTCAACCTCATAGATGCAGGTGCGTTATCCGAAATAGATGCCGTGCCTATGTGAGTAGACTAAGAGAGGGAGATAAAAGTGATCTAAGAATATATTGTCTATTCTGGAATATGACTGATGTGTTGCGGAAAAGTGTGAGTAATCCTCAAACGCCAAACATCTATTAATTGAAGATCTAGGAGCCTTTTTTTGACAAATTTCAGGCGTTTAAATGAGATATTAGAGAAGCCTTGGGACGTGTCTATTATTGGGTCTAAAGGCATGTTAATGTCCCCTGCTAGGATAGTAAGACCCTTGGCGAAATGCGATAGCTTAGTTAGGGTTTGTGAGAAAAAAGTAGGCTGATTTTGGTTTGGACAGTAGACATTTGCAAGAGTAGACTGGGTGTTGAAGCCCCTAAGGAATAAAAAAGCGACCATGATCATCCGCTAGCATATCAGATAAACGAAAGGATACATTTCCGCTAAACCCAATGGCCACTCCCTTAGCTTTGTTGGTGTCTGATAAGCTGTAGTACCACTGTGGAAAAGGGGGTGAGGTCAATTTAACAGGTGTTGTGTGGGTTAAATGCGTTTCTTGAAGAAAGGCAATGGAGGATGCGGTTTGCTTAAGTTCACGCAATACTTGGTGACGTTTTGCGGTGACATTAAGACCCCTAACATTGTATGATGTAATCGTTAACGTAGCCATTGTTATAGTGGAGTGGGATCCCTTAGCTTACACTTCCATGCATGCCAACAAGGGGGGGGGGGAGAGGGGGGGGGATGAGGATAGATTGGGAAGTGAAAAGAAGAAAAAGAGAAAAGAATGAACATATACAGAATATATACTCATGAATTAAATAACTTGTGGGAAACACATGTTGAACACGCAGAAATCTGCAGTGGTCCCATTGGAGAGAGAGAGAACGAGCAGCCATCCAGATCTCTGAACAGAGATTGAATATAGCATCTTTAAGGCCACTCGCATTCGCTAACCCCAGAAGGAGAGGGGTTTAGGGTGTCACTGTAGGGGAGGGTGAGCGAGAGCAGTGCACCCTGACAGCACACGGCCTGTGAATAATAAAGAGCTTATAACCATAGGTGAGTAAATAAATAGCACCATTAAAATAAGAAGGTTATGTAAACAAGAACAACCTAAACAAATATGAGTCCTGCAAGGTAGCATATGGTTAAACCAAACTGGAACGGTAACAGGAAGACAAAACAATATACAATCAAATGACGGGTCAGCTTCAACTAAGTATAGACAGGTAAAAATGGAAAAAAACTTAGCCGAAACCTGACTTTGTCAAAGCAAACAATAAAAGATTGGTTGTCTGTAATGATAGAGCGGGTCAGGAAGAAAAAATGTAAGGCTCAACCATGCTTTTGTGCAGAGCCTGGGAGTGAAGTACACCTTTTCTTTGAAGGGGTTTTTCACCACAGTGGATCCACTGGGTGCGAAAATTTAGGGATTGGGTCCTGCCAGCCTGGAAGCTCTATAGGCGTTCCTCCAGGAACCCTAATGTACAGGAGCGACCATTTTTTGTAGCAATCAGGCAGGCGGGGAGCCCCACCTGTACGTGATCCCATCTGAACGCAGGTGTTCAAGGAGCGGCTTCAGGGCTCTACGACGGTCCAAAGTGTTCTTGGAGAGGTCTGGGAATATGGTGATGACCGCCCCGTCAAAGTCTATGTTAGCTTTTTTATCCTCAAAGTAATGCAGGTGACATATGACTTCCCGGGGCTGGTTTGAGTTAGTATTGCGGGGTCGTAGAGCTTGATGCACACGTCAAGGCACCGCGGATGAGTGACAGGGTTGCCCAGGATAGTATTAAAAATGCCTCGTATTGATGGTTTAAGGTCATTATCTCTGGTTGCCTCAGGAAGTCCTCTGACATGTATTATTTCTGCGGTTACGGTTCTCAAGGTCTTCGAGTTTATATAGAGAGGCGCGATGGGCAAATGCTAGCTGACTAACAGTGTCCTGTAATTCTCTTATGGCTAGTGCTTGTGAATCCTGTTGTTGCTCCGTTTCCTCCACCCTTACCAGGATGTGTGACATATCCGCTCTCACAGCAGTTATTCCTTTTTTGATGGATTTTTCCAAGCTGTGGAACATACCTGCGAGTTCTTTCTTAAGTCCGCTCATCAGCGTTGTCATTTCGGACCCAGCAGGGGATCCGGGGTCATCCATAAGATCCAAACAGTATGAAGAGGCTGGAGAGCTCTCCCTCACAGAGGCAGCGTGAGAGGAGGGAGAAGTGCTCGGTCTCGAGGTTCTAGCCTGATCACCTCATGCGTAGCTAAGTATTGCTGGATGGAGCCTGTGGAAACTGGATGAGATAACGACCTCTTACTCAATCGTTTACCAGGCGCGGAGTGGGGTTTAGGCCTCTTGGCGGGCATAACTGGAGCTGTAGGGCCGATAGCTGGTCGAGGCACATTTCACTCACATCTGCTCAGTGCCAGAGGAACAGGAGCTGTGTGATCAATGTGGAGCAGATTGATATGGGGAGTACTTGGAGTCCCAAGATGGCCGCCGTCCTCTAGAAGTAGGCCAGCTATGTGACAAGTGGAGCTGGATAGAGCCAGATAGGGTGTAGTGGGAGCAGCAAGATGGCCGCCGGTCTCCAGTGTAGGCCGAAGCCGCGGACTTTCCTGAGGTAGCCGGCCGGGTGATCACCTCACTGTGCAGGCCTAGAAAGGTTCTATGGGGTGCGGACAACGGGCCCCTGACGGTATAGTGGTGTACAGTCACAGCCAGGGCGTAATCGGAGTGGAAGAGGCAGGCAGCTGCCCAGTTACTCACTGCGTCCAGAGGATTAGACAGGCCGGGCCTGCAGGCTGCAATGTGGCGTCAGGCTGCAGGGGACTGAGGCCGGTGTTACGGATCTCTGGGCGACTCTCCACCGCTACGTGCTTGGTCTATTTCCTCCGGGATCACCTCCTCTGACAAGCTGGGGCAGGGTGCTCGGGTTCCGGAGGTGAGGAGCCAAGGCCCCTGGGTGATCTGAAGGCCACAAGATGGCGACGGGCGTCCGTGGTTCGGGCCAAGCAGCAGGCCCAAGACAGGGCTAGTCTGCCAAGTTTCGCTGAAACCTCGCCAAGGCTGCAGCAGAGGGGGTCCAGGCGTTAGTGCAGTAAAAACTGCGCCTCAGAAAGGTGATTTAAGGCAAGGATGGCACTAGATTCTCCTTGGTTTTGTGGAGCTCAGCTCAAACACGTTCTTCCTGGATCCCATTCAGACACGCCCCCCCATCACTGCTCATTTAAAAATGACATTTTTCACAAACTTTTTTTTTTTGTTACATGTCCCCCAGGGCAGGACCTGGACCCCTATAACCATTGTGTGCCCAATTACTTGCATATAAGTCTTCAAAATGGTCACTTTTGATTTTTTTACGTTCGGGTCCCATTGACTTTAATGGGGTTCGAGTCTAAACTTTTGCGGTGTTCGAAAGTTCTGGTGCGAACCGAAAAGAGGTCCATTCGGGCCATACCTAGTCAGTTCCTCAGACATGGGCAGACTTCCTTTACTGACGGAGAAGGCAATAACTACGACATCAAGCACTTTATAACTTGCTCGACTGAGTATGTTGTTTATATGCTTAGGTGCCCTTGAAATCTCTCTTACGTAGGACGTACAATGCATACTCTCAGAAAACGCATAGGAGAACATTGTCATTTTATTTCAAAGGGCTGTGATGAACACAGTGTACCTCAACACTTTAAAATTCATCATAAGATGGACATTAGCAAACTATCCGTAACAGCCATTGAGTGTGTACCGGAAGGCTCCCTCACTGCCAATGAAAGATTAGCTTTGTTGTGCAGAAGGGAGACTTTTTGGATATAGAAATTGTCCACCTGTTCCCTAACGGGTTAAACGAGGAACTAGAAGTGCACACCATTCTATGATGCAGTTCCTCCAGCAGTCAGCTCCTGTCTTGCCTTTTCTCTCCATCAATATGTCTTATGCAATTCCGACTATAGCAGTTGAGACCTTGTGACCTAGGATATAATGCATATTCAAGTTTCTTTTTAGATTTGTATACATATCATCCCCCCCCCCCTTTTTTTTTCTTACACCCCCTCCTTCCCATTTTTTATTACCCCCCCCCCTTTTTTATTTATTATTTTTTATTAATTTAGTTATTCTATTTTTTCTCTCGTCCCTTTCTATCTGATTTTACCCCCCCCCCCTTGCTTCTTCTTCTCCCTTTTTTGTGTATTACCACCCCCCTTTCCTTTACTCTTTGACTTTTGTTTTTATTTTTATATTTTTGTATCTTAAATTCTCTGTTTAAGTCAGATTATTTATTAATTATTGTCTGCCTTGTTGTAAGATGGTCATTTTGTACAAAAGAAAATGTTATGGTGCTTGGTGCTGTGGGAGCCAAAAGAATGTTTTGTGCCTTTTAGACCTAATTTCCATGCTCCCGCAGCTCCTATTTAAACTTTCCAGGCTGTCCAATCCACATGATTTGATAAGGGGCCACACCTGAAGCGCGTTATCAGTATTACAGCCTGCTGACAGCTTTCTATGTGCTCTACAACTGCATTTTTGTTCCATCCCAAGCCTTGTTGTGGTTAGTAGGTTCAACATCGCTCTGTTTTGGTGATGTCACATCCAGCGCTCCACCCGACTACACCAGCTGCATTCTCTTGCATTTTGGAGTCCAATGTCTGGTCTATTGGGGGCTTCTCCACATCACTGACCCTGTGGTCTGTCATCTCTTCCATTGAGTGGATGCCCATGCAACATCTGGCACCTATACACCTTTTGGCACCGACCTTGATATGCCCAAGTCAGCCTGCCGAGGTTTGGGTAAGATTGAAGTTCAATATCAAGCATGATGTTTAACATTGATTGTCTGTCAGCCATGTTTTAACCTTTTCCATTCTTGGAATGCTTTGATTTTACAATAAATCTTTTTACACAAACCATGACAGACATTTTTATGACTTCTCTGAGGCATGCCTCAAGTGGTTTGTAGCCATCACCCCCCAGCGCTGGATTAAGATGAATCTTTTGCTGTTTTTTCTTTTGCACAACACCATCCCCGGTGTTTTGGTACCCCTCTAGCTGCAGAGGGCTAACATTCATTACACAGACTGCCATATATTGGTTCTCCATACAGCGAATGAACTTTTTAGGAGTATACTCATGCATTTGCCCACATGTGATTCTGAGTTTCAATGATTGAAACAACTAAAATCAGGGCTAAATGGATTAGATGATACTGCATGTCTTTCAGCAGGGAAATTAGTCTGGCTTTATCTGACTTGTTGAAGCTTCTAATGCCCACTGGGAAAATCTCACTGCCATCTGCCACCAGTTTCTAACTTTTTGCAAGGACAACTGAAAGTGAGATCTTCCAGCTAGCAAAGTACAAGCAGGGTTAAATATAAAAGCTCTCTGACCTCCTCATAAACAAAGAAAACTAAGTAGGATTTTTCAGTGCTAGAGTTTTTAGAAAACTGCATTTAAAATTGTAAGCAACATTTTTTTTAAAAGCAAGCATGCATTCTATCTGTGCTGTAGTTTTGCTGTTAAAGTGTGTCACCACAGTGGAATCATGGTAGAAATAGATGACGATTTAACAAATTCTCTTCAAAAGGGAAACTGTTTCAACACACTTTTAGGTACCCTTAAATGTACTTCCAGTCTTCTAATAGCAGGTGAAGTTGAAAGGTCTTTGTAGCTGTCGGAGCTCTGAAAGACTGAAGTGAAATGGCTGACATCCATCATCCAATCATATGCAAGCAAAATGCTGATTTTTTTATTATTATTTTCACAATTGGGTTTTCTTAGGCCTTTTAATTGACAATAGCTTAATTAGTAGCCCTACAAATGGCCATAATGTAATAATATGATTTGCCACCGATAGAATTTGATGGGGTTTACTGCAGTGTTCACAAATTTCAACTTTTAAAGATTTACACAACTATTTGTGAACAAAACACATTCAGATTCACCCATCATTAACAGTAATTTGCCTAGCAGAGATTGAATAGATTGGTTTGATTTGACTGTGTTTGAAATATTTGCACCCAATTTCAATGTCCAGAAAATTTAAGCAAGTAATTATTAATAAGACAAAAGCTAGTGTAATAAAGCTTCTTTTACTCATGATGCATTCACTTTCTGCATTCCACAAGGTAGACCCTCCTGTAGCAATGATATATTTTTGTAAGTTTTTAAGATATTTTACAAACTCATTCTGTCACCTGCAGAATGAATGACAGGCCAGTTTATTATGGGAGAGCCACAGAGGTGACAGAGACATATTCAAACTGCACACAGGGCCACATAAACCCCTCAGAAGATTTATAGCTCTGTTCATGATGGGCGACCATCTCTTAAATTACTAAATATAGTTATTATGGTAAAGTGTCAAATAAAGTGTCCAAGAAAGCATTACTTATCCATGAGTTATTGGCGACTTGATTAAGTTGACTGATGGAGCAGCACATTGTTAAGAGGTCACTGGGGAATAGAAAGAGGATATGCTTGCCTGTACTGCGGCCCAATGTCTCCTACATAGGAGATCCACCTGATGCAGTAACAACATGCATGTATTAATATGTACACAGTAAACATGTCAATGCAATTTGCTGAATGCTTAGCAGGATTTTATTTAAGTATTTAATTCCACCTTAATTTTAACAAAGTGTAGCTAAAATAATTTTATAATACATTTTTTTTAATATAATAGATAAGCTAGGGTTGTGCAATTTTGCTATCCCATATAATTAAAGTGTATATAAATGCAAACAATAAACTTATGATATTTGCTCACTTTTGCTCCAGTAATTACACTAAAGTCTTTTTTTATATCTGTTTGACAAGTGCAAAAAATTCCTTCAAGAAAACCAATGAGCTCAGTAGGTCCTCTGTGCACTGTAGTGTGGTCTGTAAACTACAGAACCCCCCACACACCCCCATCTCATTTTATGGCCATCAGAAGAGAACAAGGTGTTCTGTTGCTCTAATACTTTTCCTGTCCAGTAACAATGCTGCACTTCTGTACATATGGTACGGTAAGTGAGCGTTGTCACAGAAAGTTTGTAGACAGGATCACCAGGTGAAAATAAATTAAAAAATAGCTTAAAGAAATTAAACGTAGGCAGCCAACCTGTCTAGAGATGGATAAGCTGCAATATATACATTATTAATTTGGGGTTTATAAACATTTTAATTGTGGAGAAAAAATATTTGTACAAAATTGCTAATAATGCCTTATAAACAGTAGAGCATCTGTAGTAATTCTAAAACAGTAGACAATACACAGTGTAGTTTATTATGTGTGTACAACAGGGGTATCAAAACTGTCAGCCCTCCAGCTGTTGCAAAACTACAAGTCCCATGAGGCATTGGAAGGCTGACAGTTACAAGCATGACTCCCACAGGCAGAGGCATGATGGGAGTTTCTCAACAGCTGGAGGGCTGCCAGTTTGAAAACCCTGGCGTACAAGCACGCGTGCGTTATAGGATATCAATTCCAGGCACAAATCTAGCAGGTGCGCTAATAAATAGTTTGGTATAGCCCTCCAGCTAGCTATTGGTGATAATTAGACAAAGGGTGCTGCTGCTCTCTATGGATCCTCTGGAAGGCAGAAACACATCTAGACAAAAGACAAAAGAAGAGAGTGCAAAGCTGCCCTAGTGTAACTCGGCTTTAATATGGTAAAGTTAAAAACACTACAATGGTCAAACTCACATTGTGTGAAGATAGATACAGCAAAAAGGATTCCACTGTGGCCGCACTCCTATAACCACCTCAAGATCCCGACAGGGGAAGAGGGAGCTGTGGACATTCAGCCTAGCTGCCTGGATCCTGGCAGCATGTCCAAGGCTATCCACCACCACAAGTGATAAAAAATGGTGGAAAAAACTGCCCTAAAGTAAAAATGAGATGTGTAAAGATGTAAGACGTGTAGAAAGCTGCTAGCACTCAAACAAAGTCTAATGAGAATGGTGAAAAAACAGTGTAGCGCTAATAATATATGGTGCAAATACCAATACGTGTACTCAGAACACAATAAGGATGTTAAGTGAATGAACAATGTAAAGAAAAAAAACAATCATAAAGGAATGTGCATGGCACAATGACCACAATATGTGCAAAAATCCAATAGTGAGTGAAACAGAGTGCAGAGTAAAGTCCACAAAAGCTGAAAGTAGACAGGACGAGCTTCTTCCTGTTAAGGTAACACCAAAACAGTGCGAAAGGAAATAGGTTGTCTGTAGTCACTCTAAATAACTCTTCAGGGATAAGTAGATGGATACTCTTACCAGCTGAGATGGACACTAATGTCTTACGACAGTGAGTCAGTAAAGCTTAAGGTCCTGGATGGTCCGGATCAGGTGCTGTACCCGGAGGGTGGTCAGATGGATCGGATGCAGGGTCTCCAATTCTCCGTCGACGAACTTCACAAGCACTATATAATCAAGATGGGTGTACCTCGGAACAGCGCCTCATAAGCTCCAACGAACAAAACATATGGAAAAAGAAGGAATGCTCCAGATATTCCAATAAACCTGTTGATTTGACCTGCACTATCTGGAGCCTTCCTTCTTTTTCCATATGTTTTATTCATTGGAGCTTATGAGGCGCTGTTCCGAGGTACACCCATCTTGATTATATAGTACTTGTGGAGTTCGTCGACAGAGAATCGGGGACCCTGCACCCAAACCATCTGACCACCCTCCGGGTACAGCACCTGATCCGGACCATCCAGGACCTTAAGCTTTACTGACTCACTGTTGTAAAGAGAGAGAGAAAAATGCCAATAACTGGCTTCTGTTTACTTCTGTAATCAGCTGACAGCTGATCACATAGTAAAGGGCTCCTGTGATTGGCCCTTTACCCTGTTTTGTGATCAGCCGAGTCCAAAGGACTTGACGATCACAGAGTGCGCCTGTAGCATTAAAGAGACACAATAGTGATATAGGGGTTGATTTACTAAAGGCAAATCCACTTTGCACTACAAGTGCACTGAAAGTGCACTTGGAAGTGCAGTCGCTGTAGATCGCAGTAGATCTGAGGGGAAGCTCTGAAATAAGGTGAAGCTCTGCTGTTTTTATCATCCAATCATGTGCAAGCTAAAATGATGTTTTTTATTTTCCTTGCATGTCCCCCTCAGATCTACAGCGCCTGCACTTCCAAGTGCACTTGCAGTGCACTTGTAGTGCAAAGTGGATTTGCCTTTAGTAAATAAACCCATAGTGACTTGTAAGGAGCCACAGTGTGCAGAGACACAAATTAAAGTGAAGGCATCTGACACAAACGGAAGGCTCAAAAGATAAATAAATCTAATGAACAGGGCAAAGATAGAATTCAACAGAGGTGCTAAAGATATGTATTCTAATTGTATTTATTTATTACAGGTGCTTATATAAGCACTGACCATTTACGCAGCCCTTTACTGAACATGTATATTGTACATTCACATCAGTCCCAGCCCTCAAGAAGCTTACAATGTAAGGTCCCTAGCTCACATTCATACAAACACATACTAGGGCCAGTTTAGAGAGGATTTTACTTTTCTATTGTGTTTTTTTACTATTTATTTTTGGCAACAGGGTGTTATTAAAGATTCTCTGTCTTCCTTCTGAAATGCACTCCAATTAAAATTTGTCACATTATCTAAGTAAAGAGACTGTGATATAGCTGGGTGTACAATTTTTTATGCTCTTGGTAGAATGGAAGCACATCCTAATGGATTCTCAATCATATATCAAACAGAGTAAAGTGTATTAATCATATCAGTCACATTGCATTATCTGAGCCCATAAACAGCCCTCTATTTATCAGATGACAATGCTCCTTTCTGTAAATGGATTCTTTCTCTCTTTGATATGGCTGATTCACCAGTCATGTTTCAATTTTACTTTTCAGAAGATTTTATTACAATGCCGCAATAAAAACTGATTTCTCAACTACACATACAGAAGTTAATGAGCCTTAGACATCAACAATTTTGATTAAAGGAAAAAATACACCCTTATAGACAGTTTATTTTTCCTTAAATATGCAATAAAACTATTGCATATACAGTATTTTGATACTGTACTGATTTTGATGTATGTGGAGCAGCGGATAGGGTAGCGGGCTTTGCTTAAAACTGAACTGTAGGCACAAAAATGTTGGATTGTTGTAGTGTTTTTCCAGATTCTCTTTTTGCATTTTTGTGATTGTGTGTCGATCTTTAATTAACTCATTTGTGTGTCTGTTAGTGTTTTCCAAACACTAACATTTTCTAATCTTAGTCACTGTTCTCGCACCAGGTGTTTTATTATAAAATTATTCTTTGTTAAAGGGAACCCCCTGCAAAAAAATGTCAATATTATACTTTATAATGTTTTGCATATAAGCAAGTACACCTAACACTACTGATCAAAGAACGCGTACACTTATCTATGTTCACTGCCTTTCCTCCTTGTAGACCCCTTTTTAGGCTGGTCCTGTGCTGCCATTTTGAAAAATATGTCATTCTGCTCATGTGCGAGATAGAACGCATGATGTTGTGCACCTCATTTTGCGCATTACCATACAACATTCTCGCGCATGCAGTATCAGTATACTGAAAGATCTTGTGAGATCATGCAGCTTAGGTACAGGATCTCCCTGAAGGCCCTAATGTTCAAATGTCCATCTAATTAAGCAATCTTCTGCTTATTCCAAAGGGGGGGGGGGGTCCACACATGTGTCACATATATTATCTCTCGTGCTGGAAATAAAATGTCTCTCTGTGACATCAATTGCAATGCACCGTAAGAATTCAACCCAACGTTTTAATTTAAAGCTATTTCCTTAGACCTATGTAGTATATATAAGGGAATGGATTATAATACTGCGAGCAGTGCAGACAATGTAATTCAGTAACAGTGAAAATGGAAGCAATGGAAGCGGAAACACTGCCCCACTGCTGGAAACATTTCTGGAATTTGTTTTCCAGAACGCTGCACATTATCTTTGTCATGGAGCGCTGGATGCTTGGAATGTCATCAAATCTGTGTCCTTTTAAGACATTTTTTAATTTTGGAAATAGCCAAAAGTCGCAGGGTGTTAAATCAGGGGAATAAGGTAGTTCTGTTCAAGTTCAGTGTTGCCAACCTACCAGATTGAAATTTACTGACATGACACCCAAAATTTACTGGCACAGCTATGTTTTAACTGGCATTTCCAAAAGTTACAAAATTATGGTTTTAAAAGCAAATTTCAGTATTTAGGCTACAAACAAATATATTATATTGTACACCATGAAATTAAGGGAAAAAAAGATCATATTTTTTATTTTATTTTCGATATATAGTAAGCAAATAGCTCAGGGACAGGACTCAGGAGGGGAGGACATTAGAATGGGCAAGCGTGCACAAATGAAATTGACTCTCACAATGACACTGACAGCAGCACAGATGATGACACCTCACCGACACGACACTTCCCCTCTTGAGTCACAGTGACAGTCTCTCTCCACCCCTGGTGGTCCCTTCAGTCTACTCCAGTCCAAATCGCACTGCCAGTCCTGCTCCTGACTTGCCTTGCTCCCGACCCACAAACGAGGCTCTGGCCACTTTGCTCGGCTCTCTTGCCCCATGACATCACACGAAACGCTCAGGTACCGCCTCTACCAGACCCTCCCCCCTGCTAGTGCCACCCAAACACACTGTAGCAGGCACTCGAATGGTCTTGGCCAGCATCGAGCGTCATATTTTTTACTGGCAAGCTTTTCCTGTCACTGGCATTTACTGGCAGGAGAAAAGTGCCCATTTTTTACTGGTTGCCAGTAAAAATACTGACGGTTGGCAACATTGGTCAAGTTTCAGAATAGATTTCTAGGCCTGGAAATCGTGAACATTAAGGGCACACTGCACTTTAAAAAATAAGCTGCTTTTACAGACTTTGAGCTTTTATTTCAGCATGAAGAAGCTTATACTTTTTTTGGCTCTTTTTCATGTGTTTATTGAGTTCCTTTGAGCTTCTTTGAGCTTTTTTGAGCATAAGCATTTTTTTTCACAAACCCTTCCCTTTAGTTCATTTTTTTCATTTTGTGTGTATTTGAGCTTCTTTGAGCCTTCCCATGCTTTTTCTTGCTCATTCACGCTTTTTTGTGTGTTTTTGCACGTTTTTGGCACCTTGGCCTGTAAGAGCATATGCCTGTAAACTCCTAGTGTGCACAGACACATTAGCTAACATGGAGGGGAGTTTCCAGGCAGAAAGAATGAGAGCTCCAAAAAGCTCAAAAGCCTTTAGGAGCCACTTCTTAAAGAGGTTGTAAACCTCCATTGGTAAGCTGTACCTATAGGTAAGCCTATAATAAGGCTTACCTATAGGTACTGTAAATATCTACTAAATGTGCGTTTAGGAGATATTTGCTGTACACTGAACCGATAATGTCATTGGCGCATGCGCTGTGAAGAATCGGCCGCCCTTGCCGCATGCACGGGAGTGACGTCACGTGACTCTGGCCAGTCACAGAGCCAGAGTCTGTGGCCCCGGAAGGAAGAGGAGCGAACATGGATGCGGCCTGCAGCGGGGACAGCGCGGGCTTCATTTGCAGGTAAGTGTCACATAATGTGCTATATTACATTATGCTTTTACTTTGTAGGGGAAAAAAGGAAGTAAAACCTGTAACGAGCCCCTGCTCGCTCGATTCCACTCTCCCGACACTCCTCTGCGGCTTTAGAATCAGATTGCAGATCGCAACATCTGATGGTTCGGTCATCCAATGCTCTGGGATTCGAACTACAGCTATGTGCCGATCGAATCCAGTTGTGATAGCTCAGAACAAACACCAGGCAGGCTGTATGTAAGTTCAAACAGGAATCTCACTTTTATTGGATGCAGACAACACAAGTTTATACACAGCAGTTTGAACACCCCGCCCCCAACAACCACTTTCCTATTGGTCAATTGTAGTCTTTAATTAAGGTCCTCTTGGCCATGCAAATGGGGACTTGAAACAGGGTCAGCAGGGATTGGTCCGATAGCTTGAATAGGAGGACTGATATGTGTAATGACACAGAGAAGCCCCAGGGGGTAATTAAAGTACATAAACAAACAGTCAAACACAGAACAATGCCTTCCTTCCAGACCATGGAGTCGTCTGTAAGGGGTTAGCCTTAAAACAGGGCAGCAGATCCCCCCCCACTGTGTAATAGAATCAAAGGGAAATACTTCAGTATTCCAAGCTTTATGACAAAACCCATTAGGGTTTACTTCCTCTTTAAGGGCTCATGCACACTGCATCTCAAAGAAGCTGCTCCTACAGGCTTTTGAGCTTTTTTGAGCTCTCATTTTTTGGCCTGGAAATTCCCTCCATGTTAGCCAATGTGTCCATGCACACTATGGCTTTTTCAGGAGTTTACAGGCATATGTTCTTACAGGCAGAACCCCCCCCCCCTCCCAAAACTTGCATTTTTGAGAGGAGCTTTTGAGCAGAAAAGACACCTAAGTGCCCAAAAAAGCTCAAGAAGTGTGAAAAAACTTAAAAAAGCCCAAATAAGCTTGAAAACGCACAAAAAAAGGAAAAATGAACTGAGGGGAGGGTTTGTGAAAAAAAATGATTATGCTCCAAAAAGCTCAAAAGAGCTCAAAGATGCTCAATAAAAACACGCAAAAGAGCACAAAAAAAAGCACAAGCTTCTTCAAGAAGAGAAATAAAAAGAAATGTTGATAAGGGCAGAAATAGTCAACAAAGAGCACCACATCCCATATTACACTAAGAACAAAAAGGCAATTTGCCAGGGGAAGGGGTTTAGAATTAATACCCCAAGGACTTTAAAGGTGCTTTTAGGTATGTGGTAGAAAACAGATATATTTATACAATCATTTAATAAAAAATCTATAATTTTATTTAGAAAATCATTGTTTAAAACCGTGTATCCCCAACATATATGACACCATCATTCATGAAAATTAGTACAAATAGCACATTAACCCATTTGGGGCACATAGAAGTAGAGCTACTTAGTTCCATGACAATCTGCCGCTCGACATGTTTTCCTCTGAAAACGAGCTTCTTCAGGAGTTTATGGCAAAGATTGTAGAAGACTCTAAACAGTGAATCAAAAACAAAAGGCAATAAATGCACAGATCAAAAAATAAATGCAATAATAAACAAAAAAACTATTAATCAAATACAGGCAACCAAAGGTTGAGAATCACGGATTGTACATGAATAATAATTCATTTTTAAAACACGACATATAGAGAATAACAATAAGGATTGCTGAGATTGAAAAATCTTACCAGGCTGTTGTGCACCAGCAAAACTTGAACAAACTGAAAAAACTGCTACAGATCTTTTTAAATAGGCTCTCATACATATAGGCTCCCTTGTCTTGATATATCCACAGAGGAATACAAAGTTTTATTTGGTCCTTAAACAGGAAAATTAATTGACAATTAGCTAGAGCATAGATGCAATCTGCATTTATACTAATTCAGAATTTAGGGAAGATTTAATACCTGAAATAGAACCAACCTATGATTGCTTGAAGCAATGAAGACCTCTCAGCAATTGATGAAGCTGATGACCAAAGTAAATTGGTGTATAGTGGACTGGCAGGTAATGTGGTCTGTAATGGATTACGCAGAGGAAAAAATCCCCTCTCCTTACAGATTTCTAAACAACAAACACAAAATAAACAAAAAACACACATTAGAACGGCTTTGCAAGTGCAGCTACTGTCAAAATATGACAGAGCTGCAGATGGAGTACTTACTTTAAACTGTCCAAAGGCATGAAGGGGGTTGAGAGCGATCTGTACACTCTCAATGATAAGATGGTGCCTGTAGCAGAGCGATGTGCAGTGTGTCGAACCGCCTTTATATATCCCCCATCCCGGCGGCGTCTGACTTCACCACCGGAATGCGGACATTCTTTGAGAATGCCGGTATTGCGGCTGATTGGGGGAATGCAGTGACGTCCACTCGGACGTTAGCTGCGTACATCGTGGCTAATGCACATGCGCAAATTGATGTTTTGCTTACAGAGCCACATTACCTGCCAGTCCACTATACACCAATTTACTTTGGTCATCAGCTTCATCAATTGCTGAGAGGTCTTCATTGCTTCAAGCAATCATAGGTTGGTTCTATTTCAGGTATTAAATCTTCCCTAAATTCTGAATTAGTATAAATGCAGACTGCATCTTTGCTCTAGCTAATTGTCAATTAATTTTCCTGTTTAAGAACCAAATAAAACTTTGTATTCCTCTGTGGATATATCAAGACAAGGGAGCCTATATGTATGAGAACCTATTTAAAAAGATCTGTAGCAGTTTTTTCAGTTTGTTCAAGTTTTGCTGGTGCACAACAGCCTGGTAAGCAATCCTTATTGTTATTCTCTATATGTCGTGTTTTGACAATGAATGATTATTCATGTACAATCCGTGATTCTCAACCTTTGGTTGGCCTGTATTTGATTAATAGTTTTTTTGTTTATTATTGCATTTATTTTTTGATCTGTGCATTTATTGCCTTTTGTTTTTGATTCACTGTTTAGAGTCTACTACAATCTTTGCCATAAACTCCTGAAGAAGCTCGTTTTCAGAGCGAAACATGTCGAGCGGCAGATTGTCATTGAACTAAGTAGCTCTACTTCTTTGTGCCCCAAATGGGTTAATGTGCTATTTGTACTAATTTTTATGAATGATGATGTCATATGTGTTGGAGATACACGGTTTTAAACAATGATTTTCTAAATAAAATTATAGATTTTTTATGAAATGATTGTACAAATATATAGTAGTATAGTAAGTATATAGTAGTATAGTATAGTAAGTAATAGTTTTCTACCACATACTTAAAAGCACCTTTAAAGTCCTTGGGATATTTATTCTAAACCCCCTCCCCTGGCAAATTGCCTTTTTGTTCTAAGAGAAATAAAAACTCAAATGCCTGTAAAAGCAGCTTTTTTTTATTTTTTTTGAGCTGCAGGGTGCATGAGCCCTAATACATCATGTACAGGAGCATTGTCATGGTGGGGCATCCACTTGTCAGGCCAGAGTTACAGTCTTTTCCTCTGAACAGATTCCTGTAACCCTTTTAGAATTTCCAAGTAACAATGTTGGCTGACCATTGTACCATGTTCTATGCATTTGTAATGAACTAACCCCTTGTGATAAAAAAAAAAAAACAGCAGTCTGGTTTCGAACTGAAAATTATACATAGGGGATTTTTTCTTACAGCCAAGGTAAATTTTTTGTTTTCCACTGCATGCTCTGGCGTTTTGTTTCCGGATCATACTAGATATACATGTTTCATCATCAGTAATAACCCTATTAAATATCTCTGCATACTTCAAAAGATCGCCAAAAGACGGAATTCAAAAGATTAAATTTGAAGACAGCGTTCTTTCTGATCTTCTGTCAAGATTTGAGGCACCATCTTTGCGTAAATCTTTCTCATTCACAAATTCTCCTTTAGAATCTACAGAAATGTTTTCTTGTTCATGTTCAATTCTTTTGCCATTATTCACACACTCAATCTTTGATCTGAGCATACCAGGGTTTGCACTCCGCCCACATTTGCATTTGTCCTTTGCGTCTTTGGCTGCCCACTTTGTGCGACATCTTCCCGCCCCTCCTTAAACTGCCTATGTCACTCAAAAACACTTGATTTGGAATGTTCACCAAAAGCCTGTTGTAACAGAGCGAAAATTTCACTTGCATTTTTGTAAATTTTAAACTGCCTATGTCACTCAAAAATATTTGATTTGGAATGTTCACCAAAAGCCAGTTGTAACAGAGCTAAAGTTTCACTTGCATTTTTGTAAATTTTCACACAAAATTTGATGTTTATCCACTGTTCCAGATTCCTGTTACTCATGTTTCACCAACCCTGCAAGCAGACATGTTATTTCTTCAACTACTCCGTAAAGATGGTGTCAAATGGTCTATGACCCAGGTTAGTGCAAGTTAGAACATGTCAGAACATGCTCACAATCGAATGGCCATGTCACTCACAACCATAGTGCTATACTGCGGGCATTTCGGTAATTAAATTGTCACACCTCATAAGCAAGTTGGCATTAATGGCCAGATAACCGGTATTTTCAAATAAAGAGAATAGCATGTTTTTCTTGTGAAAGGTTTCCTTTATATGGACATTGTTACTGATGGCACAGCTGTTCCGAAATGAATGTGGAATATGGTAGATAGGAATAGGAGAAGCTGGAAGGCCTCAGGCCTGTGAAGAATCATGATGGAACCCATTAAATGTCACCAGCATACTGTTAAAATATCTAGTCTTCAGAGCAGGAACAAAGTTTGCCCGGCTTGCACACATGTAAAAGGATCTACACACAGAACTTCCAAGTCATAGAACTTCTTTATTGAAAATCAGGCAAACAACTCACAAACTGATCTTCACAGGAAGCTTTGACGTGTTTCATACATAAAAGCGCTTAATCATAAAGACTGTGTGATTAAACATTTTCTTATGTGTGAAATGTGTCAAAGCTTTAAAGATGACCAGTTTGTGAAGTGTTTGCCTGATGTTTAATAAAGAAGTTCCGTGACTTGGAACTTCAGGGCTGGATCACTTTTATTTTACATCATGAAATGGTACAAAACTTTTCCTGCAGAGCGCCAATTGTTTCTACTCCATAATTGAACTGGCCTCAAACCTTAAACCAGGTAAAAGGATTTCTTAATTGTATCTGTAACTAAAATTGTACTCATATGTTTTGATACATTTTTACTTTCCTATTTCACATAATTTGTATCATTTGAAAATATCAAGATTACCACATACAGTATAACAATGTTTTAGTGAAATCACATTACCTTTTTTCAGCAGTCATCATGAAGAATTATAATTACAATACATACACTAAAACCTGATCAATTCTGGGTTCTGCAACTTCCCTCTACTGCTACAATTTTGGGGGCTGAAGCTATTGCGGGCTTGTAGGCAAGGGCCTAGTAAAGTTACTTGTTTACCTTTTGTATTAATTCTTTTGTTTTAGATTCTGGCTGGCACATTAAGAGGTTGATTTTCTGCTTTGTCACTTCTTCCTCTGTGCAAGTGTTACTTCCCCTGGTGAGGGCATATACACAAGGGAATCAACCTTGTGGCAGAGACTGGTTATATGAATGTTTCTGAAAGGACTAGGGACTAGTGCTGTGATATGAATTGTTCTGTTGGAGATCTACCCTTCAGCAGGACCTGTTCCTGGGTTCCACATGCATGGACTTATAGCCATAGAAGGACTTTGACTGAAACCAGGTACCAGCAACACCAAAATATGGGATGGAGTGCAGCCAATTGTAATATAGCCAAATGCATTGCATAGCCAGGAGGGACTATGTTATGTTGGGGTAAACTGGTGCTCTGCCGGCTGTGTGTGTGCCACTCTCCCTCAATCCCCACCTCTCCTCCACTATGGGCAATTTCAGAGTGGATGGGGGAGCAGCTGTGCTGCAGGGCTGTCTCCCCACACTTCCCTGCTGTGCTGCTGGAGTGCCTGTGGGAGCACAGCAGGCTGTGTGTCCTCCCCCGCTCGCTCCTGATTCTCTCCCTCCTCCCTCATGGCATCAGCAGCTTTCTGCCAAGGGAGAGAAGAGCATGCAGACCTGGCAGTGCCCACCAGAGAGACAGCTGCAGAGAAGGCAGAGCAGTACAAGGCCAGAGTGTGAAGACCTATTGCTGTGCTCTGAGCTCCAAGAAAGCTGGCAGACTAAGCCACAGAGAGTCACTGTGTCTTGGGACCAAAGCTGGGGATATCTGTCACCCTGTGTGCCTACACCAGAGCTGACAGACTGAGCCTTGTGTGGACCTAATTGTTAGGACTGAGCCTTGTGTGGACCTAACTGTTAGGACTGAGCCTTCTGGGACAGCTGACTGCCAAGCATAGGGGACCGGATCCATTGTATACCAGGAGTGGTAAGCAGAACAACTGAGCTTAAATCCTTACTGCTCACAGTTAAGACCTATATAAACTGCTCCTTGCTTAGCAGCCCATCAGCCATTCTTAAAGAGACAGCTTCATGTGTACACCCTTATAGAAGGGCCCCAAAGATAGCTGAATAATACTCACACTTAGACACCGGGTACTTTTTAGCCTTCTCCAAGTGTACCCTTTGTCAGGAATGTGTACATCCACCCACTAAAGGGTTGTATGCACTTGATACATATTTTTTTAGATTTGGGCTAAATGTGGGAGATGTTTAGGCTAAATGGTTTAAGTGACAAATATACTTTAATGCATAACCTCTTTCCCTAAACTTTAACCCTGAAGCTTAATACAGCAACCTTTAGGCTGGGTTTACACTGGAGAACAGCAAATACAGCAATACAGCTTAATACAGCAACCTTTAGGCTGGGTTTACACTGGAGAACGCAGAGGCTCACATTAGTGCATCTTCATTCACCGTTTCAGGTCAGATTTCAGCCCAAATTTTTGTCTGAATTCGGACCTGAAATGGACCAAAAGACGCAGAGGGCTCCTGTGCAATTCACACCGGAGCCACAGCGGAGATGTGTGAACTGGCTCCATAGAGAGCCGGTCACAATCTCCTTCTATGTGAATTGGATGTGGGGAAACCCGCATCCAATTCACCATAGTGTGAACCCAGCCTTAAGAAAACCTGCTCTGAGATAAAAGTAGAGACTGCCTTTGTTGACTTCTTTTTGAAAATGCTGCTTGCTTGCCAGCTATGTTTTTACTCTGCCTTCAATACTTTCAGTCAATAAACTGGAACAGACATCCAATATGTAAAGTAGTGTTGGCGTCAGACCTCTTGATCAGTGTCCTTGTTCCAGTAAGAGACTGTGAAAGTACTGTAATTTGAAGGCACTGAAACAGCATGACAACCAGGTAACTAGCATTTCTTGAAGGAAAGCAATGTCAACCTCCATATCTCTCTTAATGCAGGTTTTCTTGAACCTTGTCACTGAAACGAAACCCCCTAATGCCTGACCCTAGCACTAAGCTAACCTTGTGTCTAAGCTAATCCTTTACACTAAACAACTGTTGTAGCAGGATACTTAACCTACCCTGCACTGGGAGTAGCCCTGAATAGTATGAGTACCGCAATAATATAGCTAAGCACTAATAAGCCAACTAAGCAGGTAGGTTCTGTCAATTGATTTAGTGTAGATGCAAAAATCTTATTTTTACTGAAATGTACTTTTAAATTAAGCTCATTTATCTTTGTCATCAAGTAGAATCTATTTGCCTATCACACCACCTCAAACACCACTTAATAATCAATTTTGTGTACTAAGGAACATCTGTATGGAATTCCATAAATTAAAACGACTTAGAAAATGATGCTCACAGTAGCATTGAAATGACATAAGGCTTACACAGCCTCAATGACTAGAGATTTCCCTATTAAAGGAAATCAATTCATATTTGAATGCTTGGATGTACATTTTACCATTTCACTTACATTAAATGAGAAGTTGGTCTCTTCACCGCAAGGAATTTTAAGCAATACTTGTTAAGTGAAAGGACCATTTTACTCCACTTATTTACTAGGACTTTTCATTTCAATATATTCATAAATGATTTCTGTTTTGCATAAATATACAAGCTCCTCTATCATTTCTTAGAATCCATAAGTGATTCCATTAAAAGGCAGCATTTGGGTTACCTATTAGGACAGTACAGAGATGGATTTGCCAGCACTGTACATTGATTGGCACATTAGTCAACCACCTTCATCTATTCCCAACCCTTGGTGTTTCTCCAAGCTGCTTAGAGAGTGAAACTCCATAAGGTGAGGCTGAGGACGGAAAGCTTTTAATCATGCAACCGACAACACTAGAAACCAATTTAAAAGTGATTTATTTCAAACCCCCATTAATGCCTTGTAAGAGTGATAGTTAATTTAAAGTGATGACCAAAATGAAAGTGCCCAACTTGTAGAATAATTAGAAAATGGCTGCCATGGAAACAAATGGCAGTCACATCCCAATTTACGACACAGTATCAAAAGACATATTCCCCAAAGGATATACTGTATTTCTCCAGCAGTCATCACAGCTACACTACCTCAGCTTGGTGTGTGCTATTAACAAGCTTTGGCTATGAAATGTACGTTTCTAAGGAGGCTGCTTTACAATTTGCATCCTAATAAAATTACATGCAAAAAAATGATTTACTAACTGCACAATCCTGAGCTTTTTAAATGTAACATTCTGAACATAGTTTTTTTTTTGTATTATTATTTATTCTTTCAAACTCCACGGTTCAGAATGTACAGTATACACTGTTGTTAATATTATCATCATCATAATCACAGTTTTTTGCTATTATATTTATAAAATGTAATATATTATAATTATAGCATTACAATAGCAATAATAATGTAGTATACAGCAAGCATATATACTCTGATAGTGCTGGACCCTGGGATTAGCTCACAAGACAAGAAATCCTTTCTCTCTCTAAGCTCTGTCCATACATTTTTTTTTAATCAAATGATTCATTCAACAGAAAACTAAAGTTTTCATACAAATAAACATAAAACATGCAGCTCTGTGATGATTATAAACGTGAGTTACATAAACATAAAAAACATAAAAAAGTTCTTCTGTGTTAAACAAAAAAGTACAATGTTCCCACTCAGTAAGTGCAAAAAAAAGTGTCCAACCATCATAAGGATTGAAGGCTTACCAGAATTTGTGGCTACACAATTAGGTGCAGCAAACACATTTTGATAATGCCACTAATGTGGAGTATGATGAATCCTCTCCTTTTAACCTTATCTCTGGAACTCCATATAGGAGTAAGAAAGGATAAAGCATAAGAAAAAAATTAATATAGCATGAGAGGAAATCCTTTCATTGAAACCTGTGGTCATCCCCATTTTCACCTTTGATGCTTCTTATGATCTTTTATTTGGTGAATGCACACTGCATTGGAGTGAAAGCTGGTGGAGGCTGGTGATCGCAGTTGCACTTATTTTTTAATGCATGGAGTGTTAATCACCTGGGTGTAATTTATCAGAGTGGTAACAGTATTACACCACATTCGTTTTTTTTTTTCTTTTTCCGGCCTATCTGGAGTTCCAGAGATAAGGAATAAAAGGAGAGGATTCATCATGCTCCACATGAGTGACAATATCAAAGCGTGTTTGCTGCACTTAATTGTGTAGCCTCAAATTCTGGTAAGCCTTCAATCCTTATGGTGATCGGACACCTTCTTTTGCACTTACTGAGTGGAAACATTGTACTTTTTTTAACACAGAAGGATTTTTTTGTTTTTTTTATGTTTATGTAACTCACGTTTATAATCATCACAGCGCTGCATATTTTATGTTTATTGCTTTGGAGGATTGGATATATTGCCTTTTTTGCTAGCTATTTCATTTTATTTTTCTGTTTAGCGCTCACTTTTTTTTCAAAGTTTTCATACCATTGCCATCAGCACCACAAGCAAAATCTGTGCTATATGCTGGAGCAAGATCCTGTAAGAAATGACACATCTCATGTAGGGATGAGCTTTATGTTTGGGTCGGATAAGAGTTCGACTTGAACATTGGCTGTTCGCCCGTTCGCCGAATAGCGAACAATTTGGGGTGTTCGCTGCAAATTCGAAAGCCGTGGAACACCTTTTAAAAGTCTATGGGAGAAATCAAAAGTGCTAATTTTAAAGGTTAAAGCGGAGTTCAACCCAAAAGTGGAACTTCCGCTCATCGGATTCCCCCCCCCTCCGGTGTCAGAATTGGCACCTTTCAGGGGGGAGGGGGGTGCAGATACCTGTATAATACAGGTATCTGCACCCACTTCCGGGAATAGACTCCCGCGGGAGTCACGCCCCCTCCCGCACTCCCCCGCTGTCTCCTGGGAAAGACACAGGTCCCAGGAGACAGCAGGGATCATTGAGAATGCGCAGCGCGACTCGCGCATGCGCAGTAGGGAATCGGGAAGTGAAGCCGCAACGCTTCACTTCCTGATTTCCTCACTGAGAATGGTGGCAGCAGCACCCGAGGATCGAGGGACGGCTCGGTCTCGGGTGCCGACATCGCTGGTCCCCGGGACAGGTGAGTGACCTTATTTTAAAAGTCAGCAGCTGCAGTATTTGCAGCTGCTGACATCTAACAAAAAAATTTTTCGCCAGACTCCCGCTTTAATATGCAAGTTATTGTCATAAAAAGTGTTTGGGGACCTGGGTCCTGCCCCAGGGCACATGTATCAATGCAAAAAAAAGTTTTAAAAATGTCAGTTTTTTCAGGAGCAGTGATTTTAATAATGCCTAAAGTGAAACAATAAAAGTGTAATATTCCGTTAAATTTCGTACCTGGGGGGTGTCTATAGTATGCCTGTAAAGTGGCGCATGTTTCCCGTGTTTAGAACAGTCTGAAAGCAAAATGACATTTCTAAAGGAAAAAAAGTCATTTAAAACTACTTGCGGCTATAATGAATTGTTGGTCCGGCAATACACATAACAGTTCATTGATAAAAACGGCATGGGATTCCCCCCACAGGGGAACCCCGAACCAAAATTTAAAAAAAAATGCATGGGGTTCCCCCTAAATTCCTTACCAGGCCCTTCAGGTCTGGTATGGATATTAAGGAAAACCCCGGTCCAAAATTTAAAAAAAATGGTGTGGGGTCCCCCCAAAAATCCATACCAGACCCTTATCGGTCTGCCAGGTTGCGTGCTTGGATAAGGGTCTGGTATGGATTTTTGGGGGGACCCCACATCATTTTTTTAAAATTTTGGTGTGGGGTTCCCCTTAAAATCCATACCAGATCCTTATTCGAGCACGCAACCTGGCAGGCTGCAGGAAAAGAGGGGGGAACGAGAGAGTGCCCCCTCACCTGAACCGTACCAGGCCACATGCCCTCAACATTGGGAGGGTGCTTTGGGGTAGCCCCCCAAAGCACCTTGTCCCCATGTTGATGGGGAGAAGGGCCTCATCCCCACAACCCTTGCCCGGTGGTTGTGGGGGTCTGCGGGCGGGGGGCTTATCAGAATCTGGAAGCCCCCTTTAACAAGGAGACCCCCAGATCTTGCCCCCCCTTATTTGAAATGGTAACGGGTACATTGTACCCGTACCATGTCACAAAAAAAGTGTGAAAATAGTAAAAAAAAAACAACGCACACCGGCTTCCCCCCGCCCCCCTTTGACACTATGGGGAAAGCCATAGGGATGTCCCCGTGCGTCAGAGGGGGTGGACCGGGTGGCCCTGCCCCCCTCTGATGCTACAGGAGAAGCCATAGGGATGTCCCCGTGCGTCAGAGGGGGGCGGGGTCACCCGGTGATGACACTGTGTGGTCCTGCCCACAGTTTTAAAAGAGCTGTCACCTGCGAGGATGCGTCATATGTACAATGTACCCGTTACCATTTCAAACAGGGGAGGCCGGGATCTGGGGTCCCCTTGTTAAGGGTTGTGGGGATGAGGCTCTTCTCCCCATCAACATGGGGACAAGGTGCTTTGGGGGCTACCCCAAAGCACCCTCTCAATGTTGAGGGCATGGTATGGTTCAGGAGGGGGGTGCTCTCTCGTCCCCTCCTCTTTTCCTGCGGCCTGCCAGGTTACATGCTCAGATAAGGGTCTGGTATGGATTTTTGGGGGGACCCCACGTCATTTTTTTTTAATTTTGGTGCGGGGTTCCCCTTAAAATCCATACCAGACCTGAAGGGTCTGGTATGGATTTTGAGGGGGACTCCCACGCCATTTTTTAAAAAAAATTTGGAGCGGGGTTCCCCTTAAAATCCATACCAGACCTGAAGGGCCTGGTATGGAATATAGGGGGACCCCCACGCATTTAAAAAAAAAAATTTGGTTCGGGGTTCCCCTATGGGGGAATCCCATGCCATTTTTATCAATGAACTTTTATGTGTATTGCTGGACCGACAATTCATTATAGCTGCGAGTAGTTTTAAATGACTTTTTTTTCCTTTAGAAATGTAATTTTGCTGTCAGACTGTTCTAAACATGGGAAACATGTGCCACTTTACAGACATACTATAGACACCCCCCCAGGTACAAAATTTAAAGAAATATTACACTTTTATTGTTTCACTTTATGCATTATTAAAATCACTGCTCCTGAAAAAACGGCCATTTTTAAAACTTTTTTTTTGCATTGATACATGTTCCCTGGGGCAGGACCCAGGTCCCCAAACACTTTTTTTAAGACAATACCATGCATATAAGCCTTTAAAATGAGCACTTTTGATTTTTCATGTTCGTGTCCCATAGACTTTAATGGTGTTCGCGTGTTCAAACAAATTTTTTGCCTGTTCTCATGTTCTGGTGCGAACCGAATGGGGGGGGTATTCTGTCCATCCCTAATCTCATGTTAAGGAGGTTCATGTGTCTCACTGAACTACATACCAGCACATATCAACCAGATGTGACCCACTAGAGGGAGCGCTAATGTAAGGTCATCAGCACTGTAGCCAGAACTACTGGTCAGCTGTTACAGTTACCAATAGTTTAAATCTGAAATAGCTGCTTTGACACAGGAATAGGGATGAGCCGAACACCTCCCGGTTCGGTGCGCACCAGAACCTGCAAACGGATCGAAAGTTTGCACGAACGTTAGAACCCCATTGACGTCTATGGGACTAGAACGTTCGAAATCAAAAGTGCTCATTTTAAAAGCTAATTTGCATTGTATTGTCCTAAAAAGGGTTTGGGGACCCGGGTCCTACCCCAGGGGACATGTATCAATGCAAAAAAAACTTTTAAAAACTGCCGTTTTTTAGGGAGCAGTGATTTTAATGATGCTTAAAGTAAAAAAAAAAAAAAAAGTGAAATATTCCTTTAAATATCGTACCTGGGGGGTGTCTATAGTATGCCTGTAAAGTGGCGCGTGTTTCCCGTGTTTAGAACAGTCCCTGCACCAAATGTAATTTTTAAAGGAAACAATCTCATTTAAAACTGCTTGCGGGTTTAATGTAATGTCGGGTCCTGGCAATATGGATGAAAATCAGTGAGACAAACGGCATGGGTACCCCCCAGTCCATTACCAGGCCCTTTGGGTCTTGTATGGATATTAAGGGGAACCCCGCACACAAATTAAAATAAGGAAAGGTGTGGGGCCACCAGGCTCTATATACTCTGAACAGCAGTATACAGGCGGTGCAAACAAGACAGGGACTGTAGGTTTGTTGTTAAGTAGAATCTGTTTGTCATTTTGAACGGGTACATTTTTAACGTGTTTAGCTCCAGCCAAAAAATCTTTTTTAAGCTTTTTGGAAAACATAGGGAAGGGTTATCACCCTTGTGACATTTGTTTTGCTGTCTTTCCTCCTCTTTAGAAGATTTCACCTCACTTTTTGTCCCAATGACAAATGCTTTTTGAGAATTTGGGGTTTTTTGTGGAACAAGGATTGGAAAGCATCAGTGGAAAGGAGAAATGTTTTTCCCATATTAACTCTTACAGGAGAGAATTTCCCATTCTAGGGGTAGATTTCATCTCACTTCCTGTTGTCTCCTTCCGTTTGCAAGTAGGAGTCGTTTGTAAGTTAGATGTTTGAAAGTAGGGGCCTGCCCTATATACTCAGCAGAAATTTGGGCCTTAGGTGTTGTTGTGGCCACAAAACTGTAAGCCCCCACAGGGCCCTGCTGTGAAATATTAGATCAAGAATTGTAATTACATGCCCCTGTTGAACAGGGGCAGAAAAACTGGGCCTTTGGTGGTGGTGGTGGTGGTGGTGCTGGTGCCACAACACTGTAAGTCCTCACTCGCTCTTGGTGGGTGCAGAAATGGGCCCTGCTGTGAAATATTAGATCAAGAATTGTAATTACATGCCCCTGTTGAACAGGGGCAGAAAAATTGGGCCTTTGGTGGTGGTGGTGGTGGTGCTGGTGCCACAACACTGCAACCCCTCACAGACACTCTAGTTGGAACGCAGGAACGCGCCCTGCTGCAAAGTATTGCATCAAAAATTGTAATTACACACCCCTGTTAAACAGGGGCAGAAAAATTGGGCCTTAGGCCCAGGTGCTGGTGCCACAACACTGCAACCCCTCACAGACACTCTAGTTGGAATGCAGGAACGAGCCCTGCTGCAAAGTATTGCATCAAAAATTGTAATTACACGCTCCTGTTAAACAGGGGCAGAAAAATTGGGCATTAGGCACTGGTGCTGGTGCCACAACACTGCAACCCCTCACAGACACTCTAGTTGGAACGCAGGAACGAGCCCTGCTGCAAAGTATTGCATCAAAAATTGTAATTACACGCCCCTGTTAAACAGGGGCAGAAAAATTGGGCCTTAGGCACTGGTGGTGGCGCCCAGAAGCAAAAAGGTTCTTACAAGCTATCAGCGTGATGATTGAGGAGGAAGAGGATAATTACTCAGGGATAGTCACTCAGCATCAGCATAGGCAGTCTTTGAAGGGATCTGAGATTTCAAAAAAATTATTCGGTTACATCAGCATCAGGTGCTTGGTAGCTGGTGGTGATCCAAGACTGATTCATTTTTATGAAGGTCAGTCGATCGACCGAGTCGGTGGACAGACGCACCCTGTGATCGGTTACCACGCCTCCAGCAGCACTGAATGTGCGTTCCGAAAGAACGCTGGATGCAGGACAGGCCAGTAGCTCAATTGCATACTGTGCAAGCTCTGGCCAGTGATCCATGCTCAAGACCCAGTAACCCAGAGGATTTTCGGTGGGAAAGGTGTCCAAGTCTGATCTTGCCCCTAGGTATTCCTGCACCATGTAAAACAGACGCTGGCGATGGTTGCTGGAACCGATCATACCTTGGGGCTGCGGACCAAAAAATTGTCTGAACGCATCGGTCAGACGGCCACCTTCTCCACCGCTCCTTCTTTGACTGACCGAAGCCTCAGCAACACGTTGTCCAGAAACAGGAGTTTGTAACCTCCCAGTCTCTGGGAACGCATTGCACAGACCTTTCTGCAAGGCCTCCCGAAGATGTTTCATCCTCTGCTCCCTCTGCGATGGCAAGATAAGGTCCGCAACCTTACCCTTGTAACGTGGATCAAGGAGGGTTGCCAGCCACTATTGGTCCTTCTCCTTGATACCACGAATACGAGGATCCTTACGCAGGCTTTGGAGGATCAGGGAGGCCATGCAGCATAGGTTTGCTGAGGCATTCGGTCCGGAGTCCTCTGGGTCACTAAGAACGACATGGTCCGCAGCCACCTCCTCCCAGCCACGAACAAGTCCATGTGTTTCTTGGGACTGATCCCTTAAAGACTGCTGCTGATGCTGAGTGCCAGGCTCCACCTCCATACTGACACAATCTTTCTCCTCCTCCTCTTCCTGTGTGATCGGCGGGCACGCAGGAACACTGTCTGGATAAAGGGGGCCTTGAGAGCTAAGGAAGTCCTCCTCTTCCTGCCTCTGTTCTGCCTCAAGTGCCCTGTCTATTATTCCACGCAGCGTGTGCTCCAACGGGTGGACAAGGGGGACAGTGTCACTGATGCATGCACTGTCACTGCTCACCATCCTCGTGGCCTCCTCAAATGGTGACAGGACAGTGCATGCATCCCTGATCATGGCCCACTGGCGTGGGGAAAAAAAAACAAGCTCCCCTGACCCTGTCCTGGTGCCATAGTCGCACAGGTACTCATTGATGGCCCTCTGCTGCATGTGCAGCCGCTGCAGCATGGCCAACGTTGAGTTCCACCTGGTGGGCAAGTCACAGATTAGGCGGTTCTTGGGCAGGTTAAACTCCTTTTGGAGGTCCGTCAGCCGAGCACTGGCATTATATGACCGGCAGAAATGCACACAGACTTTCCTGGCCTGCCACAGGACATCCTGTAAGCCCGGGTACCTGCCCAAGAACCGCTGCACCACCAAGTTAAGGACGTGAGCCAAACAGGGCACATGGGTCATTTGTCCCTGTCGGAGGGCAGAGAGGAGGTTGGTGCCATTGTCGCAAACCACCATTCCTGCCTTAAGTTGGCGTGGCATCAACCACCTCTGAACCTGCCCCTGCAGAGCTGACAGAACCTCTGCCCCAGTGTGGCTCCTGTCCCCCAAGCACACCAGCTCAAGCACCGCATGGCATCTTTTGGCCTGCGTACTTGCGTAGCCACTTGAATGGCTACGGAGCACCGCTGGTTCTGAGGACAAAGCACAGGAAGAGGCCATGGAGGAAGAAGAAGAGGAGGGGGTGGAGGAGAGAGGTGTGTCACAATCATTAGCATTTTGGAGGCGTGGTGGCGGAACAACCTCCAACACTACTGCACCTTGTCCTGCATCCTTCCCAGCTGCCAGCAGAGTCACCCAATGCGCCGTGAAACTTAGGTAACGTCCCTGTCCATGCCTGCTGGACCATGAGTCAGCGGTAATATGCACCTTACCGCTGACCGCCCTGTCCAGCGAGGCATGGACATTGCCTTCCACATGCTGGTAGAGAGCCGGAATCGCCTTCCGTGAGAAAAAGTGGCGTTTGGGTACCTGCCACTGAGGAACCGCACATTCCACAAACTCACGGAAGGGGGCAGAGTCTACCAACTGAAAAGGCAGCAGTTGAAGTGCTAGCAATTTTGCCAAGCTAGCATTCAACCGCTGGGCATGTGGATGGCTGGGAGCAAACTTCTTTCGGCGGTGCAGCAGCTGGGGCAGGGAAATTTGCCTGTTACAATCCTGGCGTTGGTGTACCAAAAGCAGATTGCCCACAAGTACTTGGCTGTGACACACCTAATTCTACACCTTCATTCCTCTCAGTGCAGGTCTCAGAGAGGACTGAAGGTATAGTGGGGTTGGAAATCTCAGCTGATGAGGAGCAAGGACAGGTCCTCTTTGTTCTTTGGTGTGGGTCTTTTAGATACGCTTGCCAACGAACTGCATGGCAGGTCAACATATGTCTGGTCAAGCATGTGGTACCCAAGCGGGAGATGTTTTGGCCACGCGAGATACGCTTGAGACATATCTTGCAAATAGCAGCGGTGCGATCTGAAGCACTCGTCTCAAAAAAGGCCCACACCAAAGAACTTTTTGAATAACGCGCAGAGACTGCAGCGCCCTGCACATGTGGAGCTTTGGGGTGTGATGCAGTCAATGTGCTGCCCCTAGGCTGGCCCCTGGAGGGCATCCTGCCTCGTTGGTGATGTGCCGCCTCCTCCTCCTCCTCCTCCTCTCTCCTATCAGGCACCCACGTTGAGTCAGTGACCTCATCATCCCCTCCCTCCTCATCACTGGAGCAAACCTGGCAGTATGCTGCAGCAGGGGGAGCATGACTGCCAGATTGCTGTCCTTCTTGGGCAGCCCCTCTGTTCGTGCTCATGTTACTGCCTTCATCGAGCTCAGTATCATCATCAGAGCCTTCCAAACGCTGGGCATCCTCCTGGAGCATGTACCCAACACTGTGGTCAAACAGTTCGAGGGACTCCTCAGGAGGACATGGTGGGGATAGGGAAGGAGTCACTGATGACATTGAGCCGAGGGAAGAGGCCGCTGCTTTGCCAGACAAAGTACCCTGGGCATGGGTGAGAGAGGATGAGGAGGATGAGGACGGCTTGGTCATCCACTCGACCACGTCTTCCGCATGTTGCGGCTCAACACGGCCAGCTGCCGAAAAAAAGGCCAAGCGTGTCCCACGGCCACGTGCTGATGAGGATGCACCGTCTCCACGACCAGCACTTGACACAGAGCCTGCTAGCCCTCTCTTATTGGCTTGTGACTGTCTGCCTCTCCTTCTTGGCCTTCCAGACATACTAATGGCCTGTAGCTGCACTAAGCTGGGATATATATATATATATATATATATATATATATATATATATGTACTGATGCTGCAGCTAGCAAAATCAACTGCCTGCCTGTAGTATGAGAACACCACCAACCTTCTACAGGTAGCTTTAGCTGAACACTGTGAGGTGGACGCACCCCACTAACTTGTAGGTTTAGCTGAACACTGTGAACAGGACGCACCCCACTAACTTGTAGGTTTAGCTGAACACTGTGAGCAGGACGCACCCCACTAACTTGTAGGTTTAGCTGAACACTGTGAGCAGGACGCACTGCACTAACTGTAAATAGTCTAGCTGCCTCACTGTGGTACTAATAGGATCAAAAGAACACCAGTAATTTTCTTCAGGTAGCTGTATATACTGTAACAAGACAAGCCTGCCTGTCAGTAAGAAGATAACAGGAACGGATCTAGCTGAACACTGTGAGCAGGATGCACCCCACTAACTTGTAGGTTTAGCTGAACACTGTGAGGAGGACGCACCCCACTAACTTGTAGGTTTAGCTGAACACTGTGAGCAGGACGCACCCCACTAACTAGTAGGTTTAGCTGAACACTGTGAGCAGGACGCACTGCACTAACTGTAAATAGTATAGCTGCCTGACTGTGGTACTAATAGGATCAAAAAAACACCAGTAATTTTCTTCAGGTAGCTGTATATACTGTAACAAGACAAGTCTGCCAGTCAGTAAGAAGATAACAGGAACGGATCTGGCTGAACACTGTGAGCAGGACGCACTGCACTAAACTTGTAGGTTTAGCTGAACACTGTGAGCAGGACGCACCCCACTAACTTGTAGGTTTAGCTGAACACTGTGAGCAGGACGCACCCCACTAACTTGTAGGTTTAGCTGAACACTGTGAGCAGGACGCACTGCACTAACAGTAAATAGTCTAGCTGCCTGACTGTGGTACTAATAGGATCAAAAGAACACCAGTAATTTTCTTCAGGTAGCTGTATATACTGTAACAAGACAAGTCTGCCAGTCAGTAAGAAGATAACAGGAATGGATCTAGCTGAACACTGTGAGCAGGACGCACCCCACTAACTTGTAGGTTTAGCTGAACACTGTGAGCAGGACGCACTGCACTAACAGTAAATAGTCTAGCTGCCTGACTGTGGTACTAATAGGATCAAAAAAACACCAGTAATTTTCTTCAGGTAGCTGTATATACTGTAACAAGACAAGCCTGCCTGTCAGTAAGAAGATAACAGGAACGGATCTAGCTGAACACTGTGAGCAGGACGCACCCCACTAACTTGTGGGTTTAGCTGAACACTGTGAGCAGGACGCACCGCACTAACTTGTAGGTTTAGCTGAACACTGTGAGCAGGACGCACCCCACTAACTTGTAGGTTTAGCTGAACACTGTGAGCAGGACGCACCCCACTAACTTGTAGTTTTAGCTGAACACTGTGAGCAGGACGCACTGCACTAACTGTAAATAGTCTAGCTGCCTGACTGTGGTACTAATAGGATCAAAAGATCACCAGCAATTTTCTTCAGGTAGCTGTATATACTGTAACAAGACAAGCCTGCCTGTCAGTAAGAAGATAACAGGAACGGATCTAGCTGAGCACTGTGAGCAGGACGCACTGCACTAACTGTAAATAGTCTAGCTGCCTGACTGTGGTACTAATAGGATCAAAAGAACACCAGTAATTTTCTTCAGGTAGCTGTATATACTGTAACAAGACAAGCCTGCCTGTCAGTAAGAAGATAACAGGAACGGATCTAGCTGAACACTGTGAGCAGGACGCACTGCACTAACTTTAAATAGTCTAGCTGCCTGACTGTGGTACTAATAGGATCAAAAGAACACCAGTAATTTTCTTCAGGTAGCTGTAAATACTGTAACAAGACAAGCCTGCCTGTCAGTAGGAAGATAACAGGAACGGATCTAGCTAAACTGAATACAGTGTATATATATATATATGCAACACCTGGGATGCATATATATACACAATACACTGTAAGTGCAGCTAAACTGACTGACTGTTCTGCCTAATCTATCTAACTCAAATCAAATGTCATTGTCTGTCTCTCTCTCTCTCTCTCTCAATGAACGCCGGAACACACACTACACAGGGCCGCCGCGCAGGCGGCCTTATATAGTGTGGGGCGTGTACTAAATCCCCTGAGCCATAATTGGCCAAAGCCTCCTTGGCTTTGGCCAATTACGGCTCTCTGTTCAGACGGCGCTGTGATTGGCCAAGCATGCGGGTCATAGTGCATGCTTGGCCAATCATCAGCCAGCAATGCACTGCGATGCCGCAGTGAATTATGGGCCGTAACGTGCCACACGAATTTGGCGCGAACGGCCCATACCGTTCGCAATTCGGCGAACGACCGAACAGCCGATGTTCGAGTCGAACATGGGTTCGACTCGAGCACGAAGCTCATCCCTACACAGGAACATAAACACCTTTAAAGAAGATTTCTGAAAGATCTCCATGACACTGAATAAAAGAAAAGTAGAATGTGGTAAGGGAAGGAATTGCTTTTAAATTATTCAAATCGTTGTTTTACCTATATTTAAGCTTTAAAAAAGTAATTAGTACATAATCAGTGAGCAAACACTGCTCTCCATTCTGTCATCAGAGTCTCAGTTGTTCCCCTGTTGGATGCCGCCATCCTGTCTTTCACACAACATAGGGTAGGTCAAGCCAGGCTGTCAGTTACAGCCTGCATGTCAAAGTCACCTCTTCCCTTTCTTGAGAGCCCTTAAAGTCTATAATGTAGGCTGCTATTGTTCACCTCTTCTTCTCAAATGATAAAAGAGAACTGTGACACCAAACACCCATGTGCTAGCATCAGTCTCTGTGTAGTTGAGGCTTTCTAAAGTTATACAAGTTACCAGAGTAGCTGTAACATTTGTTTGCTGATGAGCGAGAGATAATCAGAATGAAGTTAAGAGAGACCCTGCTCAACTTGATCTGCCTACCTACTTATGCAGGAAAAATGTATACAAAATGTTGAAGATAATAAGATCTGAGGACCCTCAAACTGAGTGGGGAAAAGGGGAAAGTCAGGTTGCACACAGTGTCACTCACATTTCTATGTCACTTCTTATGTCACTCACAAGTCTATGACAAAAAATTACATTTAAATCTGGTGTCTGCGATGACAAAAGAAACACAGACCAGTCTGAACTTTGCCAACCTGGAACACAGCTATAGACATAGTAGATTTAGGAATTGACTGCATCTACACAAGCCTAGGTCATAACAAACTAAATTAAGCTAGTCAAGCAGCTCAAGATGAATAAACACATTTTGATCAAGAGTCTGCAAATATTTCTAAGTAAGCATGGTAATTAGGGGTTGCAACTTCCATTAGGCAGCACTATGACTGTCATAAAATATGTTTTAAATATTCCTTGGGTGTTGTTTTCATAACTGGCCATTGTAAAACCATTTAAAAAAAATCTACATTCCTATCTGGGTATTTCTAATTTCTAGAGCTGGTGTGACAAATGTATGTAGTGCTGGTAGATTTCTAATCTACCGCTTAATTGTAAATTTAGTGGGTCATCTGTTCTGTACATAGTTCAAATTTAATCTATGGCTAAATTAGCCTCTGTTCCAGCATTGGCTGTCTTGCGTGCAGTTCCACACTGTTACCTGTAGGTGTCGTTGTCACCATAGGTCAGTGTTGGAAAGCAACAAGCTGAAGTATATTGAGTGCTCTTCTTTTCTTCTCAACTCGGCAGAGGTGGTCCGCTGCTATGCATTCTGGGAGAAAGTACTTAAGGCGCAGACTCCATTTTTCTTTCTCTTTCACCTGCTGGCCCTCCTGGCCTAAAGGGATGTGACAGTTCTACCTCGTGGCCCTCCAGGCTGGAGGGTTGTGTTACTGCAGCCTGTCTGGGGACTACTGCTGCGGGGATGGTCCTGTGCTGTCTGTCCTGCGGGAAGAAGCCGGACAATTGAGAAGACCCAGGGGAGGACCCGTCTTTGGAGAGGACTGTGCGGAATGCTGGTGTCTCAAGAGGGGCCTGGTGACTCGATTGGAGGACGCATCTTAATCTAACCTACCACACAAGTACTGCTGGGTCGGCTTAAAAGTTCTGGTACTGTGTTGCTGTTCATCTAAAACTACTACATCCTGTGGCAGAGGACTTTACAGTTACATCGCTCTTCTAAAGTCTGTGGCAGAGACTTTTCTTTTTGTTGGGTGGGAAAAGATTAAACTTTGGACTGAAAGTATATTCATCCCCAAGATTTCAGATTCCTCAGTGCCCTTCAGAAAAGGTATTTGAACTTTCCTGCAACTCTTCTTCTACCTCTTTCCTGCTACTTCTTCAAGTTATTCCCTATTAAAGCATTGAAAAAGTACTAAGTGACTGGTGCCTACATTGTCAGATATGAAGCTCAACATGGACTCTAAGTTCTAGTATTGGTGAAACTATGGGTAAGGAGGTGACGGTAACAGCCCGATATAAATCAGCAGCTCCTTCGAGGGTTAGTGCTACATGTACATTAATACTTCCATATTACAAGATGTAGGAAGCTGAGAGGACACATTATCCCTTTCTGGGGAAACCACAAACAAGTAGTACATCATAAATAGTGTATATCAATTTTTATGCTTTTATGCTCTGCAAAAGGATATTGTTTATCAGACTGTAACACCTACTCCCCGCCTCCCCTTTAGATTTTTTGATTGGCTGTGTTATTTCTGTAAACACCCTTCTTAGGACTCAGAAAAGATGGTTGTGATTGACAGCTCTCAATTTTCCATAAAATGATGCATGCATGTTGAGAGTCATCCTGTAGGCCAGTGACTCTGTCAGATCTGGACATATGCTACATTGTTTCGGACTCTGTTATGAGCACGGACCAGGCAAAACCTTGTTTAGTATTTTCACTTTTATTTCGACTCAGTTTATTTGTGCTTATAGTCTTTGTAATATATTTTTCTGTAAATATTTTTCTTGCACCATTCCCTTGTCTCTTATTAAAGTTTATCTTTAATGCTCTTAATGACAAATTAAAGTGGTTCCAAAGGCAAGAATTTTTTTCTTTTGAAATCATTTTTTTAGGTATTACTTACAAAATACAGAGTGCAAAAGATGGCAATTGCACAGACAGACATTAGCAAGTTTGGGGTGGAGGAAGTTGACTGGCCTGCACAGAGTCCTGACCTCAACCTGATAGAACACCTTTGGAATAAACTAGAACAGAGACTGCAAGCCAGGCCTTCTCGTCCACATCAGTGCCTGACCTCACAAATGTGCTTCTGGAAGAATGGTCAACCATTCCTATAGACACACTCCTAAACCCTGTGGACAGCCTTCCCAGAAGAGTTGAAGCTGTTATAGCTGAAAAGGGGGGGGGGGGGGGGCAACTCAATATTGAACCCTACGGAATAAGATTGGAATGCCATTAAAGTTCATGTGAGTGTAAAGGCAGGTGTCCCAATACTTTTGGTAATATAGTGTATGTCATAGTGTCTAAGTCAACTGGTCTCTTAAGAAAGGCTTGCTAAGGAGTAGAGTTGGCCTAACAGTTCGAACCGAGCAAAAGTTTGGTCCTAACATCACCTGTCCACCCTTTTGGCGACCGCTCAAATTTGAGGGGAGTGGGGCGGTATGTTCAACCGCCGAGCGCCCTACAATGCATTGCATACTGCACAGTGCATTCTAAGCCCTGATTGGGCAAAGCTTTGCCCAATCAGGGCATAGTGAATAGCTGGTTGTTAACCACTTCAGCCCCGGAAGGTTTTACCCCCTTCCTGACCAGAGCACTTTTTACAATTTGTCACTGCGTCGCTTTAACTGCTAATTGCGTGGTCATGGAATGCTGTACCAAAACAAAATTTGTGTCCTTTTTTCCCACAAATAGAGCTTTCTTTTGATGGTATTTGATCACCTCTGCGGTTTTTATTTTTTGCGCTATAAACGGAAAAAGCCTGAAAATTTTGAAAAAAATGATATTTTCTACTTTTTGTTATTAAAAAAATCCAACAAACTCAATTTTAGTCATACATTTAGGCCAAAATGTATTCAGCCACATGTCTTTGGTAAAAAAAAAGTCAATAAGCGTATATTTATTGATTTGCGCAAATGTTATAGCGTCTACAAACTAGGGTACATTTTCTGGAATTTACACAGCTTTTAGTTTATGACTGCATATCTCATTTCTTGAGGTGCTAAAATGGCAGGGCAGTACAACCCCCCCCCCCCCAAATGACCCCATTTTGGAAAGTAGACACCCCAAGGAAATTGCTGAGAGGCATGTTGAGCCCATTGAATATTTTATTTTTTTGTTCCAAGTGATTGAATAATGACAAAAAATATATATATATATATTTTACAAAAAGTTGTCACTAAATGATATATTGCTCACAGATGCCATAGTTATATGCGGAATTGCACCCCAAAATACATTTTGCTGCTTCTCCTGAGTATGGGGATACTACATGTGTGGGACTTTTTGGGAGCCTAGCCGCATACGGGGCCCCCGAAAACCAATCACCGCCTTCAGGATTTCTAAGGGTGTACATTTTTGATTTCACTCCTCACTACCTATTACAGTTTTGAAGACCATAAGATACCAAGATGGCACAAACCCCCCAAATGACCCCATTTTGGACAGTAGACACCCCAAGCTATTTGCTGAGAGGCATGTTGAGTCCATGGAATATTTTATATTTTGCCACAAGTTGCGGGAAAATGACAAACTTTTTTTTTTTGCACAAAGTTGTCACTAAATGATATATTGCTCAAACATGCCATGGGCATATGTGAAATTGCACCCCAAAATACATTCTGTTGCTTCTCCTGAGTACGGGGATACCACATGTGTGGGACTTCTTGGGAGCCTAGCCGCATACGGGGCCCCGAAAACCAAGCACCGCCTTCAGGATTTCTAAGGTCGTAAATTTTTGATTTCACTCCTCACTACCTATCACAGTTTTGAAGGCCATAAAATGCCCAGATGGCACAAAACTCCCCCAAATGACCCCATTTTGGAAAGTAGACACCCCAAGCTATTTGTTGAGAGGCATGTTGAGTCCATGGAATATTTTATATTTTGCCACAAGTTGCGGGAAAATGACAAACTTTTTTTTTTTGCACAAAGTTGTCACTAAATGATATATTGCTCAAACATGCCATGGGCATATGTGGAATTACACCCCAAAATACATTGTGCTGCTTCTCCTGAGTATGGGGATACCACATGTGTGGGACTTTTTGGGACCCTAGCTGCGTACGGGGCCCTGAAAACCAATCTCCGCCTTAAGGATTTCTAAGGGTGTAAATTTTTGATTCACTCCTCACTACCTATCACAGTTTTGAAGGCCATAAAATGCCAAGATGGCACAAACCCCCCCAAATGACCCCATTTTGGAAAGTAGACACCCCAAGCTATTTGCTGAGAGGCATGGTGAGTATTTTTCAGCTCTCATTTGTTTTTGAAAATGAAGAAAGAAAAGAAAAATGTATTATTTTATTATTATTATTTAAAAAAAATAATTTTTTTTGCAAGAAAATTACTTTGAACCCCAAAACATTATATATTTTTTTAAAGCAAAGGCCCTACAGATTAAAATGGTGGGTGTTTTTTAATTTTTTTTTCACACAGTATTTGCGCAGCGATTTTTCAAACGCATTTTTTTGGGAAAAAACACACTTTTTTTAATTTTAATGCACTAAAACACACTATATTGCCCAAATGTATGATGGAATAAAAAAGATGATCTTAGGCCGAGTACATGGATAGCAAACACGACATGCTTTAAAATTGCGCACAAACGTGCAGTGGCGACAAACTACATACATTTTTAAAAGCCTTTACAGGTTACCACTTTATATTTACAGAGGAGGGCTACTGCTAACATTACTTCCCTTAATCTGACCTTCATGGTGATACCTCACATGCATGTTGCAATTGCTGTTTACATTTGACACCAGACCGACGCTTACGTTTGCCTTTGTGCGAGAGCTGGGGGGTACAGGGGTTCTTTTTTTTTTTTATTTATTTTATTTATTTATTTATTTTTTTGCTTTTTTATCTTATTTTTTTCTTTCAATAGATTTTTATTAATAGTAACAAAAATTTTTACAGAACATTTGTAGTAGGCATTACAAAGCAGTAAGATATGAAGAAGCATAAGGAGCAAATGAATTTGAGGTAAAACCTCTCAATGTAAGGTGTAAAAAGGAAAGTCCAATAAAGCAAAATTCTGTATTACAGTTTAAAGTATATCAAGATTATAAACTAAATTAATATAGTCATGTCTCAGAAGCTAGACTGATAAATGATGTGTATTCTGCCGGATCAAAAGACTAGAGGAGACAGATATAACACATTTTCCGGGGTGAGGGTGATGTGGTTGAAAAAAAATAAGGAAGACTTTACTCCTTTATTTGCAAGGGCTCAGGGAGCAGGAGAGACGTCCGCCACCCCATATGGGAACACACTGCAGGCGTGGGGCCACTCCCCCCTCCCGGATCCCCAACCTCAGTCGAGTCCTTCCCAAGCAGGATAGCCCTATATCATTATTCTAATCTAGCAGTGAGAAAAGTCCTAACCCGCTAATGACTATAATCAGGTGATCTAACCAGCTTAGATACATAGACTCTAGCTTAAGGGGGGGTATTCAATCAGAAGAGCCCTAGGACCGAGGAGCCTAGGGGTTGTTAATGTAATACCATGTCCCTCCAAAGAAAAGCAATAGAAAAATACATAAATAAGTAAATAAATATCAGGGTTGCACAGTTTACAGAGGAAGCAATCAGAGAGTCTGAGGTAATAAAAGGAAAGGGGAGGAAGGAAGACCAGAGGGAGGGGAAGAAAGGAGGGGAAGAAGACAATCGCACTTGAAGAGGATTATCAATGGAGTCACTCAGTGTGCCTGTTGCCCTGGTGGATTAATGCCAGGGCATAAGGAAATATGACAAAAATTGGCCCAAGGTTCCCATGTTAACTCAAACTTACGAACTTTGTCTTGTATAATGCTAACTATCTTCTCTTGAGCCATAATCCAGGAAATTTTATGCTTCACCGCTGTGAATGGGACTCTGTGTTTTTTCCAACAAGAGGCTATTGTTATTTTGGTGCCCAATAGGATGAAAAAGATCAGTTGTTGGGTATATTTATCTACCTTATCTACTTTCAGATTCAATAGGGCTATCTCTGGGTTTTGAGAAATCTGCGCGGTGGTTACTTTGCGGATCACTGAGAATACTTTGTTCCATAGGCTCCTTATTCGTGGGCAGGTCCACCATACGTGGTACATAGTCCCTATATGGTTGCATCCACGGAAGCACAGCGGAGAAGCATCAGGATATATCCTAGCAAGGAGAGAGGGTACCCTGTACCATCTCAAGAGCACCTTAATACTGCCCTCCATGAGGGAAACATTAAGGATTCCCTTAAACGAGCGATGAAAGCAGGAGAACCATTGATCACTATCCCAGGAGATATCAAGGTCTTTTTCCCAGGATAAGGCGTATGGAGGCTTGGACACCGCTGAGGCAAGCGAAGCATATATGATGGAGATCCCCCCTCTCTGATCCATTGCACCCGCACACCATGATTCATAGTTAGTTACTGAAGGGGGGCTCTGGTTTATTTGGCCAAATGGAATGAAGGAAGTGTTGGATTTGCATAAAACGAAAACGTTCAGCAGGGGGCATTTCAAGCTTACTTGTACAGAATGCCAAGGAGAGCGGGCCTGTGGAGGAGAAATAGTTCCCTATTCTGAGTAATCCTTTATTCAACCACCAACTAAACGCTAAGATGTTCATTCCAGGCGGAAAGTCGGGATTATGAAAAATATGTGTCAGGGGTTTAAGGGGGGAAATCAGGGAGGGATTTTTATAGAGTCGGTCACATAATGCCAGGGAGTGTGATAACGTGGGGGCTAGAATGGGTGGTCTCAATTTAATGGGAGACAAAGCAAAAAATCAATCGTGTGGTGAGGGACTGCATGACGTTCCATTGATACCCAATCAGGTTTCGGACCCTTTGAATATACAATGGAGGTCTGGGCCAACTGGGCTGCCTGATAATACCACCAAATATTGGGTAGAGCTAGACCACCTTGTGATTTAGGCCTGAATAAGATGTGTTGTGCGCAACGACTTCCCCTCGAGCCCCAAATTAATTTTATGATTTTGGATTGGAGTAGGTGAACTTGCGATTTAAGGATAGGGATGGGCAAAGATCTGAATAAATAAAGTGTACGGGGTAGGAGGGTCATTTTGACTGCGTTAGTACGGCCTAGCCAAGATAAGTTATGATTATCCCAAAGGGATAGGTCCGAAATCAATTTACGAAAGATGGCCGGGTAGTTGGATGAGTAGAGTGAGGCTATATTTGCTGTGAGATTGACCCCTAGGTATGGGAGTGAGACCTCGTTCCAGGAAAACGGGAAGTGGTGTTGAAGGCTACATAGAACATTAGGGGGGACCGTGATGTTCAGGGCAGAAGATTTGGCTACGTTGACTCGCAGACCAGATACCTCCCCAAACTTATCAAGCAAAGAGAAGATATTAGGCGTAGAGACTAGAGGGGAAGTCACGAAGAGCAACAAGTCGTCAGCAAAAAGGGCGCATTTGTGCTCGCGTTTACCACACAACACCCCTTTGATGTCAGGATGAGTTCTAATTGCAATAGCCAAGGACTCCATGGCTATAGCAAACAGAAGGGGGGAGAGAGGGCACCCCTGTCTAGTTCCCCTCTCTATAGTAAGAGGCTTGGAATAGTAGCCCTGCAATCTGACCTGAGCACTTGGGTCAGAGTACAGGGCTCTAAGGATGTTCATGAAATGTTGACTAAAACCCCAGCGTTCTAGTATATGGAATAGGTAGGGCCAGGTGACTGTGTCAAAAGCTTTTTGCAAGTCGATGGATAACAAATAGCCGTGTTGTGGGGAGCCTCCATCCCATTGAGATTTGAGAAGTGAAATAATGTCAATTGCTCTCCCGATCTGATCAGGTCCTTGTCTCCCCGGGATAAAGCCCACCTGGTCCTTATTGATATAAAAGGCTATGCAGGATGCTAGCCGGTTGGAAAGAACTTTAGTTAATATTTTTAAATCATTGTTAATTAAGGAGATAGGACGATAGTTGGAAACCATAGTTGTGTCTTTGCCAGGTTTTGGAATGACTGATATGAAGGCAAGATTGAGGGCTTTATCCAGGGGAGAGCCAGACCTGAGAGAGTTAAAGAATTTGACTAAATACGGTGTTAAGATAGGTCCGAATTTTTTGTAATATCCAACGGAAAAACCGTCGGGGCCCGGGGCCGAGTTTTGTTTCAGGTGCTTAATCACCTTGAGTACTTCTGCTTCTGAGATAGGATCATCTAGTAGGTCCGAATGTTCAGACGATAATTTGGGGGGGATAGGTTGTTTAGGAAGTCCGACGTAGAATGATCGGGTGTTGTTTGTTCCTTTTTATATAGTGAAGTATAAAAATCGTGGAATGTTTCCATTATGCTTTTTGGGTTTTGAGAAAGTACGCCCGAAAGAATGCAAATTTTGGGGAAGGCAGCTGATCGAGGTCTTGGTGACAATTTGGCTGCTAATTTAGTTCCTATTTTGTCAGTCTGGTGGTAAAAGCGAGCGCCTGACCACCGAAGCTGTTTCTCTGCCTCGGAGGTGAGGGCCAGGTTCTAAGCTGTCCACGCATTTTCCAGCGCCTCTAGAGAATCCTTGGTGGTATTCCTTTTATGGGCTCTAGACAGGGATTGAAATTTTAACCGAAGATTATTAGTTTCAGCCGTGCCTTCTTTTTTAAGGTTGGTGGAGATTTGAATAATTTTCTCTCTGAGTACTGCCTTATGGGCTGCCCACAACGTTTCCAGGGAAACTTCTTCCATGTCATTTAAACGAAAATATTCCTGTATTTCTTTTGCTAGAATTGAGCATTGTATTGGGTCACTGAGGAGCCCTTCATTCAGGCGCCATATGAATTTGTTACCCGGGTTAGGATATTGTTGCAAATATAAGAGAACCAAGGAGTGGTCTGAAATGGAGGAGTCTCTAATAACTGCTTTGATAGCCCTGGGGATGTTATGTGATTGGATAAAAATGTGATCGATTCTAGTGTAGAGATGGTGTGGGGCGGAGTAATGGGTAAAGTCTTTGGACCTAGGATTCATTTCTCTCCATATGTCCACCAGGCCTAGAGAATACAGTGTGGAAGCTATTTTAGTACTTTGTTTTGGAGGTTTTCTGGAGCGGGAAGGTCCACCCCCCGATTTGTCTAGGGAAGTATCGAAAGGGAGGTTTGTGTCTCTTCCCATTATTATTTTCCCCTCAAGTTGCGGGCCTAGTGTGAACAACATTGTGGAGAAAAAGGAAGCCTGACCCTTGTTTGGGGCGTAGTAAGAAATAAAGGAGTACAATGAACCCTTAATCGTCCATTTTACCAGTAGAAACCTGCCCGCTTGGTCTTTAATAACTTCGGAGGGGGAAAATTTAAGGTGTTTTGCAAAACAGATGGCTACCCCTTTAGACTTGTTTTCAGCATTAGAAAGAAAAAACTGTGTGTAGTGACCATGTAAGAAGGAGGGGTTTACGAGGATGGGAAGTGAGTTTCTTGCAATAAGAGAACTGCGATTTTTTGTGACTTGTAGTGATTAAATAATTTACGTCTTTTGACAGGAGAGTTCATGCCCTGTACATTATGCATGGCTATACAGAGTTGGGAAGGAGGGATGTGTGAGTCAGGAAGCATGGATCAGAGGGGGGATGTGCGCATCACACAAAAAGTGCTTACCTGAGACATCAAGATTTGTGCTCGTGTCCAAGCCTCCGCAGCCTGAGAGTTTTGGATTCTGGGTTGTAGTTGCATAGTTGGGCTTCTGAGTGACTCTGGGAATAGGTGAGAGGAGGAGGGGAGAAAATGGGGGAAGATCGACCCTGAGAAAGAGAGACAAGACATGTCAAAAGCAATGTAAAACAAGTCCTGTAAAAAGCTGCGCTAAAATTAAAAGTCCATATAAATGACATCAAGGGGATTTCTCCAAATCCTTATTCAAAGTGAAACACCACCACCGTGCACTTCTAAGCAGTAGTGACAATCCACCCTAGTAGTAGAGCCTGCTTACCGGATGGCAAGCGTAAAAGGACAAGTGGCTGTAGCCTAGCCAAGGCCTTTTAGCTTGCTGACGCTCCCGGTGTTGCTATGGGGGGTAAATCTCCAGGCTCCCTTAGGTTGTCCACATGTCACCATTCAACACGAAAAACCCGGATGACCCAGAAGGAGAAAAGAACTCGCCATAGTATAAAATCCTCCAGATATTTATTTAAAAAACAAGTAGTCACTTACATTCAAGTTAGCAAAGTTGTGTATACGAAAAAAGCCGGCCGGCATACAAACAAACGGAGCCCGTTCTCTCACTCCGAAAGCGTGGTGACGTCAGTGCGTACCTTCCCAGACGCGTTTCGTCATCATCTGACGTTGTCAATGGGGAACGGGCAACGCAGCGACTCACCACAATATAAAGGGAGCCAAGCCTCTTTCTGAGTAACGAGCATCCAGGCGCCATATTGGATGTGGGAAAAAGTTCCCTTAGTTTCCGGACATCCTACACTCTACACTCATCCATCTCAAGGTAAACAAAAATTGCCTATTTGAGCACACTATTAGCATCTGTCACAACCTTGTGTGTACAGAATGGATGGGAAAATGTATATATTAGATTTTTTATAAAAACATTAAAACATTAAAAAACGCTTCTATCCCAAATTAAATTGTGTATATAAATACACTTGAAAAGTATATTAGATAAATAATACACTGAGTAAATAGTGATAAGCATATATTAATCAAGAAAAAACTTTTACTATGATGTATATTCTTTCACGATATTAAAGTTATCGTGTAAATTAAATAGTGAGTATTCATGGAAAAAATTTATGAACAAATAAAGTGCTATGTGTGTACCTAATCGAACACCAAACCAAAATGGTGTATGAATACATATTGTGTTATTTACAATGATTGTTAAATGTAAATCAACACAAAAAAATTATATTCACCCTAAAAATCTAAAAAATATTGAGTGTTATAAATAATAAGTGCTCCACCTGTTGGATCATCATGCTCCAAATCAGGTGTTATAGGACATGGTATCAAAAACAATATCATAACCCATGTTCCATTCAAAAAATTTAGTGAAAAAGAAAGAAGTAAGGAAAAAGGAAAAAAGGAAAAAAGGGGAAAAAGGGGAATAAAAGGCACCCGCATACTCATGTCTCAGATCGAGTTCGCAAACACCAATAGCAATTTGTTATAAATTAAAAATGATAAAATTATAATTTTAAATACAGATAAAAATTCAGAAATGTAAAACAGACAATGAGAAATCTACACCACTAGGGAAATCATGAATTATCAATGAAAGCATTGACATCGGTTTCAATATTCAACCCGTAGGGTACATATGTTCTCAGTCTATGGATCCAGACCATTTCTAACTTTGATATTTCCCTAACTAGGAGGCTCCCTCTCCAATGAGGACTAAACCTATCTATACCTAGAAAGATTGTGTTAGAGGGGTCCCTGTCATGTACTTGTAAGTAATGTTTTGATACGGAGTGGTTCCTAAAACCACTTTTAATATTGGTAATATGTTCGTTGAGGCGGACCTGAAGAGGACGCTTGGTCCTGCCCACATATTGTAGGCCACAAGGGCACTGCAACATATACACTACCCTCTCCGTGGTACAAGTGATGAATGGTTTGATAGTGTATGTTTTGTTAGTACTAGTAGAGGAGAAAGTGGTGGTCCGTCTGTGTGAACAAGCACTATATGCACAGACCCTACACCGTTTACATTGGTAAAATCCCTTCAAGTGGTTAAAAAAACTGAGTTTTGAAATTGGTGGGTTCAAAATATTGGGGGCCACCTGATTCCGTAATGAGGGTACACCCCTAAAAATTCCTTGTGGTTTATCTAGCAACACCTTATTCAGTATCTTGTCACTACGTGCAACATGCCAATATTTGTGTATAAGATTCTTAATGGAATTGTGCTGTAAAGAGTATGTAGTCAGAAAGGGGACACCAGAGGAAAAATCATCCTTAGTGCGTGCCTCCCTCTCAACTAATAGATCATCCCTATTCACTAGTTTGACCCTATCAAGGGTAGACATCAGAAATTCCTCAGAGTATCCCTTTTCCAGGAAACGGTCAGTAAGAACATTTGCCTGCTCAATAAATTGGGTCTGGCTAGAGCAGTTCCTCTTAAGGCGAAGATATTGACTTTTTGGGACCGACTCTAACCAGGGACGATGATGACAACTGTCCACAGGTATAAACGAGTTTCTATCGGTCTCCTTAAAGAAGGTTGATGTAACAATATTGTTCTCACTAATAGAAACTTTTAAATCTAGGAAATTAATGCTGGTCTGACTCATCTCATAATTTAAAGCAATGCCCCTCTGGTTGGCATTGAGGAAAAGCATAAATTCCTGCAAGGCCCCTTGCTCACCATCCCATAGGAGGAGGATGTCATCTATGTACCTCGCCCACAAAATAATCTGAGGCACCTCACCTTTTTGTGTTGATTTACATTTAACAATCATTGTAAATAACACAATATGTATTCATACACCATTTTGGTTTGGTGTTCGATTAGGTACACACATAGCACTTTATTTGTTCATAAATTTTTTCCATGAATACTCACTATTTAATTTACACAATAACTTTAATATCGTGAAAGAATATACACTACCGTTCAAAAGTTTGGGGTCACATTGAAATGTCCTTATTTTTGAAGGAAAAGCACTGTACTTTTAAATGAAGCTAACTTTAAACTAGTCCTAACTTTAAACAAATATACTCTATATATTGCTAATGTGGTAAATGACTATTCTAACTGCAAATGTCTAGTTTTTGGTGCAATATCTACATAGGTGTATAGAGGCCCATTTCCAGCAACTATCACTCCAGTGTTCTAATGGTACAATGTGTTTGCTCATTGGCTCAGAAGGCTAATTGATGATTAGCAAACCCTTGTGCAATCATGTTCACACATCTAAAAACAGTCTAGCTCCTTCCAGAAGCTACAAAACTGACCTTCCTGTGAGCAGATTGAGTTTCTGGAGCATCACATTTGTGGGGTCAATTAAACGCTCAAAATGGCCAGAAAAAGAGAACTTTCATCTGAAACTCGACAGTCTATTCTTGTTCTTAGAAATGAAGGCTATTCCATGCGAGAAATTGCAAAGTAATTGAAGATTTCCTACAACGATGTGTACTACTCCCTTCAGAGGACAGCACGAACAGGCTCTAACCAGAGTAGAAAAAGAAGTGGGAGGCCGCGTTGCACAACTAAGCAAGAAGATAAGCACATTAGAGTCTCTAGTTTGAGAAACAGACGCCTCACAGGTCCCCAACTGGCATCTTCATTAAATAGTACCCGCAAAACACCAGTGTCAACATCTACAGTGAAGAGGCGGCTGCGGGATTTTGGGCTTCAGGGCAGAGTGGCAAAGAAAAAGCCATATCTGAGACTGGCCAATAAAAGAAAAAGATTAAGATGGGCAAAAGAACACAGACATTGGACAGAGGAAGACTGGAAAAAAGTGTTGTGGACGGATGAATCCAAGTTTGAGGTGTTTGGATCACAAAGAAGAACGTTTGTGAGACGCAGAACAAATGAAAAGATGCTGGAAGAATGCCTGACGCCATCTGTTAAGCATGGTGGAGGTAATGTGATGGTCTGGGGTTGCTTTGGTGCTGGTAAGGTGGGAGCTTTGTACAGGGTAAAAGGGATTCTGAATAAGGAAGGCTATCACTCCATTTTGCAACGCCATGCCATACCCAGTGGACAGCGCTTGATTGGAGCCAATTTCATCCTACAACAGGACAATGACCCTAAACACACCTCCAAATTGTGCAAGAACTATTTACAGCAGAAGCAGGCAGCTGGTATTCTATCGGTAATGGAGTGGCCAGCACAGTCACCAGATCTGAACCCCATTGAGCTGTTGTGGGAGCAGCTTGACCGTATGGTACGCCAGAAGTGCCCATCCAACCAATCCAACTTGTGGGAGCTGCTTCTAGAAGCGTGGGGTGCAATTTCTCCAGCTTACCTCAATAAATTAACAGCTAGAATGCCAAAGGTGTGCAATGCTGTAATTGCTGCAAAAGGAGGATTCTTTGATGAAAGCAAAGTTTGATGTAAAAACAATGTTATTTCAAATACAAATCATTATTTCTAACCTTGTCAATGTCTTGACTCTATTTTCTATTCATTTCACAACGTATGGTGGTGAATAAGTGTGACTTTTCATGGAAAACACAAAATTGTTTGGGTGACCCCAAACTTTTGAACGGTAGTGTACATCATAGTAAAAGTTTTTTCTTGATTAATATATGCTTATCACTATTTACTCAGTGTATTATTTATCTAATATACTTTTCAAGTGTATTTATATACACAATTTAATTTGGGATAGAAGCGTTTTTTAATGTTTTAATGTTTTTATAAAAAATCTAATATATACATTTTCCCATCCATTCTGTACACACAAGGTTGTGACAGACGCTAATAGTGTGCTCAAATAGGCAATTTTTGTTTACCTTGGGACGGATGAGTGTAGAGTGTAGGATGTCCGGAAACTAAGGGAACTTTTTCCCACATCCAATATGGCGCCTGGATGCTCGTTACTCAGAACGAGGCTTGGCTCCCTTTATATTGTGGTGAGTCGCTGCGTTGCCCGTTCCCCATTGACAACGTCAGATGATAACGAAACGCGTCTGGGAAGGTACGCACTGACGTCACCACGCTTTCGGAGTGAGAGAACGGGCTCCGTTTGTTTGTATGCCGGCCGGCATTTTTCGTATACACAACTTTGCTAACTTGAATGTAAGTGACTACTTGTTTTTTAAATAAATATCTGGAGGATTTTATACTATGGCGAGTTCTTTTCTCCTTCTGGGTCATCCGGGTTTTTCGTGTTGAATGGTGACATGTGGACAACCTAAGGGAGCCTGGAGATTTACCCCCCATAGGAACACCGGGAGCGTCAGCAAGCTAAAAGGCCTTGGCTAGGCTACAGCCACTTGTCCTTTTACGCTTGCCATCTGGTAAGCAGGCTCTACTACTAGGGTGGATTGTCACTACTGCTTAGAAGTGCACGGTGGTGGTGTTTCACTTTGAATAAGGACTTGGAGAAATCCCCTTGATGTCATTTATATGGACTTTTAATTTTAGCGCAGCTTTTTACAGGACTCTAGATTGTGGTGTGATTGCACTATATGCTGCTGCTCATATGTTTTTAGTGTTAGCGCGGTTCTTCCCATTTACAATGTAAAACAAGTGCCATAAGCAATCAAACATACTTAGTGTAGCTAGAAAACAATCTAAGAACCCTCACAGGAGGGAGGGCAGTAAGCCACCCCCTGTAAGGTTTTCCCAAGAACAAAAACCCCTAAAAGAGGGTTATGAAGGTGCTTCTGAGTGGGGGAAAATACCACTCAGAAACTCGTGGAGGCGAAGTGCAGCCACTCCGGCCAAACTGCCATAAAGAAAAAACAAAAATAGAACCATAAAAGCAAACTTGTAGGAGTCCTGACAAAAATGAGGCAACAAGAAACAAAAAGAAAACGTCTCAGAATCCAAAAAAGGTCTGGCTGAAATCCAGCTAGAGGGAAACGGGGGCTTGGGAAGTCAGCGTCTCATTGCCAGAAGGTTGCCTCAGGAAATCCTGGGGAGGAGAAGGCACTGTTGATAGTAGACTTTCCATTAAGGAGGGCGTCCATTTTTGGTTCTCTTGGCTTGTTGTTTGTGCCATAAAGGTTGGATGGGGCTCGAGGGTGGTGGTCTCTTCACGGATTGAGGTGTTCTGGGATCCATCGCAGTAGATGATGTTGGCGAGTGTGATATAAGGCCCAGTTGTAGCAGCAACCGTTCCCCATCTCCGAAATTTGTGAAGCTGTAGGACTTATTTAAGTAGGCAAAGTTGAGGCGAAAGGGGAACGACCATCTGTAGGTGATCGATTTTTGCGATAGGATGATCAAAAGAGGCTTTAAGGATCTCCGTCTCTGAATCGTGAAGGGGGAAAGGTCCGCAACCATTTGAATCGAGTGTCCTTGAATGGAGAGATTTTCTGATTCTCTTGCTCTGTGCATAACTTCTTCTTTAACTCTGAAGAAGTGGGGTTTAACCACAATACCTCTGGGTAGGCCGTCTTGGCGTGGAGGTTGCAAGGCCCTATGTGCCCGGTCTAATTCCAGTCTGTAGTCTGGTATATCCGGAATTAAATGTTTGATGAAAGAGCGAACGATTTTATCTGTGTCCTTAAACGATTCTGGAAGGCCTCTTAACCTAAAATTGTATCTACGAGACCTGTTCTCGAGGTCATCAAGTTTTGAGTATGCCATATCCAGTTGGTCATGTAATTCTTGGATCCTGTCAGTGTTCTGGTTGGCAACTGCAGCAATTTGATCAGTCTTAGATTTGATTGCTTCAATTCGTGCACCCAGCTGCTGCAGGTCAGCTTGTATAGTTGTGGTGATCTGTGAGGCATTGTGTGTTAACCCTCTTGTAAGCATATTAGAGAAAGTGTCCATTAGGGCTGCAAAGTCAGTGGGGATATGAGCAGAGGGATCATTCTGAGGGCTGGATGTGGGGCAGCTCTCCTCCATCTGGGATAGGGGGGACTTCCATGGGGCTGCAGCCTAAGGAGTTTGTGGGGGATCCTGGTAATAACCCATCCTGGGAATTACTCACATTTTGCGGATTCATCCTATCTTTGTGTGAGGGCAGAGGTGGAAAGTCTTCCAAGGATGCCTCTGGATTCCCTGAGGAGCCTCGTGTGGCGCCGGCGGCCGCCATTTTCGTGGAGGCCGCGATCCGCGGGCCGGAGTAGAGGAATCGGGATAGGTCCCATCTGGCTGAGCCCCCGGTCATGCGAGGGGGTCCCTCAGGACTCCGGAAGGTGAGGAGAGGGTCTGATGGTCCGGTTCCGCCGCTATTTGTGGCTGTGGCGGGGATTGTAGGCCGGAGTGGAGCGGAGCTCTCAGAACGAGCGACCGTTCATGGAGCTGCCGCGCATGCGCCTCTTTTTATCTTATTTTTAAACTGTTCCTTTCATTTTTTTTTAACATTTTTATTGTTATCTCAGGGAATGTAAATATCCCCTATGATAGCAATAGGTAGTGACAGGTACTTTTTTTTGAAAAAAATGGTGTCTATTAGACCCTATATCTCTCCTCTGCCCTCAAAGCATCTGACCACACCAAGATCGGTGTGATAAAATGCTTTCCCAATTTCCCAATGGCGCTGTTAACATCCGGCGAAACCGAAATCATGAAATGCTTGTAGCTTCCGGTTTCTTAGGCCATAGAGATGATTGGAGCCATTCTGGTCGCTGATCAGCTCTATTATCAGCTGGTTGAATCACCAGCTGCATTCTCGGGTTCCCTGTTGGGACAGGAGAGCCAGAGAAAACCATGGAAGACGGTTGGGGGGGACATTCCCTCCCACTGCTTGTAAAAGCAGTCTAGAGGCTAATTAGTCACTAGGATTGCTTTTACATGAAAGCCGACCGCTGGCTGAAAAGAATGATACCAAGATGATACCTAAACCTGCAGGCATCATTCTGGTATAACCACTCAAAGTCCAGCAACATACAAGTACGTTGCTGGTCCTTGTTGGGCATATATTGTAATTTTTTTTTTTCATGCAGCCTGTGGGCTGAACTAAAAAAAGAGATTAATCGGTGGGTATGCCCACCATTAGAATACCTCCCTTCCACCCACTTCTAATGATGGGCATACATGCACCATTTATATATGCCGAAGCATGGGGGCATCCGCCCCAAAAGTTAGCAGCAAATCGCTCCTCCGCCCCTACTGCCCCTATGCTTCGGCATATATGCTCTTTTTTTTAACTGTGGTGGTGAAATCACCCCCTACAGCTCTGGAGTCATGGCTTTATGTATCGTGGGAGAAAACGCTGTTGCTGTCAAGATAAATAAATCTGAGCTGCTGAATAGCGTACCTGCTAAGCAAATGATGGTTAACAATAAAACAAAGTAACATTACAGTATAACAGTAAGACATACCATACCTGCAAAGCAAATACAAAAAAAACATAGTAAAGAATAAAACATTTTTTTAACGCAACCTGTGCCTAAAATATATATGCCGAAGCATGGGGGCATCCACCCGCAAAAGGTAGGAGCAAATCGCTCCTCCGCCCCTGCTGCCCCCACGCTTCGGCATTTATGCTCTTTTTTTTAACTGTGGTGGTGAAATCACCTCCGACAGTGCTGGAGTATCGTGGGAGCAAACGCTGTTGCTGTCAAGATAAATAAATCTGCGCTGCAGCTGAATGGCGTACCTGCTAAGCAAATGATGGTTAACAATAAAACAAAGTAACATTACAGTATAACAGTAAGACTTACCATACCCGCAAAGCAAATACAAAAAAGATAGTAAAAAATAAAACATTTTTTAACGCAACCTGTGCCTAAAATATTTACGGTATATGCCGAAGCATGGGGGCATCCACCTGCAAAAGGAAGGAGCAAATCGCTCCTCCGCCCCTGCTGCCCCCATGCTTCAGCATATATGCTCTTTTTTTAACTGTGGTGGTGAAATCACCTCCGACAGCTCTGGAGTCACGGCTTTATGTATCGTGGGAGCAAACGCTGTTGCTGTCAAGATAAATAAATCCGCGCTGCAGCTGAATGGCATACCTGAAAACAAAAAAATGGTTAACAATAAAACACAGTAAACAGTAAAGTATAAAAAAATTACATACCTGAAAAGCAAACATGATAAAACATAATAACAATAAAAAATTTCAGAATAGAATACAGTAAAAAAGAGCAGAACAATAGAGAGAGAATAGAGAGAGAGAGAACAATAAAACAACAATATTTTTGTTTTTTTTATTTTATATTTTTGTTGTGTATTTTTTTTTAACTTTTTTTTTTTTTACATTTTATTTTATAACTGTAACTTTTGTAACTGTAACCGGTTCCAGGTTCGGGTCTCTCAGTGCCTAGTCTGTGCAATGCTAAAACTCAACTAGTGTATGGTAGCGCTCAAAACATTCACCAAGCAAAGACCAGGATTATCAGGACAGGAGGGCCAATAAAGCGGGTGTCACGCCTATATCCACGCTTTCTACAGACACAACATTTTCTTTGGGGGGCTCGTTGGGTAGGGGTACTCAGGAGGACATAAGGAAAATGCATCTCATGCAGCCAGCTTACTGCATGTGATTGTGGAAGGTGAGGTGGAGCACCGTCTGGAAACAGAAGGGCTCTGACAATCTCTTCCTGGAATTTAAGGAAGGATCCAGTCCGTCCTGAAGCTCTGTATAGCACATGAGCGTTCAGCAAAGCCAATTGAAATAAGTATACAGACACTTTTTTATACCAGCGTCTGGCCTTACGGGCAACTAGGTACGGCACCAACAACTGGTCGTTGAGGTCCACCCCCCCCATATTGAGCTTATATTCGTGGACACAGAGGGGTTTCTCCACAACACCAGTCGCCGTAGTAATTTGGACAGTAGTGTCTGCATGAAGGGAGGTAAGAACGAAAACATTCTTATTATCCCTCCACTTCATAGCCAGCAAGTTATTACACTTCTACAAGCTGCTGGGGAAAGTCCCGGCGATTAGATCGCACGGTGCCACATGCTCCAATATGATGATCAAACAAGTAACTAAAAAGTAGCATGCTCGCTTAATAATTGTCCATGTACAAGTGGTACCCCTTTCTGAATAAGGGTGACACCAAGTCCCACACAATCTTACCAGCGCTTCCTATGTAGTCAGGGCAGTTTGTCGGCTCTACATGACTATCTCTTCCCTCGTAAACCATAAAACTACATGTATAGCCTGTGGCCCTGTCACAGACCTTATACATCTTGACCCCGTATCTGGCACGCTTGCTGGGAAGGTACTGTTTGAATGACAAGCAGCCAGAAAACTTAATCAGGGACTCATCAAGGCAGACAACTTGATGGGGAGTAAACAAGTCTGCAAAACGTTGGTTGAAGTGGTTTACGAGGGGCCGAATTTTGTAGACCTGATCGTATCCAGGGTCTCTATGAGGACGACAGAGTTCATTGTTGTTGAAGTGCATGAGCCGTAAAATTTGCTCGTATCGTGCCCTGGCCATGGAAGCAGAGAACACGGGCATATTGTGAATTGGGTGAGTGGACCAATATGACCGCAACTCACTCTTTTTGGTTATGCCCATGAGAAGGGATAGGCCCAGAAAGATCTTAAATTCGGAAACCGTAATTGGTTTCCAATCTCTTGCAAGGGAGGACTGGGGAATAGTGGCGATGTGTTGACCAGCGTACAAATTGTTTTGGTCCACAATAGATCTATAGAGATCTTCGGTGAAAAACAGCGAATAAAAGTCAAGTGACGTAAAATCAACTGTTTCCACCTGAATGCCAGGTTGGCCAGTGAATGGGGGAAGTACGGGTGCTGCAGAAGTGGTGGGTTCCCAATTAGGATTGGTGAATGCAGCAGGAAGGGCACTATGGGCATGACGGGCCTGTGTTCGTCTTCTTGGTGGCAGCGGGACACTACTTGTGCTTGCCACCTCGCCAGCTTGAACTGCACTCATGGGACTCGCCACGTCACCAAGTGTTACTGCAGTGCTGGATGTACGACCAGGGTGTAATAGGCCGCTGGTGCTTGCCAGTTCACCAGAAGGAATAGCAGTGCTAGTACTTCTCTGCTCCATACGAGAGCCCTGCGGTTCTTGCACCTCAACAGCAGAAGAAGAAGATTGTGATCTGGTATACCTGACCTTGGCAGGGACCACAACTCCGTCATCAGAGCTATCTGTCATGGAGCCGCTGCTGTCTACAGGTTCGTATTGTGAGCCTGAATCTGACAGATGAGTGACTTCCTCTTCACTATCTGTCATGCTCAGAAACGTGTAGGCCTCTTCACTACTGTACCTTCGATTTGCCATTTTGGGCTCTAAATTTAGTGGTACAGTAGTGAGACTCACAGGTAAAAAAGCTCCTGACTGTTAGTGACTGTATCAAAACGCTACCAAAAAACTGTTAGCGATCTCAGGGATTAGGCCTGACTCTGCGAACGCTGTAGTTATGTGTTTAGTGTTTTCTAAGTGACAGTGATCGATCGATACTGCACTTGGGTGGGCTGGGCGGAGGAGCAAAACGCATTTTAAAGGCTAATTTGCATGGTATTGTCCTAAAAAGGGTTTGGGGACCCGGGTCCTGCCCCAGGGTACATGTATCAATGCATAAAAAACTTTTAAAAACAGACTTTTTTTGGGAGAAGTGATTTTAATGATGCTTAACCACTTCGTGCCCACGCTATAGCCGAAAGACGGCTGCAGCGCGGACGCTATCTGCCGGGCGGCTGTCCCTGGACGTCCTGGTGTTTACTTCCGCGTTACGCGCTCCCGCAGGCGCGCATCGGGGAAGTTCTGTGCTGGCCGTGTCCCTCAGACACAGCCAGTCACAGATCGCTGAAAACGGCCAATCATAGCGGCCATTTTCAGCGTGATCGGCTGTGCCAATGAGAGACGATCTCATATGTTTACATATGAGATCATCTCTCATCGCCGGTGTTCTGCGGCTCTCCCTCCTCACACAGACAGCGTGTGAGGAGGGAGAACAAACCGCTGTGGTGGCAAGTAAAAAAACAAAATGAAAATAAAGTGTCAAACTGCCATCTGTCCCTGCCATCTGTCCCTGCCATCTGTCCCAACTATCATGTCCATTCCATCTATCCCCAGTGCCATCTGTCCCTGTCATCTGTCATCAGTGCCACATAGGGCCATCTGTCATCAGTGCCACATAGTGCCATCTGTCATCAGTGCCATCTGTCATCAGTGCCACATAGTGCCATCTGTCATCAGTGCCATCTGTCATCAGTGCCACCTGTCATCAGTGCCACCTGTCAGTGTCACGTGCCATCTGTCATCAGTGCCACGAATCAGTGCCATCTGTCATCAATGCCATCTGTCATCAGTGCCATCTGTGCTATGTATTAGTGCCATCTATCAGTGCCACGTATTAGTGCCATCTGTCATCAGTGCCACGTATTAGTGCCATCTGTCATTAGTGCCACGTGTCATCAGTGCCACGTGTCATCAGTGCCACATCAGTGTCAGTGCCACATCAGTGCCATCTGTCATCAGTGCCACGTATCAGTGCCATCTGTCATCAGTGCCACGTCAGTGTCACGTGTCATTGTCCTGGTGCTCCAGGGCCTTCAAAAGTGTAATAGGTAGTCAACAAGTTAGATGTGTAATTTATGCTCCTAGAACACGTGATGGTGCTCCCTGCATGTTGGGCCTCTCTATGTGGCCAGGCTGTGAAAAAGTCACACACATGTGGTATCATAATACTCAGGAGGAGTAGCAGAATGTATTTTGGGGTGTCATTTGTGGTATACACATGCCATGTGAGAGAAATAACCTATTACAATGACAATTTTGTGGGGGAAAAAAAAAATCTTCATTTTGCAAAGAATTGTGGGAAAAAATGACAACATCAAAAAGCTCACCATGCATCTTACTAAATACCTTGGAATGTCTACTTTCAAAAAAGGGGTCATTTGGGGGGTATTTGTACTTTCCTGACTTGTTCGGGTCGCAAGAAATGAGATAGGCCGTCAGTACATCAGGTGTGATCAATTTTTTATGATTTGCACCATAACTTGTAAACTCTCTAACTTTCACAGAGACCAAATAATATCCACTAATTTGGGTTATTTTTACCGAAGATATGTAGCAGTATAAATTGTGGCCAAAATTTATGAAGAAAAATTACTAATTTGCAAAATTTTATCACAGAAACTAAGAAAAATTCGTTTTTTTTCAAAATTTTCGGTCTTTTTTCATTTATAGCGCAAAAAATAAAAAACCCAGAGGTGATCAAATACCACCAAAAGAAAGCTCTATTTGTATGAAAAAAAGGACAAAATATTAATTTGGGTACAGTGTTGCATGACTGAGTAATTGTCATTCAAAGTGTGACAGCGCTGAAAGCTGAAAATTGGTCTGGGCAGGAGGGGGGTTTAAGTGCCCAGTAGGCAAGTGGTTAAAGTAAAAAAAAAAAGTGAAATATTCCTTTAAATATCGTACCTGGGGGGTGTCCATAGTATGCCTGTAAAGTTGCGCGTGTTTCCCGTGCTTAGAACAGTCCCTGCACAAAATGACATTTTTAAAGCAATAAAAGTCATTTATAACTGCTTGCGGCTTTAACCACTTGAGCCCCGGACCATTATGCTGCCTAAGGACCAGAGGTCTTTTTCCAATTTAGCACTGCGTCGCTTTAACTGCTAATTGCGCGGTCAAGCAATGCTGTACCCAAACGAAATTTGCGTCCTTTTCTTCCCACAAATAGAGCTTTCTTTTGATGGTATTTGATCACCTCTGCGGTTTTTATTTTTTGCGCTATAAATGGAAAAAGACCGAAAATTTTGAAAAAAAAATGATATTTTCTACTTTTTGTTATAAAAAAAATCCAATAAACTCAATTTTAGTCATACATTTAGGCCAAAATGTATTCGGCCACATGTCTTTGGTAAAAAAAATTTCAATAAGCGTATATTTATTGGTTTGCGCAAAAGTTATAGCGTCTACAAACTAGGGTACATTTTCTGTAATTTACACAGCTTCTAGTTTATGACTGCCTATGTCATTTCTTGAGGTGCTAAAATGGCAGGGCAGTACAAAACCCCCCCAAATGACCCCATTTTGGAAAGTAGACACCCCAAGGAAATTGCTGAGAGGCATGTTGAACCCATTGAATATTTATTTTTTTTGTCCCAAGTGATTGAATAATGACAAAAAAAAAAAAAAATATTTACAAAAAGTTGTCACTAAATGATATATTGCTCACACAGGCCATGGGCCTATGTGGAATTGCACCCCAAAATACATTCTGCTGCTTCTCCTGAATATGGGGATACCACATGTGTGGGACTTTTTGGGAGCCTAGCCGCGTACGGGGCCCCGAAATCCAATCACCGCCTTCAGGATTTCTAAGGGTGTAAATTTATGATTTCACTCTTTACTGCCTATCACAGTTTCGGAGGCCATGGAATGCCCAGGTGGCACAAAACCCCCCCAAATGACCCCATTTTGGAAAGTAGACACCCCAAGCTATTTCCAGAGAGGCATATTGAGTCCATGGAATATTTTATATTTTGACACAAGTTGCGTGAAAGTGACACATTTTTTTTTTTTTTTTTTTTTGCACAAAGTTGTCACTAAATGATATATTGCTCACACAGGCCATGGGCATATGTGGAATTGCACCCCAAAATACATTTAGCTACTTCTCCTGAGTACGGGGATACCACATGTGTGGCACTTTTTGGGAGCCTAGCCGTGCACGGGACCCCGAAAACCAATCACTGCCTTCAGAATTTCTAAGGGTGAAAATTTTTGATTTCACTCTTCACTGCCTATCACAGTTTCGGAGGCCATGGAATGCCCAGGTGGCACAAAACCCCCCCAAATGACCCCATTTTGGAAAGTAGACACCCCAAGCTATTTGCTGAGAGGCATGGTGAGTATTTTGCAGCTCTCATTTGTTTTTGAAAATGAAGAAAGACAAGAAAAAACTTTTTTTTTTTTCTTTTTTCAATTTTCAAAACTTTGTGACAAAAAGTGAGGTCTGCAAAATACTCACTATACCTCTCATAAAATAGCTTGGGGTGTCTACTTTCCAAAATGGGGTCATTTGGGGGGGTTTTGTGCCACCTGGGCATTCCATGGTCTCCAAAACTGTGATAAGCAGTCAAGAGAGAAATCAAAAATTCACGCCCTTAGAAAGCCTGAAGGCGGTGCTTGGTTTTCGGGGTTCCGTACGCGGCTAGGCTCCCGAAAAGTCTCACACATGTGGTATCCCCGTACTCAGGAGAAGCAGCAGAATGTATTTTGGGGTGTAATTTCACATATTCTCATGGCATGTTTGAGCAATATATCATTTAGTGACAATTTTGTGCAAAAAAAAAAAAAATTGTCTCTTTCCCGCAACTTGTGTCGCAATATAAAATATTCCATGGACTCGACATGCCTCTCAGCAAATAGCTTGGGGTGTCTACTTTCCAAAATGTGGTCATTTGGGGGGGTTTTGAACTGTCCTGGCATTTTATGCACAACATTTAGAAGCTTATGTCACACATCACCCACTCTTCTAACCACTTGAAGACAAAGCCCTTTCTGACACTTATTGTTTACATGAAAAAGTTTTTTTTTTTTTGCAAGAAAATTACTTTGAACCCCCAAACATTATATATTTTTTTTAAAGCAAATGCCCTACAGATTAAAATGGTGGGTGTTTCATTTTTTTTTTTTCACACAGTATTTGCGCAGCGATTTTTCAAACGCATTTTTTGGGGAAAAACACACTTTTTTAAATTTTAATGCACTAAAACACACTATATTGCCCAAATGTTTGAAGAAATAAAAAAGATGATCTTAGGCCGAGTACATGGATACCAAACATGACATGCTTTACAATTGTGCACAAACGTGCAGTGGCAACAAAATAAATACATTTTTAAAAGCCTTTAAAAGCCTTTACAGGTTACCACTTTAGATTTACAGAGGAGGTCTACTGCAAAAATTACTGCCCTTGATCTAACCTTCGCGGTGATACCTCACATGCATGGTGCAATTGCTGTTTACGTTTGACGACAGACCGCCGCTTGCGTTCGCCTTAGCGCGAGAGCAGGGGGCGACAGGGGTGCTTTTTTTTTTTTTCTTTATTATTTTTTCCTTTTTTATCTTATTTTTAAACTGTTCCTTTCATTTTTATTTTTTTTTAATCATTTTTATTGTTATCTCGGGGAATATAAATATCCCCTATGATAGCAATAGGTAGTGACAGGTACTCTTTTTTGAAAAAATTGGGGTCTATTAGACCCTAGATCTCTCCTCTGCCCTCAAAGCATCTGACCACACCAAGATCGGTGTGATAAAATGCTTCCCCAATTTCCCAATGGCGCTATTTACATCCGGCGAAATCTAAGTCATAAAATGCTCGTAGCTTCCGGTTTCTTAGGCCATAGAGATGTTTGGAGCCACTCTGGTCTCTGATCAGCTCTATGGTCAGCTGGCTGAATCACCGGCTGCATTTTCAGGTTCCCTGTTGAGACAGGAGAGCCAGAGAAAAACACGGAAGACGGTGGGGGGGGGGCATTCCCTCCCACGGCTTGTAAAAGCAGTCTAGAGGCTAATTAGCCGCTAGGATTGCTTTTACATGAAAGCCGACCACTGGCTGAAAAGAATGATACCAAGATGATACCTAAACCTGCAGGCATCATTCTGGTATAACCACTCAAAGTTGTGAATGGCGTACCTGAAGACAAAAAAATGGTTAACAATAAAGCACAGTAAACGGTAAAGTACAAAAAATTGCATACCTGAAAAGCAAACATGATAAAACATAACAATAAAACATTGCAGAATAGAATACAGTAAAAAAGAGCAGAACAATAGAGAGAATAGAAAGAGAGAGAACAATAAAACGACAACTATTTTTTTTTTTTTTATATATTTTTTTTTTTTACACTTTTTTTGTAACTAACTTTTATAACTGTAACCGGTTCCAGGTTCGGGTCTCTCAAAATGCGATGGCATCTTGGGAGACCCTGTGAAAGTGTGCCTAGTCTGTGGAATGCTGTATCCTACGCTAATACTCAACTAGTGCATAGTAGCGTTCAAAACATTCACCAATGCAAAGACCAGGATTGTCAGGACAGGAGGGACAATAATAGCGGGTGTCACGCCTATATCCGCGCTTGCTGCAGACACAATATCTTTTTTGGGGGGGTTCGTTGGGTAGGGGTACTCGGGAGGACATAAAGAAAATGCCTCTCATGCAGTCGACTGCATTTGTTTGGGGATGTGAATGGGGGAAGTACGGGCGCTGCAGAAGCGGTGGGTTCCCAATTGGGATTGGCGAATGCAGCAGGAAGGGCACTATGGGCACGACGGGCCTGTGTTTGTCTTTTTGGTGGCAGCGGGACACTACTTGTGCTTGCCACCTCACCAGCTTGAACTGCACTTATGGGACTCGCCACGTCACCAAGTGTTACTGCAGTGCTGGTTTGACTACGACCGGGGTGTACTAGGCCGCTGGCGCTTGCCAGTTCACCAAAACGCTACCAAAAAATCTGTTGGCGATCGCAGGGATCAGGCCTGACTCTGCGAACGCTGCAGTTATGCGTTTCAGTCTCTTGTAAGTGACAGTGATCGATCGATACTGCACTTGGGTGGGCTGGGCCGGGCGGAGGGGCAAAACGCAGGTGCTAGCAGGTATCTGGGCTGATCCCACTAACACTGCTTTTGTGAGAACCCTAAACTGCTGGGGATGCTAGTATAGATCTGATCGGATCAGATATTGATCCGTTCAGATACTATACCACTAAGGGTGGTGTACAGTGAGTGCGTGGGTGTTAGCGGTACTGGCGCTAACCTGACGCTGCCTGGGGCTGGTGCTTGCCAATTCACCAAAACGCTACCAAGAAAACTGTTAGCGATCACAGGGATCAGGCCTGACTCTGCGAACGCTGCAGTTATGCATTTAGTGTTTTGTAAGTGTCAGTGATCGATCGATACTGCACTTGGGTGGGCTGGGCTGGGCTGGGCGGAGGGGCAAAACGCAGGTGCTAGCAGGTATCTGGGCTGATTCCGCTAACACTGCGTTTTTGGGAACCCTAAACTGCTGGGGACACTAGTATAGATCTGATCGGATCAGATATTGATCCATTCAGATACTATACCACTAAGGGAGGCGTATTCTGCGTGCGTGGGTGTTAGCGGTACTGGCGCTAACCTGATGCTGCCTGGGGCTGGTGCTTGCCAGTTCACCAAAATACTACCAAAAAAACTGTTAGCGATCGCAGGGATCAGGCCTGACTCTGCGAACGCTGCAGTTATGCGTTTAGTCTTTTGTAAGTGACAGTGATCGATCGATACTGCACTTGGGTGGGCTGGGCGGAGGGGCAAAACGCAGGTGCTAGCAGGTATCTGGGCTGATTCCGCTAACACTGCGTTTTTGGAACCCTAAACTGCTGGGGACGCTAGTATAGATCTGATCGGATCAGATATTGATGCGTTCAGATACTATACCACTAAGGGAGGTGTACGCTGCGTGCGTGGGTGTTAGCGGTACTGGCGCTAATCTGACGCTGCCTGGGGCGACGCATATCACCGCCGGGCGATCAGGGGGCTAAACCTTTATTCGGTAATAAACGGCGGGTGCCCTGACACTATAAAAAATAAACGAACTAACCAGCGTCACCCGTAACAGTTATATGGTGATCAGTGGTGAAAGGGTTAACTAGGGGGCCATCAAGGGGTTAAAACATTTATTAGATAGTATATGGGGTCCCTGACGCTATAAAACGCTGACGGCGAACCTAAATATTTACGTCCCTAACTAGCGTCACCAGCGACACTAATACAGCGATCAGAAAAATGATCGCTTAGCGACACTGGTGACAGGGGGTGATCAAGGGGTTAAAACTTTATTAGGGGGGGTTAGGGGGGTACCCTAGACCTAAAGGGGGGTAACAGTAACTGTTGCAGTAATCAGACACTATGCAGTAATCAGAAAAAAACAAAACAAAAAAAAAAAAACTGCTGGTGTCAGTTTGTGACAGGGGGGGGTGATCGGGGGGGGATCGGGGGGCGATCGGGGGGGATCGGGGTGTTTAGTGTGCCTGGCATGTTCTACTGAGTGTGTAGTGTGTTGTGCACTCACATACCTGTCTTCTCTCCTCGGGCCGGAACGGAAATTACCGAGCCGAGGAGAGATGACATCATTTCCTTTGCTGCTGTTTAGCATACAGCAGCAAAGGAATGATTCGATTGGCCGGCGGCGATCGCGAGGGGGGGGGGCCACGAACGGATGGTCTCCCCCTCACCTCTGATCGCCGCTGGACAAAAGACGACCACTTCGGGCACCGGGGGGGGTCCAATCGGACCCCCCACCCGCGGAAGGCAAATCACGTACCATGTACGTGATTTTGCCTGTCCGTGCCGCTTTGCCGACGTACATCGGCGTGAGGCGGTCGTCAAGTGGTTAATGTAATGTCGGGTCCCGGCAATATGGATTAAAATCAGTGAGACAAACGGCATGGACACCCCCCCTGTCCATTACCAGGCCCTTTGGGTCTTGTATGGATATTAAAGGGAACCCCGCACCCAAATTGAAAAAAGGAGTGGGGCCCCCAGGCCCTATATATCTGAAAAGCAGTATACAGGCGGTGCAAACAAGACAGGGACTGTAGGTTTGTTATTAAGTAGAATCTGTTTGTAATTTTGAACTGGTACATTAAAGTGTAGCTTCAGCCAAAAAATCTATTATTAAGCTTTTTGGAAAACATAGGGAAGGGTTATCACCCCTGTAACATTTGTTCTGCTGTCTGTGCACCTCTTCAGAAGATTTCACCTCACTTTCTGTCCCAATGACAAATGTTTTTTGAAAATTTGGGGTTTTTAGTGAAACAAGGATTTGTGATAAAGCATCAGTGAAGAGGAGACATGTTTTTCCCATATTAACTCTTACAGGAGAGAATTTCCATTCCTAGGGGTAGATTTTATCTCACTTCCTGTTGTCTCCTTCCGTTTGCAAGCAGGAGTTGTTTGTAAGTCGGATGTTTGAAAGTAGGTGCCCTATATACTCTGCAGAAATTGGGGCCTTAGGTGTTGGTGTTGCCACAACACTGTAAGCCCTCACAGTTACTCTTGGTGGGCGCAGGAAGCCGCAGCCGTGCTGTGAAATATTAGATCAAGAATTGTAATTACATTCCATTGTTGCACAGTGGTAGAAAAATTGGGCCTTTGGTGGTGGTGGTGCTGGTGCCACAACACTGTAAGTCCTCACAGTTACTCGTGGTGGGTGCTGGAATGGGCCCTGCTGTGAAATATTATATCAAGAATTGTAATTACATGCACCTGTTGAACAGGGGCAGAAAAATTGGGCCTTTGGTGGTGGTGTTGCCACAACACTGTAAGCCCTCACAGTTACTCTTGGTGGGTGCAGGAATGGGCCCTGCTGTGAAATATTAGATCACAAATTGTAATTACATGTCCCTGTTGAACAGGGGCAGAAAAATAGGGCCTTAGGCACTGGTGCCACAACACTGCAACCCTTCACAGATGCTATAGTTGGAGCGCAGGAATGAGCCCTGCTAAAAAGTATTGCATCAAAAATTGTAATTATACGCCCCTGTTAAACAGGGGCTGAAAATTTGGGCCTTGGGCACTGGTGCTGGTGCCACAACACTGCAACCCCTCACAGATACTCTAGTTGGAGCGCAGGAATGAGCCCTGCTGCAAAGTATTGCATTAAAAATTGTAATTACACCCCGGCTGAAAAATTGGGCCTTGGACACTGGTGCTGGTGCCACAACACTGCAACCCCTCACAAATACTCTAGTTGGAGTGTAGGAATGAGCCCTGCTGCAAAGTATTGCATCAAAAATTTCAATTATATGCCCCTGTCAAACAGGGGCTGAAAAATTGGGCCTTGGGCACTGGTGCTGGTGCCACAACACTGCAACCCCTCACAAATACTATAGTTGGAGTACAGGAAAAAGCCCTGCTGCAAAGTATTGCATCCAAAAATTGTAATTATACGCCCCTGTTAAACTGGGGCTGAAAAATTGGGCCTTGGGCACTGGTGCTGGTGCCACAACACTGCAACCCCTCACAAATACTATAGTTGGAGCGCAGGAATAAGCCCTGCTCCAAAGTATTGCATCCAAAAATTTTAATTATACGCCCCTGTTAAACAGGGGCTGAAAAATTGGGCCTTGGGCACGGGTGGCGGTTCCCAGAACCAAAAATGTTCTTACAAGCTATCAGCATGAAAATTGAGGAGGAAGAGGATTGTGACGCAGCATAACAGGATAGTCACTCAGCATCAGCATAGGCAGTCTTGAAGGGATCTCACATTAAAAAAAAAAATCAATCGGTTACATCAGCATCAGGTGCTTGGTAGCTGGTGATCCAAGACCGATTCATTTTTTGAAGGTCAGCCGATCAACCGAATCGGTGGACAGGCGCACCCTGTGATCGGTTACAAAGCCTCCAGCAGCACTGAATGTATGTTCCAAAAACACGCTGGATGCAGGACAGGCCAGTAGCTCAATTGCATACTGTGCAAGCTCTGGCCAGTGATCCATCCTCAAGACCCAGTAACGCAGAGGATTTTCGGTGGGAAAGGTGGGAAAGGTGTCCAAGTCTGATCTTGCCCCTAGATAATCCTGCACCATGTGAATCAGACGCTGGCGATGGTTGCTGGAACCGATCAGACCTTGGGGCTTCTGTGACTGACCGAAGCCTCAGCAACACGTTGTCCAGGAGGACCAGGAAATTGTAACCTCCCAGGCTCTGGAAACGCGTTGCACAAACCTTTCTGCAAGGCCTCCCAAAGATGTTTCATCCTCTGCTCCCTCTGCGATGGCAAGATAAGGTCCACAACCTTACCCTTGTAACGTGGATCAAGGAGGGTTGCCAGCCAGTAATCATCCCTCCCCTTGATACCACGAATACGAGGATCCTTCCGCAGGCTTTGTAGGATCAGGGAGGCCATGCAGCATAGGTTTGCTGAGGCATTCGGTCCAGAGTCCTCTGGGTCACTAAGGACGACACGATCTGCAGCCACCTCCTCCCAGCCATGTACAAGTCCATGGGTTTCTTCGGACTGTAAATGATCCCTTGAAGACTGCTGCTGATGCTGAGTGCCAGGCTCCACCTCCATGCTGAGACAATCCTCCTTCTCGTCCTCTTCCCATGTAATCAGCGGGCACGCATGAACACTGACTGGATAAAGGGGGCCTTGAAAGGAAGTCCTCCTCTCCCTCCCTCTGTTCTGCCTCAAGTGCCCTGTCCATTATTCCATGCAGCGTGTCCTCCAACAGGTGGACAAGAGGGACAGTGTCACTGATGCATGCACTGTCACTGCTCACCATCCTTGTGGTCTCCTCAAATGGTGACAGGACAGTGCATGCATCCCTGTTCATAGCCCACTGGCGTGGGGCAAAAATAAAAAACAAGCTCCTCTGACCCTGTCCTGGTGCCATAGTTACATAGGTACTCATTCATGGCCCTCTGCTGCGTGTGCAGCTGCTGCAGCAAGGCCCATGTTGAGTTTCACCTGGTGGGCATGTCACAGATTAGGCGGTTCTTGGGCAGGTTAAATTCGCTGTGGAGGTCAGCCAGCCAAGTACTGGCATTATATGACCTGTGGAAATGCACACAGACTTTCCTGGCCTGCCTCAGGACATCCTGTAAGCCCGGGTACCTGCACATGAATCGCTGCCCCACCAAGTTAAGGACGTGAGACCAAAAATGGCACATGGGTCAGTTGTCCCTTTCGGAGGGCAGAGAGGAGGTTGGTGCCATTGTCGCAAACCACCATACCTGCCTTAAGCTGGCGTGGCGTCAACCACCTCTGAACCTGCCCCTGCAGAGCTGACAGAATCTCTGCCCCAGTGTGGCTCCTGTCCCCCAAGCACACCAGCTCAAGCACCGCATGGTATCTTTTTGACTGCGTGCTTGTGTAGCCACTTGAACGCCTACGGAGCACCGATGGTTCCGAGGACAAATCAGCACAGGAAGAGGCCATGGAGGAAGAAGAAGAGGAGGGGGTGGAGGAGAGAGGTGTGTCACAATCATTAGCATTTTGGAGGCGTGGTGGCGGAACAACCTCCAACACTACCGCACCCTGTCCTGCATCCTTCCCAGCTGCCAGAAGAGTCACCCAGTGGGTGGTGAAAAATAGGTAATGTCCCTGTCCATGCCTGCTGGACCATGAGTCAATGGTAATATGCACCTTACCGCTTACCGCCCTGTCCAGCCAGGCCAAGACATTGCCTTCCACATGCCGGTAGAGAGCCAGAGTGGCATTTGAGAACCTGCCACTGAGGAACCGCACATTCCACAAACTCATGGAAGGGGGCAGAGTCTACCAACTGAAAAGGCAGCAGTTAAAGTGCTAGCAATTTAGCCAAGCTAGCATTCAACCGCTGGGCATCTGGATGGCTGGGAGCGAACTTCTTTCGGCGGTGCAGCAGCTGGGGCAGGGAAATTTGCCTGGTACAATCTGACGTCGGTGTACCAATAGCAGATTGCCCGCAAGTACTTGGCTGTGACACACCTAATTCTACACCTTCATTCCTCTCAGTGCAGGTTTCAGAGAGGACTGAAGGTATAGTGGAGTTGGAGATCCCAGCTGATGAGGAGCAAGAAGAGGTCTGCTTTGTTCTTTGGTGTGGGTCTTTTAGGTACGCTTGCCAATGAACTGCATGGCAGGTCGACATATGTCTGGTCAAGCATGTGGTGCCCAAGCAGGTGATGTTTTGGCCACGCGAGATACGCTTGAGACATATGTTGCAAATAGCAGCAGTGGGATCTGATGCACTTGTCTCAAAAAAGGCCCACACCAAAGAACTTTTGGAATAACGTGCAGAGACAGCAGCGCCCTGCACATGCGGAGCTCTGTGGTGTGATGCAGTCGGTGTGCTGCCCTTAAGCTGGCCCCTGGAGGACATCCTGCCTCGTTGGAGATATGCCTCCTCCTCCTCCTCTCAGGCACCCACGTGGAGTCAGTGACCTCATCATCGACTCCCTCCTCATCACTGGAGCAAACCTGGCAGTATGCTGCAGCTGGGGGAACATGACTGCCAGATTTCTGTCCTTCTTGGGCATCCCCTCTCTCTGGGCTCACGTTACTGTCTTCCTCTAGCTGGGTACCATCATCGGAGCCTTCAAAACACTGGGCATCCTCCTGGAGCATGTACATAACACTGTGGTCAAACAGTTCGGGGGGACTCCTCAGGAGGACATGGTGTGGCTAGGGAAGGAGTGACTGATGCCATTGAGCCGAGGGAAGAGGCCGTGTTGTCAGCTGCTTTGCCAGACAAAGTACCCTGAGCCTGGGTGAGAGAGGATGAGGAGGATGAGGATGGCTTGGTCATCCACTCTACCAAGTCTTCCGCATGTTGCGGCCAGCTGCCGAAAAAAAGGACAAGCATGTCCCTCAGCCACGTGCTGATGAGGATGCACCGTCTCCACGGCCAGCACTGTTGCCTTTAGACATGGAGCCTGCTTGCCCTCTTTTATTGGCTTCTGACTGTCTGCCTCTCCTTGTTGGCCTTCCAGACATACTAATGGCCTGCAGTGAGATGTAGCTGCACAAAGCTGGGATGTATATATATATATACTGATACTGCAGCTAGCAGAATGAACTGCCTGCCTGTAGTATTATTAGTATGAGAACACTAGCAATTGTCTTCAGGTAGCTTTAGGTGCACACTGTGCAGAGGACACAGTACACTAACTGTAAATACTGTAGATGCCTGCCTGTGGTATTAAAAGGATCAGAACAACAGCAATTGTCTTCAGGTAGCTTTAGGTGCACACTGTGCAGAAGACGCAGAACACTAACTGTAAATACTGCAGCTGCCTGCCTGTGGTACTAATAGGATCAAAAGAACACCACCAATTTTCTTCAGGTAGCTTTAGGTGCACACTGTGCAGAGGACACAGTACACTAACTGTAAATGCTGTAGCTGCCTGCCTGTGGTATTAATAGGATCAGAACAACAGCAATTGTCTTCAGGTAGCTTTAGGTGCACACTGTGCAGAGGAAGCAGTACACTAACTGTAAATACTGCAGCTTCCTGCCTGTGGTACTAATAGGATCAGAAGAACACCACCAATTTTCTTCAGGTAGCTTTAGGTGCACACTGTGCAGAGGACACAGTACACTAACTGTAAATACTGTAGCTGCCTGCCTGTGGTATTAATAGGATCAGAACAACAGCAATTGTCTTCAGGTAGCTTTAGGTGCCCACTATGCAGAGGATGCACTACACTAACTGTAAATACTGCAGCTGCCTGCGGTACTGTCACAGAAAACCCCCCACACTCCACTTGAGTGCTTCCGTCAGTATACCACTTCCTTGTAGTCTGGATACAGATATTCCAACTGCTCCCAAACATAAAACAAGACGAGACTTGCTTAGTTGCTAACATGGACTAACTCTTTATTTGAGATCTCACACAAATATATATACAGCAGGGTGACTAAAACCTAACCTAATTAACATGAGCTAATTATCTAACATGACCTTTTGCCCAGACTTGTGGTCACCGAGCTTCACACAGTACATTATACATTATCATAAGTACAACCACAGGACATTTTCACAATAGCAGGAGCTAATTAAAATTAACAATACAAACAGTGTTCTCACCCCCTCCTCAGCCTAGTCATCAACAACTATAGTAGGAGTAGACTGTTCATCTCCTAGCCAGTCCTGGAGGCTCATGTGATCAGCTCACTCAATTAACATGTTGAGTTCAGAATCAAACAAACCAATAATAGTCTTTACATATATATCCTGGGAGATATTGGGGATAAATATTACTGTTCCATTTTAAGCAATCCAAGATATATTTTCTCACTCACCCTGTGCCAGGATAGCACAGGGTGACTTAGACACAAGAGGTGTATGGGGAGCTGAAACAAGGGCATCCCCTACTTTCCAAGGGATTCTGAGTTCTATGGGCCCTCCCGTCACAGGTACTAATAGGATCAGAAGAACACCACCAATTTTCTTCTGGTAGCTTTAGGTGCACACTGTGCAGAGGACGCTCTACACTAACTGTAAATACTGCAGCTGCCTGCGGTACTAATAGGATCAGAAGAACACCTCCAATTTTCTTCAGGTAGGTTAAGGTGCACACTGTGCAGAGGACGCACTACACTATCTTGTAAATACTGCAGCTGCCTACGGTACTAATAGGATCAGAAGAACACCACCAATTTTCTTCAGGTAGGTTTAAGTGCACACTGTGCAGAGGACGCACTACACTAACTTGTAAATACTGCAGCTGCCTGCGGTACTAATAGGATCAGAAGAACACCACCAATTTTCTTCAGGTAGCTTAAGGTGTACCCTGTGCAGAGGACGCACTACAGTAACTTGTAAATACTGCAGCTGCCTACGGTACTAATAGGATCAGAAGAACACTACCAATTTTCTTCAGGTAGCTTTAGGTGCACACTGTGCAGAGGATGCACTACACTAACTTGTAAATACTGCAGCTGCCTGCGGTACTAATAGGATCTGAAGAACACCACCAATTTTCTTCAGGTAGCTTTAGGTGCACACTGTGCAGAGGACGCACTGCACTAACTTGTAAATACTGCAGCTGCCTGCGGTACTAATAGGATCAGAAGAACACCACCAACTTTCTTCAGGTAGCTACAGGTGCACACTGTGCAGAGGACACACTACACTAACTTGTAAATACTGCAGCTGCCTGCGGTACCTATAGGATCAGAAGAACACCACCAATTTTCTTCAGGTAGCTGTAAATACTGTAAAAACACCTGCCTGCCTGTCAGTAGGAAGAGAATAACAGGAACGGATCTAGCTAAACTGAATACAGTGTGTATATATATACATATATATATATATATATATATATATATATATATATATATATATATACACACACAACACCTAGGATGCATATATATATATACACAATACACTGTAAGTGCAGCTAACTGACTCACCTGCCTACTCTATCTAACTTAAATCAAATGACACTGTCTCTCTCTCTCTCTTTCTCTCTCTCAACGCCAGAACACACTACACAGGGCCGATTTGCAGGCGGCCTTATATAGTGTGGGGCGTGTACTAAACCCCCTGAGCCATAATTGGCCAAAGCCACCCTGGCTTTGGCCAATTACAGCTCTCTGTACAGCTCATCCCTAATGGTGACACAATTTTTGGTCTTGTGTGAGTTGGTACAGGGCAGTTTCCTGGTTCTTGAATTTGGAGCCCCTTTGTTGGTTCATTCTTAGGGCTACCTGGATTAAATAATACCTAATAGTGGCTTTATGTGCAGAACAGTTGACAGTGAGGGAAGTGTTAAAGAGATTATTGGTTAGAAAGAAGAGGCAAGTGTTTGATGTTTTACCTTAATGCATTCCCTGCATTATGTAAAAAATGCCCCAGTAGTTGTATCTCCCCCTCACTTCCTAACATACTTACCTGAATCCGATGTTAATCCAGCACTGTCTCCATCTATAGTGATGCTGATCTCTGTTCTCCTCACAGGGCATAGAGGCAGCATCAGGTTGCACAGTATGTGTCTATGGATTTCACACAACAGGGTTCGGAAGTGTGCCCACACTTGTGTCTCCATAGTGCAAAGCTTGCTATGGGGGCCCACACAGAAGAGGAGGAGCTGAGAGCGCTGGCGGGGTGTCTCCAGAATAGGAGGTTCAGGGTTGTTCTGTGCAATATCATTGTACAGAATAATTAATCTTTAACACTTATTATTTGCTTGTTTACAGGTAACTATGCTTATGCTTTCATACTGTACATCTGGGTTTAGTGTAATAGTTTTAAAAAAAAACTCACAAGTAATACAAAAAAAAGGAATGTACTTAGCTTTGATTAAAGGTATATAACAGATGAAAAAATAAATAAATACAGCATCATTGTAGTCCAGGGAAGCCCGCAACTTTTCCTTCCTGGAAGGAACTTTTATACCTAAAAGGTGACAATCCTCTTGTTCCATATACAGTACAATATACACGTTTGTCCTGCTGGAAACTAGCTACAGGCTGCTTAACCAAATAATGTTGCAAACAGGGCCCAAAACTCCTATATTAACTATGGTAGCTTAAGCAAAGTTGAAGTTCATAACTTACAGTGTTTTGTACTGACACATACATACACAAATATCAGTTATCCTTTATATGATCAAATATCATATATATATACAGTATACATATAGATATATTTATAGATATATAGATATATCTATAGATATATATCTATATCGATAGATAGATAGATAGATAGATAGATAGATAGATAGATAGATAGATAGATAGATAGATAGATAGATAGATAGATAGATAGATAGATAGATAGATAGAGAATCTATCTATATATCTATAGATATATATGTAGCTCTACCCCCGCAGGAGCCGCTTTAATATTGTTGATTCCCTACTCTGCCTCGTCGACCCCAAGAACAGACTCAACCCCACTAGCACACCTTGTAGTAGTGTAGTGTAAAATACCATGTAAAGGACACAGATTATAGTGAGCACAGAAGTAACTTTACTGTGAAATTGCTTAAAAGAAGATGGAACAAACAATCACAGTAATATAAGGCAATAAACAAGTATGTAATAGTAAAACATGAGACAAAGATCAAATCTGTCTGCTTTCAGGGGACTCCTTTAAGTTAAGTGGCCCCAAGAGCAGACATAAATACATGAGAATAATGAGTCAGAAATGTAATGTTACTTTAACAAAGCGTCTGATAACTTCAGTTTAAATTGGGCTATATGAGTCCAAGCAGTAGGAGGGTGTAGGAATGACCTAGTTTTAGTCTGTCAGTCCTATCCCTTCTTCACCCCAGCACCACAGTCCCAGCAGGCCTGTTTAACCACAATACCTGACCCAGTGCACTGAATCAACCCCCAGTGTGGATCCACTTGTAAGTCACTAGTGTCCTGAACACAGATGGGGCTCTTAAGACTTTAAGGTAGTGCACTTGTTGATCTCCTGTAATGGAGTGAACACAGTACATCCAGAAAGGCTTGGCATGCAACCAGTCTAGTAATCCTATAGGGTAGTGGATAAGGATTTCCACTGCCAGGCAAAGTGTAACAGCATCACAGTCCTGTGTAACTAAGAAAAACAGAGCAACAAAGATAATACAGAGTTCTGGCTTAGGGAGGTTTGGGCGAAAGCCCTCTCACCAACCCCTATGTCCAAGGGCCGCAGGAGAAGATATTATGGTAGCGGTCCTTACGAGTGGCTGATTGACACCTCCTCACGGGAATATCATGCGCTGATCGGGAACCCCTGGGCATGCACTCGGGGTTCTCCTTTAGCTCCGGATGCCTGCTGCCGACCTCCTGGCTGTAGCAGGTGCAATCCCCCAGATCTAAAGCCACAGCACTCTGTCCCCCCTCGTGGTAGCTTTGCCTTTCTACCAGGAAGCCTCTCTGGTTAGATCTCTCTCCGGGCAGCAGTGCTTCCTGGGATATGTAGTTCCCTGTGTGTTGATTTTAGACAAGCAACCTAATCTGGGAACTCCATCTCCCAGAATTCCTTGCCGCTCTTCTAGTCCTCCTTTAATTGGCTGACTTCACTCAGCCAATAAAGAATCAGGGGAAATGGCACGGTGGGCTGTCTTTCCTGTGACATGTTCGTGAGAAGAAAAAGGAGGGGGGAAATCACTCCTGTAGAGCTGATAGGCTGTGTTTCTGTTCAATGAGAGTCCCGGCCAGCTTGGCAATGTAGTGCTGATCCAGAGCAGCCACTACATACTCCCCCCACCAGTGAACCTTTGGTCCTCTAAAGGCAGTAAAGTCTGGAACCTGTGACATGCTTTAGAGTTACACATGGAGGAAAACAGGTTAATTCACACAAGAAATCAAATAATTTGCATTTACATAAAGACAGGAAGAGGAACCTCCCACCAATTAGCATAAGAGGGGAGGTTGTCCTGCCTATAGGCCACCTTAATCGGAATGGCCCAGCCAGATGTGCTAGGGAGTGAGCTAGGGTAGTCCTCCACCAAATTAGCAGTGGGAGGATCAGGCATTTCAAGAGTCCTTTGAAAGGTGAGAACAACCTTCTCATTGCTTTCAACCAGGGTGTCATATGTTAGTCTTTTTGGTGGGTGAATAACCCTTCGTTCTCGCTGATCTTTAGGCTCTAGGATTAGCACACTGGTCTCTACTTCATCAAAAGCTTCTTTACCTTCTTCCTGCTTATCAGATTCAGCTTCCTCTTCCATGAAGGATGGAAAGTCTTCGGGATCTGCTGTCAGCAGGGAAGACTGAGGGTCTTCCAACTCCTTAAAGGGTGGATTTTGAGGCACAAACTCAGGAGCCTCTGGCCTGAGAATCCCAGTGTTGGCCACCTTGGGAGGAGAAGAAGGAGAGGTGGCTGGCCACGGCACTTGAGATGGCCACAGCCAATCTATTCCCATTTCTTCATCCTCGCTGTCCTCATCTTCTTCAACAAAGGGCATAGACTGGGATCTAGTCACTGGTCGGGATCCCTGAGAGGCCATGGGTATGGACTGTGCATCTGGTTGTGATGGCACACTAACTGCTTCTGACAGGGGCAATAGATTATTACAATGCCAGGTCTTCAGCGGGCCTGTGCTCCCATCTGGCCAGATCTGATACACTGGGAATCCTGGCAACTGCTTGCAAACAACATTGAGTTTGGACTTCCAGCGGTCAGCCAACTTGTGTTTTTCAGGGACACCCAGGTTTCTCAGTAAGACTCTGTCACCAGGCTGTAGATCCTGCACTTGCACCTTGAGGTCAAAATTCATTTTATTTCTCTGGCCTGTGAGGCGGCTTGGGCCCTGTTATAAGCAGTCTTCAGACTTCTCCGCTGACGGTCAACATATCATCTGTGGGAAGTTGCTGAGGTATGGTTTAAGGACGTGCTGAAGGCCAAGTCTACTGGCAGCCTGGCCTCTCATCTGAACATCAGACGATAGGGAGAAGATCCTGTGGCATCACTGCGGTGCTGTTATAAGCATGCACGATAGCCGCTACATGCTTGCTCCAGTGCTCCTTTTGTTCTGAAGTTAACGTCCCCAGCATATCCAGGAGGGTTCCATTGAATCTCTCTGGTTGAGAAACTCCCTGAGGATGGTATGGGTGGTTCTAGATTTCTTGAGGCGATTCAGTTCGCAATTGCAGCGCTTTACAAATCATTCATTCATTCATTCATTCATTCATTGATGCCCAACAGATCTAAAAGTCTCTTGATTAGACTGCTCTCAGAGTCTCTCCCTTGATCGGAGTGTATACTTTGGGGCAGGCCATAGTGCACAAAGAACTTCTCTACTAAGATCTTGGCCGTGGATGCCTGTTGATCCTTTGTGGGAAATGCTTGGGCATACCTAGTGAAGTGGTCGGTTACTACCAGGATATTTCCATGTCCACTCAGATCAGGCTCCAAGCACAGAAAACCATTGCACACTAGCTCCATGGGTCCCTGACCGTGAAAATGGCCCATTGGGGCCGCTTGGTGAGGCAAAGTCTTCCTCTGGATACATCTGATGCAAGAGTGGCAGTAACCCTCGACTTCAGTCCGCATGCAAGGCCAATAAAACCTGTCTCTCACCAGTTGAAAAGTCCTTTCAGGCCCTAAGTGGCCATGGCTGTCGTGCAGGGCAGCTAATACTGTCTAAAAAGAGTTTTCCTGGCAAGAACAACTGCCATCTTCCTTCAAGGTCATCAGAGGGGCCCCTTTGGTGGACCACCCCATAATGCAGATGCAACTGATCATATTCTTGATGTAGTAGACGGGCCTCCTTTGGGGAGTCAGTGAGGAGCAGGTCTGGGTGTTGGCCCTCCAAGGCCTTCAATGCGAAGCTACAGAGGGGGTCTTCCAACTGGTCCCTTTTCAAGTCTTCCTTAGAGAGCTTTGGTAGACCTTCATCCCCCACTTGGGTGACATTGCAATAACATCTGGGGACACTCCAACCTCTTCGGCCCTTGATCCTCCTCCAGCCTGATACTCTGCTCCTTGACATAGGGCTCAAGGTCAGCTGAGTCCATTCTTCTGAAAAATCTCCGGAACCGCGAGGCCTTCTTGATAACGTGTCCGCGTCTCTGTTCCCATCTCCTGGATGGTACTTCAGGCTGATGCAGCCAACCACCTGTGACCAGTGGCATCCAACTTAGCAGTAGTAATAATGTAGGTGAGAGATTATTGTCTGTCTTGATCACAAAGTCTGCCCCGTACAGATAATCTCTCAACTTATCTACCACTGCCCACTTCAAAACCAGGAATTCAAGTTTGTGCGTGGTGCTAGACTCCGTCTCACATATTCAACTGGCCGCAGGTGTCTGCCATGTTCTTGATAGAGCAGATCCTCCTCTTCATTTCTCAGCAGCTCATTGAGTGGGTGAGCTATTTTAGCAAAGCCCTCTACAAGTCTTCTGTAATAGGAACAGAATCCCAGAAATTACCTAAGTTCAGACACGTTAGTAGGCTTCGGCTAGGAAGTGACAGCTTCTAGCTTCTGGGGGTCAGTGGACACTCCGTCGGCAGAAACAATGTGGCCAAGGTAGTTGACTAATGGTTGATAAAACTGACACTTCTCCAGAGACAGCTTCAACCCCCCATCATGGAGTCTCTTCAGAACCTACTTCAGACGCTCTTCGTGTTCTTCCAAGGTCTTCCCGAAGACGATGATGTTGTCTAGATACACCAGCACCTTGATCAGGTTCATGGCACCCACAGTCTTTTCCATTAGTCTTTGGAAGGTAGCTGGGGCGCAGAACAGGCCTTGAGGCATGCGGTCTAACCCAAAGAACCCCACCGGGGGAATGATGGCGGTCTTCTCCTGATCCTTGGGATGCATTGGAATTTGGTGGTACCCACTCTTCAAGTCCAGAACACTGAACCATTTTGCTCCAGACAGACTCTTCAAGGCAACTTCTATCCTGGAAGTGGTGTACTGATCAGGGACGGTCCTTCAATTCAAGTCCGGGAGTCAATACACAGCCTCAGTAACCCGTTCTTCTTCAGTACTACCACTATCTGGGAGGCATATGGACTTCGGGACTCTTGGATGACTCTTGGATGATACCTGCTCCCTTCAGCTCTGCCAGTAGTTCACGCAAATCTTCCAGGTCCCCTAAAGGAATCCGTCTGACCCTTTCTCTGAACGGTTTATCTTCTTGGAGTCGGATCCGGTGTTGGGCGCTCTTCGCACACCCACATCAAACTCACTCTTGGAGAATGTAGCCTGCCAACTAAGGAGCTGGGTCTTGGTTCTTTATTTCCATTCAGGGGAGAGAGGAGTGTCCTTTGGACAGAACTCCTCGACAGGGATCCCATCTTTTTTTCCCCCCACCAGATCTACCGGTGAGACTGGGGTAGCCGGGTTGACTTGTCCCAGCAACATCCAGGCCGGCATCTTCACTGGCGAGAAGCAAAGTAGGTTTCGTGATAGCTTTGCTTTCTGAGAGAGCCTTGGCCTGGGCAAACCCTCTATGGGATATGCAAAAATCTGTTGTCTTGAGTTACCCTGACTTTTTGGCCTCCTTTAAAAGGGTATTTGACATTCCCGCACGCTCCACTTCTGTTTCTAAGTGCCTCATGTCCATTAGACAGAGTACAAGAACTGTTGCTGACTACGCCATTGAATTCCGTACTCTGGCAGCAGAGGTTGCTTGGAACAATGAGGCCCTCATGGCTGCTTTTTCTCATGGTCTCTCGGATTCCATCAAGGATGAGATGGCAGCCCGAGATATACCTACTGAGCTGGAGAGGTTGATCACGTTTGCCATCCTCATTGACTCCAGACTCAGAGAAAGACTCTCTTTTAAGGAGTGCTTGCGGAAGCCTCCTGTACGTTTACCTCCGAGCTTTGCAGTCCCACCCGTGCCTCCCTCACCTCCTATGCCTCCTGGTACCGAGTTGGTCAGTGAAGATGAACCCATGCACTTGGGCTTCACGCGTCCCTTTGTGGATGAGAGAGCCTTTAGGAGGAGGGAGAGATTGTGCCTTTATTGTGGCCAGGCAGGTCACTTTTTGAAGTCTTGTCCTACCCGTCTAGGGAACACCCGAACCTTGAGGTCCTGTCATGTACAGACCTTAGGTGGCATTGTTTGTCCCCAGTTATCCAGAAGGATAAACCCCTGGTTTCAGTAGCCCTTTCTAGGGCTGAGTCGTTCATCGAGATACAGGCTCTAATCGACTCTGGGGCTGCAGGCCTGTTCATTGATGCTGCGTTTGTATCGCAGCACTCGATTCCGCTGCAGCTGCGTGACACTCCACTTGCCATTGAGGCTCTTGACGGGAGACCTCTACAGCCTGCCCACGGTTTCATTGTCCATGGCCATAGGGGCTCTTCACCATGAGATAATCCAATTCCAAGTTATTTCCTCACCTACAGTAGATTTTTGCTGGTTATTGGTTATCCTTGGTTACAGAGGCACAACCCCTCTTTTGATTGGCTCCGTGCTGAGGTTCTCTCCTGGTCACCACAATGCAGTGAGACATGCTTCCATAAGGTAGCCAAGGTCCTGTGCACCTCTTCACTCTCCTCCCTGCCAGAGGAGTGCCGCGATTTTAGCCTTTGTCTTTGACAAAGGTCAAGCCAGTAGTTTGCCTCCACACATGATTGCGCAATTTACCTTCACCCTGGTGCCATACCCCCTCGTGGCCGAGTTTACCCTTTGTCGGTCTTGGAGGATAAGGCCATGGAGGAGTATGTTGCAGACGCACTTTCTCGAGGTTTCATCCTCAAATCCTCGTCTTCTGCTGGTACTGGTTTCTTCTTTGTGAAGAAGAAGAGCGGTGAACTGAGACCTTGTATTAATTATAGGTGTCTCAATTGGTTCAAGATTAAGAATGCCTACCCTATTCCGTTGATTACACAGTTATTTGACCGCCTCAAGGGAGCAACGGTTTTCACGAAGCTTGTTCTGAGAGCGGCATACAATCTTGTGCGGATTAAGGAGGGCGGCGAGTGGAAGACTGTGTTTAATATGAGAACAGGGCATTATGAGCACCTCGTAATGCCTTTTGGCCTTAGTAACGCCCCGGCAGTTTTCCAGGAATTTATTAACGATGTCCTCCGAGATTTGTTGCAGTTATGTGTGGTGGTTTATCTCAATTATATCCTCATATTTTCCAAGTCCCTGGAGAGCCACCACACAGATGTCTGTCATGTGCTTCAGAAACTAAGAGAGAACAATCTCTATTGTAAACTGGAGAAGTGCGAGTTCCATTGTGAACAGGATAAATTCCTGGGCTGTTTCATTTCCATGGCTGATTTTTCGATGGACCCAGAGAAACTTTCAGCAGTCTTACAGTGGCCCCAACCCATTACGTCCTCTGCAGCGTTTCCTGGGCTTTGCCAACTATTATCGGAAGTTTATTCGTAACTTCTCGTCTCTGGTCAAGCCCCTGGCTGATATGACCAGAAAGGACGGTAACCCACACAGTTGGTCTCCGGAGTCCATTAAGGCCTTTAAGAGTCTCAAGGCTGCCTTTGTTTCTGCTCCTGTGTTGGCACATCCTGATCCTATGTTGCCTTTTATCCTAGAAGTTGATGCTTCTGAGACTGGAGTTGGCGCCCTTCTGTCTCAACGTCCTAACTCTGAGAGCGCTATGCATACGTGTGGCTACGTTTCTAAGAAATTGTCACCTGCAGAGTGCAATTACAAGATTGGTGACAGAGAGCTGTTGACGATCATTTTAGCCCTGAAAGAATGGAGAAATCTCCTTGAAGGTACCACTGTGCTGGTTCTCATTCTTACTGACCATAAGAATTTCACAGTCTTGTCTGAGGCTAAACGCCTCTCTCCCAGAAGGGTGCGATGGGCTCTTTTCTTGTCAAGTTTTAATTACATTGTCTTATTCTTACCCGGTACCAAGAATGTAAGGGCTGACACCTTGTCATAACAATTTTCCTCCACTTCCATGTTGGAGTCGGTTCCGGTTCCTGTGATTCCTTCTAATCGTATTCTGGCTACGGTTCCCACCAGTCATACTTCTCCTTTGGGTGACAAAATTCTTGCTGCTCAGGTCCCTGCTCCTCCTGAGAAACCTTATGACCGCTGCTTTGTCCCAGAGAGTCTCCGTACTGCCGTTCTCCAGACTTACCATTCTCCCATGGCAGCTGGCCACCCTGGAAAGAATCAACTCATTTGGGCCATTTCCCAATAATTCTGGTGGCCTAGTCTATGGGCTGATGTAACTGCCTTCATAGCTGCCTGTTCCATGTATGCTCAGAGTAAGACTCCATGACACCTTCCAGTGGGCCTCCTACAACCCATACCCAATGGAGAGATGCCCTGGACCCACCTGTCTATGGATTTTATTGTGTAGTTACCCAACACCCAAGGCAACACTGTTATCCTTATGGTGGTTGGCCGGTTCTCAAAGATGTGTCATTGTATTCCACTTAAGAAGTTGCCCACTTCTAAGGAACTGGCTTCGATTTTTGCTTGGGAGATCTTTCGCTTACATGGGCTACCAAAGGTGATTGTCTCAGACAGGGGTAGTCAGTTTGTCTCTCGGTTTTGGAGAGCCTTTTGTGCACAGTTGGGAATTCAGCTTGCTTTCTCCTCTGCGTATCACCCGCAGTCTAATGGGGCCGCAGAACGTGCCAATCAGTCCTTGGAGCAATTCTTAGGTTGCTATATTTTTGACCATCATAACAACTGGTCAGACCTATTACCACGGGCAGAGTTTGCTCACAACAGTGCCTTGAGTTCTGCTTCCCGATTGTCCCCGTTTATGGTGAATTATGGTTTCCAACCTTCCATGTTGACTGACTCATTTGTTCCGCAGAGTATTCCTGCGTTAGAGGAGCATCTCTGTGGTCTTCGTTCCACTTGCGCACAAGTTCAGGAGGCTTTGCAACATGCTAACGATAGGTACAGACTCCATGCTGACCGCAGACGCCTGCCTGCACCTTTCTACCAGGTTGGGGACAGAGTCTGGCTGTTGTCTCGCAACCTCCGACTTCGTGATCCTTCTTTGAAGTTCGTACCTCAGTTTATTGGGCCTTTCCCTATCCTTAGCAGGATTAACCCAGTGGCTTACGCCTTGGACCTTCCTCCTAGTATGCGCATCTCAAATGCGTTTCATGTCTCCTTATTGAACCTTTGGTCTGCAATCACTTTACCACCTCGGTTCCACGTCCTCACCCTATACAGGTTGGGAACCATGAGGAGTATGAAGTACAATCCATTGTTGACTCCCGTAGGTTCAGTGGGTGTACCTGGTGCATTGGAAGGGGTACGGTCGGGGGGAACGCTCTTGGGTCTCATCCTCAGACGTACATGCCCCTGTCCTTCTCCGTGATTTCCATAGATGTTTTCCCTTCAAGCCCGGTGGTCCTCCGAGGGGGAGGGGTCGTTGAGGAGGGGATACTGTCAGGGCTGGGCTCAGCCCTTCCTTCTCTGAGCTGGCCGCTCAGCTGTCGGCTAATTGCCAGCTCCGATTTCTCTCCACAGTTACCCAGCTGTTGTTGATTCTGCCTGTCAGTCCTGCCTTCTTAAAGCCGTCCAGCTCACTTGATCTCTGCCTTCGCCTTTGTCAACATCACAGAGACTTTCTCCTGCATTCCTGTTGAAGACTTGCTCGGCTGACGTTCCTTCTGGCTCCTGATCTTGCTTGCTGTACTACTACGTTTATCTCTGGCTCTCTGACATTTGCTTGGCTGAATACCCGATCCGGTTACTGTACTCTGGCTTGTTTTGACTACGCTTACTCTGTTTACCTTATTATTATCATTATTATTATTAAACAAGTGTGATTTAACTTTACTTCTGTCTCGGTCTGATTCATGGTTCCTCATACAAGATCAGTATTGGTCCCTATGATGAGAGAATTCTCGCTGGCCCCAGGTGGGTGAGGACAGACCACCGCCAGAGTATCAAAGGTCTCGGCCTTCCCAGCCATAGAGGTATCAAAAGTCAGCTTGACTGGTAGATAGCCATCATAGGGGAAGTTCTAAATCCCAATGCCCCATATCTCCAGCTCTTCCAACGTCTGCAATGGCAAGGTGCTTAAGGTGCCTCTCATAGAAATCTCTGTAGGGGAGGGTCATTTGAGCTCCAGTATACAGAAGAGCCTTGGTGTAAATTCCCTCTACTTGGATGGCGACAATGGGAGAAGGTCCCACTAGCCTTGGCCTGTTTGGTGGCTTGTATCTGCGCTGCTTTCTTGCGGGAATTCTGATCCAGCTTAAGTCTATGCTGAGTTCTGGAGGTCTGGTGTGCATTGACCCTCCGCCGCCGGGCACCATGTGTCAAAGGAGATGGGACACTGGGTTGCTCGGAGGCAACAACGGGAGCCCTCTGCAAAGGTTTGGACTTCCACTGCGCTCTATTCGCATCGTTTTTGAAGCTAGCTTCTGTAAATAGGCTCCCAGTTGGCTCCTTCACTGGGGCCCTCTGGAGTTTTCCGCCGGCTTCTAGTTCCATGCTCAGGCTTCACTGGGCTTGGACGTACATGTCAGTAATGTCCCACTCCTCCACAGTTGAAGCATACTCCATTTTTCATTGGCCTCCTGCCAGAGACAATAGGCAGGGTTGAAGGCACACTTGCCTCGGTGACACTCTCATCGGGCATCTTAGTGATCTTTGTTGCCAGCAAAATCACCATCTCCATTATCTGTGCCATCTGAGACTTCAGGGAGACTATTTCAGAGTTTGGCTCCACTTCCCCCACAGACCTGACCTCAGCAAGAGGTGCCAAGACTGGGCAAACAGCTACTCGCTTGTCATCGAACATGGCCTCCTCTTCCCTCACCAACTTGATGAGTTTTGGATAATTTAAAGGACATAACACCCTCAGAGGTCTTCAGCTGAAGCCAGACTGGGTTGGAGCATATGGCCCCCTTTAAGATTTGCTGTATTCTGACCTGATCTATGGCAGAAGGCATCATTCCTTTTTTTAGCACAACCTGGTATAGCATCTTGTTCAGCCGCCTGATGTATTCAGACAGACGTTCACCTTGGATTTGAAGGGCATGCTCGAATTGATAGATCAGGTCGGCTGCTTTCTCTGTCCGCCAAAATTCCTCTTGTAACATAGCCAAATAATCATAAGCCGTACAGGTCGTGTTGCTGAATCTCAAGTTCCTGATAGCATCAGCAGCCATTCCTCGCAGGCTCTTGCTGATGCGTTGTTTCTTTTGAGCCTCTGGCAGGTTCCACTCCACTAGGGCCTGCATGGTCTGTTCCATCCAGACTTCATACTCTTCCTCTCGGGTGGGCACTGGCTGTTTTCCCAAGAAGATCCTCAGCTTCCGATATCCAGCCCCTTCTGGCATTTTGATACCAACTCTCCCATTGTGGTGAGAAATTACGGCCCTATCATGGCCAGGGATGACGGGAAGGGAACTTCCTCTTCAACTGCCTCAGCTTGACTGGAACTGGTAGGACCCTTATCTGGAACCTTTGGATGGACTATATAAAGCTCCATCTTGTTGGCCAATTGACTTTACTGGAACTGGTAGGACCCTTATCTTGAACCTTTGGATGGACTATATAAAGCTCCATCTTGTTAGCTAATTGCATACTGACGCCTTTGAAGCTCTCAGGAACCCCCTGCTTCCACTCTAACAACGCATAGGTGTGGGAGGTCCCACAGTCTAGTCTGACAGCAATCACCCACACCTTCCTGTCTGAAGACAACTTCACCGCTTGGCTGATTTGTTCCTCAGTCCAGGTCTCCCCAGAGCTTGATCACCAAACTTGACTCTGAGCAGGCGCCCTCTTCCTCATACCACTGGATTACAGCGGCAGGGTCCATTCTGGTTTTTACAGAGGTGCTGTCTGGGGGGTGATTGCAGAGTAGAGGTAATATCCCAGACGAGCCCCCACATGTAGTACTACCCCCGCAGGAGCCACTTGAATATTGTTGGTTCCCTGCTCTGCCTTGTCAACCCCAAGAACAAACTCAACCCCAATTATACGGCGGCTGGTCGGCTCCTTTATGTTGGATATTTATTATAGCAAAAAGTAAAAAAATATTGTTTTGTTTTTTTTTAAACTGTCACTCTTTTTTTGTTTATAGCGCAAAAAATAAAAACCGCAGAGGTGATCAAATACCATCAAAAGAAAGCTCTATTTGTGGGGAAAAAAGGTGGCAATTTTGTTTGGGTACAGCATTGCAGGACCACGCAATTGTCAGTTAAAGCGACGCAGAGCCGTATTGCAAAAAATGGCCTGGTCATTAGGGGGCAAATCCTTCCGGTCCTTAAGTGGCTAACAAAGCGTCTGATAACTTCAGTTAAATGGGGCTATATGAGTCCAGGCAGGAGGAGGGTAGAGAAATTATCTAGTTTTAGTCTGTCAGTCCTCTCCCTTCTTCATCCCAGCACCACAGTCCCAGCAGGCCTGTTTGACCACAATACCTGACCCAGCGCACTGAATCAACCCCCAGTGTGGATCCACTTGTAAGTGACAAGTGTCCTGAACACAGATGGGGCCCCTAAGACTTTAAGGTGGTGCACTTGTTGATCTCCTGTAATGAGGTGAACACAGTACATCCAGAAAGCCTTGGCATGCAACCAGTATTGTAATCCTATAGGGTAGTGGATAAAGATTTTCACTGCCAGGCAAAGTGTAACAGCATCACAGTCCCATGTAACCAAGAAAGACAGAGCTACAAAGATAATGCAGAGTTCTGGCTTAGGGAGGACTGGGCAAAAGCCCTCTCACCAACTCCTGTGTCCAAAGGCTGCAGGGTAAGATACTATGGTACCGGTCTTTACGAGTGCCCCATTGATACTGTAATGGAAATTTGTAAGTTCTGTAAATAATTGTATTCTATTTTGTATGTATTGCACACAGCCCTCACTGTGCACACAGCACTAATAATGTTTTCATGCTTACATTCTTTCGAGTCCTGATTAGAATTAGCCTGCCTATGTAACGCCCCTTGTTACCATAAACGTACAATTGTAATATTAATGTGATACCTACGTAATCATGTGTATAAAAACTTTCAATTGCATCATAATAAAGCAGAACAGTTATTTGGAAAGATGCTGAGCGTATCTTTTGTGTCTGTTCCCTACTGCAGTAGTTATTATTAATTTGGAACCACTAATCAATATGAGGATAGGAGTTGCCTATCATCAATTTAACCGAGTCAGCATGGCGAGCTTTGCCTTAGGAGGGGATTCCAGGTGACCCTGAGTATCCGAAACGAGGAGCTTGAGATGATCCGGGAATTTCTGATAATCAGCCGGCTGAGGTAAGCCTTTTGCTTACATTTGAGTTATCAGACTTCCTTGATCAGTAAGGCATTTTTGGGACAAAGGGTACCTATTTTACTCCCCTTAATCAAACTGTATTGATTGGTAGTTATATGTTATGTTGTCACTGTCTATTGTCCATCGGAGTGTTATAGATAAGAAAGGGAAGAATAGTGCTGTTCACAGGTATATGTAGTACATCTGCTAGATAAAGTAGTTTAGAGGCAAGAGGGTATAGGCACATGTAGAAAAGACTGGCCAGTCATTATTGGCATTAAATTAAGTAAGGGAATGAAGGGTAAGAGACCCTCAAAAATGCCCAGAGCAAGAGGAGCGCTATATATATACCGAAGGTGCGGTTCAACCTATACTGAGCCCCTAGATGAATGGTTAAAGTGGACAGGGATCCACAATGGGTAACTGGGTTACCACCAAGGTCCACAGGGACTAAGAATCATGCAGAGTAAACAGCTAGAGAAACAGCTATCTATGTGAGCAGGATGGATCAGGGGTGACAATAACACTAGACAGAAGGGACATTTTCATGTTAAGTTATGGGATGAATTTGGGGTCAGGCACTACAACTAGTAAAATCAGAAACAGAGAAATGAGAGTTAAAACAGAATACTTTATATGTTGTCAGAGAGGGAAGATGGGATGAGCACTCTGGCTGCCCGTCTGATCATAGAAGCTAGATATAAAAGATATCTGAACAAAATAAGGAAAGCAGAATTTAGGCAGGGAAATATTTTTGAGAGTTAAAAGAAAGTGAGAAAATGATATTCATGTGTTGTGTACAAATGTGAAAAATGTAAGCGATTTTAGAGAGATATTGGTGTATGTGTGTGCGAATGCTGGGACCTTTAGTTCTATCTTTTGTGTGTGTCATGTACGCAGATGTGACCCCCTCTTTTGTGCTCTCATGAAAGAATGTGGCTGAGATGAGAGGTTAGTGATAAACTGGAAGGACACCATGCCAATTCTAGTTTTTTTAGACAAAACATTTATAACAAAATGTGCAGGGTTAACGAATCTAATGGTAAACAATGTGATCACAATTATTTTGAATCTGTTTTCCAAACATGGTAAAATGAAGGTTACATTTAACCGTGTATTACACAAATTGAATATCCTTTTATAGTGGAAACAGTGCATTTAAAAAAGGGAAATTAAGTAAAATTAAGTAATAATGAGTATTAATTTCTAATATGAGTTTAACAATTTTATTAATAGTATAGATATATTGAAACTGGTTTAGACAACCTTTGGTTGGAAATGAAATCCAGGTTATTGGGAAAATTTGTAAAAATGGGATTAGCTTAGATTAAGATAACAATTTTGTAATTTTACATTTATTCAATAAGCCCTTATTGAGAGAAAAAAAGATTAAGATGAGGTTGTTATTTGGAAAACAGCTGCCATAATATTTAACAAAGCCAAGATGGATGGGATACATAAGAAGTTTTTCTACAAAAATGAAATTTTAGGGTTTTTGATAATAACTTGATGTGCGGTCCATGATGTGAGAGTTATAATAAATAAAATTTAAATATAACAGACCCATCACATCAAGTCAACACACACATAGGATATATGCCACCTGCAGCCAGTTGTTTTATAATTTTTGATGCTTTCTGGTCCATCATACAGATTGTTGATCCTTTTGTTTTTATTTATTTTTGAAATCCAAAGCAGAATGTGTGGATTGTAAAATGATGTGCCCCTTTTCCTTGTAAGTGCAATGGTATAAGCAGAAAAATATTTTGCATTTATGGGCATCTCTCCATGTCCGCAGGGTATTGTTATCATTTATTATAATATTTACAGGAAAAAGTTGTCTTTTGAAACATGAAACTGGAGTTCTTACACAAACAGCATGATAGAAAACAAGCCATTGTAATATATTTATGCAAGCTAGACCCAGTAATGAAGGGTTCATTCACATATATATGAGAGCTGTAGCTTTTATGCAATGGTGCTATTAGACAAAGTTAGATATTGTTTTGGTCAAACATTTAATTTTTAATGGTCCGACATTCTGTGCAGCAAATATACAACTAACTAAATGTTTGTCTAATGAAAGGTTTACAATATGAGTTTGTTTATGTACAAATCTAACAATGAAAAATGCGTACATTTGAATCCAGTCACCTTATTTCCTCTATTGGAGGAGGCTGGAGACAAAGGAAGAGACATGTGTTAAATTGATGACATAGGAATCAGCTGCTGTGAGCCCAGTGCGGGACACACTCCCTGAAGACCCAGATATAACATTTTTTGCATATTTGAGTATGCAATTTATCACTCAGAAGGATACTCTGTATTCAGAGTTATTGGATCCTTTTTCCCCAGCTCAAGAAGCAGAGCTCCATGTTTTAGCAAAGCCTGTGAGCTATAAAAAGAGTATATATTTATATAGATAGTCGAGATATAGAGAGCTTTTGGTTCCATTTGAAGGGCCAGAAGTTTGTTTTTACTTCGGCAAGTAAACCAATCAAGCATGCCAAGTTAATTTGATTGGCTGTTTTCAGCCTTCCAGGTTCTTGCTGAGGTAGCTATATTAACTTTCACGCATGGAAGCAGACTAGATGACTAAGGATGCTGCATTTACAGCCCCAGGACACTTAATGGGTCTGTGCAACTCACAGATCCCACCCTAGTTCTGGCCCAGTATAGCTGGGATTAATAATTCAACTTTAAGGACCCAAGAACGAGAAGAACAAGTGGTCCACAGTTCTTATGAAACAGGACTTTGGAAAAGGTGATCATTTATGTCTGCCAGCCACTCTTCTCCCTCCAGCTTGACACATGGACCGTGTCATCAGTCACAAGCAGTTATGGCTGCCTTAGTAAATGAGCGTGGGATAGAGCCAGGGTTCTCCACAGTTGTTTTTTAACATACCACTTCTTGTTTTACCTGTTACCGAAGGCGTTACCAAAAGCTGAACATCCCTTCCAGAGATTACAGAAACATATATCCAGATGCCCAAGTTAGGATGTTACGAGTATGCATTTTGTCTGTATGGACATGTTTTTTGGATGTCCAGTGGCAAAAGCCACAGTAAAAAGTGTTATCAGAAGTAGTTTGTAAGTACTGAATGCAGAAAGTACAGAGAGTAACAGAGGAAATAATTTTTATAGGAGAGTCCTTACTAGTTTTGAGGTTTTATTTTTACACCCCCTACTGTCAACAATGTACCGGACAAAGTAGAGTAAGAAACTAGAAAACTTTTGCCTGAATGCTTTCTTATATTTTATCAAGCCCCTAAGGGGGATGTTGGACTCTCTCCCTATGGGATTTGGTTTGGGAGTGTGTTACTCACTTGCTTATATTTTGTCTCAGCAGCTGAAGTCCTCCATTCTGATCTCACAGAGAATTTTGCTGATCTGTTAAGGTTTTTGACAAACTCATTTATGTGTTTTCTCCCCAATTCCAGACCCTAAAAGTTTGGAAGGATCTAAAACTAAAGCCAGGTGACTTGTGGAATGTTAAGAGACATTTATATATAAAGAAATGTTTGGAGACTCAATACAGCATCTATCTCATGTACAGTTTGCAAAACTTGAAGGAAAAGTCACCTGGATCCACACCAGACACTGCAAAAATGACTAAATTAAAGAAATCTCTGTGTTTGATTTGTTTCCCTCTTGTGATCACAGTCTAGGGTACTTTGATTCAATTACTTTAATTGTAAGGGATATATATATATATATATATATATATATATATATATATATATATATATATATATATATTTGAAAAGTAGTTTAGCCATGTTGAAGTCATATTTGTCTTTTGTACGTCTTCCATTTTATGTAGAATTTTCTGTGTTTACAATTGCTGATAAGTCAGCATGCCAACAATTAAGCTTGAAGGCCATTCTGGCCACAGGAGTGTACAGCCAGTACTCTGTAAATATGTCTTATCAATCATTTGTTTTTCACAATGAAAAGTCATTTTGTAATGAAAAAGTTGCTCAGCTATTATTTTCTCCACAATGGAGTTTTTTTGCCTCTTTGGCCAAGACTACCTCCACCTAAGCGTGTGGAGGTTCCAGGTTAAAGGTGATAGCAGGTATGGTTAGTGATCAAAATATTGATCAAAAGAGGGGAGACTGTAATGGAAATTTGTAAGTTCTGTAAATAATTGTATTCTATTTTGTATATATTGCACACTGCCCTCACTGTGCACACAGCACTAATAATGTTTTCATGTTTACATTCTTTTGAGTCCTGATTAGAATTAGCCTGCCTATGTAACGCCCCTTGTTACCATAAACGTACAATTGTAATATTAATGTGATACCTACGTAATCATGTGTATAAAAACTTTTAATTGCGTCATAATAAAGCAGAACAGTTATTTGGAAAGATGCTGAGCGTATCTTTTGTGTCTGTTCCCTACTGTAGTAGTTATTATTAATTTGGAACCACTAATCAATATGAGGATAGGAGTTGCCTATCATCAATTTAACCGAGTCAATACCTAATCACAGGAACATCACATGCTGATCGGGATGCCTAGGGATGCCCTCGGGGTCATCCTTTAGTTCCGGTTGCTCACCGCTGACTTCCTGGCTGTAACAAGCGTGATCCTCCAGATCGAAAGCCACAGCACTCTATCCCCATGTCCAGACTCTCTCTCGAGCCTTGTGGTAGCTCTGTCTTTCTCCCAGGAAGCCTCTCTGGTTAGATCTCTCTCTGTGCATCAGTGCTTCTTGGGATATGTATTTCCTTGTGTGTTAATTTCAATCAAGCAGCCTAAGCTGGGAACTCCATCTCCCAGAATTCCTTGCCACTCTTTCAGTCCTCTTTTGATTGTCTGACTTCACTCTGCCAATGAATAATCAGGGGAAAGGGCCAAGTTGGCTGTCTTGCCTGTGAACATGCCTGTGAGATGAAAAGGGAGGAGGGAAATCACTCCTGCAAAGCTGACAGGCTTTGTCTCTGTTCAATGAGAGTCCTGGCCAGCTTGGCAACATAGTGCTGATGCAGCGCAGCCACTATACATACAGTATATATATTGTAAAGGACGCCAAGGTTGGGTCCTGGATGGGTGCTATATTTCACCGATATTTGGGTATGGTCCCTTTAAGGGAAGTGCGGTAGTGTTCAGGGGGTCACCCAGAATGGGTGAGGAATTCCCAGTAGTAGAGTCAATCAGGAGTCTCTTAATAGAGAGTTATTTGGGAGGTTCTGAAGTGATATTCGGGTAGGAAAGAGCCTCCATCCCTGACCACAGGGATTCAGCACACAGAGAGTTAAAAGCCTCCAGGAAACAGCTCATAAAAGACAGGAGGTAGTGTTAGAGGTGGTGGCGAGGAGGAGTAGGTAATTACACCTGTCGTGATGAGCTGTGTATCTGTTTGGAAGTTGCTAAAGATTTAACAAGGACTCTTAAAACTCTGGGGTGAAGACCTGGCCACAAACTGTATGTGCCTTTTCTTGAATTTTCTTTGTGCTGAAGATAAGCAGACTTTATTTTATGCTGAAGATAAGCGGACTTTGTTTTATATTTTTGTGCTGTGTGCTTAATAAAGCTTTATTTTTGATTTGCTTACAAATAAAAGCCTTTTTGTTTAAAGTTTAAACGGTTTATGCACTTGGTCCCATGGAGCTATTATCCCTCAAACTTTACAACTGGTGCCTTGGATGCTGGCAAAGTGCATTTGCAGCCACAAAAACCGTTTAAAACTAAAAAACTGACATTTAAAGAGACAGTGTACCTATGGCATGTCTTAGGTGAAGTCAGCTCAAACGCTGCAAGCAGCAGGCAAAGACATGGAGGAGGTCATCAAGGCTTTGGCACAAGCCACCGTGACCCAGCAGCAAGCTTCAGCAGAGGCAAACCGTCGCCACGAGGAAGCAATGGCTCAGCAGCAGCAGGCCCTGGCACAGGCTGTAGGTGCACAGCAGGAAAGCACATGGTTGCTAGCCACCCAGTTTACTGCCTAGCAGAAGTCTACTCAAGCACAGGTGGCTGCCTTACAGGAGGCAGTACAGCGGCTGGCTCAGGGACAAGAGCAAGCAGTCAGCGCCTCTGGCAACCAAGTGTCCGTGAGGGACAGCCATTTCTTACAAAAACTGACACCTAGCGATGACGTTGAAGCCTTTCTCACCAACTTTGAGAGGATAGCAGAGAGATAGGGGTGGCCCCGTGACCAATGGGCTGGCATTATCGCACCATTCCTCACCGGTGACCCACAAAAGGCCTATTTTGACCTCCCAACTGAGCACATCAGCGACTATGAGCGTCTGAAGGCAGAGATCCTGGCCCACCTGGGAGTGACCACAGCCATCCGGGCTCAGAGGGTGCATTGCTTGCGGTACAAACCTGACGGACCACCCAGGTCCCAAATGCACGAACTGGTACAGCTGGTTAAAAAATGGCTGCAGCCAGAAAAGTTGTCAGGGAGTTGTTTCAAATGTTTTCACGAACTGGGTTCCCCAAGGAGATACTCATGGACCAGGGCACCCCTTTCATGTCGAAGGTGATGGCGGACTTGTGCAAGCTGTTTCAGATTAAGCAGTTGCAGATGTCTGTCTATCATCCTCAGACAGATGGCCTCATTGAAAGGTTAAACAACTTCCGGTTCCGGCGCCGCATGGAGTAGCTGAGCCTCCTCACAGCTCCCACACCACGATCCAAAAATCAGCCTACAAATACCTGCCCAATCCCCATTTGACGCCGGAACACCTCCGCGGGTGTTCCCCGCTCTCTTGCCGACCTCCAGAGCTCCAGAATCCGGCTTCTTACCAGGCCTCGACGACCACACCCGGCCCGGCCGCAAATCGAGGCCCCGGTCTCGGCCTACGCGGCATCCACGTCAGGATCAGGGGCTTGAAAACGACCGCCCGACCCCCCCTCCTGCCGCCTGCAACCTAATCGGGGACCCCTCACCCCCCTAGGATCTCCAGATCGCCGGTTACCGGCCTCCGACTACGCCGCAACGAACTCACCCGGCCCGGCCGCAAATCGAGGCCCCGGTCTCGGCCTACGCGGCATCCACGTCACGAACGGGGGCTTGAAAACAACCGCCTGACCCCCCCTCCTGCCGCCTGCAACCTAATCGGGGACCCCTCACTCCTCTAGGACCTCCAGATCGCCAGGTACCGCCTCCGACTAGGCCGCAACGACCTCACCCGGCCCGGCCGCAAATCGAGGCCCCGGTCTCGGCCTACGCGGCATCCACGTCAGGAACAGGGGCCTTAAAACAACCGCCCGACCCCCCTCCTACCGCCTGCAACCTAACCGGGGACCCCTCACTCCCCTAGGACCACCAGATCGCCAAGGTACCGGCCTCCTACTAGGCCGCAACGATCTCACCCGGCCCGGCCGCAAATCGAGGCCCTGGTCTCGGCCTACGCTACCTTCACGCCACGACCCTGGGTACTAAAACAACTGCCCGACCCCCCTCCTGCTCCTCATCAGGGACCCCTCCTTCACTAACCAAGGGATCCACGCCAGATTCGCCTAGCCCAGCAAAGATCTAGGCCTACGTAGCCCTAGCAGGACAAGAAAAGGCCCAAATACAGCCGCCTGCCCCGATCTAGGCCTTCAACAACAGGACTTCAATATCGAGTGCACACCCCCTCCTCCTGCCAGAAGTCACTCCACAGCCCCCACAAGTTACCCTATGGACCGATTTGTGGAGAAGACTGGCGCGCGCTCCTACGCGGCCGCAACAATGCAACCGGCCCGGACGCAACCCGAGACCCCGGTCCTCCCGAATTCCACGCCCGACGAACCAGGCATGGAGGTGAGCGATCCCACAGTACCCTCCTCCTCACTCCACTCTCCTCTCTCCCTGCATCCTACCTCCCCCTCCCCATACCAGGGGGATAATGATACGGATCGTATAGCTCAAGCCGTCGCAGCCCTCCTATCCCCTATGATAACTTCCTCAGTGGAAAAGGCAGTGGATGCGGGAATGAGGCAAGTCAAGGCACAACTAGGAGAACATTCAACTAGACTTCACGAGGTGGAACACCACCTTTCAAATCTGGAAGAAGAAGTTTATCAGGCACAAGCTACCGAACGAGCACAGGAGAAAACCAATCAGTACATACTACAAAAACTGGACGATCTAGAAAACAGATCTAGAAGGAACAATCTGCGATTCGTGGGGGTCCCAGAATCACTACAGTCCTCAGCTATTGCAGAATTCTGCACCAGACGCGTCCCGGAGGCATTAGGCCTCCCCGGCCCTTTTACGGTAGAACGGGCCCACCGAGTGGGAACATTCGCTCCTGATCGCAAATCCCCTCGCCCAATCATAGCGAAGTACCTAAACTACAACGACAAGACTGTCATCCTACAAAAGTTTCGGCAAAACAGATCTCTGGAAGTTGATGGGATCAAAATCCTGATCTTCGCGGACTATTCCATAGAAGTCTCCAAAAAGAGGAAAGCATTCCAACACATCTGCACAGAGCTACATCAACGACAGATGAAGTTCACATTGGCCTTCCCTGCAACTCTCCGCATCAAAGCTCCCAACGGAGACCAGCTTTCCTTTCAGGACACCCCTGAGGCGGAAGCCTTCTTGCGTTCATTGCGCACCAAATCTCACTCCGATTCCCCGCTCAGGGCCTCTCCGAATAATCGCCCTCTGGACCAGCGAAGCCCGAGGAAAGATTCCCCGAAACGCTTCAGATCTTCCGGACCTACCCACCGTAACACCCCCCGCTGATGAGAAGATTTGCTACCTCACCATGTTTTCTTTAGGAGCATATGTTCTGCCTGCTCCTCGGTATTAATGATTCCAATGTCTGGACACTCAGGTATATGGCTTGTTTAAGTTTGTCTGTTCTCTTTTACTATGGCACAGTTTTCTTTCCCTTTTATACTACTTCACCTCCTATAGCCTCACTTTGAATGGCCTCCCCCTGATCCTGCACCTATGAGAGGTCCTCCGTCGCAGCCATTGACACTGAACCATTCAGGGCGCGCACTCAGTACAGCGACTGGATCGTTAGGGGAGCTGGCCTGCACAGTGACTCTATGCGGAAAAAAGAGAAGTTCCTCTATTGTTATGAGATGTTTTTATTCCTTGCTCCTACCCCTCCTTATCCCTCCTCATTATTTGTCCCCAGCAACATCCATCTGCCACTAGACTCTCCGCCACAACTCCTTCCTCAGAGCCAGTCCACCCTAGTTAGCACTACCAGTTCAACTCCTCTCCTCAGGTCTACATATATTGTTAACAATTTACCGGCACACAACCTACCTTCGACCTTACTCACATGAAAGTCACCTCTTGGAACGTGAAAGGGCTTAGGTCCCCCGTTAAGAGACTTAAAATTCTTCGTCACCTCAAAAGACTAAAAACAGACATCGCCCTGCTCCAGGAAACCCACCTAACCACCTCTGACCTCCACCGAATGAAAAAACTTTGGGTGGGCACTGTCCTAGGCTCAAGTGCACTCAATCGCAAACCAGGGGTTATCATATTAATCCACAAAAACCTTCCCTGCGAGATACTATCTGTGGAAACAGACAACCAGGGTCGTTTCCTCTCCACACACATAAAACTGGGCAACAGCACTCTAGTGATTTCTAACATATATGCCCCAAATAATCCCGGCAAAAAATTTCTTAATGAATTGTCCTCCTGGATTCTACACTCTCCACACCTCCCACATATAGTTGGGGGAGATTTTAACACTATCATACACCCAATCGACGACAGATCCTCTTCCAAACGAACGTGTCCATCTCCCACTCTGTCTGATCTCACACACTTCGCATCCACTATGGAATCTCTCCACCTACATGACATCTGGCGGCTTTTCCACCCAGCAGATAGAGAATACACCTTTTACTCCAACCCTCACAACATTTTCACTAGAATCGATTACCTCTTCTGCACTGACAGTCTTATCCCCATGATCTCAAATTCTGATATCCATGACATAGCCATATCAGATCACGCCCCCATCTCAATCTCGCTAGATACCCCTGACCTACATCCTACTCCTAAACTTTGGCGTTTCCCCGCTTATCTCCAGAATAACTCAGACTTTCGACACTACATGGAGAAAGCTTGGTCTGAATTCTCCGAGACTAATTCCCCACATACGGACAACCCGAACCTTTTCTGGGAAGCTGGCAAGGCCTTCCTCAGAGGCTGAATCATATCGTACGCTGCCTCTCACAAGAGAAACACTTTGGCAAATTATAAGAGGGCCAGTGCCAACCTGCGCTCGGCGCAACGCTCTCTCTACACTAGGGACTCCCCTGATAACAGGCTACACTGGCAGGTAGCAAAAAGGGATTTTGATACCTGGGCAGATACCCTTGAGCGGACATACAGGGCACATATGACAGCCACCCTTCATAAATTTGGCAACAAAGCTGGCAAACTGTTAGCAAGACTCTGCAAAGGCCCTTTCCGCCCGACACACATCACCTCCCTTCGGGACACCGCAGGTGACATAAAAACCTCACAACAGGACATTAACAAAATAATGTTACAATACTACTCCTCGCTATATGCCACCGACCCAATCGACACAAACACAGCCAAACACTTCCTAGACAGGCTGTCTCTACCCACGATCTCTCCCTCCCAACTTGAAGTCCTCAACGCACCCATCTCCTTACAAGAAATATCTAATGTCATCCGGAACCTAGCTCCCTCTAAAGCCCCAGGCCCAGATGGGTTTACAGGAGAATTCTATAAGGCCCTACAAACTATTACCGAACCCACTCTCTTCGCCGTCTATAATGGTATATGGACCGGCGGCCCCTACTTACCGACTGGGAATCAGGCCATAGTCAAACTACTTTCGAAAAAAGGCAAAGACCCCCAAGAACCGGGTTCGTACCGACCCATCTCACTCCTAAATTTAGACGTGAAAATTCTCTCAAAGATAGTAGCTTCCAGACTTGCCACCATCATTCCCTCTCTGATTCACCCAGCCCAATCAGGTTTTGTGAAGGGGAGAACAGCCACTATGAACATCCGTAAAGTAATGATGGCTCTGGAACAAGCCAAAATCAGCCCAGGGGGGGACCATGCCATCATCACTTTGGACGCGGAAAAAGCCTTCGATAATGTTAGCTTCGAATGGCTATCACTGACCCTATCAAAAATGGGCTTTACGGGCCCTTTCCAACACCTTATACATGCCATGTATGCCTCCCCCGCGGCCAGATTGGTGGCGGCAGGCCTTCTCTCGGATGAATTCCGCCTTTACAAGGGCACGAGACAAGGTTGCCCCCTATCCCCACTCCTCTTTAACATAGCCTTAGAACCCCTCTCTAGATACCTTACTCTAGAGGCCCCATTACACGGCATCAAAATAGGATCCCAAGAACTCCGCACGTCACTCTTCGCCGACGACATCCTAATTTTCTCAACCAACCCCTCCTCTGACATGTCCACCATCAAAACAATCTTTGATGAATTTAAACTCTGCTCGGGTCTCCGCATAAATTACAGCAAAAGCGAAATTCTCCCCATAGGCACTTTATCTGTCCCTCGCTGGGCACAACACTCACCCTTTCCAGTAGCCAAATCACACATAACATATCTAGGCATTAAAATAGGAAGACTGCCCCATTCAATATACCATCTAAACTATCCCCCACTATTGAAAAAAATTTCTCAAGAATTGGATAACTGGATGGATCTGCCCCTTTCGCTCCTGGGAAGATGTCACCTGATAAAAATGGTCAGTTTCGCTCGATTACTTTACCCTCTCCAAACGATACCATTACTTCTTAAACATGCAGATATCAAAAACTTAAACAAAGCCTTCTCCAAATTTCTCTGGCGGAACAAAAGACCACGTATAGCCCTTGCTAAACTGTATCTTCCCAGACGCGAAGGAGGGATTAGTCTCCCAAATATCAGAACCTATAACCTCTCTTGCCTACTCAGGATAAGCCTAGACTGGATATCGCAACTTTCTCGCTGCTCTAATTACTCCATGGAAGCTTCAATGGCCCAACCGTACTCCCTGGTGGCATTACTTCATTGCAGGTGGAAATCAATTCCCCCACCTATACAACACAACCTTCTCCTTAGAGACACAGCCATAGCTTGGAGGGAAGTACGGAAAGCACTGAAACTTTCACCCTTTATGTCCAGACATCTTCCGATTCAAGGAAATCCCAGCTTCCCACCGGGTTTGGAATACAAACCCTTCACTATTTGGCAACAAAAAGGCCTCACACATTTTTCCACCCTATGTGATCTGGAAACAGGACGCCCTCATAACTTCTCTGTCATCGCAGAAACTTTCTCTCTCCCTACATCTCATACTTTACACTACGCACAATGCGTCAGCTTTATAAAAGATTCATGCAGAGAGGAAAGTAAGAGATTTCAGACATCCATCACAGACTTACTACTCCACAGTGACTCTTACAAAATCTCGGATATCTATAAACCTTTCTTGATAAGGACTACTCCCCCACTTGCCTCCTCATCGGTAGCAAACTGGGGTAAGGACTTCCCTGACTCAGACATAGTGGTAAAGGTTCTTCAGGGGTACCAGAAAACGCTTCAGCTGACCCCCAATGAGGTATGGAGAGAAACTCAATTAAAGATTATGCACCGCGCCTACATACCCTTCATCTCGGACAAGAATGTCCAAGGCGCAGCAAATTGCCCCATGTGTCGACAGCCAAAACCATCACTTTCCCACCGTTTCTGGTCATGCCCCTCCATTTCCGCTTTCTGGGACCAAATCATCTCCTACATCTTCAAAATAACGCTGTTAAAAATACCGAAAGACCCCCTACTCCTCATCTTCGGATACTGGGATGACCAACTGCTCCCGTGGTCCCCAATCACCCACCCTACATATAAGGATTGGGCCTTGATCAGTCTCTTACTGGCTAGAAGACTAATTCTACAAAACTGGACCTCCTCTCTTTGCCCACAGATCTCGCAACTTAAAAGGGAGCTTCTAACTTTGCTTCACAGAGACAAACTCAATACCGACTTCAAAAAAGAACTCCCCCACACACGATTTTACTCAAGATGGTGGGCCTTCATGCAATCAACTCTGTCCCAAGAGGAACTACAAAACTTCGAAAATACTTCATTCGCTTATTATGATACTTTCATTAACACTCCTGAGGAGGAAGACACTCCCGTTCTCTCTTCTTCCTGTAACGCTATAGCTACTTAATATTTTAACCGACTGATGTATGCTTCCACTCCCCCCCCCCTTCTACCCATCTTTCCCCCCCTCCCCCCTTCTTTTCTTTTTGTTTTTTTTGATACCAGTAGCTCCCACAGGACCCACCCTGTTGATTCATCCAGTTATATCGTCATGATATGTCCATCTAAAAGCCACATCATATATCCCACCCTGGTTATTTTGGTTTTACACCTATATATAAATGTGCATAGACTACTGGTATTTGTATGTATTTGTGTATGTGTATTTATATGTATATATATATATATATATATATATATATATATGTGTATATGTATATATATATGTGAATATCTATATTTACAATGTTCAAAATCATATATGTAAAAAGGTTCAAAAATGTTGTATACCAACTAATGTGATACCCTGTATTTGCAATCTCTTTCAATAAAATCTATTGAAAAAAAAAAAAAAAAAAAGGTTAAACAAGACCCTGAAGTCAATGTTAAAAAGAGTGGTCCAGAAGGACGTGAAGGACTAGGACATGTTGCTCCCTGCCCTGTTATTTGCCATCCGAGAAGTTCCACAAGCATCCACGGGCTTCTCACCGTTTGAACTGGTGTACGGGCGAAGACCCCGTGGGCTGCTGGATCTAGTGAAGGAAACCTGGGAAAGTGAGTCATCCCAACACAAAACGGTTGTAGAACATATCACTCGGATGCAGGAGAGCGTGGCTAGAGTGATGCCATTAGTGAGGGAGCATCTCCAGAAGGCCCAGGATGCCCAGAGGAGGGTGTACAACCGGTCCGCTAACGTCAGGCAGTTTCAAGTGGGGGACCGGGTGGCTGTTCTGATCCCCACAGTAGAGAGCAAATTTTTAGCCAAATGGCAGGGTCCATTTGAGGTGGTGGAAAAAGTGGGTGAGGTGAACTACAGGGTGCACCAACCTAGGAAAAGGAAACCGTACCAAATTTATCATATCAATTTGTTAAAACTCTGGAGGGACCGAGAACAGGTGTCCGCTGTGGTAGGTGTTAATGCAGGGGACCCTGCTGGAGTTGACCTGGTGCAAGTTGCTGCTACCCTCTCTAAGCCTCAAACCCAACAAACAAAGAAGTTTCTGCAAAGAAACCGAGCAATGTTTTTAGGGTTACCGGGGCTCACCAATGTCATTGAACATGACATAACAGAACCCAATTGTAAAGGTTAGACTAAAACCCTATCGTATTCCAGAAGCTCATAGGAAGGCAGTGTCCGAAGAGGTGAGAAGGATGCTTGAGTTTGATGTCATTGAAGAATCACAGAGTGAATGGTCAAGACCAATAGTTTTGGTACCGAAACCCAACGGCACCCAGCGTTTCTGTAATGACTTTAGGAAACGTAATGAAGTGTCCAAATTTGATGCCTATCAGATGTAGACGAGTTAGTTGAGAGGTTTAACAAGGGGACCCCCAGATCTCGGCCTCCCACCCTGTGTGAAATGGTAACGGGGTACAAATTTACCCCTACTATTTCACAAAAAAAAGTGTCAAAATGTTAAAAACGGCACAGCTTAAGGGACAAGTCCTTTATTAAAAAATCAAAATGTCCCATGATGTCCATTCATCTTCTTCTATCTCGCCCAGATGGACCAAAAAAGAAAAAAAAAATCCGCAACCGACCCACCTCCATGGAAGGCTCCCGCCGTGTGAGGCTTTTCCACCTTTGACAGTTCTTATATAACTGAGGGCGGAGCCACCCGGTGATGTACCCGGGTGACCCCGCCCCCTCTGACGCCATGGGGACTTCTTCATGGCTTCCCTGTGGCATCAGAGGGTGGCTGGGTCACCCGGGTATGTCACAAGGTGGCTCCGCCCTCAGTTAATAAGAACTGTCACAAGCGAAGAAGCGTCACACGGCGGGAGCCTCCCATGGGGGCAGATTTTTTTTTCTTTTTCGGTCTGTCGCGGCAAGATAGAAGAAGATGAATGGACATCGTGGGACATTTTTATTATTTAATAAAGGACTTTTTCCCAAGCTGTGTCTTCTTGTTTTTAACATTTTGACACTTTTTTTGTGAAATGGTAGGGGTACATTTGTTCCACCTTTACCATTTCACACAGGGGGAGGATCTGGGATCTCTCGTCCCCCCTCTTTTCCTGCAGCCTGCCAGGTTGCGTGCTAGGATAAGGGTCTGGTATGGATTTTGTGGGGGACCCCTACGCCATTTTTAAAAAAATTGTGGTGCAGGGTTCCCCTTCAAATTTTGGGGGGACCCCCTACACCATTTTTTTAAATTTGGCGCAGGGTTCCCCTTAATTTCCATATCAGACCCGAAGGGCTTGGTATGGATTTTAGGGGGACCCCCACGCAATTTTTTTTAAAAAAGTTTGTTCGAGGTTCCCCTCAATATTCATACCAGACCCAAAGGGCCTGGTAATGGACTGGGGGGATCCCATGCTCTTTTTTTCAATGAGTTATATCTATATTGCTGAGACCCGACAATTCATTACAGCCGCGATCAGTTTTAAATGACAATTTTTACTTTTGAAATGTAATTTTGCTGTGGTACTGTTCTAAACATGGGAAAAATGTGCCACCTTATAGGCATACTATAGACACCCCCCCAGGCACAATATTTAAAGGAATATTTCATTTTTATTGTTTCACCTTAAGCATTAAAAAAATCACTGCTCCTGAAAAAACGTCCATTTAAAAAAAATGTTTTTGCATTGATACATGTCCCCTGGGGCAGGACCCAGGTCCCCAAACACTTTTTATGACAATAACTTGCATATAAGCCTTTAAAATGAGCACTTTTAATTATTCATGTTCATGTCCCATAGACTTTAATGGTGTTCGTGTGTTCTGCCGAATTTTTTGCCTGTTCACATGTTCTGCTGCGAACCGAACAGGAGGGTGTTCGGCTCATCCCTAGTAAGTATAACATGTTTGTTATTTTATTTTTTATTTTTTCAAAACGAGACTTTACAATCACTTTAACCACTTCAATACAGGGCACTTAGACACCTTCCTGCCCAGACCAATTTTCAGCTTTCAGCGCTGTCGCAGTTTGAATGACAATTGCACGGTCATGCTACACTGTGCCCAAACTAAATTTTTATCATTTTGTTCCCACAAATAGACCTTTCTTTTGGTGGTATTTGATCACCTCTGCGGTTTTTATTTTTTGCTAAACAAATAAAAAAAGACCGAAAATTTTGAAAAAAATAAAAGTTTTGCTTTTGTTTCTGTTAAAAAAATTGTAAATAAGTAAGTTTTCTCTTTCACTGATGGGCAGTGATAAGGCGGCACTGACAGGCACTGATACGGCGGCACCAATGAGCGGGCACCAATGAGCGGGCACTGATGGGCACTGACGATGGGCACTGATATGTGGCACTGATGGACACTGGTAGGCGGCACTCATGGGTGGCACTCATATGCAGCACTGATGGGCATTGATAGGCGGCACTGATGGGCACTGATGGGCGGCACTGGTTGGCACTGATGGGCACTGATAGGCGACACTGATGGGCAATAAAAGGCGGCACTGCTGGGCACTGCTGGGCACTGATAGGGTGGCGTTGATAGGTGGCACTGATAGGCGGCACTGCTGGGCACTGATGGGAACTGATAGGCGGCACTTCTGGGCACTAATGGGCACTGATACGTGGCACTGATGGGCACTGATATGCGGCACTGATATGAGGCACTGATGGGCATCCCTGGTGGCACTGGCAGTGGTAGGCATTGAAGTGGGCACTGACTGGCAGCTGCCTGGGCACAGATTGGCAGCTGCCTGGGCACACAGTGGCATTTCCCTGGTGGTCTAGGGGCATACCTGGTGGTCCAGTGTGGATCGCTTCCCTGGTGGTCCTGGGCGGCTTCCCTGGTGGTCCTGGGTAGGATCCGAGGCGGGGCTGTGCTGATAAACAATCAGCACAGACCCCCCCTGTCAGGAGAGCAGCCTATCGGCTCTCCTCTACTCGCGTCTGACAGACGCTAGTGAGGAAAAGCCGATCACCGGCTCTTTCTATTTACATTGTGATCAGTCGTGATTGGACACGGCTGATCACGTGGTAAAGAGTCTCCGTCTGAGACTCTTTACCTAGATCAGTGTTGCAGGGTGTCAGACTGACACCCCGAAACAACGATCGCCGCGATGCGCGCCCCCGGGGGCGTGCAGCGGCTCGATATTCCTGATCACGTCATATGACGTCCGATCAGGAATATCAAACCACTTTGCCGCCGTCATTTTGTAATAGGGCGGGCGGCAAGTGGTTAAACTTAGGCAATAAAAAGAAACATGCTGTTAATACTTCATTTCAAATAACCTTACATTTAGACTAAATTTCATAAATATGGATGGTCAAATCTTAGGCTCGATTCACATCTATGCATGTTGCTTTTCAGCGTTTCTGCAGTGCTGTTTGCTGTGCTTTCCGCGTTTTTTTTTTTTTTACTGCATTTTTAATGTTTTTTTTTCTAAATTTGTGGTTGAGCAGATAGAAAAACATAAAACGCAAATCACGGCAAGATCGTGGTAAAAACACACTACATGCTTTTCAGCAACTTCTCCATTGAAGTCTATTGAACCAAAAAATGCAAAAAAACGCCATTTTGCGTTTAAAAAAAGCCCCTGACCCTTTCCAAAAAGAGGCACCAAAATGCATTAATGTGAACATGTTCCATAGGAACCCATGTTAAAAAATTTCCCTGTGTTTCTGCAAAAAGCATGAAAAATGCATTGGTGTAAATGGAGCCTAAATCTAAATTTCAGTGATATTTTTGGTGGTTTGAACATTCAAAAAGTTTCAAGAAAAAAAGTAGCATAAGACTGCTTCAGAGGTAGTTCCAGGCTTGTATCTGCTCCTCCTCTATCTGGAACACTCTTAGTTTGATTGCCAATGCCACCAGGTCCCACTCTTCCATCCCAGTATCCCTGGCAGAGTTTTTATAGAAAGTGGCTCCATTATTACCATTATTACATCTGTTAGGGCTGCAAGGAGCTTCCCGATTTTGCATCATTTGCTGTTCTGTATTACACACCTCTTTTAAAGCCTTGTTTGACTTTAATGGATCTTCTCATTTGGAAATTCTTAATTTTGGAAGTTCACAACACAAAAATGATTGAAATTGTCAGATGTTTACCCCTTTCTAACTGTCAACAATGCAAGAACAGTTCTGATGACCTGAAGGTCTTGATGCAGTTGCTCCATCACTCTACCCATCTGAGGAGCACTATTTTCTGATTGTTTTACTTATGCAATCTGTCCTGTCTCCTATAATGCAGCAAAGATGAGTGAATGAATACATTAAATAAGCCTGCTTAACTACTTTAAAACCAGCCTCGTTTTGGATTTTAGGTGTTTACAAGTTTAAAACAGTTTTTTTTGCTAGAAAATTACTTAGAACCCCCAAACATTATATATTGTTTTTTTTCTAACACCCTAGAGAATAAAATAGCTGTCATTGCAATACTTTTTTTTGCACCGTATTTGCGCAGCGGTCTTCTAAGCGCACTTTTTTTGAAAAAAAAAAATTCACTTTTTTGATTAAAAAAATAAGACAACAGTAAAGTTAACCCAATTTTTTTTTATATTGTGAAATATAATGTTACGCCAAGTAAATTGATACCCATCATGTCACGCTTCAAAATTGCGCCCGCTCGTGGAATGGCGTCAAACTTTTACCCTTAAAAATCTCCATAGGCGACGTTTAAAAAATTCTACAGATTGTATGTTTTGCGTTACAGAGGAGGTCTAGAGCTAGAATTATTGCTCTCACTCTACCGGTCGCGGCGATACCTCACATGTGTGGTTTGACCACCATTTTCATATGCGGGCGCTACTCACATATGCGTTCGCTTCTGCGCAAGCTTGGCGGGATGGGGCGCTTTAAAAAAATTTATTTTTATTTTTTTATTTATTTTACCTTATTTTATTTATTTTTTCACTGTTTTTTTAAAAAAAAAAATTGGATCACTTTTATTCCTATTACAAGTAATGTAAACATCCCTTGTAATAGAAAAAAGCATGACAGGTCCTCTTAAATATGAGATCTGGGGTCAAAAAGTCCTCAGATCGCATATTTAGACTAAACTGCAAAAAAAAAAAAAAAAAAAAAGTCGTTTAAAAAAATGACACAAGAAAAAATGTGCCTTTAAGAGAAGTGGGCGGATCTGATGTAATGACGTCGCTCCGGCCGTCACATGGTATGGAGACGGGTGGGGGCCATCTTAGCCTCACTCGTCTCCATACTGAGGAAGGGAAAGGACCCGATCGCCTCCGCCGCTACCGACAGCTCCGGTAAGCGGCGGAGGGTGCGGGAGAGCGGCGGAAGGGGGGGTGGCACCTCTCCCGCCGCCGATAACGGTGATCTCGCGGCGAACCCGCTGCAGAGACCACCATTATCGTGTACAGAACCGCCGGCCCTAAAGATGGATACCTCGGTTGTGGCAGCAGCTGCTGCCGTTACCGAGATGTCCATCTTCAAAAAAAGGACGTATATATACAGTGGGCGGCAGGATTTCTACAAATTCGGACCCATGTACCTTATTCTTCAGTTGCCCTTTGCACTTTGCACTTTTATGCCCTATGTACCCAGCATTCAGCACTCCACCAGAACTTCTTGCTTTCAGTCACATTGAGGATAGATTGGTATTGATACAAAGAAGCCCTTCTTAAACCAATAAAGTAAATACGTCTTCATATCTGTAAAATGTATAGCTTTCGTGTGTACTTGCTGTGTTTCCTGCGTCTGATTCCAGTTGCCGACTTTGGCCTGTTCTCGACTATTCCTGTCTGCTAGTGACCTTGACCTTTGGCGTGTCCCCGACCATCCCTGTTTGCCTGTGACCCTGAACCTTGGCGTGAACTCTGTTGTCCTTGTCTGCTTGTGGCCCCGACCTTGGCTTTTCCCTTACTTTCTTGTTGTTCCAGCCTGCTGCCTCCTTCCTCTTCTCCTGTAGTCTACCGTGAGCTGTGAGTCCCTGGGGGGCGCGACCTGGAGCCAGACTGCAGCGCAGTCCATCCTCGCCACTGGAGGCTCTGGTGAACACCTGCTGGCTCTTAGACTCCGCGCCCTGGGGAATCTATGCTCTAGCTCCCAGTGGGATCTGTGTCAGTGATCCAGTAGACCTGCTTCCTGAACCTCCCAGGGTTCAATCCGCAGCAGTCAGTCCTAGGGTCCACTACCTAGCGGTGCACTTCTGACTCCTACAGAGTGCATCTGTCACCTAGCCTCAAGGTGACCTGACAGTTTGATCAGCCATGGACCCGGCTGATGTGCCGCTACCCGCAGATGATCTGTTGCAGGGCTTAGTTTGCAGACTTGAGACCCAGGTGACGAGATTCTTTCAAGATTTGGCATCCCGTTTTGAACAGGTTCAGGCCTCATTAGGACCCCCGGTTCAACAACCTCAACCGCTATCTGCTGCTGCACCTATCGCACCAGTCGCAGCCACACATTCATTACATCTGCCAGCTCCGGCCCGTTTCTCTGGGGATTCCAAGGCCTGCAGGGGGTTCCTTAGCCAGTGCACAATTCATTTTGAGCTTCTGCCCCAAAACTTCCTGTCCAATCAGGCAAAGGTAGCCTATATTATATCCCTCCTGTCCGGCGGGGCGTTAGCCTGTGCTGCCCCTCTGTGGGAACTAAATGATCCAGTGGTTTCTAGCCTGTCTGATTTCTTTAAACTTTTTTGGAATATCTTCGAGGAACCGGGTCGTGTCTCCTCAGCGCCCAGCGCCCTTTTACGTCTCTGCCAAGAGTCCGCTTCTGTGGGACAGTATGCTCTTCATTTTCGTACCTTGACTGCTGAGCTGAGTTGGAATAATGAGGCCCTAGTTGCAACCTTTTAACATGGTCTCTCTGATAGAGTGAAGGATGAATTAGCAGGAAGATCTCTCCCTGCTGATCTGGATGGTGTCATCACCTTGTGTAACCAGATCGATATTCGCTTTCAGGAGAGGGCCCTGGAAAAAAGACGCCAGCACTCCCCGTTCTTTAGGCAGCCTGAGCTCCATGTCCCTTCTCTTCATTCACCTTCATGCACCTCCTGCCTGCTGAGGAACCTATGCAGCTGGGCCGGACCAAGATATCTCCCGAAGAATGCACTAGGCGCAGAACTCTGGGCCTGTGCCTCTACTGTGGCGTCAAAGGTCATTTTCGTGATACTTGTTCTCTTCGTCCGGAAAAACGCTCAGGGCTAATACATCTGGAAAGTGGAGTATTGGACCCTGAAATATCACCTTCACCTTCTCGTCTTCTCCTTTCTGTGTTCCTTCATGTTGGCACTTCCCCTTGTTTGGTCTCGGCATATCTGGATTCTGGAGCCGCTGGCAATTTCATGGACTGGGGAACTGCATCTTCCATGAGACTTACCCTTTTGCCCCTTACAACGCCATTGGTGGTCTTGGCGATTGATGCCACTGTTCTCCCAGGGGGCCCTATCCGCTTCCAGACCCTCACTGTTAAGATGTCGGATATCCTTCCTTGTCTTGCCTAAGGCTTCATCCCCTATCATATTAGGTCTTCCTTGGTTACGGCTCCATTCTCCACATGTTGACTGGACTGCTGGACAGATCTTGACTTGGGGTTCCTCCTGTTCCTCCTCCTGCCTACTCAAGGTTACCCCAAAAGAGAAACTTCCTGTTGCCACCATCCCAGTATCTTCTGCTCTTCCCGCTGCATATAGCGATTTCTGAAATGTCTCCTGCAATAGTCGGGCTGAGGCACTCTCTGGGTCGTGTGGCACTCTGGATGAGGAGCCCACCTGTGAACCTGAGCCGATCAGTCACTCCAGTTTGCATGGCCATTTCCCTTTGCCTGTTCCTGGACCCCCTTGGACACACACCCAGGCTGACTCGTCTACGAGTTCCACAGTCGCTACGCCCTGTGATGCAATTCTGGTGGTCACTGCACCTGGCGATGCTGTTCAGTCGGCCTCTGCACCAGTCCAGCCTATGACCAGTGAGCTTCCTGCTTCTTGTTTAGGACCTTCTGTAACCTGGCCTCACCCTACTGCTACTACGTCCGTTCAAACCTGTTTAAGAGGCTCAATCCATCCTTTGGATAGACTGCCTCATTCGGCCAGGTGGGGTTTTCAATCTTTTGTTCAAGGCTCTCTGCATTGTTTGTGTTTCAGCTATCCAGCTTAACTCTTGTAACACGTCACCTTCTAACCAACCTGACCTCAGGGATCCATTGACCTCTACCCAGTCTGATGGTCCTGTGTTGGATGTCCAGCTCATCTTTAAGGGTCTGGGGGACCCTGCTCAGACTTCTGATAGTCTTCTCGTGCCCTTACCCATTTCTAAAAAACCTTTAGTCTTCAATAAGTCCTTTCGTCCTCTCCCCACATCCAGGGCCAGATTTCCCACAAGGCCACCGAGGTCAGGCCTCGGGGCGGCAGTGGTGCGGGGGCGGCGCTGCTCCTGCGGCGACTTCTCGGCTGCCCCCCCCGCACTAACATAGCAGCATGGCAGGCAGGGGCGGATGGAAATCTCCCCCTGGGCCGCCTACCTTACGTCCGCGACGCTGTCTATTTTTCCCAGGCTGCGACGTGGTATTGTGTTATACCGTACTAGCCGCCGACTGGCTGGCTGCTGTTCCGCTGCACTCTGGGAGTTGTAGTCTGGCCTCACTGAAGTTCCTGGCGGTGGGAGAAATTCAGCAGCGCAGCAGACTACAACTCCCACCTCCCAGGAGCCTCAGAGGCAGCTGGCACGTCACACGTGACCTGAGCAGCTGTGAGCTGGGACCAGGTGCTGGCTTGAGGAGAGGCAGAGAAGAAGTGACTGGGATTTATCACCCCCTCCAAAGAGGCCGTGCAAGGAAAGTAAGTACCTAGCTGTAACACAGACCCAGACCCTGACACCCCCCCAGCTGACCCCCCCCTACATTCCATGGGCACTGATCAGGCTGCATGGGCACTGTCTGCATGGGTGAGGCGGCACTGATCAGGCTGCATGGGCACTGTCTGCATGGGTGAGGCGGCACTGAACAGGCTGCATGGGCACTGTCTGCATGGGTGAGGTGGCACTGATCAGGCTGCACTGATGGGCACTGGTGAGGCGGCACTGATCAGGCTGCACTGATGGGCACTGTCTGCACTGGTGAGGCGGCACTGATGATGGGCACTGGTGAGGCGGCACTAATCAGGCTGCACTGATGGGCACTGGTGAGGCGGCACTGTTCAGGCTGTATAAATAATTAAATGAATTTCGCGCAATATTAGCAAGGGTGATGTGTATGGTGGGGACAAAAATAACTATTAAGGTGTCTGTATAAATAAGTAGGATCAACGATCTCTATGTTGGACCATATACTTATTACCACTAATTGACATTCGAGTGAAGGTGCTGTATTAAAGTGAAAACGTGCCAGTGTCTAAATGCCAAAAAAAGGGGTTCCCCAGATGAAGACACGTGACACGTTCCCCAGATGAAGACACGTGACGTGTCGTAACGCGTAGGGATTGGCTGGAGCGGCACACAGCTGTCAACACAAGTGAGAGGGCGCTGAGAACGCCAGACTTCTCATCTGTTTTTACTCTGCCTGTTTTTAAGTTATCTAATGTACGAGCATGAATTAAATAAATATCCCCCCTTGGTTTTAAAACAATAACACACTAGTGGAGCCTGCCTTCTCTCTCTCTCCCCCTCCCCTGTCTTTATTCTGTCTGAGCTGCATCAGAGCGGAGGGAGCCGAGGGAGCACAGGAGAAGACTCAGAAAGTTAAGCACTAAGAGGGAGAAGTGTTCAGACAGCGCTTCCACACTGCATGGATTTTACTACCACAGCTCGATTTGTACTAACCTAAGGTGAGAGTCCAGAGAGACTGTACTAGAGGACACCACTGTAGGAACCATTTATTCACTACACAGAACATACACAGATCTGATTAGAAGGACTGTCTTACCTCTTCAACAGCGCCATCTATCCTAGAATTTATGAATTGTGCATTTTGAATCCTGGAATGCTGCTACTTTAATATTTATTTTTAAAGGCACAGTTAGATGAATTGTGATTGCACTGCATTTAGTTTACTGTTGATATTAATCTGCTGTTAACTATTCACCTTTTTTGATGGGTTGCACTTTATATTAATTTATTCAATTTTATAAGGACTTTACACAAGGATTTTTATTCACCAGTATCCATTCACGTTAATTTATTTATGGTATTTTAACCTTGCTGGCACTTTAATTGCCCCCCTTTTTTTGGCATTTAGACACTGGCACGTTTTCACTTTAATACAGCACCTTCACTCGAATGTCAATTAGTGGTAATAAGTATATGGTCCAACATAGAGATCGTTGATCCTACTTATTTATACAGACACCTTAATAGTTATTTTTGTCCCCACCATACACATCACCCTTGCTAATATTGCGCGAAATTCATTTAATTATTTATCCATTAAGTGGTTGTGTGAGCACTTTTAATTTTGCTGCAATATTCACATATAGTATTTTACACTATTTAGATAAAATCGTATTTCTTTTTCACATCTACCAGCGCGAAGGAAATTCTTTATAATTTACTGTTCAGGCTGTACTGATGATGGGCACTGGTGAGGCGGCACTGATCAGGCTGCACTCATGGGCACTGTGCATGGGTGAGGCAGCACTGATGGGCACTGTCTGCATGGGTCAGGTGGCACTGATCAGGCTGCACTAATGGCCACTGTCTGCAGAGGTGAGGCTGTATGGATGGGCACTGTCTGCACTGGTGAGGCTGCATAGATGGGCACTGATCAGGCTGCATAGATGGGCACTGTCTGAACTGATCAGGCTGCACTGATGGGCACTGATCAGGCTGCACTGATGGGCACTGATCAGGCTGCACTGATGCCTGGGCACTGTCTGCACTAATGGGCACTCTCTGCACTGGTGAGGCTGCACTGATGGGCACTGTCTGCACTGGTGAGGCTGCATGGATGGGCACTGATCAGGCTGCACTGATGCCTGGGCACTATCTGCACTGATGGGCACTCTCTGCACTGGTGAGGCTGCACTGATCAGGCTGCACTTATGAGCACTGTCTGCATTAGTGAGGCTACACTGATGGGCACTGATCAGACTGCACTGGTGAGGCTGCATTGATGGGCACTGATGATGGTGAGCTAATTCAGTGGTTTAACCACTTCAGCCCCAGAAGGATTTAACCACTTCCTGACTAAGCCATTTTTTGCGATACAGCACTGCATTGCTTTAACTGACAATTGCATGGCCGTGTGATTTTGTACCCAAACAAAATGGACGTCTTTTTTTCCCACAAATGGAGCTTTCTTTTGGTGGTATTTGGTCACGGTTTTTATTTTTTGCGCTACAAACAAAAAAAAGCAAAATTTTGAAAAAAAAACAACTAATATTTTTAACTTTTTGCTATAATAGATATACCCAAAAAAATACATTTCTTCATCAGTCTAGGCCAATATGTATTTTTTTACATATTTTTGGTAAAAAAAAAAATATATATATAGCGTCTGCGTCTACAAAATAGGGAATAGATTTATGACATTTTTATTTTTAATAAAAGTAATAGTAATGGCAGTGATCGGCGATTTTTTTGTTTTAGTGGGACTGCAACATTGTGGCGGACAGATTGGACACTTGACACTTTTTTGGGACCTTTGACATTTATACAGTGATCAGAGCTAAACATACCCACTGATTACTGTATAAATAACACTGGCAGGAAATGGGTTAATACTAGGGGGTGATCAAGGAGTTAAATGTTCCATAGGGAGGTGTTTCTAACTGTGGGGGCAGTGTGGTGACTGGGATTAGAGAGAGATCGATGTTCCTGATCACTAGGAACAGCAGATCTCTCTCTAACCCCCCTGTCAGAACGGGGATGTCTGCTTACATTGACAGATCCCCGTTCTGTCTCTCTCAGGAGCGATCGCGGTTCACCGGCGGATATCGCGGCAGCTGGCCATGCCCATCTGCTCAAGCGCCATGCCGTAGGTGCCGGGGAGCTAACCTGCTGCCGTATAATGACGGCAGCTGATCGGCAGTGTGTTAATGGGCCACTTGACTGGACTTGCCCCCCAGGCCTAAGGCTGCCAGCCCTCCTCTGATGGCAGGTGCGGCAGGTCAGAGCCTTCTCTAATATCACTGCACTGCCCCCTCCCCACACTGCTTGTCTTATTTACACAAAACATAAAGCGCGGCCGCTCTAGACAAAGGGCAGGACTTTTTAAGTTAAGAAGTGGGTGATTGGTTGCTAGGCAGCGGGGCGGTCCCAGCAATAAATCACTCACTTTTAACGCGAAAAGTCCCGCTCATTGTCCAGAGCGGCCAGGCTCCATGTCTTGTGTGAATAAGGTAGGGTTCTTTGGGGAGGGGGGGAGTGCTGTGCTGTAAAGGAGTTTGATATTGAGAGAGGACTGTGATAGGGGCTCAGTCTACAATTGTGGGGTTCAGTCTGTGATTTGGGGGGTCAGTCTATGATGGGGAGTCTGATGGGTCAGGACCAGTTTGTGATGGGGGATCTGCTATGAGCCAAGTCAGTCTGTAATAGGGAGATAAAAAAACATGCAGCGCTCAAAAGGTGCATATAAATTAATGATTTATATCTATGAAGGAGTGTTAAAGAGAGAAGCTATACTCATAAAGTGAAAATCAAATGTGTACCAAATTATAAACAAAGTCCATAGGTGTACAATAAGTCATCTGTTAGTCCTAAACACACATGAGGGTTCATGGGCGTAACTGGTGTCGTGCGTCCACGCACAGTGGGAGCCGAGGAGGACTCTGTATGGGGAGACACTCTGCACGTAGGTCTTCTAATTACACAATGGACACTGTAATTGGTAGAAATGGATATCCTTACCGGAAAAGGTGGACACAGTCACCGTATAGTGGAGTGTCAAACAGGCTTGGGGGATACACCGATCCCAGAGATATCCAGCTGCAGGGGTCCTGACAAGGAGTCGCATCCAGGATCCGAATCGTTGGACGGTGGTATGGGGGTTCCCGGTCTCTCAGGGTCTCTCTTTCAGATGGAAGGGGTTTGGAGATAGAAGTGGTTGGGGCTCAGCAAGGTCCCATTCATGAAGGGAGATAAGAAAAAAACCTCCACATAGGGCATGAATCCGTTTAAAAAGAGAAGCTTTATTTAAAAGCTGGGAAAAAAGTGCTAAACAGTGCACTTCGTTGAATAAAATGTGATCACAAAAGGTAAAATAAAATCGCGTGGTAACAGGTCATTTAATGGCGTGAGCAACCCGACATGTTTCGGAGCATCGTCCTTCTACTGGGGCATAAGCCTAAATGCCTGAACCACGCTTACATTTATGCACATATAATTAGACAGAATAGCAATCAGCTGTATGAAACCCAAGTATTCACATGTTTACATGGGATCTGAGGGGTCACTTAAGTAATTATATGGAGATCCTCAGCTGCTGGAGCAAACAGCTCCCTTTGTCTGACCCAGCAGCTGATGAAAGACCTACATTGCTGACACTTAAATTCACTATAAAGTGAGTATTCAATCCGGTTGCTCCGTGCGGAATCACGTGACAGCGTCACAGCGCGTGACGTCATCGCGCACCGGACGCCGCGCTCCAAGCCTCCTTTCCATTCCAGGAAGTAAGGGGCTAGCTGGTGGAGTCATTACATCCACAGCGGACCTAGGAGGTTAAATGAAGCACGTCAGTCCTGTGCGCTCCAGTGCGCTTGACATCCGGTGTCCCCACTCAGGGGAATGGAGCATTGGATATTACAAAAAAAGAGACAAATATATAAATGCATGTATCCACAAAAGAAAAAAAAACTTAAAATCAAACATAAATATAATATGTGTGTCTGACAGCATAATGAGAAGTCTTTATACTGCAAGACATAAAACGCGAAAATGGGAATTACTTTTAACTTTCAGGCTTATTTGCCTGTTAGGTGATAACAGGCCCTATTAGGTGGTCATATAGCGGGATCCTGCAACAGATAGCATAACGAGGATATTGGCAAAAAAACATGAAGGTATATATGTAAATCGAGGGTTTCCAACATGGTTTAGGACTTGTTTATAAAAGCATTTATGTCCCATTCCACGTTTAACCCATGGGGGGAGTAACTTTTTAGTTGGTAAATCCAGAAAACTTCAAGCTGTGATACCCCCCTAGTACGTGGACCTCCTCTCCAAGATGGAATGAATTTGTCTATTATTTGAAATTTAGAGCCTCTCAGATTTTTATTATGGAATTCTAAAAAGTGACGGGGGACACTGTGGTTAGTGCGACCTTTTTTGATAGCAGTAATGTGCTCATTGACACGGATGTTAAATGATCTGATGGTGCGGCCAACATACTGCATATTGCAGGGACATGTGATGAGGTACACAATGTATCGTGTAGTGCATGTGACAAAATGTTTAATCTGGTATATATTGGAGGTGACAGTAGACTCAAAATTCACAGATCTATGGTTCCCACAAGAGTTGTGCGTGCACACGTTACATTTCTTACAGGGATAGTATCCTTTGGTCTCTGGGAAAAAGGATGGTCTGGTGGGTGCTTCTATAACATTACGGGAGATGCGATTCCACAATGACAATAACCCCTGCTTTCATGGGGAGCACAGGACCTAAGACCGGATCGCTTCTCAGGATATTCCAGTGTCGGTTTAAAATTTGTTTAATCTGTCTGTGTTGGACAGAGAACTGGGTGAAAAGTGACCACTTGGATTTGTCATTGGGAGCTGGTTTTGGTCGTACAGATGTTAGCGTATTGCGATCAATAAGGGAGATTTTTGAGATCTCGCTGTCGATCTGGGCGGGTAGGTAACCTTTCTCTAAAAACCGTTCTCTCAAGAATTGTGCTTGGTGCAAGAAATCAGTGGTGTTGGTGCAATTCCTTCGAATTCATAATAACTGACTGCGGGGGACAGAGTCGAGCCAAGGGCCGTAATGGCAGCTGTCTGTGGAGATATAGCCGTTTCTGTCCGTCGGCTTGAAGAAGGTGGTGGTTACAATCCGACGGTCAGAAACGGCAATCTCCAAGTCCAGAAAATGTATCGAAACCGTGCTAAGTTCATACGTCAGAATAATACCTCTATCGTTATGGTTCAAGGTGGCCATAAAGTCGTGAAGAGTCTCCTCATCACCCTTCCACAGGAGGAGGATGTCGTCTATATATCTAGCCCATAGGCACAGCTCCGGTCGCTGTGCGGGATAGACGACATCCTCCTCCCAAAGGGCCATAAAGAGGTTGGCGAGGCTGGGGGCAAATTTAGCCCCCATAGCCACGCCTTTCCTCTGCAAAAAGAATTGGTTGTTATACCAGAAATAATTTGTTTGTGTTGCGAACCGTAAAAGTTCCATAATATAATGTTGTTGTGGTACTGGGATATCCTCACTAGTGTTTAAGTAATGTTCAACGGCCGCTAGACCTAACCTGTGCGGGATGGAGGTATACAACGCTGTAACATCAGCCGTGACCAAAATAAGGTTGTCTTGATATTCTATACTTTCCAATCTACGTATAGTGTCCCCAGTATCCCTAAGATAGGATGGAACCCTGGACACAAGGGGTTGAAGGAAGTGGTCTATATAGCGGCCGACTCTAGATGTTATAGAGTCGATACCGCTTATGATAGGTCTGCCAGGGGGTTTTTCGCTATTTTTATGAACCTTGGGGAGGTAGTACATCACTGGAATGCGTGGTCCTACTGGGACTAGGTAGTCCTTTTCTTTTTTCGTGAGGATTCCTTGTTGGAAGCCTCGCGTTACTAAGTTCACTAGGTGTTTTTTAAAATCCCTAGTTGGGTCCCGGGGTAGGGGTATGTATGTCTTATCATCACTCAGGATATGACACATCTCTCTGTGGTAGTCCTCCTTGTCTAAGATGACTACCCCGCCCCCCTTATCGGCGGGGCGGATGACTATGTCCTTACGTTCACAGAGAGATTTTAGACCCATCCTGATATTAGTGTGGTCAAAGGTACGTTTATTGGGTAGACTGTCCAGATCTTTGAGAACTAAATCACAAAAGACTTTAATGGCAGGTGCCGTAGCACCAGGGGGATTGAAAAGAGAAGGATTGGCCAGTCCCGTATGAAGGGCTATTGGGCTTGGGGTTGTAACATTTGTGTTAATTGTGCCCTCAACACTTATAGGGTTGGCTAAAAAGTGTCGTTGCACATTGAGTTTTCTTTTAAATTTCTGGACATTGACAAAGGTGTCAAATTTGTTCAGTTTTTTGGAGGGAGCAAATTTGAGACCCTTGTCAAGTACGTGTAGTTCAGCATTGGAAAAGGATTTTTGACTGAGATTGAAAATGCCACTCATTTTCAATGTCGTGTTCTTTTTCCTGGACCTCTGGCCTCCTCTGGAGCCTCGTTTCCGTCTATTCTTCGTTTGGGCCCGGATGGTCCCCGGGGAAAATCCTCTTTATATGGGGGGTCTGGGTATGAATGGTTGTATGTATATGGTGATCTCTCAAGTTGATAGTGATCCCTAGTGTGAGGTTCATCTCTCAACGGTGAGAAACGATTGTAAGTGCGGACCGGGGTCCAATAGTTGTAATATGGTTCAGGATAGTCCCTTCTATGTTGGTTACGTTGAGGGGATCTATTCTGAGCATGGGGGGATCTATATTGAGTATATGTTTCGGGATGTCCAGTCCCTCTGTTGTATCCTTGGGGATTACCTCTACCTCTCCGGGTATTCCCTCTTCCCCTATTAGGCTGTTGGTGACCATAGCCAGAGGGGTTGTAAGAGAGATGATTTCTATCTGAGGGTTTGTTATGGTCATGTGGGGTAGTGGGGGGATGGACATTTTTACGAGTGGTGGTCTGATTAGAGTGTGTCCCTAGAGATGTGGGTGCCAGTCCACTATTCTGAATAGAAGAAGTGTCCATCTCAGCCGGGCCGGCTAAAAGTTACTCCCCCCATGGGTTAAACGTGGAATGGGACATAAATGCTTTTATAAACAAGTCCTAAACCATGTTGGAAACCCTCGATTTACATATATACCTTCATGTTTTTTTGCCAATATCCTCGTTATGCTATCTGTTGCAGGATCCCGCTATATGACCACCTAATAGGGCCTGTTATCACCTAACAGGCAAATAAGCCTGAAAGTTAAAAGTAATTCCCATTTTCGCATTTTATGTCTTGCAGTATAAAGACTTCTCATTATGCTGTCAGACACACATATTATATTTATGTTTGATTTTAAGTTTTTTTTCTTTTGTGGATACATGCATTTATATATTTGTCTCTTTTCTTGTAATATCCAATGCTCCATTCCCCTGAGTGGGGACACCGGATGTCAAGCGCACTGGAGCGCACAGGACTGATGTGCTTCATTTAACCTCCTGGGTCCGCTGTGGATGTGACTACACCAGCTAGCCCCTTACTTCCTGGAATGGAAAGGAGGCTTGGAGCGCGGCGTCCGGTGCGCGATGACGTCACGCGCTGTGACGCTGTCACGTGATTCCGCACGGAGCAACCGGATTGGATACTCACTTTATAGTGAATTTAAGTGTCAGCAATCTAGGTCTTTCATCAGCTGCTGGGTCAGACAAAGGGAGCTGTTTGCTCCAGCAGCTGAGGATCTCCATATAATTACTTAAGTGACCCCTCAGATCCCATGTAAACATGTGAATACTTGGGTTTCATACAGCTGATTGCTATTCTGTCTAATTATATGTGCATAAATGTAAGCGTGGTTCAGGCATTTAGGCTTATGCCCCAGTAGAAGGACGATGCTCCGAAACATGTCGGGTTGCTCACGCCATTAAATGACCTGTTACCACGCAATTTTATTTTACCTTTTGTGATCACATTTTATTCAACGAAGTGCACTGTTTAGCACTTTTTTCCCAGCTTTTAAATAAAGTTTCTCTTTTTAAGCGGATTCATGCCCTATGTGGAGGTTTTTTTCTTATCTCCCTTCATGAATGGGACCTTGCTGAGTCCCAACCACTTCTATCTCCAAACCCCTTCCATCTGAAAGAGAGACCCTGAGAGACCGGGAACCCCCATACCACCGTCCAACGATTCGGATCCTGGATGCGACTCCTTGTCAGGACCCCTGCAGCTGGATATCTCTGGGATCGGTGTATCCCCCAAGCCTGTTTGACACTCCACTATACGGTGACTGTGTCCACCTTTTCCGGTAAGGATATCCATTTCTACCAATTACAGTGTCCATTGTGTAATTAGAAGACCTACGTGCAGAGTGTCTCCCCATACAGAGTCCTCCTCGGCTCCCACTGTGCGTGGACGCACGACACCAGTTACGCCCATGAACCCTCATGTGTGTTTAGGACTAACAGATGACTTATTGTACACCTATGGACTTTGTTTATAATTTGGTACACATTTGATTTTCACTTTATGAGTATAGCTTCTCTCTTTAACACTCCTTCATAGATATAAATCATTGATTTATATGCACCTTTTGAGCGCTGCATGTTTTTTTATCTCACTTTTCTCGTACATTGTTCACCACTGTGTTACATGCCAGCAGCTGCCTTTTCAATTATTTTTGTAATAGCGCAATTATTGTTTGATTTGATTATAGTCTGTAATAGGGGTCTGTGATGGGGTGTCAGTCTTTAATGGGAGGGTCTGTGGTGGGTCAGCCTGTGATGGGGGGGTTAGTCTGTGATGGGGGATCTGTGATGAGGCAGGGGGGGATGTGACGTAGAGGGGGGCTAAGGACACTGATGTAAAAGGGGGTCGTGATGTAAAAGGGGGTATGTGATGTAAAAGGGGGCTATGTAATGTAAAGGGGGGACTGAAGACAATGATGTAAAAGGGGGTCTGTGATTTCTGCACTAGCAAAACACAGGTCTCTGCAAGGGTAATAGAAAACAATTGTTTTCTATGTGTCCTGTTCACACTGCAACAGCGCCACTGCGTGCTGAGCAGTGTGGTGCAAAATGCATACTGTTTCTATGCATGTGTTTCCTGCATCTGATTCCAGTTACCGACTTTGGCCTGTTCACGACTATTCCTGTCTGCTCGTGACCCTGACCTTTGGCGTGTCCCCGACCATCCCTGTTTGCCTGTGACCCTGAACCTTGGCGTGAACTCTGTTGTCCTTGTCTGCTTGTGGCCCCGACCTTGGCTTGTCCCTTACTTTCCTTGTTGTTCCAGCCTGCTGCCTCCTTCCTCTTCAACTGTAGTCTACCGTGAGCGTGAGCTGTGAGACCCTGGGGGCCACGACCTGGAGCCAGACTTCAGTGCAGTCCATCCTCACCACTGGAGGCTCTGGTGAACACCTGCTGGCTTTTAGACTCCGCACCCTGGGGAATCTATGCTCTAGCTCCCAGTGGGATCTGTGTCAGTGATCTAGTAGACCTGCTTCCTGAACCTCCCAGGGTTCACTCTGCAGCAGTCAGTCCTAGGGTCCACTACCTAGCGGTGCACTTCTGACTCCTACAGAGTGCATCTGTCACCTAGCCTCAAGGTGACCTGACAGTCCTGTTATGTCACTGCAAAGTAGCACTGGTAAAGTAGCAGCAATTTAAAGTGTAAACTGAAATGGTATTTAATTACCAATAAATAGAGACACAATCTGCCTTTACATTTAATTAATTTAAGGCATGATAAGAATCGAGATAACATTTTTTTTGTATGCTGCAGCTAACACAAAACATGGAAAACAAATATTAAGGGAGCCTTTTTTTAACTTTTTAACAAAAAATCCTCTTGCTATATGTTCTAAATTGTGTATTGAGTGGTTAAAGTGTAACTATAAACAAACTAAAAATGTTACCTCCAATTTCCATTTTGGCAGATTGTCCAATCTGAGCTAGGGTTTTAGACCTTACCTGGTCACAGCTATAATTGCTGCAACCCTAGTTGCAAGGTCTGCCTCTTCTATTCTACTAAATTTGGAAATAAGTCCTGCTATATAAAACACAGGCTAAATGGATCAGTCAAAGGACACATACAGTATATGCATATTAAAAAAAAAAAAAAAAGATAAACTGCATCCCAAATGCTCTTTCCAACTAATAACATCCAATATATGCAGAATAAAATGAGACAGAAAAAAGTTATACTGTTTTCTGTGTTCTGTCTGTTAGGCTCAGTTCCATTTGTTAAAGCCTATTACCACATATAATATTCCAGAAAAACAGATTCACAAATACCCAAAAAATAATAGGAATAAAAAGTTTTTTTTCATCTAAAAGGTTACATTCATCTTGTTTCTTCCTATCTATGGCAATTAACTTGAAGGGAAACATCACTGCTAATTGAGCAGTACAGATCAGGGGCAATTAGGCCTTTTGACAGGGAGGACTGATCCAAGACTTAAAATTATACAGTTTGGTTTCTATGGTAATAGAACTTTGGTTTCTTCATCGTGAGTTTTCTAGAGTTACATAAATGTTTAAAAAAAAAGTATTTTTTTATATTATTATGATTACAGTAATGACTTCACAGAAAGGAAGAAAACTCATATTTTTAATCAATACTCACCATCAGCTGATTCTAAGCATTGGAGACAATCAATAGGCATCTCAATGCAGTAAGTACAGTCCAATCTATTATAACAGCATGGTAGGAGTTGGAGCAATTCCTGAACATTTTCAAGACTGGCTTCATGCTCTAAGTAAACCAGTGCATTATCTTTTCATCCCATTGACTGTGTGACTACTTCATTTTATGCCAATATCATGGAGAAAATCCATATGTGCTTTGCACAATTATATATGTGATGAATTGTCTTGTTGTTGCCAAAAAAGCATCTGATACTGTACATCTGTTTATTTTCACAGCACCGTTAGATTTTTGTTTTTATAAAGAGAAGGAGATTGCAGAGAATGGGTGTGGTTTCACAAAAAAAAAAAAAAAAAGAATGTTATATAGGCTATATGTCAAAAGGACATAGTCTGCCTTCACTCTTCTTCAAGAATCCCAAGACTACCTGTATTGTGTTGTATCCATATAAGCATGTGTTGTATCTTTGTTTTCTGCCATATTGAACTTTTCACTGCCTGAGGCAACTCTGTTGTCACTGACAACATTAGCACCAGTAACAACACCATCACTTCCTTTTCTAGGGTTACAATGCTACTCCTCCACCGATACAATACAGTAGATTAACCTTGTCACCCTAGGGCAGGATGTCTGTTACTGGCAGCATCATCACCAGAAGAGAAAAAAGAGGAAAAAAAGACCACACTTAAGAACTGACAAGGAGCAAAATATTTCCCTTTTCAAACTACTGGGAAGCTTGCATTCTTGCTTCTCGAAACTTGAAAGTGAACTAAGACATGCAGCTCTGCTTTCCACACACTGTACACACACTCTATAGCAGCTTTAACAAAGCAGATGACTAGTGTTGCTGTATCTGTGTATGAGTCTACTCTATGCAGTACTCCCACTCCATCATTATTCTACACAGCTGTCGCTACCGGTAGCAGAATTGCCAGCACAGCAATAGCAGCAGTCTCCACCACAGCTTGCAAGAAATGATGGAGAGTTTTCACAGATTCAGGATGATTCATCTGGTTTGAAAATTGATTCACCCATTGAAATTCAAAAGTAAAAGGGGAATTGTCATCAATAGCTCGAGTCAGTCAAGGCTTATGGATTTCAAGTGAAATCCCAACTGAGAATATGTATGAAATGGCACTAACACAATAATCAACAAGAGTCTTTAGATGTTACAGTAGACTAGGGATGAGCTTCGTGTTCGAGTCGAACCCATGTTCAACTCGAACATTGGCTGTTCGATCGTTCGCCGAATTGCGAACGATATGGGCTGTTCGCGCCAAATTTGTGTGGCGCATCACGGCGCATAATTCACTGCGGCATCGCAGTGCATTGCTGGCTGATGATTGGCCAAGCATGCACTATGACCCGCATGCTTGGCCAATCACAGCGCCGTCGGTAGAGAGAGCTGTAATTGGCCAAAGCCAGGGTGGCTTTGGCCAATTATGGCTCAGGGAGTTTAGAACACGCCGCACACTATATAAGGCCACCTGCATGGCGGCCCTGTGTAGTGTGTTCCGGCGTGCTTAGATAGAGAGAGAGACAGTGTAATTTCATTTGAGTTAGCTAGATTAGGCAGGACAGTCAGTGAGTTAGCTGCACTTATAGTGTATTGTGTATATATATGCATCCCAGGTGTTGCATATATATATATTTTTTTTTTTCAAAAGATTTTATTGAGATTTTACATAATAACAAGCAGAGTTTGACATACAGTTCAGTGAGGCAAATCACACTCTTTCAATAGGCATTAATAGGTGAAAACAGGGAATATAAGAGCATTTAATAGAAAGTGAGTACAGGCATATGGCCCTGTTAGTTAACAAAGTAAATATCGATATATGTATGAGCTACAGGTGTTGGTTCGATGAAATCGGATGTATTGTGCAGGGGTGATTCAGACCATGTTGTGAGCTACTCCGTTGTCGTTCACCCCTAAACGGGACCTTCGCTGTGAACGAAAAGGGAGGAACAAGAAGAGACATATGATATATTTAACTGTAACGGTCTGGTGAGTAACGGATGGATTTGCAGATAAAGGTTAAGTACGTCTGAAGAATAAGCAAAGCCTAAGGAGAGTCAGTCGTGTGGGGGAGATCTGTTAGAAACGAAAAAGGAAGGGTAGTGAGTGTGTAAGAAAATGTTATGATCAGATCTGGTGAGCATGAATATGTCAGGCCAATGTCGTTTGAGGGGGGGAGAACTGGTTAAAATGGGAGAGAGGGGGGGGGGTTTGGGGGGGATTGGTAGGAGACAGGCCGCAGAGAGCTCTCAGGGGTAAGGAGGAGATGAAGGTGGCGAGGTCGAGTGTGTTAGGGGCTGTCTGTAGTGAAGCCAACATGCCCAGGTGGTCTGGAATTTGGTGGGTGTGTCTTTGGCTTGTGCAATGAGTCGTTCCATATTACCTATTCTGTCCACCCTGCGGATCCATTCCTCTACCGTGGGAGGGGTATTTCTCCAATGCGCAGGGATACATAGGTTGGCTGCGTTGATCAGATGTATGGCTAACGATTTTTTGTAGGAGACGGGGGACCCTGGGGTGTGGTGTAGTAAGTAGCGGGCAGGAGAGAAGTCTGGGGTGTAGGTAGTGATTTGGGAGATTAACCGATGGATTTCTGACCAGAATGGTTGTATAAGGGGGCATTCCCACCATATGTGGAGCAGGATACCCCGAGAGACATTACACCTCCAGCATGTCGGAGGGACTGAGGGGTGGAAGTGATGTATCTTGTCGGGGGTCCGATACCATTTTGAGAACAATTTGTATCTATTTTCCTGTGTCGTGACGTTGATGGAGCCTTTATGCATGAGGGTGAATATGTGATCCCAGTCTGTGGGAGTGAGGTCTAATGTCAGTTCTCTTTCCCACTGTTGTATAATTTTGTCCTTTTCGACCTTATGACCTGAAAATAAAAGGGAGTAGTTTACAGAAATTAGGTGACCCTGAGGTTCTGTAGAGGAGCAGAGAGATTCAAACTGGGTGAGATCCCTGTGCCAGAGGGAGGATTGTCTGGAAGATTGAAGGAAATGTCTCACTTGTAAATATTTGTAAAAGGGTATGTCATGGTTAGGCATTTTGGCCGAAAGGGTGTGGAAAGGGAGGAGAGTTCCATTGTGATAGAAGTTCTGCGCTCTAGCTTGCGAGGTGAACGTATCCAAGGTTGGGTCTTTTAAGGAGAGTCCCGGGGGGAAGTCTGGGTTATTGTCCAAAGGGGTCATGGGGCCTGGCGAGGGTGAAAGGGCGAGCAATTTGCAAGTTCTTTTGAAAAGAGAGAGTGTGGTACCAATGAGAGGGTGTGAGGTGAATTCTCTGGGGACAGTTGCGTGGTGTAACCAAGGTGTGTTGGCGATGGGAAGGTCTGCAAATGAGGCTTCCAGGGCGATCCAGTCCTTTGAGGGACGGTGTATGTGCCAGTCCACCAGTCTGGTCAGGTGGCAGGCCCAATAGTATTTTTGGAGATCCGGAAGACCCAGTCCCCCCATTTGTTTGGGAAGAGCTAACCTGTCCCAGTTAAGGCGTGGATTTTTGGAGGCCCACACAAAGGTCCTGCAGAGAAGTCTGTAAGAGGCAAAGAAAGAAGGTGGTAGTGCGATCGGGATGGCTTGGAGGAGGTATAGAAGTCTGGGTAGAATATTCATCTTTAATATTGCGATTCTGCCCATCCAAGAAAATGAGCCTAGGTTCCATTTTTTTAGGTCATCTTGGATGGATCTAATCAGCGGGGGGAAATTTTTAGTATACAAGTCCGTTAGATGGGTGGTAATTTTGATCCCCAGGTATGTGATTTCAGATCTTTCCCAGATGAACGTAAAGTTACTCCGGAAAAGGTCTACCGTCTCAGTTGGCAAGGTGATATTGAGGGCTTTGGATTTTTCAAAATTTATTTGAAGATTGGATACGTTTTTGAAAAGGGCAAAGTCCGCAAGGAGGTTAGGGATAGTCGTTATAGGGTCCGTCAGAAAGAGTAAGATATCGTCGGCGTAAGCCGCAAGTTTATATTGTTTTTGTTGGATGTCAATCCCTCTGATAGCAGGGTTATGTCTCAGTTTGCGGAGCAAGGGTTCCATTGTCATAATAAAAATTAGGGGAGATAGGGGGCACCCCTGGCGGGTCCCATTGGATACAGAGAAGGCGTCCGACAAGCCACCATTAATCCGTAGTCTAGCGGTCTGTGAGGTGTACAGTGCTAGGATCATTTGTAGCATACGTGGTGGAAGGCCAGCTGCCCGTAGGGTGGCTTCCATGTAGTCCCAGGCGACCCGGTCGAACGCCTTCTCTACATCCAGGGAGAGAAAGAATCCTTTTGTAGCTGTTTTGGTAAGCCAGTGGTGAATGTTGAGTGCCTTTGTGGTGTTGTCTCTGGCCTCTCGGCCAGGGACAAAACCTACTTGGTCAAGAGAGATTAGGGATGGAATAAAGGGGAGAATACGGTTGGCTAGAACTTTAGCGTATAGTAGGGATGAGCCGAACACCCCCCGGTTCGGTTCGCACCAGAACCTGCGAACGGACGGAAAGTTCGCACGAACGTTAGAACCCCATTGACGTCTATGGGACTCGAACGTTCGAAATCAAAAGTGCTCATTTTAAAGGCTAATTTGCATGGTATTGTCCTAAAAAGGGTTTGGGGACCCGGGTCCTACCCCAGGGGACATGTATCAATGCAAAAAAAACTTAAAAACGGCCGTTTTTTCGGGAGCAGTGATTTTAATGATGCTTAAAGTAAAAAAAAAAAAGTGAAATATTCCTTTAAATATCGTACCTGGGGGGTGTCTATAGTATGCCTGTAAAGTGGAGCGTGTTTCCCGTGTTTAGAACAGTCCCTGCACCAAATGTCATTTTTAAAGGAAAAAATCTCATTTAAAACTGCTTGCGGGTTTAATGTCATGTTGGGTCATGGCAATATGGATGAAAATCAGTGAGACAAACGGCATGGGTACCCCCCCAGTCCATTACCAGGCCCTTTGGGTCCTGTATGGATATTAAGGGGAACCCCGCACCCAAATTAAAATAAGGAAAGGCCCTATATACTCTGAACAGCAGTATACAGGCGGTGCAAACAAGACAGGGACTGTAGGTTTGTTGTTAAGTAGAATCTCTTTGTAATTTTGAACGGGTACATTTTTAACGTGTTTAGCTCCAGCCAAAAAATCTTTTTTAAGCTTTTTGGAAAACATAGGGAAGGGTTATCACCCCTGTGACATTTGTTTTGCTGTCTTTCCTCCTCTTCAGAAGATTTCACCTCACTTTTTGTCCCAATGAAAAATGTTTTTTGAAAATTTGGGTTTTTTTGTGGAACAAGGATTGGAAAGCATCAGTGGAAAGGAGAAATTGTTTTCCCATATTAACTCTTACAGGAGAGAATTTCCCTTCCTAGGGGTAGATTTCATCTCACTTCCTGTTGTCTCCTTCCGTTTGCAAGTAGGAGTCATTTGTAAGTTAGATGTTTGAAAGTAGGGTCCTGCCCTATATACTCAGCAGAAATTTGGGCCTTAGGTGTTGCTGTGGCCACAACACTGTAAGCCCTCACAGGGCCCTGCTGTGAAATATTAGATCAAGAATTGTAATTACATGCCCCTGTTGAACAGGAGCTGAAAAATTAGGCCTTAGGCACTGGTGCTGGTGCCACAACACTGCAACCCCTCACAGACACTCTAGTTGGAACGCAGGAACGAGCCCTGCTGCAAAGTATTGCATCAAAAATTGTAATTACACGCCCCTGTTAGACAGGGGCAGAAAAATTGGGCCTTAGGCACTGGTGCTGGTGCCACAACACTGCAACCCCTCACAGACACTCTAGTTGGAACGCAGGAACGAGCCCTGCTGCAAAGTATTGCATCAAAAATTGTAATTACACGCCCCTGTTAAACAGGGGCAGAAAAATTGGGCCTTAGGCACTGGTGCTGGTGCCACAACACTGCAACCCCTCACAGACACTCTAGTTGGAACGCAGGAACGAGCCCTGCTGCAAAGTATTGCATCAAAAATTGTAATTACACGCCCCTGTTAGACAGGGGCAGAAAAATTGGGCCTTAGGCACTGGTGCTGGTGCCACAACACTGCAACCCCTCACAGACACTCTAGTTGGAACGCAGGAACGAGCCCTGCTGCAAAGTATTACATCAAAAATTGTAATTACACGCCCCTGTTAAACAGGGGCTGAAAAATTGTGCCTTAGGCACTGGTGGTGGCGCCCAGAACCAAAAATGTTCTTACAAGCTATCAGCGTGATGATTGAGGAGGAAGAGGATAATTACTCAGGGATAGTCACTCAGCATCAGCATAGGCAGTCTTTGAAGGGATCTGAGATTTCAAAAAAAATTATTCGGTTACATCAGCATCAGGTGCTTGGTAGCTGGTGGTGATCCAAGACTGATTCATTTTTATGAAGGTCAGCCGATCGACCGAGTCGGTGGACAGACGCACCCTGTGATCGGTTACCACGCCTCCAGCAGCACTGAATGTGCGTTCCGAAAGAACGCTGGATGCAGGACAGGCCAGTAGCTCAATTGCATACTGTGCAAGCTCTGGCCAGTGATCCATCCTCAAGACCCAGTAACCCAGAGGATTTTCGGTGGGAAAGGTGTCCAAGTCTGATCTTGCCCCTAGGTATTCCTGCACCATGTAAAACAGACGCTGGCGATGGTTGCTGGAACCGATCATACCTTGGGGCTGCGGACCAAAAAATTGTCTGAACGCATCGGTCAGACGGCCACCTTCTCCACCGCTCCTTCTTTGACTGACCGAAGCCTCAGCAACACGTTGTCCAGAAACAGGAGTTTGTAACCTCCCAGTCTCTGGGAACGCATTGCACAGACCTTTCTGCAAGGCCTCCCGAAGATGTTTCATCCTCTGCTCCCTCTGCGATGGCAAGATAAGGTCCGCAACCTTACCCTTGTAACGTGGATCAAGGAGGGTTGCCAGCCAGTATTGGTCATTCTCCTTGATACCACGAATACGAGGATCCTTACGCAGGCTTTGCAGGATCAGGGAGGCCATGCAGTGTAGGTTTGCTGAGGCATTCGGTCCGGAGTCCTCTGGGTCACTAAGGACAACAACGTCCGCAGCCACCTCCTCCCAGCCACGTACAAGTCCATGTGTTTCTTGGGACTGATCCCTTAAAGACTGCTGCTGATGCTGAGTGCCAGGCTCCACCTCCATACTGACACAATCTTCCTCCTCCTCCTCCTCCTCCTCCTCGTCCTCTTCCTGTGTGATCGGCAGGCACGCAGGAACACTGTCTGGATAAAGGGGGCCTTGAGAGCTAAGGAAGTCCTCCTCTTCCTGCCTCTGTTCTGCCTCAAGTGCCCTGTCCATTATTCCACGCAGCGTGTGCTCCAACAGGTGGACAAGGGGGACAGTGTCACTGATGCATGCACTGTCACTGCTCACCATCCTCGTGGCCTCCTCGAATGGTGACAGGACAGTGCATGCATCCCTGATCATGGCCCACTGGCGTGGGGAAAAAAAACCAAGCTCCCCTGACCCTGTCCTGGTGCCATAGTCGCACAGGTACTCATTGATGGCCCTCTGCTTCGTGTGCAGCCGCTGCAGCATGGCCAACGTTGAGTTCCACCTGGTGGGCATGTCACAGATTAGGCGGTTCTTGGGCAGGTTAAACTCCTTTTGGAGGTCCGTCACAGACTTTCCTGGCCTGCCTCAGGACATCCTGTAAGCCCGGGTACCTGCCCAAGAACCGCTGCACCACCAAGTTAAGGACGTGAGCCAAACAGGGCACATGGGTCATTTGTCCCTGTCGGAGGGCAGAGAGGAGGTTGGTGCCATTGTCGCAAACCACCATTCCTGCCTTAAGTTGGCGTGGCGTCAACCACCTCTGAACCTGCCCCTGCAGAGCTGACAGAACCTCTGCCCCAGTGTGGCTCCTGTCCCCCAAGCACACCAGCTCAAGCACCGCATGGCATCTTTTGGCCTGCGTACTTGCGTAGCCCCTTGAACGACTACGGAGCACTGCTGGTTCCGAGGAAGAGGCCATGGAGGAAGAAGAAGAGGAGGGGGTGGAGGAGAGAGGTGTGTCACAATCAGCATTTTGGAGGCGTGGTGGCGGAACAACCTCCAACACTACTGCACCTTGTCCTGCATCCTTCCCAGCTGCCAGCAGAGTCACCCAATGCGCCGTGAAACTTAGGTAACGTCCCTGTCCATGCCTGCTGGACCATGAGTCAGCGGTAATATGCACCTTACCACTGACCGCCCTGTCCAGCGAGGCATGGACATTGCCTTCCACATGCCGGTAGAGAGCCGGAATCGCCTTCCGTGAGAAAAAGTGGCGTTTGGGTACCTGCCACTGAGGAACCGCACATTCCACAAACTCACGGAAGGGGGCAGAGTCTACCAACTGAAAAGGCAGCAGTTGAAGTGCTAGCAATTTTGCCAAGCTAGCATTCAACCGCTGGGCATGTGGATGGCTGGGAGCAAACTTCTTTCGGCGGTGCAGCAGCTGGGGCAGGGAAATTTGCCTGGTACAATCTGACGTCGGTGTACCAAAAGCAGATTGCCCACAAGTACTTGGCTGTGACACACCTAATTCTACACCTTCATTCCTCTCACTGCAGGTCTCAGAGAGGACTGGAGGTCTAGTGGGGTTGGAAATCTCAGCTGATGAGGAGCAAGGAGAGATCCTCTTTGTTCTTTGGTGTGGGTCTTTTAGATACGCTTGCCAAGCATGTGGTACCCAAGCGGGAGATGTTTTGGCCACGCGAGATACGCTTGAGACATATGTTGCAAATAGCAGCGGTGCGATCTGATGCACTGGTCTCAAAAAAGGCCCACACCAAAGAACTTTTTGAATAATGCGCAGAGACTGCAGCGCCCTGCACATGTGGAGCTTTGGGGTGTGATGCAGTCAATGTGCTGCCCTTAGGCTGGCCCCTGGAGGGCATCCTGCCTCGTTGGTGATGTGCCGCCTCCTCCTCCTCCTCCTCCTCCTCCTCTCTCCTATCAGGCACCCACGTTGAGTCAGTGACCTCATCATCCCCTCCCTCCTCATCACTGGAGCAAACCTGGCAGTATGCTGCAGCAGGGGGAGCATGACTGCCAGATTGCTGTCCTTCTTGGGCACCCCCTCTGTCCGTGCTCATGTTACTGCCTTCATCGAGCTCAGTATCATCATCAGAGCCTTCCAAACGCTGGGCATCCTCCTGGAGCATGTACCCAACACTGTGGTCAAACAGTTCGAGGGAATCCTCAGGAGGACATGGTGGAGCTAGGGAAGGAGTCACTGATGACATTGAGCTGAGGGAAGAGGCCGCTGCTTTGCCAGACAAAGCACCCTGGGTGAGAGAGGATGAGGAGGATGAGGACGGCTTGGTCATCCACTCGACCAAGTCTTCCGCATGTTGCGGCTCAACACGGCCAGCTGCCGAAAAAAAGGCCAAGCGTGTCCCATGGCCACGTGCTGATGAGGATGCACCGTCTCCACGACCAGCACTAGACACAGAGCCTGCTTGCCCTCTCTTATTGGCTTGTGACTGTCTGCCTCTCCTTCTTGGCCTTCCAGACATACTAATTGCCTGTAGCTGCACTAAGCTTTTCTTCAGGTAGCTTTATATACTGTAACCAGACAAGCCTGCCTGTCAGTAGGAAGATAACAGGAACGGATCTAGCTGAACACTGTGAGCAGGACGCACTGTACTAAATGTAAATAGTCTAGCTGCCTGACCGTGGTACTAATAGGATCAAATAGAACACCAGTAATTTTCTTCAGGTAGCTTTATATACTGTAACCAGACAAGCCTGCCTGTCAGTAGGAAGATAACAGGAACGGATCTAGTTGAACACTGTGAGCAGGACGCACTGTACTAAATGTAAATAGTCTAGCTGCCTGACCGTGGTACTAATAGGATCAAATAGAACACCTGTAATTTTCTTCAGGTAGCTTTATATACTGTAACCAGACAAGCCTGCCTGTCAGTAGGAAGATAACAGGAACGAATCTAGCTGAACACTGTGAGCAGGACGCACTGTACTAAATGTAAATAGTCTAGCTGCCTGACCGTGGTACTAATTAGGATCAAATAGAACACCTGTAATTTTCTTCAGGTAGCTTTATATACTGTAACCAGACAAGCCTGCCTGTCAGTAGGAAGATAACAGGAACGGATCTAGCTGAACACTGTGAGCAGGACGCACTGTACTAAATGTAAATAGTCTAGCTGCCTGACTGTGGTACTAATAGGATCAAATAGAACACCTGTAATTTTCTTCAGGTAGCTTTATATACTGTAACCAGACAAGCCTGCCTGTCAGTAGGTAGATAACAGGAACGGATCTAGCTGAACACTGTGAGCAGGACGCACTGTACTAAATGTAAATAGTCTAGCTGCCTGACCGTGGTACTAATAGGATCAAATAGAACACCTGTAATTTTCTTCAGGTAGCTTTATATACTGTAACCAGACAAGCCTGCCTGTCAGTAGGAAGATAACAGGAACGGATCTAGCTGAACACTGTGAGCAGGACGCACTGTACTAAATGTAAATAGTCTAGCTGCCTGACCGTGGTACTAATAGGATCAAATAGAACCCTTGTAATTTTCTTCAGGTAGCTTTATATACTGTAACCAGACAAGCCTGCCTGTCAGTAGGAAGATAACAGGAACGGATCTAGCTGAACACTGTGAGCAGGACGCACTGTACTAAATGTAAATAGTCTAGCTGCCTGACCGTGGTACTAATAGGATCAAATAGAACACCTGTAATTTTCTTCAGGTAGCTTTATATACTGTAACCAGACAAGCCTGCCTGTCAGTAGGAAGATAACAGGAACGGATCTAGCTGAACACTGTGTGCAGGACGCACTGCACTAAATGTAAATAGTCTAGAAGATAACAGGAACGGATCTAGCTGAACACTGTGAGCAGGACGCACTGCACTAAATGTAAATAGTCTAGAAGATAACAGGAACGGATCTAGCTGAACACTGTGAGCAGGACGCACTGCACTAAATGTAAATAGTCTAGAAGATAACAGGAACGGATCTAGCTGAACACTGTGAGCAGGACGCACTGCACTAAATGTAAATAGTCTAGAAGATAACAGGAACGGATCTAGCTAAACTGAATACAGTGTATATATATATATGCAACACCTGGGATGCATATATATACACAATACACTGTAAGTGCAGCTAACTGACTGACTGTTCTGCCTAATCTATCTAACTCAAATCAAATGACACGGTCTCTCTCTCTCTCTATCTCTCAGCACACCGGAACACACACTACACAGGGCTGCCGTGCAGGCGGCCTTATATAGTGTGGGGTGTGTACTAAATCCCCTGAGCCATAATTGGCCAAAGCCTCCTTGGCTTTGGCCAATTACGGCTCTCTGTTCAGGCGGCGCTGTGATTGGCCAAGCATGCGGGTCATAGTGCATGCTTGGCCAATCATCAGCCAGCAATGCACTGCGATGCCGCAGTGAATTATGGGCCGTGACGCGCCACACGAATTTGGCGCGAAGCGGCCCATATCGTTCGCAATTCAGCGAACGACCGAACAGCCGATGTTCGAGTCGAACATGGGTTTGACTCGAACACGAAGCTCATCCCTAGCGTATAGCTTTAAATCCACGTTAAGAAGGGATATGGGGCGATAGTTGGGGACTAATGTGGGGTCTTTGCCCTGTTTTGGAATAAGTGTGATATGTGCTTCCATTAAATCTTTGTGGGCAGTCGAGATTGTTGTGAGGTCATTAAGTGCTTTTGTTAAGTGTGGTACAAGAATATTCGGGAATGATTTGTAGTAGGCTGTCGTGAGACCGTCCGGTCCTGGGCTCTTGCCTGTCTTCATTTGTTTTAAGGCCTCGAGGATTTCGTTTGGTGATATTGGAAGATCTAGTGTATGTGAGTCCTCAGGGGAGAGCGGGGTAGGGCCAAATTGTGTTAGGAAGTCAGTAAGTGTTTTTGTGCGATCGCCCGCTGTGCCTGTCATCTGAGTAGGTGAAAGGTTGTATAATTTCGTAAAATAATGAACGAATTGCGCCAAAATTCCTTCATTGGTGACCACTGCCTCTCCATTGGGGTTGATGAGCTTGTGGACTGTACGAGAGGCTTTCTTGGTTTGAATGGCTCTCACCAGAAGTTTACCGGCCCTATTGCCGAATTCGTAGTAAAGTTTTTGTGACAGTGCGAATTTGCGTTTAATCGTTGCAGTCAGTGTTTCTAAGAGTTCCTCTCTAGCCTTGGAGAGGTCTTCCATTGACGCGATAGATTGGGAGGCCTTATGTGTCTGTTCTAGGGCGCAGATACGGGTCGTTAGCTCCTCAATGCGGGTGTTTGTAAGTTTGTTTCGGTGTGCAGCTATGGCCATTAGTTCTCCGCGGATGACACATTTGTGTGCCGCCCATGTGACTGTAGGCAATATGTCAGGAGTAGAGTTTTCTTGAAAAAAGTTTGAGAGGCAGGTGGTCAGTCTTTGAACGTACGTCTCGTCTGTCAATAAGGAGCTGTCTAGTCACCAAATGCGCGCCTGTATGTTGGATAAGCCCCAACGCAAGGTCATGGAGATGGGGTTGTGGTCTGAGAGTATGGCCGGTTCTATGGTAGCCGTAGAGAGGTGTGAGAGGGCAGCCTGCGAGAGAAAGAAGTGGTCAAGTCTAGAGTACTTATTGTGTGGAATAGAGAAGAAAGTAAAATCTTTTTCTTTGGGATGTAATGTACGCCAGGTATCGTGCAGAAGTAGATTGTGTAACTGTTGCTTGATCGACTTTAGTGCCCGGTAGGACATAGAGGAGGCCCCATTGGACGTGTCCAGAGAGGGGGTTAAGGGTATGTTGAAGTCGCCGCCCACAATGAGGGTCCCCGATTGAAAGTTGGACAGTTGTTGAAAGGTGTTTCAAAAGAAGGTGACTTGGCCAATGTTAGGAGCATAGATGTTGGCGATGGTGATATGTAATTGGTGCAAGGTGCCTTTGATGAAGAGAAATCGACCTAGTGGGTCAGTTTTTACATCAGAAATTTGGATTGGACAATGTTTAGAGATAAGTATCGAAACGCCTTTTGATTTTGCCTCCGGATTGGAGGAGTGAAAGGCCGTGGGGAAGAAGTGGTTTTTCAGTTTGGGGATAGAGTCCGTCCGGAAGTGTGTCTCCTGTATAAGTGCAATATGCGTTTTGGCTCGTTGTAGAGAATGAAGGAGTTGGGACCATTTTTCGGGCACGTTGAGTCCTCGTATGTTTATGGAGAGCAGTTTGAGGGAGTGTAGCTGTGTCTGAGACAAGTCCATGGGGACACTAGTATTCTGCGGTCCTGTCATTGGCAGATGGAAGGAAAGGTCAAAGGGGGGCACGGAATGAAGGGGAGGTGGAATCCGGTAAGCCGGAGAGGGGTGTGGTTTTGGGGGTGTATGTATCTGGGTAAAGGCCGAAGAGGTGTGGGACTATGAGTCCGACAACCTCGGATGTCTGCAATCGGCGTGGGACGGGACGCGAGCAGTGAGGGAGCCCCAACAGGGGTGACTACACCACTGTTCGATCCCGTGTGGGGGTTAACCAAGAGCCCTGGCAGAGAGGGAAAAATTAGGAGTGGTATGCAGCGGTCGGGAAGTGAGCCGCCACCACAGGGAGGCGTGTAGAGGTTTAGTAGGAGGTGTTAGTTATGCATTGTCCGGAGGGGACCAAAAACTGTCCTAATGGGGGAGTATTGTAGTGGGGCAATATGAAGGGAGTAGGGCGGAGCGTGTGGAAGAGTATGGTCATGGCAGCTGCGGAGGCCTGTAAAGATAAAGTGCAAGGAGAGAGTACCCATCTAAGCCTGTTGGAGGGAGTACTCTAGTGGTTCAGACCCCAGTCCCGGGACATTCGTCATTCCCGGGGTAGGGGGGGGGGGGTATTGGTAAACATAGGAGGTAGAGACTTGCTGCATTCGAGACATATAGTAGGGTATGCTATCATGTCTAGAAGGTGTATAAACAATTGTCTTAACAAAACATATCTAACTGCCAGAACTAAGCAATACGAGATTGGTAATTAAGAATGAGCAACTAGCAGATAAGATAAACAATTAATTTGTGCATAGATAGGTAGAGTACGTAAAAACATAGGTGCAACAATGTTCTCTTGCGAGTACATTCAAGTATGGAGCTGGGACTGACACTCCGTCCTATGGCCTAGTCGATATGATGGCGGCCAGCTTGACCGGTCCCAGCAATGCAGGGCGAGGCGGCCGGTCAGCTAAGTGGAGTGGGAGTCCCAGGTCAAAAAGGTACGTAACAAAAAAAAAAAAAAATTAAAAAAAATAAAAAAGATTATATCAGTTATATGGTTGTACCAATGTTTGCAGTCTCCTAGGGTTACAGTTGTAATGCAGATATACTTGCGGGTAATGGAGACTGAAGACATGAGAGTGAAGGGCCAGTGCATCTCTCTGCTGGTCTGCGGTAGGAGGACAGATTGAGTGATGATCGTAGGCTCATAGAGAAGATAGGAGATCGAGTCCACTCAGAAAACAGTGACAGTTGGGCAATGTTCTTGCCTGTGTCTTGAGCCAGGTACCGGAGCAGACTGGTAGATATGTGCTGCAGTTGGAGTGCCCGTCTGTGCTGAGCCCGCTTCTAGGCTCGTGGCAGTCTCAATTCATCAGGCGATGGGGGTGGAAGAGGTGAGTTGCAGGCGGAAGCCCGTGTCACTGGTACGCTGAGACTCCCGGAAGTCCGCGTTGGGTAAGTCGCGCTGGAGTGAATCCGTTGTGTGGGGCGCGACAGGGAGGAGCTTGGAATGTGTCCCGATGAGGGCGGTCATCCTGAAGTGGTGTGTTGTGGGAGATGTAGTTTCCACTGCAGGGAGATGTTGCTGGGCAGAAGGGGGAGTGGGCGGGGATGCCAGTCGCTACAACCAGTGGATACAATCCGCGCCCAAAGTAGCATAGGTTAACTGGTTCAAGTAAGTAAAACAAGTTGAGAATGATTTGTAAAAGAAAATCTAATAACTGTCAGGCCAAAAGACAAAGTAATGGCAAAGAAAGAAAAAATTGCCAACGGGAAACAGTAGTGGCTGAAAGGCTCAGTGTGAGATTAACGGTCCCTGCGGGCCCTCCTAGATCTCGGTGACTCAATGGGGCTGCCAGCAGGGTACCCCGAACGATGGCCGGTAGGGTGCCTGATGGCAGACGGAGATCTCCTCCTGCGGTACCTTGATCCTTGTGTCTCCATCAGATCCGTAACAGGGGCAGCCTTTCCAGCTACTGTGTGGCGGAATGCAGCGTACCAGTTCGGTACCTCTATGAGGGGTATCCCCATCGCACCGCAGAAATGTGGTAAATCTTCAGGCACTTTCAATAGGGCTGTGCGACCCATCGTTGAGGCTGATAAGCAGAAAGGATATTTCCATTTATACGGGATCCCTTTGGAGCGGAGGGTGTCCAGGAGAGGTTTCAGGTCGCGACGGTGTTGCAGGGTGATGCCTGACAGATCCTGATAGATCTGTATTGTGTGTCCTTCATGCAGGATCTGTGTTCTGCCCCGCGCTTGTCAAAGAATCTCTTCCTTGACTGCGTAGTTGACGATACAGCATATGACATCCCGTGGTGGGTCAGTATCTCTCCCCTTGGGTCTCAAGGCTCTGTGGATTCTTTCCATAATGATCGCTGTTTGTGGTGGTCTGCCTAAAAGGTTATTGAAGAGGCTGGTGACTGCAGCGGGCATATTGTCTCCCTCGAATGATTCCGGCAGACCTCGTATCCGGAGATTGTGTCTTCTGCCTCTGTTATCGAGATCTTCTAAGTGGCGCTGCATGTCCCTCATCTGTAGTGTATGTGAGTCAATCTGGGTGGTAGCCTTGCACAGTGTTGTGCCGAGGCGATCTATAGTTTTTTCCGTGATGTGGACTCGGTCATTCAGTGAGCGTATGTCCAGTCTGAGTTCTGCGATGGCGGCAGAGAGCGTGTCTTTGATGTCGTTTGCGATCGTCCGTAGATCTTGCATATTGAGGGGAGGGTGTGGGGAGAGCTCAATGTCAGCTCCGGGTGCTCTGGGTTGTGACTGAGGAGACAGCGTTAGCTCCGTAGGAGATGAGGGCAGAGGTTGTGTGTGAGTCGGTCCGTGGCGGGAGGACGCCATGTTCCCTCTCTGGGAGCGGAACATCTCCGGGATATTGCGGCTTACCCCTCCGTTCGGTTCTCGGGGAGAGCGGGATCTGGACGCAGAAGAGTTTCGGGAAGCCGTTCCCATAGTTTGTGAGGAAGAAGGGGTCGATATTCCTCCGAAGTTAGTCAGGGTATCCCTGTGGTGGCAGGAGCTCTGAGATTAGGCATCCATCATCATGCCAGGTCAGGCCACGCCCCCTCCATACATGTATTCATATGTTGCATATATATATATATATATATATATATATATATATATATATATATATATATACACTGTATTCAGTTTAGCTAGATCCGTTCCTGTTATCTTCCTACTGACAGGCAGGCTTGTCTTGTTACAGTATTTACAGCTACCTGAAGAAAATTGCTGGTGTTCTTTTGATCCTATTAGTACCACAGTCAGGCAGCTAGACTATTTACAGTTAGTGTTGTGCGTCCTTCTCACAGTGTTCAGTTAAAGCTACAAGTTAGTTTAGTGTGAACTCTGCACAGTGTTCAGCTAAAACTACAAGTTAGTGTAGTGCACAGCTAAAGCTACAAGTTACAAGCTACAAGTATATGTTCAGCTAAAGCTACAAGTTAGGGTAGTGTGTCCTCTCCACAGTGTTTAGCTAAAGCTACACGTTAGTTTAGTGTGACCTCTGCACGGTGTTCAGATTAAGCTACAAGTTAGGGTAGTGCGTCCTCCTCACAGTGTTCAGCTAAAACTACAAGTTAAAGTAGTGAGACCTCTCCACAGTGTTCAGATAAAGCTACAAGTTAGTGTAGTGCATCCTCCTCACAGTGTTCAGCTAAAACTACAAGTTAGTGTAGTGAGACCTCTGCACAGTGTTCAGCTAAAGCTACAAGTTAGTGTAGTGCGTCCTGCTTACAGTGTTCAGCTAAAACTACAAGTTATGCCGCGTACACACGGTCGGACTTCCTGGCCTACTTGGTCCGGCACACTTTCTGACGGACTTTGTCCGCCAGGTGCGCCGGACTTAAAAACGGACGGACTCGCCCACACACGACCAGATTTTTGACGGACTTTCGCCGGAGTTACGGCGCACTTTCATAATGAACGGACTTGCCCACACATGGACAAGTCCGTTCATTTTGAACGTGACTCAGGTGCGACGGGACTAGAAAAGGATGCCAATCTTGTCGCTTTTATCGGCGAGATTGACACCTTGCTAGCCCCGTCGCGGGTCATACCAGGCCCTTAGGTCTGGTATGGATTATAAAGGGAACCCCCTACGCCGAAAAAACAGCGTGGGGTCCCCCCTAAAATCCATACCAGACCCCGATCCGAGCACTCAGCCTGGCCGGTCAGGAAAGGGGGTGGGGATGAGCGAGCGCCCCCCCTCCTGAACCGTACCAGGCCGCATGCCCTCAACATGGGGGTGGGTGCTTTGGAGGAGGGGGGAGCCCTGCGGGCCCCCCCCACCCCAAAGCACCTTGTCCCCATGTTGATGAGGACAGGGGCCTCTTCCCAACAACCCTGGCCGTTGGTTGTCGGGGTCTGCGTGCGGGGGGCTTATCAGAATCCGGGAGCCCCCTATAATAAGAGGGCCCCCAGATCCCGGCCCCCGACCCTATGTGAATGAGTATGGGGTACATGGTACCCCTACCCATTCACCTAGGGGAGAAGTGTAAATAATAAAACACTAGACAGGTTTTTAAAATATTTTATTAAACAGCTCCGGGGGGGGATCTTCCTCCGGCTTCGGGGGTCTTCTTCCGGCTTCGGGGGTCCCTCCGGTTCATCTTCTCCCGGTGTCTGGTTGGTTCTTCTCCGCTCTCTTCTCCCGGTGTTCCAGTTCTTTGGCCGGCTCCTCCGCTGTCTTCAGGTAGCTCTCTTGCCAGCAGAGGTCCGGACTTCTGGGCTTCTTGTCTTCTGGGCTTCTTGTCTTCTCTTCTCTTCTCCAGATGTTGGCACGACGGTCTCTCCGGCTGGACTGCTCTCTGAGGGCTGCGTTGTGACTTATATAGGCCGAGACCCCGCCCCCTTTTGATGTCACAGTCCCTGGGCATGCTGGGACTGTGACCTCTGCACAGTGTTCAGCTAAAGCTACAAGTTAGTGTAGTGCGTCCTGCTCACAGTGTTCAGCTAAAACTACAAGTTAGTAGATGGAATACGCTTACCAGAGCAGTTGGATTCTACTGCCATGAGCATAGAATCAATGGAGCTTAGTGCCACCCAGGGCGAAGTGGTGAAATGTTGGAGGCAAGGGTAGAGCCTCTACCGGACCGGGACGTCCTCTCTCTCTCAGCAGGAGCGGAGCCGGAAATGGGTTCGGGAAAACGTGGTAGTTTCTCAGTTCTCCAGAGTATGTGGAAAGAAGAAGAAATGCTCCCACATAGTATAACTTCTGGGTGTTTTTTATTTTTAAAAAACCACGATACATATAAAAATTGTGATCACAAAGATAAAATGACAAGCAGTGTATGGGGTCTGTAAAAAGCCGCCCTACGCGTTTCGGTCCAATGACCTTCAACAGGGGCATGAAAGACCCCCATAACACTGCCCAAATTTATAAAGTACTATATGTCATCTATACTAGTCAAGACCAATAGGCTGTAAGTAAATGAACAACAATGGACACCATTGGACCCAGAACACATCACCTGTTGCAGTATGTCACACCCCCTGGGAGTATCCAATCAGTGGACCTGTAGCATAAGGTTTGCCATGTCTCCTGGGCGAGTAGAAATGTAGCATTCTTCTATGTCCATATCCAAGCTTCTGGCTGTAATGGGCATCCTCGTGTGAAAAACCCGGGAACCCTGTTGAACGTGTGCGTGTGACGTCAGTGGCTGAAAGGTGCGGGCCGTGCAGGGGGGTTGCCTAGCAACTGTACACGCTGTGTCCCGGAAAGCCCGCGAACTCGGGAGGCGTGCCCGCACGGCCGTCACTTGAGGCAAAATGCCGGAAGTGTGCGGACCTTGCAGAGGGGTTGCCTAGCAACCCTGCACGCAACCACCCGAAAGCCCGCAAAGCCGGAGAACATGTCCGCGCGGCTTCACGTAATGCCGAGACGTCCATCGTGTGATGACTGACGTCATCCACACATGGACGCTCAGGGAGGGTTGCCGGGCAACTCAATCACGGGGTCGGGAATGTTTACAAGCCACCACATGACCCTGGATGTTCTGTCATGTGGTGACCAGCTGACCTTGGAGATGAGTTGCCAGGCAACAGGAGACACAGTGCTAGGAGAGTCCGCGATAATGCGGACGTGCCTGCACTGTGACCACCCATTCTTGGTGTAAAGAGTGCATCAGTGAGCTGGAAAGGATAACATTGTGAAAAGGGCGCCCTGACTAAGAACATGATGTCCCTAGAGGGGCAAAAAGAAGGGCATCAACAGAAAAAGTGAAAATGGAATAAGAATGGAATAAAAATCCCATTGTGAAGTATATGGATAAAATATATACTGGTAATAAAAAATGGCAATTATAATGTAAGAGTGAATAACACTGGGGTGAATGGGGTTGGACTTGCCCAACTCGCTAGACCCCGTGAAAATGAGCATAATAATAATAGTGGTATATGTCATGACCAGAAGTCAAGAATAAAGGTTTATGAATATGATGGGATGTGCGTAACTGTGATAAACAGTGCATGTATAATGAAGCACGTGAAAGGAAAAATGTATATGAAAATGTGAAAATTTATTAAATGGGGCAATTTAGGATAACTAAAGAATTGTGATGTAAAAGTGTACAGTGAGGTGAATATGTGAAAATGGTATATTATGAAAGATTGATAAACGAGTTCAGATCCCATTCTACATTGAGTCCAAATGGAAAGTAAGATCTGAGCTGGTGTATCCAGTAAGTCTCAAGCTTAGATACTCCGCGTAGGCGGGACTCCCCCCTGTGTTCATTTACACGTACAGTAAATGTTCTAATAGTTCTGCCCACGTATTGTTTCTTACATGGGCAGGTAATCAAATAAACCACGTATTGAGTGGTACAGGTGGCAAATTGTTTCATGTGATAAATACGTGAGGTGATGGTAGACCCAAAGGTATCCATTTTTCGTCCCCTTAACACATTATGTGCACATACATTACACCTACGGCATGGATAGTAGCCTTGGCATTGTTGGAAGAAGGAGATTTTCTTTGGGGGATCTATGATATTGGGAGCAATTTGTCCCTGTATAGAACGGGCCCCTCTGAATATAACTCCAGCGTTATCCGGTAATGCTGGGCCTAGGAATCTATCGCTCCTAAGAACTTTCCAGTGTTTTCTAAAAATAGCCCTTATTTCTTTGAACTGGGTGGAATATGTAGTGAAGAAAGACCATTTGGCTCTGGAATCAGAAGTGTCAGAGGGCCGTTCTGTAAGGGTCAAGTTCCTATCAATCTGTGACACTCGGTTGATCTCTGCATCAAGTTCTCCTACACTGTACCCCTTAGCTATAAATCTATCTTTCAAAATCTGAGATTGGGCATAATAATCGCTAATTTGAGAACAATTGCGATGCAATCGTAAAAACTGGCTGCGTGGCACGGACCGTAACCATTGGCTATGATGACAACTGTCAGACGGGATGTATCCGTTACGGTCCGTGGGTTTAAAATAAGTTTTAAACTCCAAGTGTCGATCTACCACCATAATTTCTAAATCTAAGAAATGGATGGAATGCAAGCTGGCCTCATAGCTCAAGGAGATACCGCGGTCGTTGGCATTCAAAAATGTCATAAAGGTATCCAACGACACTCGGTCTCCATGCCATAGGAGGAGGATGTCGTCAATGTACCTGACCCAGAGAGCCAACTCTGGCCTCTGGCAGGCATAGACGACATCCTCCTCCCATTGGGCCATAAAGAGGTTGGCCAGACTGGGGGCAAACTTAGCCCCCATGGCCACACCCTTTTGTTGTACATAAAACTGGTCCTGAAACCAGAAATAGTTGTGGCCGGTGGCGAACCGTAAGAGCTGCATAATAAAATTGCGCTGCAATATTGGTAAAGTGTGGTTTCTGGATAGATGTTTCTCAACCGCACTGAATCCCAGCAAGTGTGGTATACACGTATATAGCGCAGCCACATCGGCTGTGACCAAATACGTTCCCTCTTCCAGTTTAACCCTTTCCAGACGTTGGATAACATCCCTCGTGTCTTTGAGGTAAGAGGGAGTGGATTGGACCAACGGTTGAAGGAAAAAGTCAACGTATCTTCCTATCCTGGAAGTGACCGAGTCAATCCCGCTGACGATGGGTCTGCCAGGGGGATTGACTGGGTCCTTGTGGACCTTGGGGAGATAATATATTGCGGGGATCCGTGGCACCAAGGGCACTAAGTAGTTCTTCTCTTTTTTGTTGAGAATCCCCAAAGCATAGCCTTCGTTGACTAGTTCAACCAAGGCTCGTTTATAATCCTGGGTGGGATTAAAGTTTATGGGGGTGTAAGTGTCGCGGTCCCGAAGGATCTTTGACATTTCTCCAATGTAGTCCTGTTTGTTAAGGACTACAATGCCCCCACCTTTGTCGGAAGGTCTTATAATGAGATCTTTCCTATCACAGAGTTCTTTTAGCCCTATTTTAATTTGTGGATCAATGTGAGTCTTTCGGTTGGGTTTAGGAAGCTGGTCCAAATCTTGCAGGACCAGGTTCTTAAAAACCTGAAGAGATGGAGCTAGATTTCCAGGAGGGTTGAATAATGAGGGATTGGCTAGTCTCGAATGTGTGTATTCATTATTGCTGGAAATATTATTGGTTGTAAGAGAGGCAGAAGGTTGGCTCAGAAAGTGTCTCTGTATGCTTAGTTTTCTGGTGAATTTCAACACATCAATGAATGTACAGAATTTGTTTAAGGGTCTTGGAGGAACAAATTTAAGTCCTTTGTCTAAAACAGTTTTTTCAGCTTCAGTCAGATGGACAGTACTGAGATTAAAAATCCCCGCTCCTCTCCTATGGTTTTTAATTGGCAAAAAAAGATGGCCTCTGCTGCCACAGTAGAGAATGGGTCCCTCCCCATGGAGACTCAACAGACAATTAAACCTAAAGTAGACAGGAGATTAGTATATGAACCCCCCCAAAACTTTGGGGGAACATCAGGGCAAACATATCAAACTCCTAGACGCCCTTTAGATTCCAAACCTAACAACTTTAGGAACCCGGGCCCCCGAAATATTTATCCTCGTCCACCACCTCCAGTCTATCCTCCTCCCAGCCATAGGGGGGGTGGACCTAAAAATCGAGGTAGGGGTCACTGACGGGGACATCCAACTAACCCTCCTTACAGAGGAACCTCCGGGTACACGCCACATGGAGGGCAACATTGGGGAAGTAATCAAAGACCTAGATCATATAGTCGTGACTACCCCTATGAGACCCCGGTACATACCCAAAATCGCTATTTACCCTTACAAGAACACCCAACATCGGATACATACCATGAATCCTACCCTCAATATGATAGAGAGGAAGATGTCTATAATAGGTCACCATATAACTACAACCAAAGAGATTTAAACTTTGAATATGCATCGGGTTTTCAGAGGCCCATAGAACATCATGCCAATTACCAAGAAGGAAAAGAGGGACCAGAGGGGGGTGGAAGGCTAGAAGCAAAAAGAAAAAGAGTTTGAGAGGAGCGGGGATTTTTAATCTCAGTACTGTCCATCTGACTGAAGCTGAAAAAACTGTTTTAGACAAAGGACTTAAATTTGTTCCTCCAAGACCCTTAAACAAATTCTGTACATTCATTGATGTGTTGAAATTCACCAGAAAACTAAGCATACAGAGACACTTTCTGAGCCAACCTTCTGCCTCTCTTACAACCAATAATATTTCCAGCAATAATGAATACACACATTCGAGACTAGCCAATCCCTCATTATTCAACCCTCCTGGAAATCTAGCTCCATCTCTTCAGGTTTTTAAGAACCTGGTCCTGCAAGATTTGGACCAGCTTCCTAAACCCAACCGAAAGACTCACATTGATCCACAAATTAAAATAGGGCTAAAAGAACTCTGTGATAGGAAAGATCTCATTATAAGACCTTCCGACAAAGGTGGGGGCATTGTAGTCCTTAACAAACAGGACTACATTGGAGAAATGTCAAAGATCCTTCGGGACCGCGACACTTACACCCCCATAAACTTTAATCCCACCCAGAAATATAAACGAGCCTTGGTTGAACTAGTCAACGAAGGCTATGCTTTGGGGATTCTCAACAAAAAAGAGAAGAACTACTTAGTGCCCTTGGTGCCACAGATCCCCGCAATATATTATCTCCCCAAGGTCCACAAGGACCCAGTCAATCCCCCTGGCAGACCCATCGTCAGCGGGATTGACTCGGTCACTTCCAGGATAGGAAGATACGTTGACTTTTTCCTTCAACCGTTGGTCCAATCCACTCCCTCTTACCTCAAAGACACGAGGGATGTTATCCAACGTCTGGAAAGGGTTAAACTGGAAGAGGGAACGTATTTGGTCACAGCCGATGTGGCTGCGCTATATACGTGTATACCACACTTGCTGGGATTCAGTGCGGTTGAGAAACATCTATCCAGAAACCACACTTTACCAATATTGCAGCGCAATTTTATTATGCAGCTCTTATGGTTCGCCACCGGCCACAACTATTTCTGGTTTCAGGACCAGTTTTATGTACAACAAAAGGGTGTGGCCATGGGGGCTAAGTTTGCCCCCAGTCTGGCCAACCTCTTTATGGCCCAATGGGAGGAGGATGTCGTCTATGCCTGCCAGAGGCCAGAGTTGGCTCTCTGGGTCAGGTACATTGACGACATCCTCCTCCTATGGCACGGAGACCGAGTGTCGTTGGATACCTTTATGACATTTTTGAATGCCAACGACCGCGGTATCTCCTTGAGCTATGAGGCCAGCTTGCATTCCATCCATTTCTTAGATTTAGAAATTATGGTGGTAGATCGACACTTGGAGTTTAAAACTTATTTTAAACCCACGGACCGTAACGGATACATCCCGTCTGACAGTTGTCATCACAGCCAATGGTTACGGTCCGTGCCACGCAGCCAGTTTTTACGATTGCGTCGCAATTGTTCTCAAATTAGCGATTATTATGCCCAATTTCAGTTTTTGAAAGATAGATTTATAGCTAAGGGGTACAGTGTAGGAGAACTTGATGCAGAGATCAACCGAGTGTCACAGATTGATAGGAACTTGACCCTTACAGAACGGCCCTCTGACACTTCTGATTCCAGAGCCAAATGGTCTTTCTTCACTACATATTCCACCCAGTTCAAAGAAATAAGGGCTATTTTTAGAAAACACTGGAAAGTTCTTAGGAGCGATAGATTCCTAGGCCCAGCATTACCGGATAACGCTGGAGTTATATTCAGAGGGGCCCATTCTATACAGGGACAAATTGCTCCCAATATCATAGATCCCCCAAAGAAAATCTCCTTCTTCCAACAATGCCAAGGCTACTATCCATGCCGTAGGTGTAATGTATGTGCACATAATGTGTTAAGGGGACGAAAAATGGATACCTTTGGGTCTACCATCACCTCACGTATTTATCACATGAAACAATTTGCCACCTGTACCACTCAATACGTGGTTTATTTGATTACCTGCCCATGTAAGAAACAATACGTGGGCAGAACTATTAGAACATTTACTGTACGTGTAAATGAACACATTGCGGGTATAAAAGGTGGCAAGGATAAACACTCAGTACCCCGACATTACTTACTCCATCACAACAAGGACCCTACGGGCAGTACGTTTCAAGTGATAGATAAATTTGTTCCCCATTGGCGGGGGGAGTCCCGCCTACGCGGAGTATCTAAGCTTGAGACTTACTGGATACACCAGCTCAGATCTTACTTTCCATTTGGACTCAATGTAGAATGGGATCTGAACTCGTTTATCAATCTTTCATAATATACCATTTTCACATATTCACCTCACTGTACACTTTTACATCACAATTCTTTAGTTATCCTAAATTGCCCCATTTAATAAATTTTCACATTTTCATATACATTTTTCCTTTCACGTGCTTCATTATACATGCACTGTTTATCACAGTTACGCACATCCCATCATATTCATAAACCTTTATTCTTGACTTCTGGTCATGACATATACCACTATTATTATTATGCTCATTTTCACGGGGTCTAGCGAGTTGGGCAAGTCCAACCCCATTCACCCCAGTGTTATTCACTCTTACATTATAATTGCCATTTTTTATTACCAGTATATATTTTATCCATATACTTCACAATGGGATTTTTATTCCATTCTTATTCCATTTTCACTTTTTCTGTTGATGCCCTTCTTTTTGCCCCTCTAGGGACATCATGTTCTTAGTCAGGGCGCCCTTTTCACAATGTTATCCTTTCCAGCTCACTGATGCACTCTTTACACCAAGAATGGGTGGTCACAGTGCAGGCACGTCCGCATTATCGCGGACTCTCCTAGCACTGTGTCTCCTGTTGCCTGGCAACTCATCTCCAAGGTCAGCTGGTCACCACATGACAGAACATCCAGGGTCATGTGGTGGCTTGTAAACATTCCCGACCCCGTGATTGAGTTGCCCGGCAACCCTCCCTGAGCGTCCATGTGTGGATGACGTCAGTCATCACACGATGGACGTCTCGGCATTACGCGAAGCCGCGCGGACATGTTCTCCGGCTTTGCGGGCTTTCGGGTGGTTGCGTGCAGGGTTGCTAGGCAACCCCTCTGCAAGGTCCGCACACTTCCGGCATTTTGCCTCAAGTGACGGCCGTGCGGGCACGCCTCCCGAGTTCGCGGGCTTTCCGGGACACAGCGTGTACAGTTGCTAGGCAACCCCCCTGCACGGCCCGCACCTTTCAGCCACTGACGTCACACGCACACGTTCAACAGGGTTCCCGGGTTTTTCACACGAGGATGCCCATTACAGCCACAAGCTTAGATATGGACATAGAAGAATGCTACATTTCTACTCGCCCAGGAGACATGGCAAACCTTATGCTACAGGTCCACTGATTGGATACTCCCAGGGGGTGTGACATACTGCAACAGGTGATGTGTTCTGGGTCCAATGGTGTCCATTGTTGTTCATTTACTTACAGCCTATTGGTCTTGACTAGTATAGATGACATATAGTACTTTATAAATTTGGGCAGTGTTATGGGGGTCTTTCATGCCCCTGTTGAAGGTCATTGGACCGAAACGCGTAGGGCGGCTTTTTACAGACCCCATACACTGCTTGTCATTTTATCTTTGTGATCACAATTTTTATATGTATCGTGGTTTTTTAAAAATAAAAAACACCCAGAAGTTATACTATGTGGGAGCATTTCTTCTTCTTTCCACATACTCTGGAGAACTGAGAAACTACCACGTTTTCCCGAACCCATTTCCGGCTCCGCTCCTGCTGAGAGAGAGAGGACGTCCCGGTCCGGTAGAGGCTCTACCCTTGCCTCCAACATTTCACCACTTCGCCCTGGGTGGCACTAAGCTCCATTGATTCTATGCTCATGGCAGTAGAATCCAACTGCTCTGGTAAGCGTATTCCATCTACTCGCTTTAATTGATGATATATAAGCAGAAGGTTGGGAAGCAGACAGGATTGGTACACGGATCATCCATTCTTACTGTGGACTGTTTTGTTCCTTTGGACCACATATCTGCTCCTCCTAGGACATTACGTTTATATGCCCTTTTGAACTTTATTCATCATTTACACTTTTTGTGTGTGTTTTTAGCGCTGCAATTTATTTCTACATTTGTTTTCCCCTTTTTGTCACATGGTATTGTAGCAGCTATTTTTCATTTTTCACAATTTTTATTGTCTTTTGGGTAGCGCATTAACCATCCCCCTTCACAAAACTACAAGTTAGTGTAGTGCGACCTCTGCACAGTGTTCAGCTAAAACTACAAGTTAGTGTAGTGAGACCTCTGCACAGTGTTCAGCTAAAGCTACAAGTTAGTGTAGTGCGTCCTGCTCACAGTGTTCAGCTAAAACTACAAGTTAGTGTAGTGAGACCTCTGCACAGTGTTCAGCTAAAGCTACAAGTTAGTGTAGTGAGACCTCTGCACAGTGTTCAGCTAAAGCTACAAGTTAGTGTAGTACGACCTCTGCACAGTGTTCAGCTAAAACTAGAAGTTGGTGTAGTGAGACCTCTGCACAGTGTTCAGCTAAAGCTACAAGTTAGTGTAGTGCGTCCTGCTCACGGTGTTCAGCTAAAACTACAAGTTAGTTTAGTGAGACCTCTGCACAGTGTTTAGCTAAAGCTACAAGTTAGTGTAGTGCGTCCTGCTCACAGTGTTCAGCTAAAACTACAAGTTAGTGTAGTGAGACCTCTGCACAGTGTTCAGCTAAAGCTACAAGTTAGTGTAGTGAGACCTCTGCACAGTGTTCAGCTAAAACTACAAGTTAGTGTAGTGAGACCTCTGCACAGTGTTCAGCTAAAGCTACAAGTTAGTGTAGTGCGTCCTGCTCACGGTGTTCAGCTAAAACTACAAGTTAGTTTAGTGAGACCTCTGCACAGTGTTCAGCTAAAGCTACAAGTTAGTGTAGTGCGTCCTGCTCACAGTGTTCAGCTAAAGCTACAAGTTAGTGTAGTGAGACCTCTGCACAGTGTTCAGCTAAAGCTACAAGTTAGTGTAGTGAATCCTAATCACAGTGTTCAGCTAAAAGTACAAGTTAGTGTAGTGAGACCTCTGCACAGTGTTCAGCTAAAGCTACAAGTTAGTGTAGTGCGTTCTGCTCACAGTATTCAGCTAAAACTACAAGTTAGTGTAGTGAGACCTCGTACAGTGTTCAGCTAAAGCTACAAGTTAGTGTAGTGCGTCCTCTTCACAGTGTTCAGCTAAAACTACAAGTTAGTGTAGTGAGACCTCTGCACAGTGTTCAGCTAAAGCTACAAGTTAGTGTAGTGCGTCCTGCTCACGGTGTTCATCTAAAACTACAAGTTAGTGTAGTGAGACCTCTGCACAGTGTTCAGCTAAAGCTACAAGTTAGTGTAGTGCGTCCTGCTCACAGTGTTCAGCTAAAACTACAAGTTAGTGTAGTGCGACCTCTGCACAGTGTTCAGCTAAAACTACAAGTTGGTGTAGTGAGACCGCTGCACAGTGTTCAGCTAAAGCTACAAGTTAGTGTAGTGCATCCTCCTCACAGTGTTCAGCTAAAACTACAAGTTTGTGTAGTGAGACCTCTGCACAGTGTTCAGCTAAAGCTACAAGTTAGTGTAGTGCATCCTGCTCACAGTGTTCAGCTAAAACTACAAGTTAGTGTAGTGAGACCTCTGCACAGTGTTCAGCCAAAGCTACAAGTTAGTGTAGTGTGTCCTGCTCACAGTGTTCAGCTAAAACTACAAGTTAGTGTAGTGTGACCTCTGCACAGTGTTCAGCTAAAGCTACAAGTTAGTGTAGTGAGACCTCTGCACAGTGTTCAGCTAAAGCTACAAGTTAGTGTAGTGAATCCTAATCACAGTGTTCAGCTAAAACTACAAGTTAGTGTAGTGAGACCTCTGCACAGTGTTCAGCTAAAGCTACAAGTTAGTGTAGTGCATCCTGCTCACAGTGTTCAGCTAAAACTACAAGTTAGTGTAGTGAGACGTCGTACAGTGTTCAGCTAAAGCTACAAGTTAGTGTAGTGCGTCCTGCTCACAGTGTTCAGCTAAAACTACAAGTTAGTGTAGTGCGACCTCTGCACAGTGTTCAGCTAAAACTACAAGTTGGTGTAGTGAGACCTCTGCACAGTGTTCAGCTAAAGCTACAAGTTAGTGTAGTGTGTCCTGCTCACAGTGTTCAGCTAAAACTACAAGTTAGTGTAGTGAGACCTCTGCACAGTGTTCAGCTAAAGCTACAAGTTAGTGTAGTGCTTCCTCCTCACAGTGTTCAGCTAAAACTACAAGTTGGTGTAGTGAGACCTCTGCACAGTGTTCAGCTAAAGCTACAAGTTAGTGTAGTGCGACCTCTGCACAGTGTTCAGCTAAAACTACAAGTTGGTGTAGTGAGACCTCTGCAACAGTGTTCAGCTAAAGTTACAAGTTAGTGTAGTGCATCTTCCTCACAGTGTTCAGCTAAAACTACAAGTTAGTGTAGTGAGACCTCTGCACAGTGTTCAGCTAAAGCTACAAGTTAGTGTAGTGCGTCCTGCTCACAGTGTTCAGCTAAAACTACAAGTTAGTGTAGTGAGACCTCTGCACAGTGTTCAGCTAAAGCTACAAGTTAGTGTAGAGCGTCCTCCTCACAGTGTTCAGCTAAAACTACAAGTTAGTGTAGTGAGACCTCTGCACAGTGTTCAGCCAAAGCTACAAGTTAGTGTAGTGTGTCCTGCTCACAGTGTTCAGCTAAAACTACAAGTTAGTGTAGTGTGACCTCTGCACAGTGTTCAGCTAAAGCTACAAGTTAGTGTAGTGAGACCTCTGCACAGTGTTCAGCTAAAGCTACAAGTTAGTGTAGTGAATCCTAATCACAGTGTTCAGCTAAAACTACAAGTTAGTGTAGTGAGAGCTCTGACAGTGTTCAGCTAAAGCTACAAGTTAGTGTAGTGCGTCCTGCTCACAGTGTTCAGCTAAAACTACAAGTTAGTGTAGTGCGACCTCTGCACAGTGTTCAGCTAAAACTACAAGTTAGTGTAGTGAGACCTCTGCACAGTGTTCAGCTAAAGCTACAAGTTAGTGTAGAGCGTCCTCCTCACAGTGTTCAGCTAAAACTACAAGTTAGTGTAGTGAGACCTCTGCACAGTGTTCAGCTAAAGCTACAAGTTAGTGTAGTGTGTCCTGCTCACAGTGTTCAGCTAAAACTACAAGTTAGTGTAGTGAGACCTCTGCACAGTATTCAGCTAAAGCTACAAGTTAGTGTAGTGCTTCCTCCTCACAGTGTTCAGCTAAAACTACAAGTTGGTGTAGTGAGACCTCTGCACAGTGTTCAGCTAAAGCTACAAGTTAGTGTAGTGCATCCTCCTCACAGTGTTCAGCTAAAACTACAAGTTAGTGTAGTGAGACCTCTGCACAGTGTTCAGCTAAAACTACAAGTTGGTGTAGTGAGACCTCTGCACAGTGTTCAGCTAAAGTTACAAGTTAGTGTAGTGCGTCCTCCTCACAGTGTTCAGCTAAAACTACAAGTTAGTGTAGTGAGACCTCTGCACAGTGTTCAGCTAAAGCTACAAGTTAGTGTAGTGCGTCCTGCTCACAGTGTTCAGCTAAAACTACAAGTTAGTGTAGTGAGACCTCTGCACAGTGTTCAGCTAAAACTACAAGTTAGTGTAGTAAGAGCTCTGACAGTGTTCAGCTAAAGCTACAAGTTAGTGTAGTGCGTCCTGCTCACAGTGTTTAGCTAAAACTACAAGTTAGTGTAGTGAGACCTCTGCACAGTGTTCAGCTAAAGCTACAAGTAGGGATGAGCCAAACACCTCCCGGTTCGGTTCGCACCAGAACCTGCGAACGGACCGATAATTCGCACGAATGTTAGAACCCCATTGACGTCTATGGAACTCGAACGTTCAAAATCAAAAATGCTCATTTTAAAGGCTAATTTGCATGGTATTGTCCTAAAAAGGGTTTGGGGACCCGGGTCCTGCCTCAGGGGACATGTATCAATGCAAAAAAAACGTTTAAAAACGGCAGTTTTTTCGGGAGCAGTGATTTTAATGATGCTTAAAGTAAAAAAAAAAAAAAGTGAAATATTCCTTTAAAAATCGTACCTGGGGGATGTCTATAGTATGCCTGTAAAGTGGCGCGTGTTTCCCGTGCTTAGAACAGTCCCTGCACAAAATGTAATTTTTAAAGGAAAAAAAGTCATTTAAAACTGCTTGCGGCTTTAATGTAATGTCGGGTCCTGGCAATATGTATGAAAATCAGTGAGACAAACGGCATGGGTACCCCCCAGTCCATTACCAGGCCCTTTGGGTCTTGTATGGATATTAAGGGGAACCCCGCACCCAAATTAAAAAAGCAAACAGCAGTATACAGGCTCTGTACTCTGAACAGCAGTATACAGGCGGTGCAAACAAGACAGGTACTGTAGGTTTGTTGTTAAGTAGAATCTGTTTGTAATTTTGAACTGGTACATTTTTAACGTGATTAGCTCCAGTAAAAAAATCTATTTTAAGCTTTTTTGGAAAACATAGGGAAGGGTTATCACCCCTGTGACATTTGTTTTGCTGTCTGTGCTCCTCTTCAGAAGATTTCACCTCACTTTTTTTCCCAATGACAAATGTTTTTTGAAAATGTGGGTTTTTTTTGTGAAACAAGGATTGGTGATAAAGCATCAGTGAAAAGGAGAAATGTTTTTCCCATATTAACTCTTACAGGAGAGAATTTCCCTTCCTAGGGGTAGACTTCATCTCACTTCCTGTTGTCTCCTTCCGTTTGCAAGTAGGAGTTGTTTGTAAGTTGGATGTTTGAAAGTAGGGGCCTGCCCTATATACCCAGCAGAAATTTGGGCCTTAGGTGTTGTTGTGACCACAACACTGTAAGCCCTCACAGGGCCCTGCTGTGAAATATTAGATCAAGAATTGTAATTACATGCCCCTGTTGAACAAGGGCAGAAAAATTGGGCCTTTGGTGGTGGTGGTGGTGCTGGTGCCACAACACTGTAAGTCCTCACTCGCTCTTGGTGGGCGCAGAAACGGGCCCTGCTGTGAAATATTAGATCAAGAATTGTAATTACATGCCCCTGTTGAACAGGGGCTGAAAAATTGGGCCTTAGGCACTGGTGCTGGTGCCACAATACTGCAACCCCTCACAGATACTCTAGTTGGAAGGCAGGAACGAGCTCTGCTGCAAAGTATTGCATCAAAAATTGTAATTACACGCCCCTTGTTGTGGAAAATTTTATATTAATGTATTGTCATAAGTCTCCCAGTGTGTGTTCAATCACAGCCCGCTCTAAAGAGCTGACTGGGGCAGACCGACGCTGGTTGAGACCTGTTAGGTAGTGGAAAACTTCCTGGTGTTTGGAGAGAGGTGTTTGCGGAGAGAGGGCATGTCCGCCAGCAAAAGGGCCCCTGTGCAATGCACAGAACGATCGTCTGGTGGGGATGCGTTCACTCTGCAAAGACATTATCGGTTTAGCAGTGGTTTGCTCTTGTCACCCCTGGTATGCCTGATCAACATGTTTGGGGTGCCATGACATACACCTGCAGATAATATCCCATGCACGAGGAACTTTAGTCATCGTCCTTTAGTATATTGTATCATGTCCTGTAGTAATTGGTGTTTTTTTTGTCTTCTGTTGTTAAATTTTTATATGGTCACTTACATCCTGTGAGGTCATATCCGGTGAGGTCACAAGCTTTGTAAGAGGTGAGTTTGGCTGTTGGAGGCCGAACCCTCGAGCTTTGGGACTTCCTATTGATATGCTAATAAAGTGGCTCACTCAGACAGCTGAGGCAGGCTGGCTGAAGTGTCTTTTTTGGAACTGGAAGCATGAGGATGTGATTATTTGTGAGCATGGGGCACACACCAGAGGATGAGCTACACCAGAGGAAAGACATATGATCAAAAGGTGAGATGCATTTAAATCATTAGACAAAATTGTTATTATGATTAGAAACAGGAGATTTGGCTGTGTGCTCTGTGTGCAGCCAAATTTCTATATCACCCTTTTAAACAGGGGCTGAAAAATTGGGCCTTAGGTACTAGTGCTGGTGCCACAACACTGCAACGCCTCACAGATACTCTAGTTGGAACGCGGGATCGAGCCCTGCTGCAAAGTATTGCATCAAAAATTGTACTTAAATGCTCCTGTTAAACAGGGGCTGAAAAATTGGGCCTTAGGCACTGGTGGCGGCGCCCAGAACCAAAAATGTTCTTACAAGCTATCAGCGTGATCATTGAGGAGGAAGAGGATAATTACTCAGGATAGTCACTCAGCATCAGCATAGGCAGTCTTTGAAGGGATCTGAGATTTCAAAAAAAATTATTCGGTTACATCAGCATCAGGTGTTTGGTAGCTGGTGGTGATCCAAGACTGATTCATTTTCATGAAGGTCAGTCGATCGACCGAGTCGGTGGAAAGACGCACCCTGTGATCGGTTACAAAGCCTCCAGCAGCACTGAATGTGCTTCCGAAAGAACGCTGGATGCAGGACAGGCCAGTAGCTCAATTGCATACTGTGCAAGCTCTGGCCAGTGATCCATCCTCAAGACCCAGTAACCCAGAGGATTTTCTGTGGGAAAGGTGTCCAAGTCAGATCTTGCCCCTAGGTATTCCTGCACCATGTAAAACAGACGCTGGCGATGGTTGCTGGAACCGATCATACCTTGGGGCTGTGGACTAAAAAATTGTCTAAACGCATCGGTCAGACGGCCACCTTTTCCACCGCTCCTTCTTTGACTGACCGAAGCCTCAGCAACACGTTGTCCAGAAACAGGATTTTGTAACCTCCCAGTCTCTGGGAACGCGTTGCACAGACCTTTCTGCAAGGCCTCCCGAAGATGTTTCATCCTCTGCTCCCTCTGCGATGGCAAGATAAGGTCCGCAACCTTACCCTTGTAACGTGGATTAAGGAGGGTTGCCAGCCAGTATTGGTCCTTCTCCTTGATACCACGAATATGAGGATTTTTACGCAGACTTTGCAGGATCAGGGAGGCCATGCAGCATAGGTTTGCTGAGGCATTCGGTCCGGAGTTCTCTGGGTCACTAAGGACGACATGGTCCGCAGCCACCCCCTCCCAGCCACGTACAAGTCCATGTGTTTCTTGGGACTGATCCCTTAAAGACTGATGCTGATGCTGAGTGCCAGGCTCCACCTCCATACTGACACAATCCTCCTCCTCCTCATCCTCGTCCTCTTCCTGTGTGATCGGTGGGCATGCAGGAACACTGTCTGGATAAAGGGGGCCTTGAGAGCTAAGGAAGTCCTCCTCTTCCTGCCTCTGTTCTGCCTCATGTGCCCTGTCCATTATTCCACGCAGCATGTGCTCCAACAGGTGGACAAGGGGAACAGTGTCACTGATGCATGCACTGTCACTGCTCACCAACCTCGTGGCCTCCTCAAATGGTGACAGGACAGTGCATGCATCCCTTGTCATGGCCCACTGGCGTGGGGAAAAAAAACAAGCTCCCCTGACCCTGTCCTGGTGCCATAGTCACACAGGTACTCATTGATGGCCCTCTGCTGCGTGTGCAACCGCTGCAGCATGGCCAATGTTGAGTTCCACCTGGTGGGCATGTCACAGATTAGGCGGTTCTTGGGCAGGTTAAACTCCTTCTGGAGGTCTGCCAGCCAAGCACTGTCTTTATATGACCGGCGGAAATGCACACAGACTTTCCTGGCCTGCCTCAGGACATCCTGTAAGCCCAGGTACCTGCCCAAGAACCGCTGCACCGCCAAGTTAAGGACGTGAGCCAAACAGGGCACATGGGTCATTTGTCCCTGTCGGAGGGCAGAGAGGAGGTTGGTGCCATTGTCGCAAACCACCATTCCTGCCTTAAGTTGGCGTGGCGTCAACCACCTCTGAACCTGCCCCTGCAGAGCTGACAGAACCTCTGCCCCAGTGTGGCTCCTGTCCCCCAAGCACACCAGCTCAAGCACCGCATGGCATCTTTGGCCTGCATACTTGCGTAGCCCCTTGAACGGCTACGGAGCACCGCTGGTTCTGAGGACAAAGCACAGGAAGAGGCCATGGAGGAAGAAGAAGAGGAGGGGGTGGAGGAGAGAGGTGTGTCACAATCATTAGTAGTGGCATTTTGGAGGCATGGTGGCGGAACAACCTCCAACACTACTGCACCTTGTCCTGCATCCTTCCCAGCTGCCAGCAGAGTCACCCAATGCGCGGGGAAACTTAGGTAACGTCCCTGTCCATGCCTGCTGGACCATGAGTCAGCGGTAATATGCACCTTACCGCTGACCGCCCTGTCCACCGAGCCCAAGACATTGCCTTCCACATGCCGGTAGAGAGCCGGAATCACCTTCCGTGAGAAAAAGTGGCGGTTGGGTACCTGCCACTGAGGAACCGCACATTCCACAAACTCACTTAAGGGGGCAGAGTCTACCAACTGAAAAGGCAGCAGTTGAAGTGCTAGCAATTTTGCCAAGCTAGCATTCAACCGCTGGGCATTTGGATGGCTGGGAGCGAACTTCTTTCGGCGGTGCAGCAGCTGGGGAAGGGAAATTTGCCTGGGACAATCTGACGTCGGTGTACCGAAAGCAGATTGCCCACAAGTACTTGGCTGTGACACACCTAATTCTACACCTTTATTCCTCTCAGTGCAGGTCTCAGAGACGACTGAAGGTATAGTGGAGTTGGAGATCTCAGCTGATGAGGAGCAAGGAGAGGTCCTCTTTGTTCTTTGGTGTGGGTCTTTTAAATATGCTTGCCAACGAACTGCATGGCAGGTCAACATATGTTTGGTCAAGCATGTGGTGCCCAAGCGGGAGATGTTTTGGCCACGCGAGATACGCTTGAGACATATGTTGCAAATAGCAGTGGTGCGATCTGATGCACTTGTGTCAAAAAAGGCCCACACCAAAGAACTTTTTGAATAATGCACAGAGACTGCAGCGCCCTGCACATGCGAAGCTTTGGGGTGTGATGCAGTCAGTGTGCTGCCCTTAGGCTGGCCCCTGGAGGGCATCCTGCCTCGTTGGTGATGTGCCGCCTCCTCCTCCTCTCTCCTATCAGGCACCCATGTTGAGTCAGTGACCTCATCATCCCCTCCCTCCTCATCACTGGAGCAAACCTGGCAGTATGCTGCAGCAGGGGGAGCATGACTGCAAGATTGCTGTCCTTCTTGGGCACCCCTTCTGTCTGTGCTCACGTTACTGCCTTCATCTAGCTCAGTATCATCATCAGAGCCTTCCAAACGCTGGGCATCCTCCTGGAGCATGTACCCAACACTGTGGTCAAACAGTTCGAGGGACTCCTCAGGAGGACATGGTGGGGCTAGGGAAGGAGTCACTGATGACATTGAGCCGAGGGAAGAGGCCGCTGCTTTGCCAGACAAAGTACCCTGAGCATGGGTGAGAGAGGATGAGGAGGATGAGGACGGCTTGGTCATCCACTTGACCAAGTCTTCCGCATGTTGCGGCTCATCACGGCCAGCTGCCTAAAAAAAGGCCAAGCGTGTCCCACGGCCATATGCTGATGAGGATGCACCGTCTCCACGACCAGCACTGTTGCCTCTAGACACAGAGCCTGCTTGCCCTCTTTTATTGGCTTTTACTGTCTGCCTCTACTTGTTGGCCTTCCAGACATACTAATGGCCTGTAGATGCACTGGGATATATATATATATATATATATATATATATATATATATATATATATATATGTATGTACTGATACTGCAGCTAGCAAAATCAACTGCCTGCCTGTAGTATGAGAACACCACCAACCTTCTACAGGTAGCTTAAGCTGGACACTGTGCAGAGCTCACAAAAAACTAACTTGTAGCTTATTTAGCTGCCTGCGGTAGTGATAGGATCAGGAAAACACCACCAACCTTCTACAGGTAGCTTTAGGTGAACACTGTGCAGAGCTCGCCAAAAAATAACTTGTAGCTTATTTAGCTGCCTGCGGTAGTGATAGGATCAGGAAAACACCACCAACCTTCTACAGGTAGCTTTAGCTGAACACTGTGCAGAGGTCTCACTACACTAACTTGTAGCTTTAGCTGAACACTGTGCAGAGGTCTCACTACACTAACTTGTAGTTTTAGCTGAACACTGTGAGCAGGACGCACTACACTAACTTGTAGCTTTAGCTGAACACTGTGCAGAGGTCTCACTACACTAATTTGTAGTTTTAGCTGAGCGCTGTGAGCAGGACGCACTACACTAACTTGTAGCTTTAGCTGAACACTTTGCAGAGGTCTCACTACACTAACTTGTAGTTTTAGCTGAACACTGTGAGCAGGATGCACTACACTAACTTGTAGCTTTAGCTGAACACTGTGAGCAGGACGCACTACACTAACTTGTAGCTTTAGCTGAACATTGTGCAGAGGTCTTACTACACTAACTTGTAGTTTTAGCTGAACACTGTGAGCAGGACGCACTACACTAACTTGTAGCTTTAGCTGAACACTGTGCAGAGGTCTCACTACACTAACTTGTAGTTTTAGCTGAACACTGTGAGCAGGACACACTACACTAACTTGTAGCTTTAGCTGAACACTGTGAGCAGGACGCACTACACTAACTTGTAGCTTTAGCTGAACACTGAGCAGAGGTCTCACTAAACTAACTTGTAGTTTTAGCTGAACACTGTGAGCAGGACGCACTACACTAACTTGTAGCTTTAGCTGAACACTGTGAGCAGGACGCACTACACTAACTTGTAGCTTTAGCTGAACACTGTGAGCAGGACGCACTACACTAACTTGTAGCTTTAGCTGAACACTGTGCAGAGGTTTCACTACACTAACTTGTAGTTTTAGCTGAACACTGTGAGCAGGACGCACTACACTAACTTGAAGCTTTAGCTGAACACTGTGAGCAGGACGCATTACACTAACTTGTAGCTTTAGCTGAACACTGTGCAGAGGTCTCACTACACTAACTTGTAGTTTTAGCTGAACACTAGGGATGAGCTTTGAGTTCAATTTGGGGTGTTCGCGGCAAATTCGAATGCCGCGGAACACCCTTTAAAAGTCTATGGGAGAAATTAAAAAGTGCTAATTTTAAAGGCTTATATGCAAGTTATTGTCATAAAAAGTGTTTGGGGACCCGGGTCCTGCCCCAGGGGACATGGATCAATGCAAAAAAAAGTTTTAAAAACGGCCGTTTTTTCAGGAGCAGTGATTTTAATAATGCTTAAAGTCAAACAATAAAAGTGTAATATCCCTTGAAATTTCATAGCTGGGGGGTGTCTATAGTATGCCTGTAAAGGGGCGCATGTTTCCCGTGTTTAGAACAGTCTTACAGCAAAATTACATTTCGAAGGAAAAAAGCCATTTAAAACTACTCGCGGCTATTGCATTGCCGGTCCGACAATACACATAGAAGTTCATTGATAAAAACGGCATGGGAATTCCCCACAGGGGAACCCCGAGCCAAAATTTAAAAAAAAATGACGTGGGGGTCCCCCTAAATTCCATACCAGGCCCTTCAGGTCCAAAAAAAAAAAACGGCGTGGGTTCCCCCAAAAAATCCATACCAGACCCTTATCCGAGCATGCAACCTGGCAGGCCACAGGAAAAGAGGGGGGATGAGAGAGCGCCCCCTCTCCTGAACCATACCAGGCCACATGCCCTCAACATTGGAGGGTGCTTTGGGGTAGCCCCCCAAAACACCTTGTCCCCATAATGATGAGGAAAAAGGGCCTCATCCCCACAACCCTGGCCGGTGGTTGTGGGGGTCTGCGGGCAGGGGGCTTACCGGAATCTGGAAGCCCCCTTTAACAACGGGACCCCCAGATCCCGGCCCCCCCCTGTGTGAAATGGTAAGGGGGTACTTACCCCTACCATTTCACTAAAAAACTGTCAAAAATGTTAAAAATGACAAGAGACAGTTTTTGATAATTCCTTTATTTAAATGCTTCTTCTTTCTTCTATCTTCCTTCATCTTCTTCTTCTGGTTCTTCTGGCTCTTCTGGTTCTTCCTCCGGCGTTCTCGTCCAGAATCTCCTCCGCGGCGTCTTCTATCTTCTTCTCCTCGGGCCTCTCCGCACCCATGGCATGGGGGGAGGCTCCCGCTCTTCTCTTCATCTTCTTCTTTATCTTCTTCTTTTCTTCTCTTCTCTTCTTCATTTTCTTCTCCGGGCCGCTCCGCATCCATGTTGGCATGAAGGGAGGCTCCCGCTGTGTGACGGCGTCTCCTCGTCTGACGGTTCTTAAAAGAAGGGGGCGGGGCCACCCGGTGACCCCACCCCCCTCTGATGCACGGGAAATGACGGGACTTCCCTGTGGCATTCCCCGTGATGTCATAGGGAAGTCCCATCAAGTCACCGTGCGTCAGAGGGGGGCGGGGTCACTGGGTGGCCCCCCGTTATTTAAGAACCGTCAGACGAGGAGACGCCGTCACACAACGGCATGGATGCGGAGCGGCCCGGAGAAGAAAATGAAGAAGAGAAGAAAAGAAGAAGATGAAGAGAAGAGCAGGAGCCTCCCCCCATGCCATGGGTGCGGAGCGGCCCGAGGAGAAGAAGATAGAAGACGCCGCGGAGGAGATGCTGGAAAAGAACACCGGAGGAAGAACCAGAAGAGCCAGAAGAACCAGAAGAAGAGGAAGGAAGATAGAAGAAAGAAGAAAGAAGAAGCATTTAAATAAAGGAATTGTCAAAAACTGTCTCTTGTCATTTTTAACATTTTTGACAGTTTTTTAGTGAAATGTACCCCCTTGCCATTTCACACAGGGGGGGCGGGATCTGGGGGTCCCCTTGTTAAAGGGGGCTTCCAGATTCCGATAAGCCCCTCACCCGCAGACCCCCACAACCACCGGCCAGGGTTGTGGGGATGAGGCCCTTGTCCTCATCAACATGGGGACAAGGTGTTTTGGGGGGCTACTCCAAAGCACCCTCCCAATGTTGAGGGCATGTGGCCTGGTATGGTTCAGAAGGGGGGAGGCTCTCTCGTCCCCCCCTCTTTTCCTGTGGCCTGCCAGGTTGCGTGCTCGGATAAGGGTCTGGGGGGACCCCACGTCATTTTTTTTTTTTTTTGCGCGGGGTTCCCCTTAAAAATCCGTACCAAACCTGAAGGGTCTGGTATGGAATTTAGGGGGACCCCCACGTCATATTTTTTAAAAATTTTGGCCAGGGTTCCCCTTAATATCCATACCAGACCTGAAGGGCCTGGTATGGAATTTAGGGGGACCCCCACACATTTTTTTTTAAAATTTTGGTTCGGGGTTCCCCCGTGGGGAATTCCCATGCCGTTTTTATCAATGAACTTCTATGTGTATTGTCAGACCGGCAATGCAATAGCCGCGAGTAGTTTTAAATGGCTTTTTTCCTTCGAAATGTAATTTTGCTGTCAGACTGTTCTAAACACAGGAACCATGCGCCCCTTTACAGGCATACTATAGACACCCCCCAGCTATGAAATTTAAAGGGATATTACACTTTTATTGTTTGACTTTAAGCATTATTAAAATCACTGCTCCTGAAAAAAACGGCCGTTTTTAAAACTTTTTTTGCATTGATCCAGGTCCCCTGGGGCAGGACCCGGGTCCCCAAACACTTTTTATGACAATAACTTGCATATAAGCCTTTAAAATGAGCACTTTTGATTATTCATGTTCGTGTCCCATAGACTTTAACGGTGTTCGCGTGTTCGAACAAACTTTTTTCCTGTTCGCATGTTCTGGTGCGAACCGAACAGGGGGGTGTTCGGCTCATCCCTACTGAACACTGTAAGCAGGACGCACTACACTAACTTATAGCTTTAGCTGAACACTGTGAGCAGGACGCACTACACTAACTTGTAGCTTTAGCTGAACACTGTGCAGAGGTCTCACTACACTAACTTGTAGTTTTAGCTGAACACTGTGAGCAGGACGCACTACACTAACTTGTAGCTTTAGCTGAACACTGTGCAGAGGTCTCACTACACTAACTTGTAGTTTTAGCTGAACACTGAGCAGGACGCACTACACTAACTTGTAGCTTCAGCTGAACATTGTGCAGAGGTCTCACTACACTAACTTGTAGTTTTAGCTGAACACTGTGAGGAGGACGCACTACCCTAACTTGTAGCTTTAGCTGAACACTGTGCAGAGGTCACACTAAACTAACTTGTAGCTTTAGCTGAACACTGTGAGGAGGACGCACTACCCTAACTTGTAGCTTTAGCTGAACACTGTGCACTACACTAACTTGTAGTTTTAGCTGAACACTGTGCAGAGGTCACACTAAACTAACTTGTAGCTTTAACAGAACACTGTGAGGAGGATGCACAACACTAACTGTAAATAGTCTAGCTGCCTGACTGTGGTACTAATAGGATCAAAAGAACACCAGCAATTTTCTTCAGGTAGCTGTAAATACTGTAACAAGACAAGCCTGCCTGTCAGTAGGAAGATAACAGGAACGAATCTAGCTAAACTGAATACAGTGTATATATATATATGTGCAACACCTGGGATGCATATATATACACAATACACTATACACACACAGGGCCGCCGTGCAGGCGGCCTTATATAGTGTGGGGCGTGTTCTAAACCCCCTAAACCATAATTGGCCAAAGCCACCCTGGCTTTGGCCAATTACAGCTCTCTCTACCGACGGCGCTGCGATTGGCCAAGCATGCGGGTCATAGTGAATTATGGTCCGTGACGCGCCACACGAATTTGGCGCGAACGGCCCATATCGTTCGAAATTTGGCGAATGAGCGAACAGCCGATGTTCGAGTCGAATATGGGTTAGACTCGAACACGAAGCTCATCCCTAGCTACAAGTTAGTGTAGTGCGTCCTGCTCACAGTGTTCAGCTAAAACTACAAGTTAGTGTAGTGAGACCTCTGCACCGTGTTCAGCTAAAGCTACAAGTTAGTGTAGTGCGTCCTGCTCACAGTGTTCAGCTAAAAATACAAGTTAGTGTAGTGTGACCTCTGCACAGTGTTCAGCTAAAACTACAAGTTAGTGTAGTGAGACCTCTGCACAGTGTTCAGCTAAAGCTACAAGTTAGTGCAGTGCGTCCAGCTCACAGTGTTCAGCTAAAACTACAAGTTAGTGTAGTGCGACCGCTGCACAGTGTTCACCTAAAGCTATCTGTAGAAGGTTGGTGGTGTTTTCCTGATCCTATCACTACCTCAGGCAGCTAAATAAGCTACAAGTTATTTTTTGGCGAGCTCTGCACAGTGTTTACCTAAAGCTACCTGTAGAAGGTTGGTGGTGTTTTCCTGTTCCTATCACTACCGCAGGCAGCTAAATAAGCTACAAGTTAGTATAGTGTGAGCTCTGCACAGTGTTCACCTAAAGCAACCTGTAGAAGGTTGGTGGTGTTTTCCTGATCCTATCACTACCGCAGGCAGCTAAATAAGCTACAAGTTATTTTTTGGCGAGCTCTGCAGTGTTCACCTAAAGCTACCTGTAGAAGGTTGGTGGTGTTTTCCTGATCCTATCACTACCGCAGGCAGCTAAATAAGCTACAAGTTAGTTTTTTGCAAGCTCTGCACAGTGTTCAGCTAAAGCTACCTGTAGAAGGTTGGTGGTGTTCTCATACTACAGGCAGGCAGTTGATTTTGCTAGCTGCAGTATCAGTATACATATATATCTATATATATATATCTATATATAGATATATATCTATATATATATATATATATCTATATATCTATATATATATATCTATATATATATATATATATAGATATATATATATATATATATATATATCCCAGCTTAGTGCAGCTACAGGCCATTAGTATGTCTGGAAGGCCAACAAGTAGAGGCAGACAGTCACAAGCCAATAAAAGAGAGCAAGCAGGCTCTGTGTCTAGAGGCAACAGTGCTGGTCGTGGAGACGGTGCATCCCCATCAGTGCGTGGCCGTGGGACACGCTTGGTCTTTTTTTCGGCAGCTGGCCGTGTTCAGCCGCAACATGCGGAAGACTTGGTCGAGTGGATGACCAAGCCGTCCTCATCCTCCTCATCCTCTCTCACCCATGCTCAGGGTACTTTGTCTGGCAAAGCAGCGGCCTCTTCCCTCAGCTCAATGTCATCAGTGACTCCTTCTTTATCCCCACCATGTCCTCCTGAGGAGTCCCTCAAACTGTTTGACCACAGTGTTGGGTACATGCTCCAGGACGATGCCCAGCGTTTGGAAGGCTCTGATGATGATATTGAGCTAGATGAAGGCAGTAACGTGAGCACGGACAGAGGGGGTGACCAAGAAGGACAGCAATCTGGCAGTCATGCTCCCCCTGCTGCAGCATAGTGCCAGGTTTGCTCCAGTGATGAGGAGGGAGGGGATGATGAGGTCACTGACTCAACGTGGGTGCCTGATAGGAGGGAGGAGGAGGAGGAGGAGGCGGCACATCACCAACAAGGCAGGATGCCCTCCAGGGGCCAGCCTAAGGGCAGCACACTGACTGCATCACACCCCAAAGCTCCACATGTGCAGGGCGCTGCAGTCTCTGCGCGTTATTCAAAAAGTTCTTTGGTGTGGGCCTTTTTTGAGACGAGTGCATCAGATCGCATCGCTGCTATTTGCAACATATGTCTCAAGCGTATCTCGCATGGCCAAAACATCTCCCGCTTGGGCACCACATGCTTGACCAGACATATGTTGACCTGCCATGCAGTTCGTTGGCAAGCGTATTTAAAAGAACCACACCAAAGAACAAAGAGGACCTCTCCTTGCTCCTCATCAGCTGAGATCTTCAACCCCACTATACCTTCAGTCCTCTCTGAGACCTGCACTGAGAGGAATGAAGGTATAGAATTAGGTGTGTCACAGCCAAGTACTTGTGGGCAATCTGCTTTCGGTACACAAGTTCACTCCCAGCCATCCACATGCCCAGCGGTTGAATGCTAGCTTGGCAAAATTGCTAGCACTTCAACTGCTGCCTTTTCAGTTGGTAGACTCTGTCCCCTTCCGTGAGTTTGTGGAATGTGCAGTACCTCAGTGGCAGGTACCCAAACGCCACTTTTTCTCACAGGAGGCGATTCCAGCTCTCTACCGGCATGTGGAAGGCAATGTCTTGGCCTCGCTGGACAGAGCGGTCAGGGGTAAGGTGCATATTACCACTGACTCATGGTCCAGCAGGCATGGACAGGGACGTTACCTAATTTTCACCGCGCATTGGGTGACTCTGCTAGCAGCTGGGAAGGATGCAGGACATGGTGCAGTAGTGTTGGAGGTTGTTCCGCCACCACGCCTCCAAAATGCCACTACTAATGATTGTGACACACCTCTCTCCTCCACCCCCTCCTCTTCTTCTTCCTCCATGGCCTCTTCCTGTGCTTTGTCCTCGGAACCAGCGGTGCTCCGTAGCTGTTCAAGTGGCTACGCAAGTATGCAGGCCAAAAGATGCCATGCGGTGCTTGAGCTGGTGTGCTTGGGGGACAGGAACCACACTGGGGCAGAGGTTCTGTCAGCTCTGCAGGGACAGGTTCAGAGGTGGTTTACGCCACGCCAACTTAAGGCAGGAATGGTGGTTTGCGACAATGGCACCAACCTCCTCTCTGCCCTCCGACAGGGACAAATGACCCATGTGCCCTGTTTGGCTCACGTCCTTAACTTGGTGGTGCAGCGGTTCTTGGGCAGGTATCCGGGCTTACACGATCTCCTGAGGCAGGCCAGGAAAGTCTGTGTGCATTTCCGCCGGTCATATAATGCCAGTGCTCGGCTGGCAGACCTCCAAAAGGAGTTTAACCTGCCCAAGAACCGCCTAATCTGTGACATGCCCACCAAGTGAAACTCAACGTTGGCCATGCTGCAGCACCTGCACATGCAGCAGAGGGCCATCAATGAGTACCTGTGCGACTATGGCACCAGGACAGGGTCAGGGGAGCTTGTTTTTTTTCCCCACGCCAGTGGGCCATGATCAGGGATGCATGCACTGTCCTGTCACCATTTGAGGAGGCCAGGAGGATGGTGAGCAGTGGCAGTGCATGCATCAGTGACACTGTCCCCCTTGTCCACCTTTTGGAGCACACGCTGCGTGGAATAATGGACAGGGCACTTGAGGCAGAACAGAGGCTGGAAGAGGAGGACTTCCTTAGCTCTCAAGGGCCCTTTTATCCAGACAGTGTTCCTGCGTGCCCACCAATCACACAGGAAGAGGACGAGGAGGAGGATTGTGTCAGTATGGAGGTGGAGCCTGGCACTCAGCATCAGCAGCAGTCTTTAAGGAATCAGTCCCAAGAAACAGATGAACTTGTACGTGGCTGGGAGGAGGTGGCAGCGGACCATGTCGTTCTTAGTGACCCAGAGGACTCCTGACCGAATGCCTCAGCAAACCTACGCTGCATGGCCTCCCTGATCCTGCAAAGCCTGCTTAAGGATCCTCGTATTCGTGGTATCAAGGAGAAAGGACCAATACTTCCTGGCAACCCTCCTTGATCCACGTTACAAGGGTAAGGTTGCGTACATTATCTTGCCCTCGCAGAGGGAGCAGAGGATGAAACACCTTCGGGAGGCCTTGCAGAAAGGTCTTTGCAACGCGTTCCCAGAGACTGGGAGGTTACAAACTCCTGTTTCTGGACAACGTGTTGCTGAGGCTTCGGTCAGTCAAAGAAGGAGCGGTGGAGAAGGTGGCCGTCTGACCGATGCGTTCAGACAATTTTTTGGTTCGCAGCCCCAAGGTATGATCGGTTCCAGCAACCATCGCCAGCGTCTGTTTTACATGGTGCAGGAATACCTAGGGGCAAGATTTGACTTGGACACCTTTCCCACCGAAAATCCTCTGGGTTACTGGGTCTTTAGGATGGATCACTGGCCAGAGCTTGCACAGTATGCAATTGAGCTACTGGCCTGTCCTGCATCCAGCGTTCTTTCGGAACGCACATTCAGTGCTGTTGGAGGCTTTGTAACCGATCACAGGATGCGTCTGTCCACCGACTCGGTCGATCGACTGACCTTCATGAAAATGAATCAGTCTTGGATCACCACCAGCTACCAAGCACCTGATGCTGATGTAACCGAATATTTTTTTTTGAAATCTCAGATCCCTTCAAAGACTGCCTATGCTGATGCTGAGTGACTATCCTGAGTAATTATCCTCTTCCTCCTCAATGATCATGCTGATAGCTTGTAAGAACATTTTTGGTTCTGGGCACCAGCACCAGTGCCTAAGGCCCACTTTTTCAGCCCCTGTTTGACAGGGGCGTGTAATTACAATTTTTGATGCAATACTTTGCAGCAGGGCTCGTTTCTGCATTCCAACTAGAGTATCTGTGAGGGGTTGCAGTGTTGTGGCACCAGCACCAGTGCCTAAGGCCCAATTTTTCAGCCCCTGTTTAACAGGGGAGTGTAATTACAATTTTTGATGCAATACTTTGCAGCAGGGCTCGTTTCTGCGTTCCAACTAGAGTATCTGTGAGGGGTTGCAGTGTTGTGGCACCAGCACCAGTGCCTAAGGCCCAATTTTTCAGCCCCTGTTCAACAGGGGCATGTAATTACAATTCTTGATCTAATATTTCACAGCAGGGCCCCTTTCTGTGCCCACCAAGAGTGAGTGAGGACTTACAGTGTTGTGGCACCAGCACCACCACCAAAGGCCCAATTTTTCTGCCCCTGTTCAACAGGGGCATGTAATTACAATTCTTGATCTAATATTGCACAGCAGGGCCCTGTGAGGGCTTACAGTGGCCACAACAACACCTAAGGCCCAAATTTCTGCTGAGTATATAGGGCAGGCCCCTACTTTCAAACATCCAACTTACAAACGACTCCTACTTGCAAACGGAAGGAGACAACAGGAAGTGAGATGAAATCTACCCCTAGGAAGGGAAATTCTCTCCTGTAAGAGTTAATATGGGAAAAAAGTTTATCCTTTCCACTGATGCTTTATCACCAATCCTTGTTTCACAAAACAACCCAAATTTTCAAAAAACATTTGTCATTGGGACAAAAAATGAGGTAAAATCTTCTGAAGAGGAGCACAGACAGCAAAACAAATGTCACAGGGGTGATAACCCTTCCCTATGTTTTCCAAAAAGCTTAAAATAGATTTTTTGGCTGGAGCTAAACACGTTAAAAATGTACCAGTTCAAAATTACAAACAGATTCTACTTAACAACAAACCTACAGTCCCTGTCTTGTTTGCACCACCTGTATACTGCTGTTCAGAGTATAAAGGGCCTTTCCTTTTTTTAATTTGGGTGTGGGGTTCCCCTTAATATCCATACAGGACACAAAGGGCCTGGTAATGGACTGGAGGGTACCCATGCCGTTTGTCTCACTGATTTTCATCCATTGCTAGGACCCAACATTACATTAAAGCGACAAGCAGTTTTAAATGACTTTTTTTCCTTTAAAAATGTCATTTTGTGCAGGGACTGTTCTAAGCATGGGAAACACGCGCCACTTTACAGGCATACTATAGACACCGCCCAGGTACAATATTTAAAGGAATATTTCACTTTTTTTTTTAACTTTAAGCATCATTAAAATCACTGCTCCCGAAAAAACGGCAGTTTTTAAAAGTTTTTTTTTGCATTGATACATGTCCCCTGGGGCAGGACCCGGGTCCCCAAACCCTTTTTAGGACAATACCATGCAAATTAGCCTTTAAAATGAGAACTTTTGATTTTGAACGTTCGAGTCCTATAGACGTCAATGGGGTTCTAACGTTCGTGCGAATTATCGGTCCGTTCACAGGTTCTGGTGCGAACTAAACCGGGGGTTGTTCGGCTCATCCCTACAGTAGACTACAGACATTCACGGACATCCACAATAGCAGGAAAAACTGTATAGCCTAATATCCTGTTTTGCTTCATAGTCTGTTCTCTTTTTATCATCAATCAAATTTCTATCTTGTCTTTGTTCAAGTAAGCTACATGCTTCTATAATATGATTAGATTTCTTAAAGTAAAGCTTTAGTGAAAATTGAAGGATGCTTAGATGAGTGTTTAGCAACAGCTGGGCAGAAGCCCAATGCTGGGCCAAAGGCTTCCTTCTGCTGGACCTCAACTAGACAGTATATATTTTTTTTGCATGTTGGCTCCTGCCTCACAGACTGCTACACTGTTTATTGCCAGCCCTACGAGGTGGGCACAGAGTTTCTAAACAAACAAAATGCAGAGGCTATGACAGCTGTAAATCCTCAGCCCAGCAGTGGGGGGCAGTCAATGCCACCACGACAAGAGAGGCATGCTGCCTATGAGGAAGGGAAGAGGGTTGCTGAGTCTTGCATCTGATGCTTAGGCATGCCTTGAGTCTGCTAGTGTAAGGGGCTACACTAACCACCATGGAAAGAGGTACACTGACCACCATGGAAAAGTGCACACTGATCACCAGTTAAGGGTGCACACTGACCACCAGTGTAAGGGGACACAACAACCATATGTAAGGGGACTCACTGACCACCATGTAAGGGGGCACAATGGTCAAGCGTAAGGGTGCTTACTGACCACCAGTGTAAGGGAGCATGTTGGCTAACATTGTAAGGGAGCACAATGACCATAAGTGTAAGAGAAAATACTGGCCACCAATATAAGGGAGCACACAGGCCTTCTGCTGGACCTATATTTTTTTTGTGCGTTGGCGTCTGCCTCACAGGTTGCTACACTTTTTTTTGCCAGTCCTACCAGGTGGGCACAGAGTTCATAAACAAACACACTACAGAGACTATGACAGCAGTAGCTGTAAATCCTCAGCCCAGCAGGGGGGGGGGGGGGCAGTCAATACCACCACGGCAAGAGAGACATGTTGCCCATGAGGAGGATGGTTGCCGAGTCCTGCATCTGATGCTCAGGTGTGCCTTGGTTCTGCAAGTGTAAGGGAGTACACTGACCACCATGAAAAGGGGCACACTGACCACCAGTGTATGGGGACACACTGATCACCAGTGCATGGGGACACACAAACCATATGTAAGGGAACTCACTGACCACCATGTAATAGGGCACAATGATGGAGTTTAAGGGAGCACACTGACCACCAATGTAAGGAAGCACAGCCAGCACCTTCTACTGGTTTAAAGTTACTACATGCTTGGAACTTTCCAGGTGCACCTATGGACAGTTTTCCTAAAGCTAGTTAGTTCCAGAGTAAAGAAAAAATAAATAAACAGAGGGGCTGCATGACTAGGGGGAGTAACAGGCCCTGACAAGGTTCAAATAAAAGCTAGGGTCTGGAGCAGAGATCTTAGTTAAAGATCATTGTCAAATAGTAAGGAGGAGCCACAGAGACAGGCACTGTGTGGCAACTGTAGCTCATTCCTAGAATGTTGACAGAGAGAAAGAAGTTGTCCCATCCTCCTGCCCCATTTTACTCATGTAAAAAGTTTGGGGAAATAAAACTGTCATGAAAGCTTGATAGTTCAGAAGATATTTATGGGGAACTGTGGAATAGTTGAGTTATACAACTAGGGCCCATGGTCAGGTATTGAGTTTCCCTTTTGGCTGCTTGATGTTTATACCATGATGTTAAATCTCCTTGGGGAGTAAAAAATATTCTATTTAGAATTGTCCTTGATTGAGTGGGGAGCAACTAGGGACAGGGGTGGATCATAGTCAAGCTTATAGAATAATAAACAACCAAAGACACCCTTCCTGATAACATTTGTGGGCATTTTGTTATATATATGTTTTTTTGCTTATGGCTATTTCATTGAATGTTGATTATGGTGGAGGGTTGTTGTGGCCAATTTTTACACCATGTTGCCCAATTCAAGTTAATACTTTGGTAGGGGCAAAATACGGTAATAGGAAGTACAAAAGTTGATGAATCAATCAGTCATGCTATATAAAGAAGTTCTGAGCTTTAGAAAGGTGTCTGAACAAATACTGTATATTTCTATTATACAGCTTGCCCTTGACTCTGCACCTGCCTAATGATTTGGTGCTTCAGGGTCAGCTTTCTCCAGTGTGGAGAGAATGGGGTTTACTTCTTGAGGAGAAGTCACACAAGACCAATATCCATGAGAGTTGCCCTGGTAAAGACCAGACTTCTTCTTTTGGTTTCCAGATACTTAGTTAAACGCACACCATCCATGAGTGGCACAGAGAATCGACCTCCAAGTCTGTTATGTGACAGTCCTATTGAGCACTCTGGAATTTCCCATGCAAAAATCAGTTGTCAATGCCACTGTGGTATGCAAAGCAGCCGGTTAAAAAAATCCTGTAAATCATTGCTGTCTGCCAGCCTTAGAACCAAAAACTACCTAAACACTAGCTGATTGCTAACATCTATTGTGTGACTACATTTGCATGCAGCACCTATTCTACGTATTATGAAAGATGCATATGTTAACCCAGGGTCAATCTCAAGACAGAAAACTGAGAAGGCTCAGTGAAGCAAAGTAATTATACTGCAAATGCTAAATAACAGGAGCGTAAAGAAAAACTTGAAACATCCTGTATCTCTGAATTTTTCACCACCTGTGATGCCTTTACCAAAAGATGCACAAGGTTCCTTTGCTCAGATTCTGCTGAATTAGACATAGGCTACTGTCAAAATCTAAGATGTCTGTATGAAGTTATCTCCAATTGAGGTGACAGATAACAACCTGCTGTGAAAGATTCAGAAGCCTCTAGTGATTTCAAATGTGGTCTCATTCACTGCAGTTGTCCTGTAGCTCAAAGCTTACCAGTACCCATCTGGTGCAGCTAACTCTTGTCAGTGCATAAATGCCACCAATGATCTGAAAGGCTGTGACATGGAGCATTGTGTAACTTTCACAAAGAAAAAAATGGAAAGAAAAACTGCAACTCTTTTTTTTACAGAAAAATATATGAGATCTATGTTATTTGTATTGAAATACATATTACAAATTAGGAAAACAAAACAAACAAATCTGTCTCTAAATTTAGACAAAAATGTTAGTTTCCATTGTGTATCTTCCTTAAATAAAACATAAGTAAAAGAATTACACTGGCCTATTTGGTCGCATTGTATGATTTATATTTGCTTTGCATTTCTATTTTTATTTGGCTGTTTTTAGAAAAAGACTTTATTTGTTCTACTTTGCAGTAACATTTTTTGGCTGCTATAAAAAAAATCTAGGGTTCAGCCAACTGCAGTCTGTGGACCATGTATAACCAACAGCTTAGGGCTTGCTTTCGGTCCATGTCCATCTGTATTTATGAACAACATCTGTTCTTTGTCATGTGACATTGAGCTGACAAATGGTGCAACAGGCCATTTCTGTGTTGGTTCTCCAGTGGGAGCCCCTGTAGGGTTCAAGGAAACAGCTTTGAATGAAATCATTTAGTAAGCCTTTTTTTTAAACATTCTACATGAACAGACCTTGCTGAGTTAATGGGAGCAGATCCTTGTCTTAATTAGTCTTGTGAACCCATCTGTTCAGCTTTTTAAATCAGCAAATAAGCTTTTTTAATATATGTATACATTTAATATTATGTTGCTAAGCAAGATTATTTTTTTTTGTTGTGCTTTGTGAAGGTGACTTTTTTGTTAATGTATAAATTTGAAAGGTGTTTTAATGTACAAAAACTTTTTCACTTGTGTTTATATATACCAGTGCTGTCTCTTGGCTCAGGCCTAGGGTGGCACTTTGCAGGGGCAGCAAAAAAAACGTGCCCCCCCGCATGAAAAAAAGCCACCCCGACCCGTCCTCCTGAGTCTCGCCTCGCATGGCCGCCTCCCGCACAATAAAATCCTCGGCAGCCGGAGGCTTGCTGTAGCACGGATAAGAGAGAGGTCTTTTTCAGATTTGCCACCCAGCTTCCTGCCCATTTTTACCCCTAAACTATTGGCCACAGCGGAGGCCAATTAAAAGAGACTAGGGGAGCATCATGGGACATGTAGTCCCAGAAGACTGGCAGCCCCATTGTTCTCCAGAGGGAGCCGGCTACATGCCCCAGCATGCACTCTGCTGGGGGAAGAGAGAATACCTGGGAACAAGCTGAGGGAGTGAGAGCAGCCAGTTACAGGAGACAGGAAAAAGAAAGAGAGGACTGCGCTGGGGGAAGCCAGAGAGAGCGCCACGCTGCTCTGCACCACCAGAGAGAGCACCATGTTGCCCAGCGCCACCAGAGAGAGCGCCATGCTGCCCAGCACCATCAGAGAGAGTGCCACGCTGCCCAGCACCACCAGAGAGCACCACACTGCCCAGCGCCACCAGAGAGAGCGCAGCACTGTGCAGCGCCACCAGAGAGAGCCATGCTGCCCAGCACCACCAGAGAGAGCGCCAAGCTGTCCAGTGCCACCAGAGAGAGTGCCACGCTGCCCAGCACCACCAGAGAAAGCACCACACTGCCTAGGACCACCAGAGAGAGTGCCACGCTGCCCAGCGCCACCATAGAGAACGCTACACAACACAGGGTGAGCGAACATCCAGGGGGAGGGATCACTGCTGCTGTTTTTCTGGGTCTGGTAAGAGGACCTGTCGGCCATTATGCATTGCTGATCCTAGGGACTGAGGGGGACACCATGTTTTACCGCACCAGGTGATACCTGATCTCCCCATAGAGGACAGCGGGGCTCTGACAGGTCCATCCCAGCACAGTGAGCAGAGATGGACCTGTCATCCGCCTGCTCAGGGGGATCAACGGACCGATCCCTGCTGAGCTAGCGGTGTCCATCAAAACAGATCGACCCCATGTAAAAGGGGCCTTACAGTGTCGCCTCATGAGATAGTTTACGAGAGCATGTTTAGTGATGGGGCAGGGTAGGGGTTTGGTGGGGCAAGTGGTGGTGAGTAACTCTTAAGGCCTGGCTAGTGGCTCATGACTTGAAATTTTGAGGCCTGCATTGTACATTCACATCGGTCTCTGCCCTCAAGAAGCTTACAAGTAGGCACTTGGTACCCACTTTTAATGTACAGAGAGGAAGAGGTGGAGCCTAAAGAGGAAGGGGTGTGGTTTACAGGTGACCAGGTGGGTATAAAACAGAAAGGGGTGTGGCCAGGTCATATTTAAATCAGGGGGTGCACAAGTTTAGTCATGCCTAGGGCAGCAGAAAAACCTAAATACAGCACTGATATATACAGTATATCATTTAAAGAAATATGCAATTATTATATCATTAATAATTTGATGTATATGCAAATTTACCCTAAAATCTCAACATCTTTGAGGAGACTGCTGGTGAGCCCAAGTTTCATAATGGGTTTCATAAAATCCTTAAGTCATTTTCAAAACTACTCAAAAAAATTACTCAAATAAAAATTATCATGCCCAGTTATGCATCAATAAAACCCGAGAGGAAGTTTTTTAGCCCCCACTGGCACATTATAGAGCTATTAAGTAATTAACCTCTTTAGCATAGGTGCATAGTTTTGAATATATTAGCACATAAATAATGTAGTGATTATATCTGTTCATTTCATTTGATTAATATTTAGCTACACAATTTTTCCTACACAAAATATAAAATCCAGAAATACAAATGTTTTTCATACTATTGTATGTTGTACACCCTGAGATGGATGTACTGTTTGGACATCTTGCTTAAGCTTCATATATGTCAGTAAGATGTAGGTGTAAAGGGGAACTGTAGAGAAAACACACATTCAAATTAGGATGCTTTTCTGCTTGGGTGATTTGTTGGCAGGTCATGACCTTAAAGCAACTCAGTCAAGTAGTTAAAAAAATTCTCATTTGCAGGTCCCTCTAATAGCCTTGGTGCCATACTCAATGCTTCAGCAACTCATGTCTCCCACTCTCCTTCCGCTGCAGTGCTGCAACCTAGATAGGTCTCTTCAGCATTCAACATTTCCAGGAGTGTTGTTGTCCAGCAGAAACGCCTCACCTTTTCCCAACCATAAACTGTAAACATAGCCAAATGTCCATTTTATAAGGGCAATAACATTATGTTTCTGTTACAAAGCTTGGTGACTGTTTAAAAATATAATACAAATCAAACAACCAAAAATCTAGGGGAGGAAAGAGTTAATAAGAACTCATTTGGCTAATTAGGATGTCATTTACCTGTATATGGAGCCTGAGACGATGAGGGTGGCCACTTGCCCAGTTCCCATCCGAGCACCCCTGGAAGCTGAGACTGGGTCTGCAGGGGTGATGGAAAGGCACAAGTGCCAGGGTGCAGACATTGAAGGCTGGAACTTGAAAGTGCTGGTATCAGATAAGCAGGGTTACAGTCAAGTCACAAGCCTGGTCCAATAACAGCTGAGCGAGAAGGCACTGAATTGTAGGCAGAGTGGGATCAAAAACAAGCAGAGGTCGACAATCCGCAGGCAACGAGGTACAAAGGTAAGGGGCAGAATATTGATTAAAAATAGGTATGTACACAGATCTTTTTCATACAGGGTATACAGGATAGGTAGGAGGATGGGGGACAAGGATGGGGGGGGGGGGCATTTTTAAGAATAGTTAACATTAGCTTTATCTTCCACTTAAGGAAAAGCAGCTGTCATGTGGAAGCCTCCAATTTCCGCACAACAGGACCTGAACTGGTAAACATTGCAAGTACATGTTTAGAAACTATTGCTCTACTGTTTAAAATAGTGCAGTTAAAGGGTTTGATTGTTTGCAGTGTTTGAATTATAAACAAGATTCTAGCTACAATGTGCAGAAAATAAGATGCCATGTCAGCTGAAGGACATTAAAGTATATGTAAATCATCACCTTGTAAAACAACCCATTCAGTTTAAAATAGAAATGAAAGGCAAAGCATTTGTGTATAGATATATAAAAAAAAAAAAACATTCTAAACACTTTTTCCTCACATTCCCTCTGTTCTCAGCTGTTTATAAGCTGGGCGAGGAGAAGCAGAAGCACACTGGTCTTCCCAGTGAAAGGCTGTGCCTGCGGGGGGGGGGGGGGGGGTTGGTCAGGACAAGCCTGATCATTGGAGGTTAGCAGGCTCACTTCCCAGCACAGCTAGAGAACTGACCACAGTGTGTTTTCCTACTTAGTGTGGTCAGTTTTTAATTGGAAAACAGAGGGACTGATAGAAACACCAGGGATTTCACACAAAGGAAGCAATACAAAGAGAACAGGATACATTTTCATACAAGTACATTGTACAGCATGCACATATCATGAATATGAAATGTTGGGTTTAACAGTCATCTGAATTGCTGTGCACAAAATGCATATAAAATCACATATGCTTCCTGGCTAGTGCCTGAGCTCATTCCTTCCCCACGCTGCTCTGCCAATCCGTGTTGGAGGGGGGAGGAAAGGAATTTGCGGGTTAACAGGGCAGGGACTCGATGGCAATCTACCTGTCACCTGCCCACGGTCGTCAGGTAGATTGCGATCGGCAGGCTGCCGACCCCCCTATAGGAGGGTTGAAATGTTGGATTTACACTTTAAACAATGTGCATACAATTAATACATATATTTATGTCCAAAATAATGTTTTGTTTTATTTTTTTACCTGCAACTAGGGATGAGCCCGATGTTTGAGTCGAATGTAAGTTTGACTCGAACATCGGGTGTTCGCCTGTTTCACCGAACATCGAAAATTATGCAGTGTTGGCAGCAAATTTGAAAGCCACGGAACACCGTTAAAGTCTATGGATAAATAGAGGTTTTCACCATGTCAGATATTATAGGGAATTTACCACATCCTTGTATACGTAGAACAGGTTTGAGCAACCCCCCCCCCCAAAAAAAAGTGGGACTTTAAATTGGCAAAACACTAATAAATTGGTTATTTATTACACAAAAAAGAACAGTTACACATAAAATGATATCTTGCAAATAGAATGTGACGGTACATATAGTTTAATGGTACCCAACGCGTTTCAGGTTCAAAGTCCTTTCATCAGGGGTATTTATATAGGAGGATTTATATTCTGATAAACAGAGAAATACAATATAGTTTATAATGCAAGACAATAGCTTTGACAGGCATAATGAGCATAGTGCAACTAAATTCAAAAGAGGCAAGGGAAGAGCAGAGGTGGGGAAGGAGGAGAGGGGAGGGAGGTGGGCCCAGAGGGGGAGGAGAAAACAACCTACCTAGACACTGTGAATGGCACCGTAATCAAAAACAAAAAGAGTATTGGAGCAAGAGTCAAGATGGCATTGTCTGTGGATGGCGTACATGGAGGTTTTGGTTCAACCTGCAAACCTGGAGTATTTATAGCCCAGCGGGGGAAGATCAAGCAACCTGGTCCCTTCCATGAAAATTTAAACAGCTAGTAACAGAAACTATGGGGGGAATAAAAATTTGTCATTCTATCCACCTGCCCGAGTATTACTAGCAGCAGTACTACTGTATAGTCTAAAAAATCCCATGCTCAGAGAGCAAAGGACATTGCATAAAATCTAGTTGGAACATGAAATATAAAGCGACCACTAATTACCTTACAGTCTCAACTGGGGGTCATGCAGTGCAAATAAATTGAGGATTACGGTCAAAAGCCTGCATCAGTTAAGCCCCATACACACTATCAGATTTTCTGCTGATTTTTTTCCCTCAGATTTACCAAAAGCATATACTGTAATATGAGGTCAAACCTTTGGAGTTTCAGTTTGTATGCAATCAGGCAGGCCCTTGCACTACATGGTTTTGATGAATCTGAAGACAAAAATCAGCAGAAAATCTGACACATCTGATAGTGTGTATGGGGCTTAATAAAACTGCATTGAGATAGTCACTCTCATTTGTTCAAGCTGTAAGTAAAGAAAGAAAGCTCTGGTAGCATGGTGTAAAAAACTTGCTATCTATTCTATGCACCCCACAAAGGGAAACTCCCTGGGTGGGATGTCTGGTCTTGCAAGGCTAAATAGCCAGGTAAATACCTATGTTTAGGGGTCCGTGAGGGGTCCACAACCCGAGAGTTCTTCCCCTCAGTCTGATAAGGAGTGTCTTAATAACCAGGGGGAAACAGTAAGATCTGGCACCCCTCACTGTGGTCTAAATAGATCATTTATATCCTCGCGAAAACATGGACACCTTTTTTTCCACCATTCTTTTTAATTGAAAAAACAAGGAGGTAATTTCTGACTCTTTCTGGCCATGTTCCCTATATTTGACCATAAGGGTTTCAAATTCCTTACCTCTGAACATGATGCAACTAAGCTAAAAAAAAGCCCGTCAAGTAACAGCTCGCAAACAACAACCTAATTGATCAACAGATTGGATTAACAATTAAAATAAAAAATGTCAAATTCTGAGATGGTAAAAGCACTAGAAAAAGAGGGGGGGGGGGGGGGTCGGGTATCTGCTACCATAATATCACGAGATAAATAGAGGCTTTCACCATGTCAGATATTGTAGTGAATTTGCCACATCCCTGTATGCGTAGAAGAGGTTTGGGCACCCCCCCAAAAAAGTGGGACTTTAAAATGGCACAATACTAATAAATTGGTTAAAAAATATATTAACTATACAAAAAAGTCAAGAAAAAACAATCATCATCACATGATTACTACAACATACACTGACATATAACACAGTTACACATAAAATGATATCTTGCAAATAGAATGTGACGGTACATATAGTTTAATGGTACCCAACGCATTTCAGGTCCTTTCATCAGGGGTAATTATATAGGAGGATTTATAATCTGAAAAACAGAGAAATACAATATAGTTTATGATGCAAGACAATAGCTTTGACAGGCATAATGAGCATAGTGATGTCTTGCAAATAGAATGTGACGGTACATATACAAGGTAGTTTCACTCCAGTATCCGATAATACTTTCCGGTGTCCAACATCCGGGATAAGTTTAAAGGTACCCAACGCGTTTTAGGTTCAAAGTCCTTTCATCATGGGTAATTATATAGGTAAAAATGATAGTAGACAATTTGGAACAATTCCTTTATTAAAAAATAAACCTGTCCCACAATGTCCATTCAGCTTCGATCACAGCGTCCAATGACCCGAGAAAAAAAAACATCAGAGGAAGGCAGGGTCATCCGTTTACGTCACCGGGTGGCCCCGCCTTCCTCTGAAGTCACATGGCATCAGAGGGGGCCGGGTCACCTGTGTACATTCTCGTGTGGCCCCGCCCTCAGCTATATAACAGCTGTCATCGTGAAGAGGCTTTAGTAGGTGGAGTTGTTGCAGTTTTTTCCGATATGTCCGGCGGCGCGATGGACAATGGATTTACATTTTTTATTTATTTATTTTTTAATAAAGGATTTGTCCCATACTACTGTAATTTTTACTATTTTTTACACTTTTTTTGGTGAATGTGAAGAAGTACAATGCACCCGATACCCATTCACATAGGAAGGGCTGGGATCTGGGGGTCCCCTTGTTAAAGAGGGCTTCCAGATTCGATAAATGACTGGTCCCAAGCTGTGTTTTGTCGTTTTTAACATTTTGACACTTTTTTTGTGAAATGGTAGGGGTACATTTGTGCCCAGTTACCATTTCACACAGGGGGGAGGCTGGGATCTGGGGGTCAAATTGTTAAAGAGGGCTTCCAGATTCCGATAAGCCCCCCCGCCCGCAGACCCCAAAAACCACCGGGCAAGGGTTGTGGGGACGAGGGCATGTTGAGGGCATGTGGCCTGGTATGGTTCAAGAGTAGGGGAGCGCTCTCACCGCCCCCCTTTTCCTGTGGCCTGCCAGGTTGCTTTCTCAGATAAGGGTCTGGTATGGATTTTGGTGGGACCCCTAGGCCATTTTTTTATTTTGGCACAGGGTTCCCCTTCAAATCCATACCAGTCCTAAAGGGCCTGGTATGGATTTTGGGGGGACCCCTACACCATTTTTTTTTAAATTGGAGCAGGGTTCCCCTTATTATCCATACCAGACCTGAAGGGCCTGGTATAGATTTTGAAAGGACCCCCACGCATTTTTTTTTAAATTTTGGTGCAGGGTTCTCCTTAATATTCATATCAGACCCAAAGGGCCTGGTAATGGACTGGGGGGGAACCTATGCCGTTTTTTTAGATGATTTTTATCTATATTGCCGGGATCCGACAATTCATTACAGCCGCGAGCAGTTTTGAACTCAATTTTTTTTCTTTTAGAAATGTCATTTTGCTATAGTATTGTTCTAAACACGGGAAAATGTGCTACTTTACAGGCATACTAAGGACACCCCCCAGGCACAATATTTAAAGGAATATTTAAATTTTATTGTTTCACTTTAACCACTTGACCACTGGGCACTTAAACCCCCTTAATAACCAGACAATTTTCAGCTTTTGGTGCTCTCACATTTTGAATGACGATTACTCAGTCATGCAACACTGTATCTATAATAAATTTTTGTCCTTTTTTTCACACAAATTGAGCTTTCTTTTGGTGGTATTTAATCACTGCTGGGTTCTATATTTTTTGCGCTATAAAAGAAAAAAGACCGAAAAATCTGTAAAAAAATGCATTTTTCTTTGTTTCTGTTATAAAATGTTGCAAATTAGTAATTCTTCTTCATATATTTTGGCCAAAATTGATACCGCTACATATCGTTGGTAAAAATAACCCAAATCGGTGGATATTATTTGGTCTTTGTGAAAGTTATAAAGTCCAAAAGCTATGGCGCCAATATCTGAAAATTGGTCACACCTGAAGTACTGACGGCTAATTTCTAATTTCTTGAGACCCTAACATGCCAGAAAAGTACAAATACCCCCCAAATGACCCCTTTTTGGAAAGAAGACATTCCAAAGTATTTAGAAAGATGCATGGTGAGTTTTTTGTCATTTTTTCCCACAATTCTTTGCAAAATCAACTTTTTTTTTCACAAAATTGTCATATTAGCAGGTTATTCCTCACACACAGCATATGCAGACCACAAATTACACCCCAAAACACATTCTGCTATTACTCTCGAGTATGGCGATACCACATGTGTGAGACTTTTACACAGCATGGCCACATACAGAGGGGCAACATGCACGGAGCACCTTCAGGTGTTCTGGAGCACCCAGGCCAATTATGACATTTCTCTCCTACATGTAAAAATCATCATTTATTTGCTAGAAAATTACATAGAACCCCAAAACATTATATATGTTTTTTTAGCAAAGACCCGAGAGAATACAATGGCGGTCATTGCAACTTTTTATCTTGCATGGTATTTGCGCAACAATTTTTCGAACGCATTTTTTTGGGGAAAAAAACAGTTTTGTGCTTTTAAAAAACCAAAACAGTAAAGTTAGCCCAATATTTTTGCATAATGTGAAAGATGAAGTTACGCCGAGTAAATAGATACCCAACATGTCACCTTTCAAAATTGCACACTCTTGTGGAATGGCGCCAAACTTCGCTACTTAAAAATCCCCATAGGCGACGCTTTAAAAATTTTTACTGGTTACATGTTTTGAGTTACAGAGGAGGTCTAGGGCCAAAATTATTGCTCTCGCTCTACCAATCGCAGCGATACCTCACATGTGTGGTTTGAAGACCGTTTTCATATGTGGGCTGGACTTACGTATGCGTTCGCTTCTGCATGCGAGCACACGGGGACAGGGGCGCTTTTAAAAAAAAAAAAAAATTATTGTTCATTTTACTTTATTTATTTTAGTTTGATGCTTTTTTCAAAAAAAAAAAAATTTTGATCACTTTTATTCCTATTACAAGGAAATGTAAACATCCCTTGTAATAGGAATATGGCATGACAGGTCCTCTTTACAGTGAAATATGGGGTCAATAAGACCCCACATCTCACCTCTAGGCTGGGAGCCTGAAATAAAAAAAAAAAAACGATCCTGGCTTCGATCGTAGCGGTGAGTCGGTAGAAGCACTGGAGGGCGGCGGGAGGGGGGGATGTCCCCTCTCGCCTCCCATAAGAATGTTCAAGCAGTGGAACAGCCGCTATGATCATTCCTTTGGCGTAGGGAATCGCTGGCTTAAAAAGCTGATATCTGAATGATGCCTGTAGCTGCAGGCATCATTCAGATATTCCCACAGAAAGTCAACAACGACGTATGACGGCGGGCAGGAAGTGGTTAAAACGCTTTTTTTTTTTAACACAAAGTTGTCCATTTATACAATATTTCTAACACATAGTATGTACATGTACCAAAAATTACACCCCAAAATAGATTCTCCTTCTCCTCCTGAGTACAGCAATACCACATGTGTGAGTTTTCCACAGCCTGGCCACATACAGAGGCCGAGTATGGCAGAGCATGGCAGAGCATGGCAGAGTATGGCAGAGTATGGCAGGGTATCGCCAAGTATGACTGGGTATATCAGAGTATGGCTGGGTATCACCGAGTATTGCAGAGTATGGCTGGGTATGGCAGGGCATGGCAGGGTATCGCTGAGTATGGCCGAGCATGGCTGGGTGTGGCAGAATATGGCTGGGTATCACTGAGTATTGCAGAGTATGGCTGGGTATGGCAGACTATGGCAGAGTATTGTGGGGTATTGCAGGGTATGACAGAGTATTGCGGGGTATTTCAGGGTATTGCAGATTATTGTGGGGTATTGCAGAGTATTGCAGGATATTGCAGAGTATTGCGGGGTATTGCAGAGTATTGCGGGGTATTGCAGAGTATTGCACAGTATTGTGGGGTATTGCAGAGTATTGCAGGGTATTGCAGAGTATTGCGGGGTATTGCAGAGTATTGCAGGGTATTGCAGAGTATTGCACAGTATTGTGGGGTATTGCAGAGTATTGCAGGGTATTGCACAGTATTGTGGGGTATTGCAGAGTATTGCCCAGTATTGTGGGGTATTGCAGAGTATTGCACAGTATTGTGGGGTATTGCAGAGTATTGCTGGGTATTGCACAGTATTGTGGTGTATTGCAGAGTATTGCACAGTATTGTGGGGTATTGCAGAGTATTGCAGGGCATTGCAGAATAGTTCAGGGTATTGCAGAGCATTGAGGGATGGCTGAGCATGGATGGATGGATGGCAATTGTCACAGAGCAGCGCTGTGGGCACTACACAAGCAGCCCACAGCGCTGCTGCCATCTGATCCCTCCCCCTCTTCACTCAACGTGTACCGATCGGTACACAGAGTGGAGAGAGGAACCGGCATCATGAGATGACACCGGTTTGTTTACATGTGATCGCTTCGTCATTTGACGGAGCGATCACATGACAAACAGCCGCAATCAGCGGCCATTTACCGGGATCCGTGATGCACCGGGTCCTCTGGAGGCGTGTGAGAGCGGAATTCTGGGAGGACGTCACTGTACGCCCTCCCAGAGTTAAAAAAACGCCCCGTAGCCGTCATTTGGCTATGGGCCGGTTATTAAGTGGTTAAGCATTATTAAAATCACTGAAAAAACTACCAATTTTAAAAACTATTTTTTGCATTGATACATGTACCCTGGGGCAGGACCCGGGTCCCCACTTTTTATGGCAATAACTTGCATATAAGCCTTTAAAATTAGCAATTTGGATTTTTCATGTTCGCGTCCCATACACTTTAACGGTGTTCGCTTGTTCGTACAAATTTTTTGCATGTTGTGGTGCAAACCGAACTGCGTGGTGTTTGGCTCATCCCTACCTGCAACCATTTTTTTAACCCTGTAGGATATAATTCTAATTCAAAACGAATTGCAACTTTTGTTCATGAAACTTCTGTTTACATTTCTAATGCCTCGTACACGCATTCGGATTGTTGGCCAACAAAACATCAGACTTTTGTCTGAAGGGCGTGTGCTAGGAACTTGTCTTGCATACAAACGGCACACAATTGTTAGCCAACAAACAGGAACATAGTGACGTACTACGTGGAATTTCAGCTCTTGAGCACCACCCTTTGAGCACCTTCTGCTAATGTCGTGTTTGGTGAGCATTGATTCCGAACATGCGTGCTTGTACTTTGGACTTTTGTGTTACGGACTTGTGTACACACATTGCGAAAATCCGTTGTCTGACGAAAATTTACTAGCCTGCCATCCAACATTTGTTGGCGGAAATTTGGCCAACAATTGTCTGATGAAGCGTACTAACAGTCAGATTTTAGGCCAACAGTCTGTCATCACACAATTACCGGATGAAAATCCGATTGTGTGCACGAGGCTTTAGAGCATTCTGACTCCTGACTGGCTTGAAGTTTGGCATATGGCTGCATAACACGTGCCAGTAATTGCCTGATCCCATTTAGTAAATTTTTTTCCTACAAATAACGTCATGGAAGAGCAGTAAACCAGATCAAAATAAGGTTGCATATTCATTAACCTTACATAGACACCATCACCTTCTATATCTGCCTGGAAGTGAATGGGGTTATGATTTCCTGCTGCCGTAATATGATAGAGGAAGCAGAAATGACCTTGTGGTAAGCTTTGTGACCTTAAGGCTACTTTCACACTGAGGCGCTTTACAGGCGATACAGCGCTAAAAATAGCGCCTGCATAACGTCTATAAAGAGCCTCTCCTGTCTCTCCAGTGTGAAAGCTCAAGTGCTTTCACACTGGAGCGATGCGCTTGCAGGACGGTAAAAAAAGTCCCGAAAGCAGCATCTTTGCAGCGCTGTAGGAGCGGTTTATACACCCCTTCCCATTGAAATCAATGGGGCAGCGTTGCCAAACCACCGGCTTTAACCCTTTTTCGGCCACTAGCGGGGGTTAAAAGCACCGAAATAGTGCTGCTAAAACGATGGTAAAGTGCTGCTAAAAATAGTAGCGCTTTACCGCCAACGCCTCAGTGTGAAAGTAGCTTTAGAGTTCTACAGCTCCACTCTAAACCTTGAGTTAATTTGCATTGACCACAGGTGACACTCTGGCTATCTCCACACCTGAGCAGTAGCAATGTAATAAATCCTTTCATGTTGTTTTATTTTTCACTCCAATGAACAATTAGATGAGTAAAAAAATATTGTTACATTTTCACTTGCATTGTATTAGAAAAGTGAGCATGGAATTAAACATTTCCATGGTATTAAGTTGTCATCTTGTGATGGAGATTTTAGCTATCGTATAGGGAGTAGTATTTCCCTTCCTCCAATTTTAAGAAATGCAAGTCTTTTACCTTATTTTGGCATTTATGTATATATTTATTTTAGCTAAAAATGTTTTCATTGACTTGACTAGTGTAGTCCAAATGTTACCTCCATCCATTTCCATAATTCCTCCTTTTATACTCCACCCTTCCACTTAAAATTCCCACCTAAAATGATGAGACCACACTTTTATTTTGGAGTAATATGGCCACAACAGCCTTTATTATAAAACACCAACTCCAAAATAAATCACTCCAATAAATAACCAATAAATAACCAATAACAAAAACAATAACATATTAATAACGTAGAATGTTAACCACAGTCTGATGGTCTCTGACGGTGAGCCCCCTTTCAAAATATATATATAAATATATATATATATAACCATATATATAACCATGTACTGCGGGATTTTCAAACTAATAGGCCTCCAGCTGTAGCCGCTCGGAGACAACCGTTTCCCGCAGTGCCACCAAAAACCAGTTTTCTCTCCACCATTCAGGAATACACCGGAGGGGAACATGCTAATGATGAGCCCCCCACCCCTTTAAATCCATCCTTTTACCGCCCCCGTCAAAGACCACCAGAATAAAATACCGCCACAGCCCGAAAGCGTGACTACCTTACGTTTGAGGGCACCCCCACACCCTCAGGGCCTGCTGTATCCCTTCCTGTAAACCCAGGGACCATAAATCAATCCCATACATCAGAGAGATGAACCCCATCCCTCCTAAGGTACACTCCCACATTCGTTTCCAGCTCTCGGTGGCGAATGACAATACCACCATTCTGCCTTACAAATCTTCCCACCACCTTATTAACCATAATGCGCGTTTTGTTAATGCTCGCCACAGACCTAGCCCAACGCCATGATGTTCTGGCCACAATATCTGACCAAATTACAATGGTGTTTGGTAATGTTTCCCGTAACTTCATAAAGTCTGCTTTGATGTCCGCCATCAGATCCCTGACCGACCGGACACCCAAGTCATTCCCCCCCGCATGAATCACCAAAACATCAGGGGGCCTATCCAACCGCACATACTTCTCCACTTCCCCCATCACTCTACCCCATAACATTCCTGGTCTACCTAACCAGCGTATGTACGCCTCCCTCTTGGAAATCCCCAGCTGTCTGCTGTCCGGACGCACGTCACCTCTCCTGGCCCCCCAGCAAACATAGGAGTGACCTACGATCCAGACAAGGCGCATAGGGTTTCCATCTGTAATGAAAGCAAAACACAAAATAGCAGCACCCTCTTACTCTGGACTTCACCCTCCAACCAACTATACCCAAACAAAACAGCATCCCCTTGTACAACAATGTGCCATCAACAATATTAAATTATTCAACCACCAATGACGGTCTTATATAAGACCGAAATCTCCTAGACTCCCATCTCCCGAGTCTGCGCACAGCAGCCTCCTCCAAACCACATCTGGCAGCTTCTGTAGCTGCCCCTATGCGGAAGGAGTGTGAAGCATACTCCGACCCTACCAAACCAGCCCTTTGTAGACATCTTTGAAAAATTGTTACAAATTGATAACGTGACAGATAAGACCCATCCTTGTGCCTAAGGAAAGGCCCTGCCCCCTTGCCCCTGACCAACCTAAATGCCCTTACCGCCTCCACTGGGCATACCCTTGACCCTGGTAACTCAAAAAGGGGGACATCGACCCCTTTTCCCTGTTGGTCAGTTTTGGACCTCCGCAAACGTAAACACACCCTCCCCCTCTCCAAGCGAATATCATTGTCCAACAAACCTCCCCCAACCCGTCTTGACGGGCTAACCAATTCCCCTATCCGAAAAGCCCCATAAAAAGCCAGTGAAAAGGCCGCCGTGAACAGTCGGCTTTCATACTCTGACCGACAAACGAACTCCAACATTTCACATATTGAGACTAGATTCGCAAATGTGACAGGCCATCTCACATCCCGTTTTTTGTGTTGTTTTCTATAGCCCTTTAATGCCTGCCAAACCCAAAAATCCCTGGTCCAATCTTCACGCCCCATTAATTTAAACAAAAACGACAAACCTGCCAACTTTCGATCAATAGAGGACGCTGCGCACCCCTTTTCCATATTCCTAGAAACTAAATACAACACCAATAACCTGCCTTCTGACCCCAGTACCACCACACCGGCCTCCCTTACCAACCCCGACCACTCCTTCCATACCTTGCTGTAGGCCGTCCAAGTGGAATCACTTACTGACTGCCGGATCCATCCCGCGGCGACTCCAAAGGCAGCTCCCACATCCAAACCGGGCAAGGAACTCCTTCCTTGTCTGCCCCCGGCGCCAGCTCCCTGAACTTGTCCCACTGAAAACGAGACAAGGAGTCAGCCAGCGCATTGTCCACACCCGGAATGTGAACCGCATAAATGAAAATATTTAGACTCAAACACCTAAACACCAGCTGTCTCAAAAGCCGAATCACCGGCTGCGAAGATGCTGACATGCGGTTCACCACCTGCACTACACCCATGTTGTCACAATTGATCCTTAGCTTCAAATTCCTGCATGCCTCTCCCCACAACTCCAACGCCAGCACCACTGGAAACAACTCCAGCAGGACCAGATTACCTAGTAAACCCGCCCTCTCCCACGACTGTGGCCATGGTTCCGCGCTCCATTTTCCTTGAAAATATGCCCCGAAAGCCGTGGAGCCCGCCGCGTCAGTGACCAATTCCACATCAAAATTGCTCACCAGGCCAGACATCCACACCGCCCTCCCGTTGTATGAAGTTAAAAATTCATAACAAACTTTTAGATCCTCCCTGTGTTCCCTTGTCAGCCGGATGAAATGAGTTGGCCGTTTTACCCCTGCTGTAGCAGCCGACAGCCGTCGGCAAAAAACCCTCCCCATTGGGATAATTCTACAAGTTAAATTCAACTTACCCAACAATGGCTGAAGGGCTCTCAACTGCATCTTCCTCAGCCCGTGGATGTCCCAAATTTCCTTCTGCAGGTCCTCCAACTTCCCCCTGGGTAAACGGCACTCCATAGCCGTCGAGTCTATAACTATGCCTAAAAAACTAAGTTCAGTCTTGGGGTCTTCAGTATTTTCAGCCGCCAAGGGGACTCCGAAAGTGCCTGCGATGTGCTGCAACGTGGAAAATAAAATCGCACACACAGCGGAGGCAGGGGGGCCTATACACAGAAAATCATCCAAATAGTGTATCACTGAGTCTAGGCCCACGACTTCCCTAACTACCCATTCTAAAAATGAGCTAAACACCTCAAACATGGCACAGGAAACTGAACAACCCATGGGCAAACATTTGTCAACGTAGAACTGTTCCTGCCAGTGACACCCCAACAGCCGAAAACTCTCCGGATGCACCGGCAACAATCGAAAAGCCGTCTCTATGTCAGCTTTTGCCATGAGAGCCCCTTGGCCGTAGCGCCGCACCCACTTGACTGCCGCATCAAAGGAAGTGTATGACACTGAAATCATTGACCGAACCCCCCCTTGGGAAGGACAAGTGGTGTATCAATCGGAACTTATTAGGTTCCTTCTTGGGCACCACCCCCAAAGGTGATACCACTAAGTCCGGCCAAGGTTTATTGGCAAACGGCCCTCCCATGCGTCCCAATGCTACTTCCTTCTGCAATTTTTCCCCAACTACCTCTTGATGTTCTAAAGGCGATTTAAGATTCCGTGCCATAGGGGGAACGATCACCAATGAACAAGGAATCTTAAAACCCTCCTTAAACCCGACTCCAACAACCTAGCTGCTTCCCGATCCGGATACTTACCTGGCATTCTTTCCACTCTCACCGGTGTCATCCCTCTTCTGCGCAGTGTCACTGGCACGCTTTCCTCGTTTAAAACATTTTGACAACGGGTGAGCCCCCCACACCCCGAGCATTCATGTTTAAACTTACATGTCCCCCCGAATTTGCAGGCACCTTCATTATACTGCCAGCACACACCCCACTTTTTTCCGGCCGACGATCCTGAGGAATTTGTACCCCCGCCCCCCCTTGAAACGGCTGAGACGGGGCCTTCGCCGAAGACATGAGCCTCATCCATAAGCTAATATCTTTATGGTCCCAACGCAGGGACGGGCGAACCGCCATCCGCTGTCTGAACTGCTCGTCATATCTCAGCCAAGCAGTACCCCCATATACCCTATGTGCCTCTCCAATAGCATCCATGTAACAGAATAACGCCGAACAATGCTCGGGGCTCTTCTCCCCAATTACGCTTGCCATAATGGCAAACGCCTGAAGCCAGTTTACAAATGTCCGCGGTATCAGCCTATACCTCTTCTTTTCTTCATCATCCTTTTTGGACGAATCGGGTTTTACCCTGTCCAAATTTAATTTTTCCAATGGTAGCAGTGAAAAAATTTCCACATACTCACCTTTTTGAATCTTCTCCCTGACATCCTGCTTCAGATGTGCTCCCAAGGGGCCCTCGAAGCAGACGTAAACCTCGCACCTCGCAGCATCAGCCAACCTAACCACATCAGACCTTTCCACCTTCTCTGTGGACCCTGCTTTTTCTGCCTCCACCACCACCCCGCCAACCCCGGATTGTCCAGGAGGCGAGATTTCCGGGGGCACCCCTACCCCCCCTGCCCCATTACTCCCCCCCCGGACTCTGTCACCGGTGCTGTCCACGGGGCCACCTGGGGAGGCTGTCCGTGTCCCCCTTCAAATCTTCCCATTAAGGTCCGCAGTCCCGGTAAAAATTCCATCATTTGCTGGCCGGACCCTGCACTGGCAGGATTGCTCCCCGCCAGCTGCTGTTCCGGCCTGACCCCCCCGACTGTGTCCCCAGACCCCCTTGTGCTACCATACCCACTGTAACCCCCCCTAATAAATCCTGAACTGCCCCAGACAATGATACTGAATTAATCGACTTACCAGGCTGACCAGGCACATTCCCCACAGCCGTCGCAGTGTTCGCCCTCGCTGGTATTGTTGACTCCTCTTCCTCCGACAGCTCCCCTTCCGACCGGTCGTCCCGCTCTCTATCCTCCTGACTGTGCAGCCGCCCGGGTGACGCAGCCCCAGAGGCCGTGGGGTGAGATGGCGATGGAGCCATCCTCACTTCGGAAGCACTGCTGCTGTCAGACAGGCGTCGCTGACCTGACCTGACCGTCTGTGCACTAACAGTCTTGTCTCTTTCACAATCCTGCTGACTGGACTGCTTGCTGCTCTTCACCCGTCTTTTTCCGCCACTTCCTCCGGCCACACGCTCCTCCGTCAGGCTCCGCCCCCTCCCGATCTTCACAGCATGTCTGGGGCCCTCTTCTAAAGCTCTGCTCGGCTCACCGACCATCCTCGCCGTCCTCTCCTGCATTCCTCTGTGCTCCACGGATGGACTCTGCATCCTGCTGCTCTCCCTGGGCAGGGAACCGGCGCAATGTTGGCCCGTGGCCCCGCCCCCCGAATTCAGCCGGCGGCGTGTGGACCGCCCGGGGGGCGTCGAGTCTTGTCTCCTCTTCCCTGGGGGGACCGATCTCACCTCCCTCTGGCTCCTAGTGCTCTGAACGGGCCGCGATGTAGGCCCTGGCGAAAAACGCGCCGAAAGCCGCGACCTCCGCGCGCGATAAGGCACCTCACCCGCCGCCGATCCGCTCGGTTCCTCATCTCCTATGTCCCCTACATGCTGCAACCATTCGGGTCCCTTCTGTGCTGCCACCCTCCTCAGCTTTTCCAAGATTGCTTCCACAGCAGCCATTGTGGAGGAGCAGTAGTAGAAAAACTGCCTCCTCTGATTAATTCTTCCTCACACTGACCTCACTTGCTCCTCCCCCCCTTAAATATCACCACTCCCCTTTTCTTTCTAAGTAAACTCTCATACCTCCCCTTGACCCATATTACCTCTCAGCCTAATATTTTAACCCCTTCCGTGTCCATTAGACACACTGTCATGCCCGGCCCTACACTACCCCTCCTTTTAGTCAGTCTCATTCCGGGCCTCACTTTCAAGCCTCTTATTGAGCAACCGGAATAAGCTTGGACTGAATTCAGGACGAGTTCCTCATTCAGCAGAAGCTGAATATAATGTATAGTAACAGTATTTTATATCACTACTATACTGTATATGACAGCTTCTTTGCTCTCAATGTTTGCTAAAGAAGGGTGCAGCTGCTGTGTCTTTAACAAACAGTGACATCACCCGGCCCCATTAATTTATTGTCTGGGAATTCTTGGCCATGTAAACAAAGGGGCAGGCTTAGCATGGCCTCATTGACCAGATATGGCCACAGGACTTATCCAGGCAGTGATGTTGACCAAATATGGCTGTGACCACATGCTATGACATCAGCGATGAGGCCCTGCTCCCTAGTGGCCAGGTTTAGGAAATGTTATTCTGTGCCAGTCAGCAACAGAATTAAACGTGACCATAAATTGGTGGGATTTTTGCTTTTGGTGGGTGGTGTTTATTATGATTGATACAATTTTCTTCCTCTACATTGTTGATGGATTTAGTCTGCTGGGCTGTTTTTTTTTTTTTGTTTTTGTCCTTTTTTTGTGGTGTCCCCCTTGACATTCATAACAGACTCTCGATAAGGGTCTGGTATGTATTTTTAGGGGGAACCTCATGCCTTTTTTTGTCAGACCCTCATCTGGGATAAGGGTCTGGTACAGATGAAGGGAACCCCCAAACATTTGTTCAGGAACAGAGGTAGAGATGGGCCCGGGCGTGTTCGAAATTTCACATGCCCGTTCACACCAGGAAGCCGACACTGCACACAGCTAATCACAGGCAGTGAGACATTTCCCGGTTAGCAACTGCAGAGATCGGGAAATGACTCACTGCCTGTGATTAGCCGTATGCAGTGCCGGCTTCCTGGCGGGATCGGGCATGTGGGATTTCGAACACGCCCGAACCCATCTCTAAACAGAAGTAAAGTGGCCAAAGCTGTCGTTTGCCAGCAATTTAAACTGCTTTTTTTCTTTGTAAATGTCAGTTTTGCTGTAGTAGGTTGCATACATCACACAGATGTACCACATCACAGGCAGGTTAAATTGGATGTAAACCCACTCTCATCATTTCTAAATTACTTCCATAGTGCTTATCTATAAGGATATACATGGCTTCTGCGTGCATTGTTACCTATCAAAAATCTCCCCTTTAGCTGTTTGTAGCCCCTTAATACTCTGGATGCTGTGGCCGGGTCTGTTGTCTGGCGCTCAGTGGGTGGAGTCATGATGTCAGTAGACTCCCCACCCACCTCTACACTGCCCTTGGCCAGGCATTAATATTTCATGCACTGAACTTATGCTGGTCTTGTGGATTATGCCCCATGATCACTAACATCCAATCAAAAACCAGGTAAGGTACCACATCACTTCAGCATGTCCAATCATGCTGAGGTGTGGAGCAGCCAATCCTGGGAGAGCTGGAGAAGAAAGAAGGAGGGATGTGAAGTACACAGAATGCCTCTCTCACGCTTGTGCATGAGATAAGGAAATCACCTGTCAGTCACAGCAAGGGGGAAGAAACAGACACCTATTTATCTGTGTCTGTTTTTATCTTACTGAAAAAAGATAAGAGGATATCTCAGAGCTGGATTAACTCTTTGTGGCAAGACTGGGCACAGATGAAATGACATCCTATACTCTACAAGGTACAAGCCTTAATTAAAAAAAAAAAATTGGGGTTTACATCCACTTTAAGGCTGGGTTCACACATGCTGCAGCCGCGGCTCACAGCAGGGGGTTCGGTGCATCCCTGTTCACCAATTCTGGTGAGAGTCTAGTCAGAATTTTTGCCAGAATTTGCACCTGAATGGGGGTTCCATTTCTGACCTCTACTTCTGAAAATACTGAAAAGCCTGACTGTCACATTGGCCTCCTTGTTCAATACCTTGAGCCACTGAACTTGAATAAATATATGTGTAGTGCTACACCCGGAGGAGCCGCTTAAGTATGTTTGGTTCTGTACTCTGCCTCGCAACCCTAAGAACCGTCTCAGCCCTGTCTGGCACACCTGGCAATAGTGTAAGTGCAATGACCAATGAGAAACACACATGTTATGATAAAACACAGAAATTGTCTTTACTGCAATATTTCTGTGGAAGAATAACAGACGGTAACAGTATATATTCAAGTGATCAACTAGAAAGCAATAACTGAGATTTAAGAGCAATATAGCTCTCAATCCTAAATTCAAGCTGCTTTCAGGGGATTCCAAACCTGAGAATGTCCCCAAGAGCAGAGGCACACTTAAATGGTAAATAAAGCACAATTTGACACTTTAAATCGGATTGGATTTTGTTGCTCAGGTTGGCTCTATGAGTCCAGGCAGGAGGAGAGCAGAGGAATGACCCTCTTTGTATCAGGCCTCTCTCTCCTGTCCCCTGACACCACAGGCCCAACTTTAAACACATTATTCAAATCAACATGCAATGCCCTAACCTCCTAGATCAGCTGTCCCACAGATATCCATTAAATATACAGAGCCCTGAATATGTGTGTGCGCATCCGTATAGCACTAGTAGCTTCAGTCCCTCAGCTAGTGACTTTAGTTGGTGCACTTAAACTCCTATATAGCAGGGCCAAACAACACAACTGGCCCAGATTATCAAGTGAAGCAGGCAGGATCTTTCTCAGCAAAGTGAAAGGACAATGATGTCTGTATACAGTGTCCCCAGAAATGGATGGCCTTATCCTTTATCCCATGGCACTACAAGTGTCAGCAAGATGACTACCAGCAATGATGTCTGTATACAGTGTTTATTTAACTCCTTCTGTGGTGCAGTGTCCCTGTTTCCTGCAAATGGGCAAAAAGCCCTCTCACCAAATCCTGTGGTCAAGGCCCAAACAAAACATCCTGGAATAGCAGGCTCTCCTGACTGGTCACCTCACACTGGAATGCTTTACCGTCAGTGCAGATGCGCCTGAATGTGCACCTGGGATCCCTATCTCTCAGGTTGGATGTCCCGACTGGCGGCAGAGGTCTGAATTGTGCAGTGAATTCACCTGAGAGACAGCATTTCTCCCTCAGGTCTGATCTCTTCTTCCGCCTTGTGCTGACTGAATTCCCCTCAGAGAATCAAAATGGAGTCTCTCCTTTCCTGCCAGCAGAGCTTGCTGGGATTTGTAGTCCTGCCTCTTTAAAAGTTAGTGAGGCTGCTCTGTGCTGAGACTTCATATTCCAGAGTCCTTTGCAACGGCATCCTGTAGCTTAGTACAGTCCCTCTGATTGGCTACTGTAACTTTGCCTTTAATTGGTTCCACACCTGACAATAGGAGCACATGGGAGGAAGGCAGAGAGTGGGCAGATGCCTATGTTAACATGCAGTAAGTGAAGAGAAAAGGGAGGGGGGAATCCCCCTCTCTCAGAAACTGACAGGCAACTCTCCCTCTGTAAAAAGCTTGTATACTCGCGACGGCCTGCTTGGCGGGGTTGCGGGAGAAACGAGACGCCCTCTACATACGGATAAGAACTCTGACTTTCCCGATCTGACTGTTTGTTTTATGTCTTGCGTTTTGAAGTCATAGACATTTTCAAGAAAAGGTCAGCCTTCATATTTCTAATTGTTTTAGTTGAATTATCTTTATCAAGGTTGAACTAAACAGATTGACTATTTAAAATGGAACTTCACCCAAAAGGGGAAGTTCTGCTTGTTTGCTTCCTCTACCTTTACCAATTGGAACACTTGCTCCCACTTTCACCCGGATCACCCTCCTCGCCTACAGCCTTTTGAGACACATCACAGGCATGCGCAGTGGAAAGCTGGCTGTGAAGCCACAAGGTTTACCCTTAGTAAGGATGCTGGTGTCTGGATCAGAAGCCCATTTCAGAATTGGTTTGGGTGAGGATAGCGCTGGATCCCTGGACAGGTAAGTGTCTGTGTATTAAAATTCAGCAGCTACAGTATTTGTTGCTGCTGACTTAACCTTTTTTTAGGGGAGACTGAAGCTCCTCTTTAACCGTTTGCCAACCGCCCCACACAGATATACTGTGGCAGGGTGGCCGCTCTGCGCTGGATCATGTGTACGTGATCAGCGCTTCGGGGTAGGGCGATTGCATACCCGCCACCCTGGCTGTGCTGTGACTTGTTATAGCACAAGCCAATTAGTGGGTGCTGGCCAATGATTGATTGGCTCCGCCATTCAGGGAAGGGAGCTCCGAGCACTGACAGGTGATCTTGCTATTTTTTTATTCCATATTTATTTTATTTAAACAGCAAGATCGCTTAGTAAAAGCAGCACATAACACACACAGTAAACATTTTTAGGCACACATTTACAGTAACTCCTTGATTGCCCCTAGATGTTAACTCCTTCCTGGTCAGTGCCATTAGTACAGTGACAGTGTATAGTATTAGCACTGATCACTGTATTAGTGTCACTATTGATGTCAGTGTCAGTCAGTTAGAGTACCCCCCCAGCCAGTGTCAGCTAGTGTCAGATTGCCCTCATAGGATCACAGTCCCACTGTCACTGCTGACAGTCGCTGATCACTGCCATTACTAGTATAAAAAGAAAAAAAATATTCTAGTATCTATACCAGACACTATAACTTTCACGCAAACCAAAAAATAGAAACTTATTGGGAAACTGCGCAAATAAAATCTTCCGTAGGTCAAGTGATTAAGCTTTAATTAGGTTACTATGTAGGCAGTAATGCATGTCCAGAAAACACAAAAATAATATTTGTGGAATTTGTTGTAATTCTGATATGGCTGAAATCGAGTTGTCTTTTTCCGTGAGGTTTTTCATAGGTTAAGCAGAAAGCAATGGCCTAGAGATAGGAAAAGCATCCAGCATGTCTCGTTAACAAGTTTGAATAATGTGTGGGAAATAACTGAGAGACAAGGGAAGCTGAAGAGAGACTTTTGTCATGTAATGCTGCCCACATCCGATCTGGAGAGTTAGAAGTGAAAAAGGACTGTCTGTTTTGGCATCTGCCAATCGAACTCCCTAGATGGAGGTGGAAAACAGAACACTCAATGTGCCATCAGTTACTGTCACTTGATAATAATCATTATAATATCCCACGCTTCCTCTGTACACATGATGCTCTGTAGGAGCCATTTTTCCGAGAAACACAGCTGAAATGTTAGATTAGCTTGCCTCACAATAACTCCATTGTCATAAGAAAAGCTACAGCATGGCCACATAATAGAATGTGTTCAAGTGCAGATCATAATGCAAAGTTATTCGTTATTTAAAAACATACCACACTGTTGTAAATAGTGCGCACATTTCAAATCCTCCATCAAGTGTAAAAAAAAGAAAAAAATCCTGAATAAAACTGTGTTCAAGAAGACAGTATAAAAAAATGAAATTAAAAAGAGAAACATATTAAATGTAACTATTTAACCATCAATCAGACTGCCAAGACAGTCTATTGCAGGGGTCGTCAACCCCGCCGCGTGTAGAATGGCATGCAAAGGCCGAAGGCTTGGACACCCACATAGCCAGCTGCCCTATAGTTGTGACTGGCTACGCAAGAAGGACCTTGGCTGTCTCCATCCCACCTCCAGTCCTGCCCACCTCTATTCCCCGTGTTTCATCACATTCGGCTACCCATCACATTTTGCTGCCTGCTGGAGTGCGCATGCGCGAAGCCGCCATATGCATTCCAACACTGTTGTAAGACACCACTTTGCCACAGGGCCCCTCGTGGGCTTGCTTCGCTCGCCACGCTTTGCTCCCTACGCTTTGCTCGCCACTCTTCGGGCACGGTCTCGCTTCACTCAGCATAATTATAATCTAACTCTATGTCCACTTGGATGGTGGGGCTTGAACCTGGCCACAAAATTCTGCGCACACGCAGATCGCCACAGTGTTGGAATGGCGGTGTCGCGCATTCGCAGTCCAGCGGGTAGCCAAATGTGATGGGTCGCCATATGTGACGAAACACTGGAGACACCCTACAGATCAACCTAGCCAGCTGCCCGATGCTTGCGGCTGGCTACACAAGAAGAAGCATGGTTGCCTCTTTCCCACCTCTGGTCCCACCTCATTCGATTTGCAAAATAGCCACCATGGATTCTGGTGTGAGGCCAGATATAGGGCATGTTGTGCCCCCCTTTAATGGGTGCTGTGCCCTGCCTGTTTAGCTGCTCCTTCCATGCCCACACAGGGAACTTAGAAGATCTTGTCCTGTACAGCACATAGCTGAAATCAGCTTATTTGACAGATACAGCCTCTATCTGCATGGTATGTAGCTGCCTGATATGTTGCTGCTCTAAACTGTGAAATCTCCAGATCAGAACAACAGCAATGCTGCAGTAGCCAGCTACACACTGTGCAGATGGAGGCTGTGTCTGTAAAAGAATTCGATCTCAGCTCTGTGCCCTGCCAACACTGACCCCTGTTCTCTGCCCTGCTGATCTCCATCCCATCCTCTGCCCCGCTGATTTCTGTCCTCTGACTCCTGTACACTGACCCCTGTACACTGCTCCTCTGACCCCTGTACGCTGCCCCTGTACACTGCTCTGCTGACCACATTCTTTGCCCCGGTGACCTCTGTCCTCTGACCCGCTGATCCCTGTAGTCTGCTTCACTGACCCCTATCCCTTAGAGCAGTGTTTCTCAACTCCATTCCTTAAGGCACCCCAATAGATCATGTTTTCAGGATTTCCCTCAGATGAAATAGTAATTACTAAGGCAGTAAAACTGATCAAATCACCTGTGCTAAATAATGGAAAGCCTGAAAACATGACCTGTTGGGGCGCTTTGAGGACTGAAGTTGAGAAACACTGGCTTGAAGTACACTATCCCTTAGAGTTTTGGCATGGGAATAATGAAGACTGTGTGTCTCTAACCAACTGTAAATATCAAAAGTAAGTAGATTATAATATAACAACCAAAAAATATATAAAACTGCAGCAAGAATCCCATAAAACATATGTTTATATACAGTATACACAAATAAAATTACATACTATGGTACATAAAAATATTCTGGAAGTTTGGGTAACTAGTTACTGAGACATCCTATCCCTGATGTATACTCATGGAGTATACCCACTGGAGCAAAGTGAACAGTGCTTTATAGGTTTTTTTTTCCCTTCCTCTGGATCAAGTGTGGATATAGAACTGTGCATATGGAGGTTTTCTATTTATTTATTTTCATTAGTAGAACTAGTTTGACTTTTTTTTCAAACTGACTAATTATGTAACTGTATGAATATCGATGTAAAGAGTAACAAAACTCTCTCATTCAACATGAACTATTTTTAATCTTTATGCTGCTAGCCTTAGTAATTAAATAGGAAAGTATATTACATTTACTTGTTTTAATCTTTTTTAATACTTTGCTTACTGGTTTCTGGCCCAAGCCATAATGATGTCATACATCCCACGAGTATTTATGGACATTTTATTTTCTTTCATCTGGAGAAGGGGTTTTCTCAGCTAAGAAAAGAAGGAAAAGAGGGCGCACCGACCTAGTGCATTACCACTGATAGCGTTTATTAAAAAAAGTAAAACAGCAAATGGATACTCACAAACGAGCATGAATGACAAGCATGAACAATAGCTGCAGGTGCGCACTAATGCCGCGTACACACGAGCGGACTTTACGGCGGACTTTGCCCGGCGGATTTTTCGACGTACTTTACGACAGACTTTCTGAATGAACGGACTTGCCTACACACAATCCACCAAAGTCCGTCGAATTCGTACGTGATGACGTACGACCGGACTAAAACAAGGAAGTTCATAGCCAGTAGCCAATAGCTGCCCTAGCGTGGCTTTTTAGTCCGTCGAACTAGCATACAGACGGCGGACTTTTCGACCGGACTCGATTTCAACGGATAAATTTTAAACAAGTTTCAAATCTAAGTCCGTCCAACTTTTGAGAAAACAAAGTCCGCTGGAGCCCACACACATCGAATTGTTCGATGAAATCCAGTCCGCCGGGCAAAGTCCGCCGTAAAGTCCGCTCGTGTGTACGCGGCATAACAGACATCAGAAAGAAACCGGGACCGGACATCAGGTGGATAAGGCAATGGCTAACGCGTTTCAGGGGAGAACCCCTTTCTTCAGATTCTTCTTCAGGTTCTCCCCGAAACGCGTCAGCCATTGCCTTATCCACCTGATGTCCGGTCCTGGTTTCTTTCTGATGTCTGTTACTGCGCACCTGCAGCTATTGTTCATGCTTGTCATTCATGCTCGTTTGTGAGTATCCATTTGCTGTTTTACTATTTTTAATAAACGCTATCAGTGGTAATGCACTAGGTCGGTGCGCCCTCTTTTCCTTCTTTTCCTTTTGTAGCCCATGAATACCTATTATTCTGAGGAGGGCTGCAAGACGGCAGACACCACTGAAGCATTCTGGCCTTACCACATATTGAGGTTCTAGATACCCGAGCGCAGGAGAGAGTTTTTTCGGTTATGTTTTCTCAGCTAAGCACACCCTCCTGCCTTCATGCCTAAGCTAAGGACAGATGGATTCCAGGAAACAAATCAAATCTTGCGAGTAACTAGCTGCCTGCTCTAGATGTAAATGTGCTATCTAGAGCAGGCAGCAAGTAACACACTCTCAATATAAATGTGCAAAAAGATTTACTAAACAAAAATAAAAGGTAAAATAAATAAGAAAAAAAAAATGTAAATGCACCTCGTCCCGCCGAGCTCGCATGCAGAAGCGAACGCCTACGTGAGTAGCCCCCGCATATGAAAACGGTGTTCAAACCACACATGTGAGGTATCGCCACGATCAGTAGAGCAAGAGCAATAATTCTAGCCCTAGACCTCCTCTATAACGAAACACATGTAACCTGTAGAATTTTAAAAATGTCGTCTATGGATATTTAAGGGTAAAAGTTTGTCGCCATTCCACGAGCGGGCGCAATTTTGAAGCGTGACATGTTGGATATCAATTTACTTATCTTGGGTATCAACATTATCTTTCACAATATAAAAAAAATTGGGCTAAATTTACTGTTGTCTTATTTTTTAATTCAAAAAAGTGTATTTTTCTTTAAAAAAAAGTGCGCTTGTAAGACCGCTGCACAAATACGGTGTGACAGAAAGTCTTGCAACGACTGACATTTTATTCTCTAGGTATTAGAAAAAAATGTATAATGTTTGGGGGTTTTAAGTAATTTTCTAGCAAAAAAACTGTTTTTAACTTGTAAACAACACATCTAAAAAGAGGTCCGGTCCTTAAGTGGTTAAATAAATACAATATTATAATAGTGAATCTTCTTATAACAGTCCAAAGATATATCCAGTGTTTCAGTGCAGTCAGTTGATGTATGAATAGTTGTTAAATAAATGTCAAATGAAAGATGTGGATTGCTAAATCTTCACAAATCCTCAAAGCCGTGCCTTATATGAATTCACCACAGTGCTCCCCCATTAGAAATGCGCTCACCTCAAAGAATGTGACCTCACAATTAATACTGTACTATTTGGAGCTCCTCTCTTTCCACATATATCGAGCAACAATGGAGGAATACAGAGTGGGAAGTAGGAAAATACGATTTGTTAGTCCAGGGTGACTAAAAAGCCATTTCTGACCAAATTTAATTGTGACATCACATTCTTTGAGGTGAGCGCATTTCTAATGGGGGAGCACAATGGTGAATTCATATAAGGTACAGCTTTGAGGATTTGTGAAGATTTAGCAATCTTCATCTTTATTTGACATTTATTTAGACAACTATTCATATATCACCTGGCTGCTCTGAAACAATGGATATATATTTGGACTGTTATAAGAAGATTCACTATTATAATATTGTATTCAATATTGTATTTAGTTAACACTGGCACTTTATTGGCACATGATTATTAGATTGACACATCAATTGATTGGATAAGGTATAGACCATTAGCGCCTCATATTTGTTTGTTTAATAATAGGAAATAAATGCTATTTTAATCATATGCCCTTACTTAGGATAGCCACAGTTAAGGGGATGTTTTTCAAAGTGATTTCTCAACAAAATAAAGCATGGAAACGTGGATGGATGGGGGAGTTTTCTTTGAATATTAAAAATGAATTAAATATAATTTTCAGTTTTTGGTGCTCCAATACATTTAGTTCTGCTTTAATGAAAGAGCCCATATCTACAATGTATATAAATAATTAACCTAAACCAATATTATGAACCTTGGAACAGAGATTTCTACTAAACGGTTCCTGTATGTGTAAAGACTGGCAGTACGTTTACTGCTTTTTGCAGGATGCAATTTCACCAATTCTCACATCTATAGCCCTTAACAGCGGGGGTCCACACACAATCCCATGACTGCAGTCCCTGAGATTGTGTGTAAAATTGACAGGCAGACTCCTGCCTGTTAGGTGGAATAATTCGGGCGGCCGTGCTTGCCCATCTGCAGGCCCGGGACCAACACGACGGGTGCCGGTGGTTGGAGGGGAGGGAGAAAAGCGCACACTTGTCTGCTCTCCTCACCTTCTTGCTGTGACCTAAAAAGTGACATGTATGAGGTCACTTCCGGGTCACCCTGTCACTTTCCGCGGCTACCATAGCCGGGAAGGATTTGCATTGCTATACATTTAGTGGAGCCCAGAGAAGAACCTGCCACCTAAAAATCATCACAGGGGACTTTTTACAAAGAAATGAAGTCACATGCAAGCACATAAAATCCCCCCCCCCGCAAAAAAAAATGTTGAGGCCCCCCACGTATATGCACATATGAACATGAACGCACACGTTGAGGGCGTCTACACGTGAAAACATTGATTGTGATACACATGTTACATATCGAAATGCATGCCAGAATGATAGCAATAATTCTAGCACAAGACCTCCTCCATAACACTAAAATGATGACCCATAGCGGGCTTTTGAAGCATCGCCTATAGAAAATAGAGTACTAAAGTTCGTCACTATTTCATGGTCGCACATAAATTTAAGGTTTGACATGTTGGGTATTTATTCATTTAGTGCAACCTTGTCTTTTATACTTTACCAAAATTTTGGGTAGTTTATTGCATTTGTTTGCCCTAAAATTTACCTTTAATGTGTTTTTTACTGAAATTTTGTGTTTCCTAGACCTTTTTGGTAATATCAAGTGACGCTAGTTTATTCTCTAGCGTGTCTGCTTTCAGAAAATTTTTAATGATTGGGGGTTTTGTGTAATCTTTAGGCCTAAAATTATGTGTGCAAAAAAAATGGCCCTGGCAGCGAAAGGGTTAAACCCCCTATGTACCAGAGCAATTTTAGATTTCAGCTACTGGAGTTTAGCAATAGGAATGAGGTTGGAGCTCACAGCTACTATGGGCTTCTGTAAATCTTTGGGACTGGCTAAGTTAGTGGATTCTGAACCTTTGGTTGAAAACTTTGAAGGTTACCAGCAGAAAAAAGAAACAACATATAATGACATAAAGCCTTTTCCCCAAGTCTGAGTCATAAGAGCCAATAATTTGAAGGAAACAATAACCCAGCCTGCTTTATGTGAAAGAGTGGGCTCACAACAGCCTTTTTATCTGTGTGTTGGAGCTGTCAGGAGGAGGAAATGATTCTATATATATAGGAAGAGGTATATTTTTAAACAATTTTATGCCTATAATTTTTTTTTTCAATTTTGGCATAGGTATATGGTTCTCAATGGTAGTATCTGGATTCTAACGCCTTTTTGTTGACAATAGCTTGCTTATTAATCCTACAAATGGCCAGAATTGAATATCAAGATTTGCATATCCTTCAACAATCCTGTTTTCTACAGGAATGCTGAATGGGGATGAGCTGAACACCCTCCTGTTCGGTTCACAGAAGATGCGAACAGGCAAAAAATTTGGCAGAACACACGAACACCGTTAAAGTCTATGGGACACTAACATGAAAAATCAAAAGTGCTCATTTTAAATGCTTATATGCAAGTTATTGTCATAAAAAGTGTTTGGGGACCTGGGTCCTGCCCAAGGGGACATGTATCAATGCAAAAACTTTTTTTAAAAACAGGCGTTTTTTTTCAGGAGCAGTGATTTTTTTTAATGCTTAAAGTCAAACAATAAAAATGAAATATTCCTTTAAATATCGTGCCTGGGGGGTGTCTATAGTATGCCTGTAAAGTGGTGCATTTTTCCCATGTTTAGAACAGTACGACAGCAAAATGACATTTCTAAAGGAAAAATTGTCATTTAAAACTGCTTGCGGCTGTAATGATTTGTCGGGTCTCGGCAATATAGTTAAAACTCATTGAAAAAAAGATCATGGGATCCCCCCAATCCATTACCAGGCCATTTGGGTCTGGTATGAATATTAAGGGGAACCCCAAACCAAATTTTTTTCAAAAAATTGCGTGAGGGGTCCCCCTAAAATCCATACCAGGTTCTTTGTGTCTGATATGGAAATCCATACCAGACCCTTCAGAATTAAAAATAAAATGGCGTAGGGGTCCCCCCAAAATCCATACCAGACCCTTATCCGAGCACGCAACCTGGCAGGCCACAGGTAAAGAGTGGGAATGAGAAAGCGCCCCCCTCCTTAACTGTACTAAGCCACATGCCCTCAACATGGGGAGGGTGCTTTGGGGTAGCCCCCTAAAGCAAGCACCTTGTCCCCATGTTGATTGGTACAAGGGCCTCATCCCCACAACTCTTGCCTGGTGGTTGTGGGGGTCTGTGGGCGGGGGGCTTATCAGAATCTGGAAGCCCCTTTAACAAGGGGGCCCCCAGATCCCGGCCTCCCCCTGTGTGAAATGGTAACGGGGTACAAATGTACCCCTACAATTTTACAAAAAAGTGTCAAAATGGTAAAAATGAAAAAACACAGCTTGGGACAAGTCCTTTATTAAAAAATAAAAAAGTCCCACAATGCCCATTCATCTTCTTCTGTCATGCCACCCAGACCGAAAAAGAAAAAAAAATCAGCTACCGACCCACCTCCATGGGAGGCTTTCACTGTTTGATGCTTCTTCACTTGTGACAGTTCTTGTATAACTGAGGGCGAGCCCACCAGGTGACGTAACCGGGTGACCCCGCCCCCCTCTAACGCCACGGGGAAGCCATTGGGAAGTCCCTGTGCATCATAGGGGGGTGGAGTCACCCGTTTATGTCACTGGATGGCTCCGCCCTCAGTTATATAAGAACTGTCACAAGTGAAGAAGTGTAAGACGGCAGGAGCCTCCCATAGAAGGGGGTCGGTCGCAGATTTTTTTTTCTTTTTCGGTCCGGGTGGCGTGATAGAAGAAGATGAATGGACATCATGGGACATTTTAATTTTTGTTCTTTTAAAAAATGACTTGTCCCAAGCTGTGTTTTGTCATTTTTAACATTTTGCCACTTTTTTGTGAAATGGTAGGGGTACATTTGTACCCCATTACCATTTCACACAGGGGGGAGGCCAGGATCTGGGGGTCCCCTTGTTAAAGGGGGCTTCCAGATTCTGATAAGCCTCCCGCCCACAGACCCCCACAACCACCGGGCAAGGGTTGTTGGGATGAGGCCCTTGTCCCCATCAGCATGGGGGCAAGGTGCTTTGGGGGGCTACCCTCCCCATGTTGAGGGCATGTGGCCTTGTATGGTTCAGGAGGGTGGGCGCTCTCTCATCCCCCCCTCTTTTCCTGTGACCTGCCAGGTTGCGTTCTCGGATAAGGGTCTGGTATGGATTTTGGGGGGACCTCTATGCCATTTTTTTAAAATTTTGGTGCAGGGTTCCCCTTAAAACCCATACCAGACCCTTCAGGTCTGGTATGGATTTTGGGGTGATCCCTACACCATTTTTAAAAAGAATTTGGCACAGGGTTTCCCTTAATTTCCATATCAGACCCGAAGGGCCTGGTATGGATTTTAGGGGGACTCCCACGCAATTTTTTTTTTAAATTTTGGTTCGGGGTTCCCCTTAATATTCATACCAGACCCAAAGGGCCTTAAAGCATTAGCATTAAAGCATTTAAAAAAATCACTACTTCCGAAAAAACTGCCTTTTTAAAAAAAAATGTTTGCATTGATACATGTCCCCTGGGGCAGGACCCAGGTCCCAAACACTTTTTTTGACAATAACTTGCATATAAGTCTTTAAAATGAGCACTTTTGATTTTTCATGTTAGTGTCCCATAGACTTTAACGGTGTTCCGACGGCTTTCGAATTTGCCCCGAACACCGGACATTTTTTCTCATTAACCAATAAGGCTGGGCCTTTTTTCTGCCACTGGCCAACAACACCAGGCATTTCCTCCCAATGACCACCAACAGCAGGGTGTTTAATTTTCCTCCTACTGATCAGTGACAACATGCATTTTTTTCTCCCACTGACCACTAACAGCTAAATATTTTTTTCTTTCTCCCCCTGACCACCCACACCAGAAGCTACTGAGGAGCAATGTAAGAGACAAGGGGGGTTATTTACTAAAGGCAAATCCACTTTGCACTACAAGTGCACGTGAAAGTGCACTGAAAGTGCAGTCGCTGTAGTCCGAGGGGGACATGCAAGGAAAGTAAAAAACAGCATTTTATCTTGCGCATGATTGAATGATAAAATCAGCAGATTCCCCTGAAGAAGTCATGTGTCGTGATGTAATGCGTAGGGAGTGGCTGGATATACTGAACAAACCAGGAAGTGTTGTAAGAGGTGTCTAATGCTGTCCACAACGAATTGTTTGCACTATTAATGCTATTTTTACTGCTTTTAATGTAAGAGTCCATTTTGGCCTTTAATAAATTGAGTTTTGTTAAATGGTTTTACGCTATGGGAGGCTTTTTCTTTATCCCCTTATAACATCTGACAACATTGGAACCATCATATAATCGGGAGCATGGAAAGTCGGAGACATTGGTGGAAAACCTGTAGCCGTATCCAGCATTATCAGAAACCGCAGTGTCCTTGTGGATCTGTCCCAGGAAGAACGTTAAGGCGGTTTATATTGCTCATTGAGGTAAGAGCTTTGGGAGCATTAAGTTCACACGAAGATCACATATAGAACAATCATTCATTACAAGAATTGTTTTTCACAAGATTTGTAGATCACAGGAATTTTAGCACATTGTTTGAAAAGGACTTTCTTTCACAGCAATTGACTGATTGTTATCACTATAATTTTTGTGCATTTTTTGATGGATTTTGTCACAGTTATCATTTCAGTGTATGTTATCCAATTATAGGAAGTTTCGCTGATCACTATTACATTTATACCCTTTTTTTGTGCACTGTGTACACTAAAGGTCTTGCAGCAAATTTCATGTATATTCTATCTTATATTTGATTATATTCTATTCACTTATATTTGATTTTATTTGTTTGAGAAATTTTCACATATATTCTATTCACTTATATTTGATTTTATTTGTTTGTTCACTTGGTGGCGTGAGGGATTATACTATTTTCTTTATATTAAAATCAGCAGAGCTTTCCCTCATTTCAGATCTACCCCTCAGATTTACAGCGACTGCACTTCCAAGTGCACTTTCAAGTGCACTTGCAGTGCACTTGTAGTGCAAAGTGGATTTGCCTTTCGTAAATAACCCCCAATGGGGTGTGGTCGATATACTAAATCTGGAAAGTGCAAAATCTGGTGCAGCTCTGCATAGAAAACCAATCAGCTTCCAGTTTTTTTAGTCAAAGTTTAATTGAGCAAGCTGAAGTTAGAAACTGATAGAGAGGCCCATAGCTGAGCAGGAACGCAGTCAGCGGAGGGGGAACATGACAGGGTGTTAAGGCCAGCCTGCATATTAGGGGTTAATGGAAGGGGTGTTGGTAAGGTGAAAAGGGGAGGCTTAGAACGGATTGGTTGGAAAATGGTGCATGGGGGGAGCCTGTGAAGTATTAGTGGCAGAAAGGGGGGTGGGGCTTCAGCAGAGTTCCAGGACACTGTAAAGAGAACATCGCATCCTGAAGTTCTAGTGTTTTACCCCCTTGTTTTCTCCATGAGTGAGCTGGATTGCTTGCTAGCCCAGCTTCGGGCTGCAGCTGACATCCACGGAGCTGCGTGGGTGCAAAGCCAAGTCCTGGCTTCCCTACAAGGGGTCCAGTAGGGTCCCCCCCGGCCGGGACCTGCACCACCACGTGCTCGGAGGTCCAGGCCTCCAGAGCGCTTCAGCCCCGATAGGACCCCTCGGGCTCAGCGCCGCACCGGGAGCCCGCCATCTGACCCTTCAGGCCCCCCTGCTAAGCACACACAGGCTGTAATGAGGGGTGAGCCTGTAAGAAACCCCCATCTTTGCCAGAGCCTGCGGGGGGTGGGGTCTCCTCGGCGGGTTGCGCCGACTCCATTCTCTGTCGTCCGGATTTCGGAACGAGCGGCTGGCATGTTTGGCGATGCTCCGATCGACACACCGGCCCTGCGAGGGAGAGTGAGAACCGCGGGTGCCGGCGGCCCTTCACGCCAGACAGGAGAACGGCGGGTGAGGATGGGCACATCTGCCAAGGAAGTCTCAACATGGTGGCACACACAGAGAACTGATACAAAATAACTTTTTAGAAAAAATGTTTCAAACTAATTGAGTAAACAAATACACCATTTAACCACTTCAGTACCGGCCCATAGTCATATGATGTCCACAGATGGGATCTCCCATCCTGGGTGGGCGTCATATGACGTCCTGGGATTCCCGGCCGCCTAGGGGGCGCGCGCGCGCCGGGAGCATGCGCGCGCGCCCGCCGCGTTGCTCGGGACCCGGTGCGTGTGCCCGGCAGCCACAATGTCCGCCGGGCACCCGCGATTGCCCGTTAACCGGGCCAGCATGTGGATCTGTGTGTGTAAACACACAGATCCACAGCCTGTCAGCTCTGAGGAGAGCGATCTGTGTTCCCAGAACGGAGGAACACTGATCGGTCTCCTCCCCTTGAGCGTCCCCTCCCCCTTCAGTTAGTAATCACTCCCTAGGAAACATATTAACCCCTCCCCTCCCCCAGTAATCAATGCAATTGTATAGCATTGATCGCTGTATAAATGTGAATGGTCCCAAAAATGTGTCAAAAGTGTCCGATGTGTCCGCCATAATGTCGCAGTCACGGAAAAAAATTGCGATCGCCGCTAAAAAAATAAATACATTTTTTTTAAAAAAAATGCCATAAATCTATCCCCTATTTTGTAGACGCTATAACTTTTGCGCAAACCAATCAATATACGCTTATTGCGATTTTTTTTTACCAAAAATATGTAGAAGAATACGTATCGGCCGAAACTGAGAAAAAAATTAGTTTTTTTTAAAAATAATTGGGATATTTATTATAGCAAAAAGTAAAAAATATTGTGTTTTTTTCAAAATTGTCACTCTTCTTTTGTTTATAGCGCAAAAAATAAAAACCGCAGAGGCGATCAAATACCACCAAAAGAAAGCTCTATTTGTGGTGAAAAAAGGACGTCAATTTTTTTGGGTACAACGTCGCACGACCGCGCAATTGACGTTTAAAGTGCGACAGCGCTGAAAACTAAAAATTGGCTGGGAAGGAAGGGGGTGAAATTGCCCTGTATTGAACCGGTTAAAGTCCATAGAAAATAAAGCAAAAGAAATATCTTCTAGTAATAGCCAGGATGGTTACTTGTCTGCAGATCTAATGAATAAAAGCATGTGGATCCCCTTACCAGATTAGATGGACCCCTTAATTACAGGGGGTCTATAGGGCATCAGTAAACAATTACTCTGTTAGATGTCATCAGCGGGAATCAACCTTCAGATGTCCCGGGATCTGAGTCGGCTGTGAGGTCCGTGCTCACACTGCTCAGCTGGGGACATACTAAAAGGAATGACAGAATGGAATGCCTATAGACTTTAACAGGGAGATGGAATGCCCATAGAGAGTAATGGAACAAAGTGGAATGCCCATAGAGAATAATGGAAAAAAAAATTCTATTTCTGACAGACTCTTTAGACATATCATCAATTTCTTTTTTAAAAACCTACTTTTAAATATCAGTGGCCATGTTTAATATGAGATTAGGTGGGATTATATTTGTTTTTTCTGGCATAACAAAGGTGAATGACAGAATGGAATGCCCATAGAGTATAATGGGAAGTAAAATCTAAACTCATTTGCAGGCAAATCTGAGAGACATATCAATTTATCCTTTACCACAGCTGTTCTTAAAGTAGAGTAGCAGATTATAAGATTGAGATTATTTGGGATTACAGCTGTTTTCTACGGAATGACAAACATATGACAGAGTGGAATGCCCATAGAGTATAATGGCAAGCAAGATGTGACCTGGTGTCAGAACCATTGGTCATATCAGATCAATCTTTAGCAAACATACTCTCTATGTTCAGTGATGATGTTCAAATTTGACATTAAGTGGGAATATTAATGTTTTCTATGGAATGACCAAAATATGGCAGAAGGGAATGCCCATAGAGTATAATAGGAAGTAAAATCTAAACTCATTTGCAGGCAAATCTGAGAGACATATCAATTTATCCTTTACCACAGCTGTTCTTCAAGTAGAGTAGCAGATTATAAGATTGAGATTATTTGGGATTACAGCTGTTTTCTACGGAATGACAAACATATGACAGAGTGGAATGCCCATAGAGTATAATGGGAAGCAAGATGTGACCTGGAGTCAGAACCATTGGTCATATCAGATCAATCTTTAGCAGACATACTCTCTATGTTCAGTGATGATGTTCAAAATTGAGATGAAGCAGGATTATTATTGTTTTCTATGGAATGACAAACATATCACAGAATGGAATGCCCATAGAGTATAATGGCAAGCAAGATGTGACCTGGAGTCAGAACCATTGGTCATATCAGATCAATCTTTAGCAGACATACTCTCTATGTTCAGTGATGATGTTCAAATTTGACATTAAGTGGGAATATTAATGTTTTCTATGGAATGACCAACATATGACAGAATAGAATGCCCATAGAGTATAATGGGAAGTAAAATCTAAACTCATTTGCAGGCAAATCTGATAGACATAGCAATTCATCCTTTACCACAGCTGTTCTTCAAGTAAAGTAGCCGATTATAAGATTGAGATTATTTGGGATTAGAGCTGTTTTCTACGGAATGACAAACATATGACAGAATGGAATGCCCGTAGAGTATAATGGGAAGCAAGATGTGACCTGGAGTCAGAACCATTAGTCATATCAGATCAATCTTTAGCAGACATACTCTCTATGTTCAGTGATGATGTTCAAAATTGAGATGAAGCAGGATTATTATTGTTTTCTATGGAATGACAAACATATGACAGAATGGAATGCCCATAGAGTATAATGGGAAGTAAAATCTAAACTCATTTACAGGCAAATCTGAGAGACATAGCAATTTATCCTTTACCACAGATGTTCTTCAAGTAAAGTAGCAGATTATAAGATTCAGATTATTTGGGATTACAGCTGTTTTCTACGGAATGACAAATATATGACAGAATGGAATGCCCATAGAGTATAATGGGAAGCAAGATGTGACCTGGAGTCAGAACCATTGCTCATATCAGATCAATTTTTAGCAGACATACTCTCTATGTCCAGTGTTGATGTCCAAATTTGACATTAAGCGGGATTATTATTGTTTTCTATGGAATGACCAACATATGACAGAATGGAATGCCTATAGAGTATAATGGGAAGTAAAACCTAAACTCATTTGCAGGCAAATTTGAGAGACATAGCAATTTGTCCTTTCCCACAGCTGTTCCTCAGGTAGAGTAGCAGATTGTAAAATTGAGATTATTTGGGATTACAGCTGTTTTCTAAGGAATGACAGATAAATAATAGAAAGGAATGCCCATAGAGCAGTGGTTCTCAACTCCTGTCCTCAGGACCCACTAACAGGCCAGTTTTGCAGGATAACTGAAATACATCACAGGTGATATTATTTGCTGCTCAGTGATTGAAATATTCTAGTCTGCATCTCCTCAAGGTAATGCTTAAAATCTGGCCTGTTAGTGGGTCCTGGGGACAGGAGTTGAGAACCACTGCCATAGAGTATAATGGGAAGCAAGATGTGACCTGGAGTCAGAACCATTGGACATATCAGATCAATCTTTAGAAGACATACTCTTTATGTTTAGTGGTGATGTTCAAAATTGAGAAGAAGCTGGATTATTATTGTTTTCTATGGAATGACAAAGGTGAATGACAGAAGGGAATGCCCATAGAGTATAATGGGAAGAAAAATATAAACTTGTTTGCAGGCAAATCTGAGAGACATAGCAACTTCACCTTTCCCACAGGTGTTCCTCAGAGTAGCAGATTCTAAAATTGAGATTATTTGGGATTAAAGTTGTTTTCTATGGAATGACAGATAAATGATAGAAAAGAATGCCCATAGACTATAATGGGAAGTAAGATGTGACCCGGAGTCACAACCATTCAACATATCAAATCTTTAGCAGATATACTCTCCAAATTCAGTGGCAATATTTAAAATCAAGACAAATTGGGTTATAATTGTTTTCTAAGGAATGAAAGAAGGAAATGCCCATAAAGTATAATATATATCAACTCTTTTGCAGGCAAACCTGAAAGATATAGCTATTTAAAAGGGACATATATTCCATCTGTGACAACAGCCTCATTTAAAGGCTTTTCCTTTATTTAAGACTTTTTTTTTATGTATAAAAATTGAAGATGCAATCCGGATCTTTGTTCTTCATCAAGCAGCATGTGTGCTTAATGAAGAACATTGTTATGTTGGAAAATGTGCAGTCGCTTATCTCAGATTATCTGTAATGTATATGAATATTTGAAGTAAAGAGAATATTGCACAGATCGTGATTGCATCTTCAATTTTTATACATAAAACAATCTTAAATAATGCCTTTAAATGAGGTTGTTGTTTTAGAAGGAATACATGTCCCTTTTAACTAGCTATATCTTTCAGGTTTGCCTGCAAAAGTGTTGATATGCATTCTACTCTATGACAGGGCTCAAAATTTCAAGTCCTCAGCTACTAGCCAGGCCTCAAGGGTTACTCGCCACCAGTTGCCCCGCCAAACCCTACCCTGCCCCACCCCTAATTCTAACCTCATAAATTATCTCATGAAATGACACTTAAATGTTTTATGCAGAATTAAGTTATAAAAATTAATATTAACAAAACTTTATCCATGTCCGCCAATGCAGCTTGTGTCCGCCAATGCAGCCCGTGTCCCCAGCCTACCTGTGCAGGGGAAGAGAGAGGAGAGCCGTCCCCCACATGATCAAAGCGCCGGTAACATAACAGCTTTCATTTCATTAGCTGTGTGTTCCCAGCCATGCCCTGTCACATACAGCCCCTCCACCCCTTATCCAGGGAACTTTGAAAGACAGATCACTCGTCCCAGGATTGGACGGGTGATCTGTCTATCAAAGTGCCCGGACAAAGAGGAGGGGCTGTATGTGACGGAGCATGGTGGGGAACACACAGCTATTAAAATGAAAGCTGTTATGTTACTGGCACTCTGATCATGCGGTAGGCGGCTCTAATCTCTCTTCTCCTCTGATCTCTGGGAGAACGGCTCCAATACAACCCGCCTGCCGGTGGTGCTTGACCCCCCCCCCCCCCAGGCAGCCCACATCTGCCAGCCCTCAAAATCCACTTGCAAAATGTGAGCAGGTGAGTGGAATTTTTGAGGGCTGCTCTACGGGGATTTCCTTCTTTCATTCCTTAAAAAACAATTATAATCCAAATACTCTCGATTTTAAATCTTGCCACTGAACTCGGATAGTATATCTGCTAAGGATTTATTTGGTATGTTGAAAGATTTTGACTCCAGGTCACATCTTGGTTCCCATTCTACTCTATGGGCATTCCTTTCTATCATTTATCTGTCATTCCGTAGAAAACAGCTGTAATCCCAAATAATCTCAATTTGACAATCTGCTACTCTACTTGAGGAACAACTATGGGAAAGGTGAAATCCCTATGTCTCCAAGATCTGCGTACAAATGAGTTCATATTTTGCTTCCCATTATACTCTATGGACATTCCCTTCTGTCATTCACCTTTGTTATGCCATAGAAACAGCAATAATCCCACCTAATCTCAGTATTAAACATGGACACTGATATTTAAAAGTAGGTTTGCAAAAAATTAATTTGATATGTATAAAGACAATAATTTATTTTTTTCCCCATTATTCCCTAGGGGCATTCCATTTTGTTCCACTAATCTCTATGGGCATTCCTTTCTGTCATTCACCCATGTCATTCCATAGAAAACAATGCTAATCCCACTTCATCACAATATTAAACATTGCCATTCATCATGGAGAGAATGTCTTCTAAAGATTGATCTGATATGTCTAATGGTTCTGAGTCCAGGTCACATTTAGCTTCACATTATTCTCTATGGGCATTCCATCTCCCTGCTAAAGTCTAAGGGCATTCCTTTCTTTTATTTATCTGTCATTCCATAGAAAACAGCTGTAATCCTAAATAATCTCAACTTTACAATCTGCTACTCTACTTGAGGAACACCTGTGGGAAAGGTGAAATTGCTATGTCTCTCAGATTTGCCTGCAAACAAGTTTTATTTTGCTTCCCATTATACTGTATGGGCATTCCCTTCTGTCATTCACCTTTTGTCATTCCATAGAAAACAATGCTAATCTCGCTTCATCTAAATTTTGAACATCTTCACTGAACATGGAGAGAATGTCTGCTAAAGATTGATATATGTCCAATGGTTCTGACTCCAGGTCACATCTTGCTTCCCATTATACTCTATGGGCATTCCATTCTGTCATATGTTTGTCATTCCATAGAAAACAATAATAATCCCGCTTATTGTCAAATTTGGACATCACCACTGAACATAGAGAGTATGTCTGCTAAAGATTGATCTGATATGACCAATGGTTCTGACTCCAGGTCACATCTTGCTTCCCATTATACTCTATGGGCATTCCATTCTGTCATATGTTTGTCATTCCATAGAAAACAATAATAATCCTGCTTTATCTCAATTTTGAACATCATCACTGAACATAGAGAGTATGTCTGCTAAAGATTGATCTGATATGACCAATGGTTCTGACTCCAGGTCACATCTTGCTTGCCATTATACTCTATGGGCATTCCTTTCTATTATTTATCTGTCATTCCATAGAAAACAGCTGTAATCCCAAATAATCTCAATCTTACAATATGCTATTCTACTTGAGGAACAGCTGTGGGAAAGGTGGATTTGCTATGTCTCTCAGATTTGCCTGCAAATGAGTTTAAATTTTACTTCCCATTATACTCTATGGGCATTCCCTTCTGTCATTCACCTTTGTTATGCCATTAAAAACAACAATAATCCCACCTAATCTCATATTAAACATGGCCACTGATATTTAAAAGTAGGTTTTTAAAAAATAAATTGATGATATGTCTAAAGAGTCTGTCAGAAATAGAATTTTTTTTTCCATTATTCTCTATGGGCATTCCACTTTGTTCCATTACTCTCTATGGGCATTTCATCTCCCTGTTAAAGTCTATGGGCATTCCATTCTGTCATTCCTTTTAGTATGTCCCCTCAGCTGGATGACTTCTGCAACACACTGATGTCCCAGGATCCGAACTAACTGTGAGGTCCGTGCTCTATTAACAGGGGGTTGAGTATTACTGCTGACATCGCCCGCAGCCATCTCAAGAGATTAGCTGTTCTGTCACGGACAGACAGCTCTTACTGCAAGAAAGCCTTTGTAATGAATTACCGCTTATTTTAATACAGCGCTGCTGAGTGCTTTTATTTGTGTCCTTTAGATAAACTTTTTTAAGAGATCCCATACGGAGTACCTTTAGATCTCTCTTTCTTTATATCTTCATGCTGGAGATCACTGCTGTTAATAGAGCACGGACCTCACAGTTAGTTCGGATCCTGGGACATTAGTTCCGGATGTGGAGCACAGCAGCGCGAAGGAAAGGGAGCTGGATGAGGAGGTCGGGGCGGCGGCTGGGGGGGTTTCTGGCCCCTTGCAGCCTGGTGAGTGTGACTCAGCTTTAGTACCTTTCTGTTCTCCCTCTATGCTGTCTGGGGCGGGGGCCTGGGATCAGGAAGCTTGGGACAGATCTGGGGCCCAGGGATCCTAGGAGGTCTGAAGGAGCTCTTGAGCAAGTTGAAAAAGGGTACGTTGCGGGGGGGGGGCGGCACAGGTAGGCCGAGGGACATCCCAGGGTGCCTGGAGCCCCTGCTCCTTCCTCAGTGATTGCAGGGTCGGAAGTGCCGCAAGGGTCGGTTAGTGCGGACAAGGCAGAGAGAAAGGAGGATAAAGAGACAGAAAAGGTCTCTCCTCCCCCCAGCCTCCCCACAGTATTCTGTGACATGTCACAGGTCCCAGAAGACCATAGTTGCCAACTGTCCCGGATTTCCCGCCATCTTCCTGTCTGATATGGAAAGGGACAGGGGTTCTAGCCATGCTGCGGACACTACTAGGACACCTCTGAGGTAGGGGGGGGGGGCACCGCTGTGGGACTCCTGATGTGAGGGGGGGCTCCTTTGGGGACACACACCTAATGCAAGGGGGCTCCACTGGGGACACACACCTGATGCAAGGGGGGCTCCACTGGAGACACCTGATGTGAGGGGGGCTCCACTGGGGAGACCTGATGTGAGGGGGGGTCCACTGGGGACACCTGATGTGAGGGGGGGCTCCACTGGGGACACCTAATGTGAGGGGGGCTCCGCTGGGGACACCTGATGTGAGGGGGGCTCTGCCGGGGACACCTGATGCAAGGGGAGGCTCCGCTGGGGACACCTGATGTGAGGGGGAGCTCAGCCGGGGACACCTGATGGGAGGGGGAGCTCCGCTGGGGACACCTGATGTGAGGGGGAGCTCCGTCGGGGACACCTGATGTGAGGGGGAGCTCCGCTGGGGACACCTGATGTGAGGGGGAGCTCTGCCGGGGACACCTGATGTGAGGGGGAGCTCCGCTGGGGACACCTGATGTGAGGGGGAGCTCCGCCGGGGACACCTGATGTGAGGGGGAGCTCCGCCGGGGACACCTGATGTGAGGGGGAGCTCCGCGGGGGGACACCTGATGTGAGGGGGAGCTCCGCCGGGGACACCTGATGTGAGGGGGAGCTCCGCCGGGGACACCTGATGTAAATTTTTTTTTACAATGTTGGCACCTATGCAGAAGACTACGGGACCATTCACAAGGCATAGCGCTGCACACGCATGTGCAGTGGGCACCCACAGTTAACATGCCGGTGCTGGAGACAGACGGCAGGAGAGGAGAACGGCTGGGGTGAGCTCATCGTAGGACAGGTGAGCGTTTGTTTATTAACCACTTGCCGACCGCCTCACGCAGATATACTGCGGCAGAATGGCACGGGCAGGCAAAATCACGTACCTGTATGTGATCTGCCTCCCGCGGGCGCGGGGTCCAATCGGACCCCCTCCCGGTGCCCGAGGTGGTCGGCTTCTGTCCGGGAGCGATCAGAGGTAAGGAGGAAGCCATCCATTCGTGCTCCCCCCCCTCGCGATCGCTCCCAGTCAATGAAATCCTTCCTCTGCTGCTGTATAGTAAACAGGGGCAGAGGAAGTGATGTCATCTCTCCTCGGCTCAGTATTTTCCATTCCGGCGCTGAGGAGGCATACTTTTCACCCCCCATCACCCCCCGATAACCCCCCCCACCCCAGGCACAGTGACACCAAGCAGTTTTTTTTTCTGATTACTGCATTGGTGTCAGTTTCCTCACATCAGGAGTCCCCAGCGGAGCTCCCCCTCACATCAGGTGTCCCCAGCGGGGCCGCCCCTCACATCAGGTGTCCCCGGCAGAGCTCCCCCTCACATCAGGAGTCCCCGGCGGAGCTCCCCCTCACATCAGGAGTCCCCGGCGGAGCTCCCCCTCACATCAGGAGTCCCCGGCGGAGCTCCCCCTCACATCAGGTGTCCCCAGCGGAGCTCCCCCTCACATCAGGTGTCCCCAGTGGAGCCCCCCTCACATCAGGTGTCCCTGGCGGAGCTCCCCCTCACATCAGGTGTCCCCGGCGGAGCTCCCCCTCACATCAGGTGTCTCCAGCGGAGCCCCCCCTCACATCAGGTGTCCCCGGCAGAGCCCCCCCTCACATGAGGTGTCCCCAGTGGAGCCCCCCCTCACATCAGGTGTCCCCAGTGGACCCCCCTCACATCAGGTGTCCCCAGTGGACCCCCCTCACATCAGGTGTCCCCAGTGGACCCCCCCTCACATCAGGTGTCCCCAGTGGAGCCCCCCTCACATCAGGTGTCCCCAGTGGAGCCCCCCTTGCATCAGGTGTGTGTCCCCAGTGGAGCCCCCCTTGCATCAGGTGTGTGTCCCCAAAGGAGCCCCCCTCAAATCAGGAGTCCCACAGCGGTGCCCCCCCCTACCTCAGACGTGTCCTAGTAGTGTCCGCAGCATGGCTAGAACCCCTGCTCCTTTCCATATCAGACAGGAAGACGGCTGGGGGGGTCTAGACGGAGCTCCTGCGTCGCCGCCCAACCTCCGCCCCGCTCCGCCTCACCCCGCCTCACCCCGCCTCGCCCCGCCTACCCCCCTGCCCCGCTGCCAGTCTGATATGGAAAGGGGCGGGGGTAGGCGGGGCAAGGCGGGGTGAGGCGGAGGGTGGGCGGCGACGCAGGAGCTCCGTCTAGCCCCACTCAGCCGTCTTCCTGAACTTCATCAAAATGGCGGCCGGCGGAGACATTGTCTCCGCCGGCCGCAGACCTCTAGCGGTGGCGGCGGATCGTGAAGAACCGGATTTCTCGGGACATTTCCCGGGACACCAGAAATTTGGGAATGGCGTCCAAGTCCCAGGAATGTCCCGGGAAATCCGGGACAGTTGGCAACTATGGTCTTCTGGGACCTGTGACATGTCACAGAATACTGTGGGGAGGGTGGGGGGAGGAGAGACCTTTTTTCCATCTCTTTATCCTCCTTTCTCTCTGCCTTGTCCACACTTCCGACCCTGCAATCACTGAGGAAGGAGCAGGGGCTCCAGGCACCCTGGGATGTACCTTGGCCTACCTGTGCCGCCCCCCCCCCCCCACAACGTACCCTTCTTCAACCTGCTCAAGAGCTCCTTCAGACCTACCAGCATTTCCCGGGTGAGCCCATCTGATCCCTGGGCCCCAGATCCGTCCCAAGCTTCCTGATCCCAGGCCCCCGCCCCAGACAGCATAGAGGGAGAACAGAAAGGTACTAAAGCTGAGTCACACTCACCAGGCTGCAAGGGGCCAGGAACCCCCCCAGCTCCTCATCCAGCTCCCCTTCCTCCGTGCTGCTGTGCTCCACATCCGAACGGTCCACTGGCCCCACAGGCACCACCGACCGCCGCTCTGAAGGCCGTCCCCTCCTCCAATCTGTCACAGGCTAGCTCCTCACAGCCGACATGCTGGCCAGCTCTGCTGCAATGGTCTCCTTCTCCCACTCCTGCTGACGTCATCCAAGTGCGCCCCGGCCCGATCCGGACTCCCAGGCAATGCCCGTGACCTGGAGGTGTGTGCCGCTATGTTGGGACTTCCTTGGGCAGACGTACCCATCCTCACCCGCCGTTCTTCTGTCTGGCGTGAAGGGCCGCCGGCCGCACCACGAGACAGGCCGGTACCCGCGGTTCTCACTCTCCCTCGCAGGGCTGGCGTGTCGACCGGAGCATCGCCAGACATGCCAGCCGCTCGTTCCGAAATCCGGACGACAGAGGATGGGGCGGCGCAACCTGCCGAGGAGACCCCACCCCCCGCAGGCTCTGGCAAAGATGGGGGTTTCTTCCAGGCTCACCCCTCATTACAGCCTGTGTGTGCTTAGCAGGGGGGGCCGAAGGGTCCAATGGCGGGCTCCCGATGCGGCGCTGAGCCCGAGGGGTCCTATCGGGGCTGAAGCACCCGATGCGGCGCTGAGCCCGAGGGGTCCTATCGGGGCTGAAGCACTCCGGAGGCCTGGACCTCCGAGCACGTGGTGGTGCAGGTCCCGGCTGGGGGGGACCCTACTGGACCCCTTGTAGGGAAGCCAGGACTTGGCTTTGCACCCACGCAGCTCCTTGGACGTCAGCTGCAGCCCGAAGCTGGGCTAGCAAGCAATCCAGCTCACTCATGGAGAAAACAAGGGGGTAAAACACTAGAACTTCAGGATGCGATGTTCTCTTCACAGTGTCTTGGAACTCTGCTGAAGCCCCACCCCCCTTTCTGCCACTAATACTTCACTTCTGACCCTAAAACCTAACTTATATCACCGCCGGGCGATCAGGGGCTTAACCTTTATTAGGTAATAAACAGCGGGTGCCCTGACACTATAAAAGATAAACTAACTAACCAGCGTCACCCGTAACAGTTATACGGTGATCACTGGTGAAAGGGTTAACTAGGGGGCAATCAAGGGGATAAAACCTTTATTAGGTAGTATATGGGGGTCCCTGACGCTATAAAACACTGATGGCAAACCTATATATTTACCTCCCTAACTAGCGTCACCAGTGACACTAATACAGCAATCAGAAAAATGATCGCTTAGTGACACTGGCGATAGGGGGTGATCAAGGGGTTAAAACTTTATTAGGGGGGGTTAGGGGGGTACCCTAGACCTAAAGGGGGCTAACACTAACTGCCCTACCACACTAACTGTCACATAGTTGTCGTTTTATTGTCCTCTCTCTCTCTATTCTCTCTCTATTGTTCTGCTCTTTTTTACTGTATTCTATTCTGCAATGTTTTATTGGTATTATGTTTTATCATGTTTGCTTTTCAGGTATGCAATTTTTTATACTTTACTGTTTACTGTGTTTTATTGTTAACCATTTTTTTGTCTTCAGGTACGCCATTCAGCTGCAGCGCGGATTTATTTATCTTGACAGCAACACCGATCAATCTCTTTTTTTCATTCAGCCTACAGGCTGCATGAAAAAAAAAGATTACAATATATGCCCAACAAGGACCAGCAACGTACTATTATGTATGTTGCTGGACTTTGAGTGGTTATACCAGAATGATGCCTGCAGGTTTAGGTATCATCTTGGTGTCATTCTTTTCAGCCAGCAGTCGGCTTTCATGTAAACCTAGCAGACCTAGCAGATAATTAGCCTCTAGACTGCTTTTACAAGCAGTGGGAGGGAATGCCCCCCCACCATCTTCCATGTTTTTCTCTGGCTCTCCTGTCCCAACAGGGAACCTGAGAATGCAGCCGGTGATTCAGCCAGCTGACCATGGAGCTGATCAGAGACCAGAGTGGCTCCAAACATCTCTATGGCCTAAGAAACCGGAAGTTACGAGCATTTCATGACTTATATTTCGCTGGATGTAAATGGCGCCATTGGGAAATTGGGAAGGCATTTTATCACACCGATCTTGGTGTGGTCAGATGCTTTGAGGGCAGAGGAGAGATCTAGGGTCTAATAGACCCCAATTTTTTCAAAAAAGAGTACATGTCACTACCTATTGCTATCATAGGGGATATTTACATTCCCTGAGATAACAATAAAAATGAAAAAAAAAAAAAATGAAAGGGACAGTTTAAAAATAAGATAAAAAAAGCAAAAAAATAATAAAGAAAAAAAAAAGCACCCCTGCCCCCCGCCTGCTCTCGCGCAAAGGCGAACGCAAGCATTGGTCTGGCGTCAAATGTAAACAGCAATTGCACCATGCATGTGATGTATCACCACGAAGGTCAGATCAAGGGCAGTAATTTTAGCAGTAGACCTCCTCTGTAAATCTAAAGTGGTAACCTGTAAAGGCTTTTAAAGGCTTTTAAAAATGTATTTAGTTTGTCGCCACTGCACGTTTGTGCGCAATTTTAAAGCATGTCATGTTTGGTATCCATGTACTCGGCCTAAGATCATCTTTTTTATTTAATCAAATATTTGGGCAATATAGTGTGTTTTAGTGCATTAAAATTTAAAAAAGTGTGGTTTTTCCCCAAAAAATGCGTTTGAAAAATCGCTGCTCAAATACTGTGTGAAAAAAAAATGAAACGCCCACCATTTTAATCTGTAGGGCATTTGCTTTAAAAAAATATATATAATGTTTAGGGGTTCAAAGTAATTTTCTTGCAAAAAAAAATAATTTTTTCATGTAAACAAAAAGTGTCAGAAAGGGCTTTGTCTTCAAGTGGTTAGAAGAGTGGGTGATGTGTGACATAAGCTTCTAAATGTTGTGCATAAAATGCCAGGACAGTTGAAACCCCCCCAAATGACCCCATTTTGGAAAGTAGACACCCCAAGCTATTTGCTGAGAGGCATGTCGAGTCAATGGAATATTTTATATTGTGACACAAGTTGCGGGAAAAAGACACTTTTTTTTTTATTGCACAAAGTTGTCACTAGATGATATATTGCTCAAACATGCCATGGGAATATGTGAAATTACACCCCAAAATACATTCTGTTGCTTCTCCTGAGTAAGGGGATACCACATGTGTGAGACTTTTTGGGAGCCTAGCCGCGTACGGGACCCCGAAAACCAAGCACCGCCTTCAGGCTTTCTAAGGGCGTAAATTTTTGATTTCACTCTTCACTGCCTATCACAGTTTCGGAGGCCATGGAATACCCAGGTGGCACAAACCCCCCCCCCAAATGACCCTATTTTGGAAAGTAGACACCCCAAGCTATTTGCTGAAAGGTATAGTGAGTATTTTGCAGACCTCACTTTTTGTCACAAAGTTTTGAAAATTGAAAAAAGAAAAGAAAAATATTTTTCTTGTCTTTCTTCATTTTCAAAAACAAATGAGAGCTGCAAAATACTCACCATGCCTCTCAGCAAATAGCTTTGGGTGTCTACTTTCCAAAATGGGGTAATTTGGGGGGGGGGGGGTTGTGCCACCTGGGCATTCCATGGCCTCCGAAACTGTGATAGGCAGTGAAGAGTGAAATCAAAAATTTACGTCCCTAGAAATCCTGAAGGCGGTGATTGGTTTTCGGGGCCCCGTATGCAGCTAGGCTCCCAAAAAGTCCCACACATGTGGTATCCCCGTACTCAGGAGAAGCAGCTAAATGTATTTTGGGGTGCAATTCCACATACGCCCATGGCCTGTGTCAGCAATATATCATTTAGTAACAACTTTGTGCAAAAAAAAATTTCACTTTCCCGCAACTTGTGTCAAAATATAAAATATTCCATGGACTCAACATGCTTTCAGAAAATAGCTTGGGGTGTCTACTTTCCAAAATGGGGTCATTTGGGGGGGGGGTTTGTGCCATCTGGGCATTTTATGGCCTTCAAAACTGTGATAGGTAGTGAGGCGTGAAATCAAAAATTTACGCCCTTAGAAATCCTGAAGGCGGTGATTGGTTTTCGGGGCCCCGTATGCGGCTAGGCTCCCAAAAAGTCCCACACATGTGGAATCCCCGTACTCGGGAGAAGCAGCTGAATGTATTTTTGGGTGCAATTCCACATATGCCCATGGCCTGTGTGAGCATAATATCATTTAGCGACAACTTTTTGTAATTTTTTTTTTTTTGTCATTATTCAATCACTTGGGACAAAAAAAATTATTATTCAATGGGCTCAACATGCCTCTCAGCAATTTCCTTGGGGTGTCTACTTTCCAAAATGGGGTAATTTGGGGGGGGGTTTGTACTGCCCTGCCATTTTAGCACCTCAAGAAATGACATAGGCAGTCATAAACTAAAAGCTGTGTAATATCCAGAAAATGTACCCTAGTTTGTAGACGCTATAACTTTTGCACAAACCAATAAATATACACTTATTGACATTTGTTTTACCAAAGACATGTGGCCGAATACATTTTGGCCTAAATGTATGACTAACATTGAGTTTATTGGATTTTTTTATAACAAAAAGTAGAAAATATCATTTTTTTCAAAATTTTCGGTCTTTTTCCATTTATAGTGCAAAAAATAAAAACCGCAGAGGTGCTAAAATACCATCAAAAGAAAGCTCTATTTGTGGGAATAAAAGGACGCAAATTTCGTTTGGGTACAGCATTGCATGACCGTGCAATTAGCAGTTAAAGCAACGCAGTGCCAAATTGTAAAAAGTGCTCTGGTCAGGAAGGGGGTAAATCCTTCCGGGGCTGAAGTGGTTAAAAGTCAGCAACTACAGTTTTTGTAGCTACTGACTTTTAATTTTTACACAGGAGACTGGAGCTCCTCTTTAGGATGAGATGTTTAGCAGTTTGTTTCAAAAAGGGATGGGACACCTACGTTCCTTTGGCATATACCTCATGACTTGTAAATACAGTGGATTTGCACAGTTCTGGCCTAATGATAATATTGCTGGCCAACATATTGGTTTTATGTTTTTGTTTATTTGTTTTAATGAAGGTTTTTGTAAGCAAACATACAAGAATGGATTTGTGTGGCGTAAATATTCGCCAAAGATATCTCCAAAGACCTTGGTGTAAAAGGAATTCATTGCTAGTACATTTGACATATGTTCAAGCAAGGGTTCAGAGCTTCCACAGAAGCTGCTGAAATGAGCAGCTTGTGTTGAAGTGAGAGGGTACCAGACAGCCTGATATGTGGCTACTTACTGTGTTCCTTTGTAACAACCACAGCCTTTCCACCAAAAACAGAGTAAACTATCTGACTTGATGGCCACGCTCATTGTGATAAGATTCTGGGATTGGTGGAATAGGGTCCTCATCTAAGTTATTAAGGAAGAAGCAGGCCAAAAAAATGTTGCCAACCTTTTCAGGGGTATAGTGCAGAAAACCCCCATATAGTGGGATACAGTGGAACCTGCTTTTTATAACCCCAAAGGTCTGCTCAATGACGCATTTTGCCTTAGTAATTGCTGTATTGTGGCGAGATTCTGCAGATGTTGAGCACCTCAAGAGTGGTGTTAGCAACCAGGACAGACCAGAATAGCCAGAATAACCTACAATACAGTTTGAAAATGCCTTTTTATAACAGCAATAGTATATCATAATGAGTGGGTAATAACAGGAACAATACTTCCCTACATCTTGTTTTTCATTGCTGAACATGGTTGTAATGTGAAGGCCTCAGGCCATATATAAAGTGTCTTTTGTTAGAAATGGTTACACCAGGTTGAGGATCTGGTTTAGCCATTTCTTTAGCAGCCATGCCTGTGCTGTGTATATTTGGTGTGCAAGGTGTGAGGAGTAAACACAGGAGTGTAATATGTGAACATAGTCTTCCATGTATGATGTATGGGGCATGCATTGAGACATATTTGCTAATAAAAAGTGTCTTACCAAGAATGTAGCTTCTTGTTACTCTGTTAGTGTCAAAATGGTGGTAGAGCTGTGATTGCCTTAATATATGGGCATCGTAGACAGATCCTGGGAAGCTGGTGACAACATTTCTGATGAACATATTTGCATCACACACAACCTGTACATTGAGGGAGTGGTACCCTTTCCTGTTATGAGATATGGGTTTGTTTATGAGAGGGGGCAAAAAAGGATATCCCATCAATTACTTTTCCTGTCATTTTACCTTGTTTTACAGGCACCCCGCTACAATATATACAGTGCCTTGCAAAAGTATTCTACCCCCTTGGCATTTTTCTTGTTTTTTTGCCTCACAACCTGGGATTAACATGGCTTGTTTGATGATTTTCATCATTTAATTTACAGAACATGACGACAACTTTGAAGATGTTTAATTTTTTTATTGTGAAGCAAACAACAAATAGGACAAAATAACAGAAAAAGTTAATGTACATAACTATTCACCCCCCTAAAGTCAATACTTTGTAGAGCCACCTTTTGTGCCTATCACAGCTCCAAGTCGCCTTGGATAAGTCTGTATGAGCTTGTTACATCTTACCACTGGGATTTTTGCCCATTCCTCCTTCCAAAACTGCTCCAGCTCCTTCAAGTTGGATGGTTTGCGCTTGTGAACAACAATCTTTAAGTCTGACCACAGATTTTCTAATGGATTGAGGTCTGGGCTTTGACTAGGCCATTCCAACACATTTACATGTTTCCCCTTAAACCACTCAAGTGTTGCTTTAGCAGTGTGTTTGGGGTCATTGTCCTGCTGGAAGGTGAACCTCTGTCCTAGCCTCAAATCACACACAGAGTGGTACAGGTTTTGCTCAGGAATATCCCTGTATTTAGCACCATCCATCTTTCCCTCAACTCTGACCAGTTTCCCAGTCCCGACTGCTGAAAACATCCCCACAGCATGATGCTGCCACCACCATGTTTCACTGTGGGGATGGTGTTCTTTGGGTGATGTGATGTGTGGTGTTGGGTTTGCGCCAGACATAGCATTTTCTTTGATGGCCAAAAAGTTCAGTTTTAGTCTCATCAGACCAGAGCACCTTCCTCCATACATTTTGGGAGTCTCCCACATGCCTTTTCGCAAACTCAAAACATGCCATTTTGTTTTGTGCTGAAAGTAATGGCTTTCTTCTGGCCACTCTGCCATAAAGACCAACAATATGGAGCGTACAGCTTATTGTCGTCCTATGTACAGATACTCCAGTCTCTGCTGTGGAACTCTGCAGCTGTTCCAGGGTTACCTTAGGTCTCTGCGCTGCCTGTCTGATTAATGCCCTCCTTGCCCGGTCCGTGAGTTTTGGTTTGTGGCTGTCTCTTGGCAGATATGCTGTTGTGCCATGTTCTTTCCATTTGGTTATGATAGATTTGATGGTGCTCCTAGGGATCATCAATGATTTGGATATTTTTTATAACCTAGTCCTGACTTGTACTTTTCAACAGCATTGTCCCTTACTTGTTTGGAGAGTTCCGTGGTCTTCATGGCAGTGTTTGGTTAGTGGTGTCTCTTGCTTAGGTGTTGCAGCCTCTGGGGCCTTTCAAAAAGGTTTGTATATGTAATGACAGATCATGTGACACTTATGCAGCATACACACGAGCGGACTTTACGGCAGACTTTGCCCGGCGGACTGGATTTCGTCAGACAATTCGATCGTGTGTGGGCTCCAGCGGACTTTGTTTTCTCAAAAGTTGGACGAACTTGGATTTGAAACATGTTTTAAATCAATCCGTCGAAATCGAGTCCAGCCGAAAAGTCCGCTCGTCTGTATGCTAGTTCGACGGACAAAAAGCCACGTTAGGGCAGCTATTGGCTACTGGCTATGAACTTCCTTGTTTTAGTCCGGTCGTACATCATCACGTACGAATTAGACGGACTTTGGTGGATTGTGTGTAGGCAAGTCCGTTCATTCAGAAAGTCCGTTGTAAAGTCCGTCAAAGTCCGCCGGGGCAAAGTCTGCCGTAAAGTCCGCTCGTGTGTACGCGGCATTAGATTGCACACAGGTGGACATCATTTCACTAATTATGTGACTTCTGAAGGTAATTGGTTGCACCAGAGCTTTTTATGGGCTTTGTAACAAAGGGGGTGAATACATACGCACATGCCAATTATCAGTTTTTTATTTCTGAAAAATAGTTTTATGTATATATTTTTCTAATTTTACTTCACCAACTTAGACTATTGTGTTCTGATCCATCATATATAATTCAGATTAAAAAAAGATTGAACTAAAGGCTGTAATGTAACAAAATAGGTAAAAAGCCAAGGGGGGTTGAATACTGCAAGGCACACTATATATATATATATATATATATATATATATATATATATATATATATATATATATATATATATATATTATATTTTTTAAGGCAGAGGCCCTACATACAAAACCATTCAACACATTACGTCACTTCTTACATTGTATTCTGTCGTACGAAAATGTTTGTATTGTGATTAACCTCTTCACTTTCGACATGAGACTAGCATGACACAAAAAATGAACGTTTGGTTGTCCGAAAGTGTAAGCGTGTGTACGAGGCTTTATTTCAATTTGGATTTTAAGAATATCATAGTACACTAATAATAATAATACTCATCTGCTACATATTTCAGTATAAACACTGCAGGCCCCATGCCAAAGAAAGATCATATTCATAGTGAAATTACACATGGAACACATTTTTTCTAATTGGCTTCTTAGACAATTGCAGATGTGCCGTTAAAATTGTTATCTGCAGTTTTGCCGACCATGTCTCCGAGCTGATAACTCTTTTGTATTAGTTTCTAAACAAGTCTGGATTACCATTTTAGAAAACTGCTTTTACACATAATGAAATGCCTGGCATTATCCTGTTTCAATTTGTATCTTTTATTTTTATCAGAAATAATTAATCATGTAAGAATAGGCAGAAACTTTAGTACCCTGTTTCCCCAAAAATAAGACCTAGCGTGATTGTCGGTGATGGCTGCAATATAAGCCCTACCGCCCCAAAATAAGCCCTACCCTGAAAATAAGACCTACAAGGACTTTAACTAGGGCTTATTTGGGGGATAGGGCTTATATTGCAGCCATCGCCGACAATCAAGCTAGGTCTTATTTTTGGGGAAACAGGGTAGTAGTAGTAGTAGTAGAAACTTTAGTAGTGAGTAGTGAATAATTAAAAATGACTTCAATAGCGAACATCACTTGCATTTTAAAGGTGAGTTAAATTTAAAAAGTTGTTTTCTGCAAAGAACTTCAGCAAGTGTCAAAAGTGCATTTAAGACCCCTTTCACACCGAGCCACCTAGGGTGTCAGCGCTAAAGCAGCGCTATTTTTAGTGCTGCTTTACTGTCATTTTTGCAGAGCTATTCAGCCGCTAGGGGGGGCGGTTTTAACCCCCCCCCCCGCTAGTGGCCGAAAAGGGGTAAAATCCGCCGGCAAAACGCCGCCGGAGCAAGTTCACAGCTCCTTCACCGCTCCAAAGAAGATGCTGGCAGGACTTTTTCTGATGCCCTGCCAGCGCACCGCTCCAGTGTGAAAGCCCGAGGGCTTTCACACTGGAGTGAATGGAGCAGCTGTTTTAGGGTGGTTTGCAGGTGTTATTTTTAACGCTATAGCGCCTGCAAAACGTCCTCAGTGTGAAAGGGGTCTAAGGGAGTACAAGCATATTCAGTATATGGAAATCGGGCTTAACTATAATTTGGGCAGATATGGAAATTGGAATTACCCTCACCATGGGGTCTGGGAACTCACATTATTGCTGCAGCACATATTCTCATTTCAGTGGGTGTAAGTTGGAATGGCATGAGACTAGGTACTAGGCGATTTAATGCTCATGACTCCTAAGGCCTCAAAAACACACAGGCATTGTTTAATCTTAGCTAATCTAAAAAGCAGGCATTTGTAAGACATTAGAAAACATTAAGAAGCTCTGCCCCACCCTTAAACTGTCAGTAAACTCTTGATGTTTATTTTTACCTACAGGTAAGCTTACAGTAAGGCTTACCTGTAGGTAAAATGAATATCTCCTAAATGTGCACTCTTTAGGTTATTTTCTAGCAAGCAGCAGTCGTTGATGCCACCGGTGCTGTGTGCCACAGCCTAGACTCCCGCACATGGGCCAGTAAGACCCCGAATGACAGCATGCTGCTGGGGGGCTTTGTTTTAAGATAAGTCTTTCATAATGTACTAGTATGCGGTGCATACTAGCACATTATGATATTGCCTTGCAGGGGGAGACTTTTTTTTTTTTCATAGACTTTACTACCTCTTTAAAGCTAAACATCAGACAAACAGAGCTGTTTTATCCACCAAATCATTTTTATTTTTCTCCCTCTATTCCTGAGATATACACAGCACCCTAAAGCCGTGTACACACAGGCCATAAATCAGCTGAAATTAGCCGTCTCAGCAAGAACTGTCTGACCTTCAGCCTGTGTGTACAGCTGTCTGTTCTACAGAAGCTGGTCACATTACCGGCTTCTGTAGAATGGGCATGATGGAAAACCAGCATCCGACCCGCATCCAATTAGCACTGGCAGCCAATGGCGTGTGTGTGTGTGGGGGGGGGGGTCCCCCTGTTAGAATACAATGGCAAAGCGGGGGGGGATCGCCGCACTAATATTGCTTGTGTTAGTACTGCAATCCACTGGGTGAAAAACACAAACAATAGTGTCCTCTCTCCAATTCCATTATTCTGAGTAGACAGTGAAAGAGAAGCAGCGGACTGATGAAGTTACCACTCTGCTCACTCCGTTAACTAATGGAAGTATTTATTAAAAAACAGTAAACATCCATCCATCCAATATACAGTATTTCAAAGTGGAACTATCCCTATATCTGCATTTAGTTATTCATTTTCTTTTTATAATTAAAGGAGCAAAGTATCTTATTAAGAGGCTGAACTGCAACTCTTTCTTAACTCCATTACGTTACCAGAACTGTCTGAAGCTGACAGGGAGGTGTTGGATAAACCTCTGACTTTAGAGGAACTTCGGGTCGCTGCTGCCAGTCTGCCCAATAATAAAGCCCCAGGCGCTGATGGGTTGCCAGGAGAGGTTTATAATCTGTATGGAGCTAATTTGTTGCCTGAACTATTAAAGGTATTTAATTCAGCATTGGAGTGTAGACATCTTCCTCCATGAATGAGGCGGTTATCGCAGCTCTATCAAAACACAGTAAGGCCCCTAGCAATCCAGAATCATATCGTCCAATATCACTGCTCACATCAGATGTGAAACTATTGGCAAAAACATTAGCCACTAGATTGGCAAAAGTAATTTATAAGATTGTGCACCCAGATCAATCTGGTTTAATTTCAAACAAATCAACCACTCTAAATGTTAGGCGCAGGTTACATCTGTTAACTTAGGTAATAGAGCTATATTGTCACTTCATGCAGCAAAAGCTTTTTATAGCATAGAGTGGAACTTTTTATGACACTGTTTACAGATATTTGGATTTGGACCCCAATTTATACATTGGATGCAGCTCCTTTTCACTTGGCTCAGGTTCAGTTGAATGGACTTGTATCAGCCCCCTTTCCATTACAACTAGGAGCAAGATGGGAGTGCCCACTGTCCCCCCTCTTTTTTGCTCTGGCTCTTGAACCTTTGGCTGATGCTATTTGCCAATCACCGAACATTATTGGGCTCCGCAGATCCCAAGGAGAGGACAATATTGCCTTATATGCTGACAACGCACTCCTATTCCTGGGAGATACCACATCCTTCCTAGTAGTAGTGATGTCCCTAATTACCACATATGGCTCCTTTTCAGGTTTCACAATAAACTGGGACAAGTCAGTTCTCCTACCATTAGACCCCCTGGTGGCTAATCTGTCAAGTTCTGCATTCCAAATAGCTGTAGTCTTTATATTCAAATATTTAGGCATTCAAGTAACACAAGTGACTAGGTATGTAGAGAGGAATCTAGATCAATTTCTTAAGCGCCTTAAACAGACGAGGAAAATATGGAGCAAGCTGCCTTTAATTCTAGTTGATACAGCCTAGTATCTAGTAAAGATGGTTTGGATGCCACAATTGTTGTATCTCCTACATTATTGCCCTGTATGATTGCCTCTCTTTAGGGACCTCATCTAGAGGTACAAACACCCACAGATTAAATTTGGAGTCCTGCAGTTGCCCAAGCATGGAGGGGTCTAGCTGTCCCCAATGCTAGATTGTATTATCTAGCATTGCAACTTCAGCATCTATATGGCTGTAATGTCATAAACCCTGTGGACCCTCTACAGCAAATCATACTTTCCCAGCTATGATTTGCCCATCATTTTTATAATTAGCGTTGCTTCCCCACATTTTACTTAATTCACAAAGCTTGGACTACTGTCTAACAATCTCATGAGGGATACACCCAATATATGCCCCCATATGGAATTACCTGAGGAAGGGAAGCTTGAAAACTTTGGAAAAGGGCTGGCATTGTGTTTCTTCATCAGCTTTTCGATATATAGGTTCTACAACCATTTAACAAACTGGTAGGGAAATACCATCTGTCTAACAAATTATTTTTTCAGTACTTGCAGTTGCGGCATGCTCTTCAGAATCAGGCAGCAACTTGTCCTTTAAATAGCACTTACATGTCTTGTCCGTCCCCCAATTTGTTACTGGACACTGAAAGGAAGACAACAGATTGGTGAGCTTATGTCTCTCTCACGTGGGCTCCTATCACTGCCTTTTAAGTTTGAGCCCTGCTGTACGGAAGCTTGCAAACGACCAATAGGGACTGACAATCTTTAAGGTGGTGTACATCTGTACCATCCCTTTAAAGTCCAAATGCAGTGACTATTGAACTACTAGATAGATAGGCAGTCTTCCCTTTTTTTGATCTGCTTAGCAGCTGTAAAATCAACACAGCAGCACCTCACCAGCCTTGGTAACCCAGTGACCCTTGGCCTGGTCACTTTTCTGTCTTTAGCCCTTCTGGATTTGTCCCCAGGAATCTGGTCCTTGTCAATCCAGTCTCTAGTGCACTAGTCCTCATTAGCTCACTCCCCAGAGCTGTGGTCCTCAGGCTGTCACTGGAGTACACACACACACACACAAGCACAGAGGTGTGTGTGTCCCTCCGCTCCCCAACAGAAGAGAGCGCTACCATTCCAAAAGCCAGAGAAACAATGTCTCTCTCTCCTTCACCCACAGGAGTTTTTCTGGATGTTGTAGTCTGCAGCCTAATTAATCTCTACAGCACAGTGCTCCATGCAAACTACATTTCCCGTGATTCTGCACAGCTGCATCATAGTCCTTTCAGTTTCTCAAGTTCCACTGGCTCCACCTAATGAGTGGAGGCTGAACAGCACTGAAAACAGCATTAGAATCCTGTCTGCACACATAAGGTGGCTGTAGCACAGTGTCTGTAGTTGCACACTTTGTCAGCTAAGCACCTGGACAAGCATCATAAAGGAAACAAAAAAAGCTTCTTTTACCTCCCTTGATGGAGCCAAATGGTCCTTCTTGTGTGTCTCATGTGCTCCCCCTCCCATGCAGCGCAAGTTAAAGTGGAAGGTTTTCAGCAGCAAAGGCAGTGCTGTCATTCCAGAAAGCAGGGGTCAAGACTAGGTTTGGCCAGGTACTGATTGAAAAGCCAAGCAAGCTTATAAAACAGCAATGAGAATGCTGATAGCCACACCCCCAGCAGAATTTTCACATCCCACTGTAGTGGAAGCAGGAACAGCCTATATGAGTGTGGCAACTCTGCTCTGAATTAAGTTCTGCAACACACGTTTCTTTTAGGCTACTTTCACACTGAGGTGTTTTACAGAAATAGCGCCTGAAAAATGCTTGTAACTACCTTTACTACAGCCCCAGTGTGAAAACCCGAGTGCTTTCCCACTAGAGCTGTGCGCTTGCAGGATGGGAAAAAAAGTCCTGCAGGCAGCATTTTTGAGGCGGTGCGGGAGCGGTGTTTACACCGCTCCTATTCCGCCCCTGCCATTAAAATCAATGGGCACCGCTGTCGAAGCGCCTGCAAAGTGCTTCGGCAGTAGCCCTTTTCAGGCATTTTTAACCCTTTCCTCGGCCACTAGCGGGGGTAGCAGCGCTTTACTGCCAGCGCCCCTGTGTGAAAGCAGCCTTAGTGGGAAGATATAGTTCTACTTTAAAGGAAGTTAAAAAAAAAGAAGCTGGCTATCGAGTTACAGAAAGTCTATAATGGTGAGCCCAGCATCGACCTTTCATAAACTTTGATCTACCTAAATATTTGTGTGCAGATCTAGCCAATAAGTGGAGATTTATGTCATTCATGAATACAGTAAATGGTGATTCATAAATTATTTGATTCTTTACAAATCTGCATGCTGTATTCTGGCAAATAAAAATGCATAATTTACCCGATGTGCAAATACAGTTCCAATTGTTTTAGAATAGTTGATTTCACTAACCATATTTTTATTGCCATTATTATGTTTCATCTTGGTAAACTATGACCACAAAACTGAATGTGAGGTTAAAGGAAAGGTACAATTCAGAAAATCAATATTCTCTTTTAATCCAACAAAAAAAAAATCAAAACAAAAGACACTTCTGTTTTACTAAATAGGCCTTTAGTTGGTAAATAATACATAAAGAGACCTCCCATGACTGCTTTTTAGGTCTGTGTAGAACAATAGCAATCATTGATGACTATCAACAAAACCCAGGACAATTTGATGCCATTAACCTTGAAAGTGAAAAATGAGCATCTTGGAACTATTATGGTCATGTACCATCATTATTGTACTCACATTCACTGTATCAGTGGCTAACTACTGCAGTCAGCTTCCCTACAGGAAGGAAAGGAATACATTTTATGTGTAGAGAAAAGATAAAGGAAAAAAAAAATGTGACAACACTGAAGAAATTACACTTTGCTACAATGTAAAATAGTTAGTAAGTGTACTTCTTGTATAACAGTGTAAATTTGCTGTCCCCTTAAAATAACTCAACACACAACCATTAATGTCTAAACTGCTGGCAACAAAAATGAGTACACCCTAAAGTGAAAATGTCCAAATTTGGCCCAATTAGTCATTTTCCTCACCGACCAGTGTCATGTGACTCGCTAGTGTTACAAGGTCTCAGGTGTAAATGGGGAGCATGTGTGTTAAATTTGGTGTTATCGCTCTCACTCTCTAATACTGGTCACTAGAAGTTCAACATGGCACTTCAAGGCAAAGAACTTTCTGAGGATATGAAAAAAGAATTGTTGCTCTACATGAAGATGGCCTAGGCTGTAAGAAGATTGCCAAGACCCTGAAACTGAGCTGCAGCACGATGGCCAAGACCATACAGCGGTTTAACAGGACAGGTTCCACTCAGAACAGGCCTCGCCATGGTCGACCAAAAGAAGTTGAGTGCACGTGCTCAGCGTCATAGCCAGAGGTTGTCTTTGGGAAATAGACAAATGAGTGCTGCCAGCATTGCTGCAGAGGTTGAAGGGGTGGGGGGGTCAGCCTGTCAGTGCTCAGACCATACACAGCACACTGCATCAAATTGGTCTGCATGGCTGTCGTTCCAGAAGGAAGCCTCTTCTAAAGATGATGCACAAGAAAGCAAACCATTTGCTGAAGACAAGCAGACTAAGGACATGGTTTACTGGAACCATGTCCTGTGGTCTGATGAGACCAAGATAAACTTATTTGGTTCAGATGGTGTCAAGCGTGTGTGGCGGCAACCAGGTGAAGAGTACAAAGACAAGTGTGTCTTGCCTACAGTCAAGCATGGTGGTGAGAGTGTCATGGTCTGGGGCTGCATGACTGCTGCCGGCACTGGGGAGCTACAGTTCATTGAGGGAACCATGAATGCCAACATTTACTGTGACATACTGAAGTAGATCATAATCACCTCCCTTTGGAGTATTCCAACATGATACCGACTCCAAACACACCTCCAAGACGACCACTGCCTTGCGAAAGAAGCTGAGGGTAAAGATAATGAACTGGCCAAGCATGTCTCCAGACCTAAACTCTATTGAGCATCTGTGGGCAATCCTCAAATAGAAGGTGGAGGAGCGCAAGGTCTCTAACATCCACCAGCTCCATGATGTCATCGTGGAGGAGTGGAAGAGGACTCCAGTGGCAGCCTGTGAAGCTCTGGTGAACTCCATGCCCAAGAGGGTTAAGGCAGTGCTGTAAAATAATGGTGGCCATACAAAATATTGACATTTTGGGCCCAATTTGGACATTTTCCCTTAGGGGCGTACTCACTTTTGTTGCCAGCGGTTTAGACATGACATTAATGACATTGTGTTGAGTTATTATGAGGGGACAGCAAATTTAGACTGTTTTACAAGCTGTACACTCACTACTTTATATTGTAGCAAAGTGTAATTTCTTCAGTGTTGTCACATGAAAAGATATAATAAAATATTTCCAAAAATGTGAGGGGTGTACTCACTTTTGTGACATACTGTGTGTATGTGTGTGTATATGTATGTATATATGTATGTGTGTGTGTGTGTGTATATATATATATATATATATATATATATATATATATATATATATATATATATATATATATATATATATATATATATATATATATATATATATATATATAATATATATTGTAAATTACATTTGGACCCTGAGGTACTTCATATAAATAAACCCTAATGAATTTTAGTGTTGAGGCCTCTATCCATTTTAAGGATAGAGGCCTCAATACCTCTTAATACCTCTGAATTTGCATTGGGTTGTTCAATGTAAAGTCAACAAAGAGGTGTATTATTTTACTTCATTCTCTAAGGGTTTAATTGATTTTCCCATAGGGCATCCACATACCTATGCATTTCAGTAATGCACACCTTAACTTGTGAATTATTGCAATGCACATTGGCACATCTTGTATTCATGTGTTATTCAACTTTAGTGGTACCTTAATGCACTAAAGTAATGTACCTCCAATTCACCCGTATTGGCATGCAGCATGCATCAGAAAAATTGCTGTATGTCAAATGTAATTCCGCGTACACATGAGCGGACTTTCCGGCAGACTTGGTCTGGCGGACTGGACTCCGTCGGACAATTCGATCGTGTGTGGGCTCCAGCGGACTTTTTTTCCCCAAAAGTCAGACGGACCTAAGAATAAAACATGTTTCAAATCTGTCCGACGGACTCGGCTTTCTAGCGTGCAAACTGTTCGTCTATGTGCTAGTCCGACGGACCAAAAATGACGCATGCTCTGAAGCAAGTACAAGACGGAAGCGCTCGGTCTGGTAAAACTAGCCTTCGTATTGAAGCTAGCACATTCCTCACGCTGCTAATTCTGTGGTCTTTTAATACAGCGCATTCTTTTTTTCTTTATAATGCTAGAAGAATGAAGTTGTTTTGCTGCTTATATTCACACAGAGTTCTCACAAACTTCTTTCTTCATTATTTATCCTCATGTCATGACTAATATTCTAGTTTTTAAAAGCCAGCTCTCCATAAATAATGTTTACAATTCTTTTTTAGACTCATCTTTTAGAATTTTTTATTTCAAAAATATATATTTTCCAATTTGGTAAAAAATTAAAAAAATTCTAGTGATTTCCATTTTTTTTGGGGATTTTCAAGTTACCACAATAATATTATCATTTTGTATTTTTTATGAACCTTAATGAGGTTGGTGTCCCTTGTTAATTTGACATAGGGGGTTATTTACAAAAGGCAAATTCATTTAGCACTACAAGTGCAAAGTGCACTTGAAATTGCACTGAAAGAGCACTTGGAAGTGCAGTAGCTGTGGATCCGAGGGGCACATGCAAGGAAACTAAAAAAAAGCATTTTAGCTTGCACATGATTGGATGATAAAATCAGCAGAGCTTCCCCTCATTTCAGATCTTCCCCTCAGATTTACAGCAACTGAACTTCCAACAAGTGCACTTGCAGTGCAATTTCAAGTGCACTTTGCACTTGTAGTTTGCACTTGTATTGCAAAATGAATTTGCCTTTTGTAAATAACCCCCATAGTCTTTTAGACAAGTACCTGCCTACTCACAAACAAATTGTCCTTTTTGAATAAAAACACATAGTAAATTAATTTTTGTAAAGAAAATAGCTATTTATTCTAGCTAACAAAATAAAGAGGAAGGCAACACTGGAGACACTTTTGGAATTTGTGAAGCCTTTTGTCCCCCAGGGCACATATCAAGTCATTGGAAAACAAAATTGGGATCTTGCGGAGTCCATATAATAGGGAGCACAATCTGCATCTTCTGTCAGACCAGACTTAAGCCAGGCAATCACTTTCGGCTCTTCCGTAGAGCCTTCCCTCCATGCTGCCCTGCAGCCTTCCCTCCACGCTGCCCTGCAGCCTTCCCTCCATGCTTCTCTGCAGCCTTCCTTGAAGGCTGTGCCTCTGGTGGTGTACTTGTGGCAGGAGGAGGAGTAGGGGCTTTATCATAAATATGGCTGGTTTTAGTAAGCTGGCCCCTCAACCCCTTCTGAAGGGCCTCTGACAAAAGCCCCTCACAGAGGAGGCGTTGGTCCTTCTCCAGTTCCATCAACCTGGGCCATTTATGTACCATAGGCCTCTTCAGCATTGGGGGGGGGGTTACTGAGGATTTGGGTGGCTTCCCGAATGAGGGCAAGTGATTGCTCCTCTGTTCTGGTCATCTTCCTAGGCCTATTGGTGGGAAGGCGGAGGGGAGGCACCTGGCATTCTGTAAAGCTCTTACTGGGCCCAGCCACCTCCTGCCTGCCACTGGGCACAGCCTCCTCCTCTCTACCACTGGGCACGGCCTCCTCCTCTCTACCACTTGGCACGGCCTCCTCCTGGCTGAGCTCATCCTGTGTATAAAAAAAGGGACATAGTTGAATTTTTTTTCAATCACACACAATTTTCAGCTCACTTGCAAATTGACTTGCAAATTGAATTTTTAACAAATAGAAAAGGCTATCATTTTTATCTTTTTTTTTTTTTACTTTCAAAGATTTTATTCATTTACAAATAAACGAACAATGAATATAAGTTTCTTACGAGGCGATAAACAAGCCTCTATATTACAGAGGAGAACAACAATAGTGAAATGATAAGGCCAGGAATCAAAATGTGGTACCTCTATCACGGCCAAGAACTCATGCAACTATGTAACTTGTTCCAGGATCCCGGAGAGACTGTCCCGACACCCCTAATGAGAACTTACTGTGCCTGGATAGCCACCCCCGGGCTCCCAGGGTGTGACCTTTATCAAAGACAAGCCATTAGTTTTGTTATTTACAACAGTAGTTTTGGTACCTAGCCTATATACCTCGAGGGGGAGGCCCTTTGACCCAATTACCTGCCAGTAACCAGTCCAAAAGGTCGTTTGGAGGGCCATATTGTAAACCAGAGGGGGAGGGGGGAAACAGAATAGAAAAGGGAAAAGATGAAGAAGAGGAGGAGCCAGTCAGCAGGGCTTGAGCAGGCCGTGGAGCGTAGTTTCGAATTTGTTATGCCTGCAACCCTGGGCCCAGGGCTCCCAGGGCTCCCAGGTAGATTCAAACTTCTCTTTTGTGTCAAGCAAAACACTGGTCATTTCTTCCTGGGACATGATCCATGAGATCTTGCGTTTGGCAGCTAAAAAGGAAACCCTGGGTTGTTTCCAAGCCTTAGCTATTGTCAGTTTGGCACCCAATAGTATGAAGTGGATTAAATTGCGAGTGAATTTGTGAATCTTGGGAGAATGGAAGCATTAAGGAGGGCTACAGCGGGGGTTCTTGGGGCCTCATGGTCTGTCACTTTTAGGATTAGATTAAACATTCTTTTCCAGAAGGACCTAATTTTGGGACATTCCCACCAGATGTGGACCATAGAACCCACAATTTCGCATCCTCTGAAGCAGTGAGGGTTCGCAGAGGGATACATAAGGGCTAATTTGGTGGGGGTGAGGTACCATCTGGTCATCACTTTGAGGTTAGCTTCAATTAGGGAAATATTCCTTATCCCCTTGTAGGCTCTGGAAAAGGAGGTCAGCCAAGTGTCCAGATCCTATTGAAGGTCATTTTCCCAAGCAGTCATGAATGGGGCTTTGCAGGCCCGCTGGGCAAGTGACTGGTAGATAACAGAGATTCCACCCCTCTGTTCCGTGGCTTGTCCACACCATAATTCGTAGTCTGTGAAGCAGGGTGGAATGGGTTTCCCCTTCCAAAAGAGGGTAGACAGGACTTGTTGGGGGTGGTCGCTTGGCGGAGCTAGCTGGTGCCACGGAGAAATCATTGGGTGCTTCCTGCGAGATCAACTTGAGGTGAAGGAAAAGTCTCTCTCCTTCCGGTAAGCTTGAGAAGGCATAAACTTTGCCCTGGATTGCGAATTTAACTGCAAAGGGGAAGGCCCATAGGTACTTAATGTCCTGTTGGGCGAGGACTGAGAGGAGCAGTTTAAGAGCTCACCTTTTTTAGATTGTAGGGGGGATAAATCTGCAAAGATTTGTATTCGGTGCCCACGAAAAGTGACTTGCTGTCATGATTTTCTCATGACTTCGTCCTTAATGGCATAAAAGTGTGGCTTCACAATAACATCCCTCGGGGAACCATCCTTTCTGAGGGGTCCCAGGGCCCTGTGAGCTCTGTCCAACTCTAGGCGGTGGGAGGGTGTGCTGGGTAGAAGCTCCTTAATGAGGTCTTGTACAGCCTCGGGGATATCCTTGATGTTCTTAGGGAGGCCTCGGATCCTAAGGTTGTCTCTCCTGGACCTATTTTCAAGGTCATCAATCCTGGACAGGGCAGTGTCAAGCTGGTCCTGCAGGACCTGGATATGGGCTGCATTTTGATTAGTGTGGGCAGAGGCGGCTCTCTAATTAGGCAAATTATGCGGTCGCCTAAGGCCTCGCACTCACAGGGGCCTCGCGGCCGCCTAATTTGCCTGTTCTCAATCACTGAAGTTGACGTCGGCGGCTCCCCCTCCCCCCACTGGGACTCTGTGGTTTAGGAGCTGACGGACAAATCAGATACTGCCCGCAGCCTGAGGAATAGCGGCCTCATCACGGAGCGTCCCAGTCCGTGGGGCCTCATGTGTAAGTTTTGCCTAAGGCCTCACAGAGCCTAGAGCCGCCTCTGAGTGTGGGAGACAGTCAAGTCCAGTTTGCTTTCTATGGCCTCCATCCTGGATCCCAGGTTAGCAAAGTCGGATTTAATGTCTCTTGTGATTTGTGCAGCTGTGTTGGCCAGTCCTCTCTCCAGGAGGGCCGAAAGTTTGAGGAAAAGGTCCGCCTGCTGGGAGTAAGGGTCCTGGTGTGGCAGGCTGGGGGAGGGAGTAGCATGCTGGAATGGTGGAGTAGGCCAAGCTGGGGACAGGGCATATTCATCTATAGTGCGGCCAATAAGGGATTCTGTGGAGGCCGGGGAAGGAGCCTGGGGGTATGGTGGCATTCCCTGGGTCACCTAAGAGTATGTCAAGATCGCTGGTGCTAATACTTGCCTCTGCTCCAGCTTCCTTTCCCCGGGGGCCTCATGTGGCTGTGTGGAGGCGACGGCCATCTTGGTACACCTGTCCCGGCCTAGTTTTTCAAAATCCGGCCCGAGGTCTCGTCTGGCGGCCGGGCCGGACATCCAGGGAGGTTCCTGGTGGGCTATTGATGGTGGATGGGGTGAAGGCGGCTGAAATCGGATGGTGCTGTGCCCACTGTGCGGCTCGTGGGGCAGGGGTGATGCGGAGCTCCCGGCTCAAGCAGCCATTAAGGAGCTCCCGTGCATGCGCTGAAGGCTATCATTTTGACCCCACCATTTTTCTAGCTGTTCACCAATATTTGAACAACATTTTTGGCCACTGCTGTCTAGTGATATGTATACATAATAATTTTTGTGAGGAAATAACTGATTTGTAAGCAATTCAAACATTTTAGTTCACATCATTAATATTCTGACAATCAATAATTAAAAAGAAAAAGTATACCTGGCTCCTGCTGGGCGCATCCACTTCTTCAAGGATGAATGGGCCCGGTTCTTCCTGGGATGGCTCAGCTGGGGTGGAGGGAAGGGTGGAGGGAAGGGTCGAATGTGATTGCCTAACTTCTGTCTGGTCATCCAGAAAACGCAGTTTTGGGTAGTACCACAGCTTGGGAACATAAACCTTATCTGCTGCTGCTCCTGATTTGAGGGTCTCCTATACAGGGTCTTGAGGGTCTTGTGCTCCCGCCTGTACATATTCCGCAAGATCGCAATTTTATTGTCCACTAACCTAATGTCTGCCTGGAGGACTCGAGTCTTTACAAACTCCAGAAGTATCCCCAGTGTTGCCTGCCTTTCTTGCTTATTGAAATACAAGGGGTGCTTGACCTCCCACAGGTTTCGGTTAGCTTGATATTGATCAATAAAATGACTCAAAAAATCCTCCTCCTTAAAGGGATTCATTTTTTCTGAAAGACAATACACAAGAGAAAAACAGTAATGTCAGTCCAAACTCACAGTATTATCTTTATCCCAATATAGGTCACATACACACACACACACACAGAACACACACACACACACAGAACACACACACATTTAAATCTTACCTTTGTTTATGACGTTCGCTACTTCCGTTTGGACATACATAGGCCAGCGCACTAGCTTTATATACACTGCGCATGTGTCATGCTCCGCCTGTGTCGCCCTCCCCTGACATTCTTTATGACAAATTTTCCCCGCCCCTTCTCTCTTCCTTGCACAGTGGGAGTATATAGATAAATATGGCGGAGACATTATCAGGAACTAGCGCAGAGGAAAGCCCGGAACCCCAAACATCCAGATCATGGAGGGGATTTAAGGCCACCAACATGGCCTTTGAAAAAATGGTGGAGATGGTGGACATCTTGAGGAGGGAGGACTATGATGGCAAAAATGGTCCGTACACCTGACCCAATTTGCGGAAGGACCAAATAATGTCCTCAGTTGTCACCACTCTGGAGCAGCAATTTGGAGTACGACGGGCTAAAGACCAATTGAGAAAGCGCTGGTCCAACCTAAAAACGAGGGAGCCAGATCAGTATCGCAGAATCAAGAAGGTGCTTAAAAAAAGTAAGTACTTGTCGTGTGTTCTTATTAAGATACTTAACTTGCATGCTGATCTATATGCTTTTCGTTTATACGGTTGTACCGTATGTGATCATTCGTAAATACCGTTCTTTTGAAAATACATATGATTCTAACTAAATGTCGTTCGTTTGCCAAGAAATACGATGGTACAGGGTTCTACCTACATTTTGCTCTTGATAATTTGTCTTATTAAAAGAAGTTTAGGATATTGTTGTGTGGATGTTTTTGAAACTAGAATGCTTTGAAAAAATGATTCAGTGTAATGTAAGGACAGGACACAGCAGCTGTTTCCACATCTGGACTCAGGAGCACCCTAACTTTTAGGATAATCCACACAGGGGCTCCAGGGGATACTTTAGGTGTCTCCATCTGTGAAACTTGGCCAAAAAAAGGTAAGTATTGCAGTTTGGTTAAAAGGGAATTTGAATCATGTCTTCAACTTTGATCTTTTCACAAACAGACAATTGTACACCACTTCAAAGCAATGTTTCATATTCCTATTTCTGGACTCAAAAATAAGTGTGCTAAGTATACCTTTGGTTTCATTCTCATAGGGAAGAAAAGACTCAAACAACAGTCAGAGGATCCCAGGACCCCCTGACCTCACCAGCCTGATTGGGTCATTAGCCCAAGCCCAAGAGTGTCTGACACCCCAGCTTAAGGTAATCTATTTATGCCTGCATATTTCTAAATACATATTTTTTCTCAAATTTTAGGTGATGTTCTGGTTGTGGAAGGCCAAGCGGCGGACCCATTTAGCACCGATAGCGCCCAAAGGCTAATTGGGCAGATCATGGTCTGGAATGGCCACATTGATGAAATGCGCAATCAGCTAGACAGCATGAGAAATCGGCTGGACAGCATGCAACTGGAAATGAAGAACATGATTGATATTTTTGGGAGAATCCCTTTTTCCCTAAAACATTGATCATGTTCTTCATTTCCTTTTTAAATGAGAACATTGCTCTTTTTTTCTAGTTGTTAAATTTTAAAAGCCAAATTTTAAAGATGCACACGGTGTGTCATGTACTATCTGCCATCATGTGATCTCAATGTACGCGTTTTGTGTTTGCAACCCCTTCCTCATAATGCTAGTAGGTGAGAGGAAGGGATTGCACCCACAAAACACATCCATTGATCCCCCATGATGGGAGATAGCACATGTTGACATTACCCATTTGGACTCCCAATTTGTGTGCATCTTCAAAATTTGGCTTTTACATGGGTGACATCACCTGCAACTTTTACATGTTGAACTTTGTAAGTTCTAGAGTTGGGTATGTTATTTTTGTGAAAAAACCCTGTTTTAAAATACAAATTAAAAAAAAAAAAATATGAAGAAAATACCAAAAAAATGTACAAAAATAAAGTTCCCCAAAAAAAAAATTAAACAATTTTATATTGAGTAAAAAATATCAAACAAGGGGGGCGTGGCCGGGATGGTGGACTGAGCAGACGTGTTCTCAGAGCTCTCCTGGAGTGAGATCCGTTAATCTAATCCGTACCTACTAACCAAGTGGATCGTGAGGATCCTTTCATACCTGGATGCCTTCTAAAAACTTTGGGAGTCAGAAGAGGGGTAAGCGGCTGAAATTTCCCCCGATTATCCCTGCAGAAACTTCTCCGATCTCTTGTGCCCGGGGATCCCCAGCGCGCCTATCCAATATGGCGTCACAAATGGACCACAAGGAGGGCTCTCTCCCTGTACCTGCAGGCATTCCGGAGGTTATGGCGGCCATCACCCTGTGCCAAACTGCCTTAACTTCTAAGATTGAGGAGGTCCAAATGGACGTTGGATTGATTCGCCAAGACCTTGATAAGATCCGGTCCCGAGTGACTGAAACTGAGCGGCGTGTGGGAGAGGTAGAAGATGCGACGACTGATCATGCGGCATCCATCAGAGCCCTACAGACGAGGGTCAAGGCCCTAGAATATAGAGCGGAGGACGCCGAGAATAGAAGCTGTCGGAACAACCTCAGGATTGTGGGACTTCCAGAGGGGGTTGAGGGAAGATCCCTTGCCCTATTTACAGAGGATTTCCTGTGCGCCCTGCTGCCGGCAGCCAAACTATCTCCACATTTTGCAGTAGAACGGGCTCATCGCGTCCCCGCCAGGCCTGGCCCTGAGGGTGCTCCACCCAGAACCTTTATTCTCCGGCTGCTAAATTACAGGGACCGTGATGAGCTACTATGGGCTGCACGAGCGGCTGGGGAGCTTCCATACCACCATGTAAAGATCCTGCTGTTCCCGTATTACACCATGGAGACCCAGAGACAGCGCCGCTCGTTCGACAGCGTCAAGGCCGCCTTGCGAACCAAGGGATTGAAGTACAGCGTCTTGTTCCCAGCAAAACTGCGGGTAGTGGATGGTGAGACCGTGCGCTTCTTCGTCAATCCAAAGGAGGCCTCCGCGTGGCTTGAAACACTCCCTCCGTAGTACTACTGATCCCAGCAAGCTGCTATGTAAAGTTTTGGTTGCAGTTTCTTAGATCGCCCTATGCTCCTGTGATGGGTAAGCTATTTCCTTGGAATTGTGCCCACATCCCCTTCTCCTATGCATGATAGGAAAGGAACATTTTTTCCCTAATTTTTCTATTTTTGTTTGCTTTTTATATTTTTTTGAGTAAGTGGAGAAGAGGGGAAGGAGGTGATTAGACTCTTTATCTGCCAGGAGACTGTGGGATTTCCAGATCCTTGTGAAACGTGCGTTATATGTTCTAGTAGATAACTGTAACTTACAATACCCCCTAGTTTACCGGACGTTTTTGGTAATGGACTCCAAAGTGTGTACCCCTGTTCAACCAGGTGACATTAACCCTACATTACATTATAACACTCCAATAGCTCTGCAAAAGAACACCCCCCCCTTGGGATTTTATTTTTCATTTTTGGTTTTTGTTTTTCGGCTCTGTGTGATTTGCTAGATGTGAGGATCCCTATCTGGCTGCACGTTCCCAACCTGAGGGATTAGTTTAAGAGCAATGGACATTATGGGTTTTAAATGCATCTCTATGTTCCGAGGTGCATGGGGTGGGGGGAGGGGGGGTTTGGCGGCTACTGTTCATGGCTGCTGGTTCTTACTGTTTTGCAAGTTTACATGGTTGTGTTGGTCTATTGTTGTTCCCATTCATCGATTGGAGCAACTACCTGGGTATGATGCTGCATTACATATTGCTGTACTGTTATACTCCATGGCCCCGGAGAGGGTACGTAGTCCCCCTCGGGTTCACTGGACCCACATGGTACTAGAGGAGAACATCCTTCTTTACTGGATACAATTATTTCATGGCTAAGTGCTTAATAGTATCTTGGAACGTGCGGGGGCTAAATTCAGCCATGAAGCGCTCCCTGGTACTAAACCAGTTGAGGAAACTCCGCCCGCAGGTGTGCATCCTGCAGGAGACGCACTTGACGGGATCCAAAGTCTTGAGTTTGAGGAGGGCTTGGGTTGGTGAGCACTATCATGCAACATACTCTAACTATGCCAGGGGGGTCAGCATTTTGGTGCATAGATCCCTGCCCTTCCAGCTCATAGAGGTAAGACTTGACCCTGGAGGCAAATACATTATTTTACATGCATTAATCTCTGAGATCCCTTATGTAATAGTGGGTATATATTTGCCCCCACCTGTTGATGTAGAAGTGCTTCATGTATTGATGCAGCAAGTCACAATGTTTAATGTGGATAATGTCCTAATTATAGGAGATTTTAATATGGTGCCTTCCAAAGATTTAGATAGAATGTCTAATTCGGGACCTCGGCAGGTGACCCTGTCCCGTTGGGCGACCGCCTTCCACATGACAGACGTTTGGCGTCATTTCCATCCCTCAGACAGGGAGTATACCTGTCTCTCTGCCACGTACCGGACTATGTCACGTATTGATCGGGCATTTGCCTCATCGGCTATGTTGCGGAGAGTGGTATCGACTGAGATTCTGTTGCGGGGGATATCTGATCATGCCCCCCTGTCTGTCACCGTTCGGACCTCTCATGTGGAGGGCGGGAAGGTATGGCGATTGTCCAAATACTGGGTCATGGACCTTGAGATTCAGGAGGAGATACCGGAAGTGATGTGCAATTTTTGGGTGGATAATGCGGGATCTACAGGGCCCACAGTGTTATGGGATACCTTTAAGGCCTGGCTCAGAGGGGAATATATTAAACGTATAGCTCAACGGAGGAGGAAATCTGTGCAGTCTCTGAGACACTTGGAGGAGCAGGCACGACTTAGGGAGGCCGAATATGTACGTTCTCCGGTGCAAGCTAATTATATAACCTGGCAAGACACCCTGAGGGATCTATCCCTTTTAAGAATAGACCTCACCAAGAAATCTATGCTAGAGGGTGCTCAAAGGGTGTTTGAATATGGGGATAAAAACGGTAGGCTACTAGCCTGGAAGGCTAAGGGGCAACATGCAACGACCCATATTGGTAGGCTGCGAGGGCTGGATGATCGTCTATTGACGTCACCTACTGACATTTGTGCTAGGTTCCTAGAGTTCTATCAAACCCTGTACTCATCTAGAGTTGCGTATGAAAGAAATGAGCTACTCCAGTATTTGGATCGAGTCTCGCTCCCTACCTTAGAACCGGAAAAAAGGGAGATGCTGGAGGAGGACATTTCCTTAGAGGAGGTTCAGGAGGCGATGGGAGTTATGCAATCAGGGAAAGCCCCGGGGCCCGATGGAATCCCTATTGATTTTTATTCCACCTTTCAGGAATTGCTGGCCCCCCGGCTCACCTCACAATTTGCGGAACAAGTTTCCTTCCCTGAGTCGATGTCTGATGCGATAGTGGTCTTGGTGCAAGAGTTCTGAAGAGTGCGCCTCTTACAGGCCAATTTCATTAATTAATGCAGACGCCAAATTGCTAGCAAAAATACTGGCTATTCTTATAAGTAAGGTCATGGACGAATTGATCCATATTGACCAGACTGGGTTCATGGTGGGAAAAGGCACCGACATCAACATCCGTCGTCTATTTCTCAACCTAGCCACCCCCCCATGACAATGGGGGTACAAGAGTCATAGCCTCTCTGGACGCGGAGAAGGCTTTTGACTCCGTAGAGTGGGGTTACCTTTGGGAAGTACTCAGTAGATTTGGGTTCGGGCCCAAATTCCTCCATTGGCTAGGCCTAATGTATCAAGCCCCTAGAGCGAGGATTTGTGTGAATAATGCTCTCTCGGATTCCTTTCTCCTGCAGAGGGGAACTCGTCAGGGGTGCCCATTATCCCCTAGCCTATTTGCCCTGGCTTTGGAGCCCCTGGCGATAGCGGTCAGAGAGTCGAGTCGCATTGTGGGACTCAGAGTTGGCCCTCTTGGGGAGAAAATATCCCTATATGCGGATGACACTCTGTTATAATTACATGATGCTGAGTCCTCGCTGTCTGCAGCACTTGAGACCTTTGATGAATTTGGGAAGTATTCAGGAATCCGTATCAACTGGTCTAAATCCGCGCTGTTCCCATTGGATGACCGGGCCAAAGTCACGGGGGTGCAGTCTCCCTTGCCATGGGTGGAGGAGTTTGTTTACTTGGGGATCAGGGTGGCAAAGGACTTGCGGGCCTTTCAGCGCCTTAATCTCCAACCGATAGTGGCACAACTTAAAGATCATTGCTCCTGATGGGCTAAGCTGCCCCTTAATCTTCTAGGGCGCATTAATATTATAAAGATGATTTATCTCCCAAAGTTTAACTACATCTTCAGAAATTGCCCGGTGTGGATACCCCCTTCCTTCTTCAGAGGCATAGATAGCTGCATTGACACTTTTCTCTGGAGAGGGCCCCCCCCCCCCCCCCGGTTGGCTAGACAGACCTTGTGGCTACCTGTGAGTAGTGGAGGCCTTGCCTTGCCTAATTTCTTGGTGTATTACTGGGCAACGGTGCTTGTCACGGTTAGATGGTGGATGGAGCAATCGAGAGCCAATGCAGCGACCTGCCTAGAAGCAAACATAGTGGGTTCTCTCAATGAACTTAGTAATTTAGTGTATAGGGGTCCCGCGGCATACCCATCCCTCCCGATGTCGACTCAGGCAACCTTGCGGGTACGGAATGTGGCTAGACGTAGATTCCAGCGCCCTAATAGGTGGTCCCCCTATTGTCCTCTGTGGGGTAACCCCGATCTTCCCCACTTTCGGACGATTCCTGACCCACAGATTTGGGCACGATATGGTATCAAGGTGCTGCGGGACATTCTACAAGATCACTCCCTACTTACCTTTAGTGCCCTAGCTAACAAATATGGACTGCTGGCATGGATGGCGTTCCGATACCACCAATTGCGACACGCAGCCAGAGCTCAGTTCCCTGCGCCTCCCAGTCTTGTGGCAGATCCTATAGAGGAGCTGCTGGCACAGGAGTCCCTCAGAAAGCCTCTTTCTGTTTTATACCTAGCTCTCCTTCAGTTAGACTCACCTAAAATGGATGCTCTATGGGAGAAATGGAAGGTGGACTTGCCTGATTTGGATAGAGAAACCTGGGAGGAGTGTTTTGAAAATAGTGCTAAAATAGTGATATCCTCTAGAGATAAATTAATACAAACAACATTTTTGCACAGGGTGTACTATACGCCTCAGAGGCTGCACAGAATCCTCCCATCTCGCTCTCCAGGTTGCCCGCGATGCCACTCTCCCGAAGGCACTTACCTTCATATGTTTTGGACTTGTCCCAGGCTGTTGAAGTTCTGGACCGTGGTGGGAGAGTGGCTTAAGGTTCGCCTTCAGCTGGACTCCCCCTTAACGGCGGAGCTGGCACTGCTGGGAGTGCAGGATGATGAGCAAAGGCCTAGGTATACCAAGATACTGATCTCGCTTCTACTTTTTTATGCCAAAAAGGAGATTCTGTTGAAATGGACTTCTCGGTTGCCACCCACGGTGGGAGTTTGGGAAAAATCAGTTAATGCGACTCTCCCATTATATAAACTGACATACATAAGTAGAGGGTGCCCCTTGAAATATGAAAAATATTGGAGGCCATGGACTGATCCCATGTAGTTTGCGGCCTTTTGGTAATAGCTAATTATGGTTAAGTTGACCTTGTGGTGTTTTCTCTTCCTTGTGGGGGGCCTGCTCTCCATCCCCCCCAGGTACCTTTAAGGTTCTGCTGTATATTAACAGTTTATACTAGTGTTATGAGATGGATACCAATGTATAGTCATGAATATGTTACTTGGAACTTCATTATACGGTACTGTAAGTGTTATATCTGTTATACTTTTCAGTGTGAAATGTATGTATCATGACATGATTCTCTTTTTCCAATAAAGACCAACCTTGTTGTAAAAAAAAACAAAAAATATAAAACAAAAAAACAAACAAACATTGAATGACGTTTTAAAAAAACGCACATGTTTGAATGTGCACACAGTAAAGATTTTAAACGACAGCAATGTGTGTGGCTTCTTCTTTCAATACTCAATACAAGTTTTGGAATTCATTTTGTGTTTACAGTGACAAAGGGCCTTATTTACTAAAGGGAAATGCACTTGGCGCTATAAGTGCTCTAGGAGAACCTAGGAGACAGCCAAAAAGAAAAGCAAACAAGAATAAAAACTCAAGATTTTATCATAAAAAATATTTTTTTATTATTTGAAAGGTTAAATATGTTCTGGCATTGAAATGGCCCCCCTACCATTAAAATAATTAACATAACTGTCCCGCACTTATTGGGCGGTTTGGCGGGCCAAGCCAGTACGGCCAGTATCCAGGCCGGTGAGTACAGATTCTGCACTAAGTCCGGCTTCAGGCCCAACTGAGGTAAAATATGTTTGCAAATGTTTTCTTAAAAAATTAAGGTGTATGCAACAGCACATGATTAGATGATTGAATTTATAGTCTGCCGTATTGATGGCTGAGAGAAACAAATGGAACCGGCTGGCCATAATCCCGAAAGCATTCTCCACAACTCTTCTCACTCTGGCCAGCCGGTAGGTAAATACGCTCCTCTCCGGGGTGAGGGTCCTTTGGGGGAATGGCCTCATCAGGTGCTCGCCCAGACCGAAGGCTTCATCTGCGATGAATACAGAGGGGAGTCCCTCAACGTTCTCAGCATCAGGTGGCAATCCCAGGCCACCAGTCTGGAGATGCTGGCAGAACTCGGTCTGGGCGAAGACTCCTCCTGGGAATGTCCCAACGGTCAGCAAACTGGGAGGCCACAGTCTACCATTCCTGTGGCATGGAAGGAAACTGTGGAGTCAAACAAGAAAAACATTCTTGCACAACAGCAGTATAACATTTTTTAGAAGTAGTATTTAACCTCTTCAGATCCGCGCTATTGCCAAATGACGACAACAGCGCGGACCTACATTGCCGGGACGACGCCTATTGACATTGTCCCGTGCACAAGCAGCCTGCGCGCCCCCTGCAGGGCACGCGCGACGTGCACGGTGATCAGCGAGTCTATGAGACTCGCCTGATCACAGATCAGAGTAAGGGGTTGGTCCCGACCCCTTACCACGTGATCAGCTGTCAGCCAATTGTTGTATATGTTGTAATATGTTCACCGATTTATGTGGGACATTATATTATTATATGTATGTACACATACAGTCAATATTGACCAGGCCAGAATTCAATTGACAATGGTTGATTTGTCCAAGCCAACTCAATTTTAATATAACAGCTGAAGACCCTTTGATGTGTTAAACTTATGCAAGTCTACCTAGGGGTGTGAGGTATGGGCTGTTAACCTAATTGAACATTTCAAAGGGTACATTGTTTAAAGGATCATAGAAGAAGTATTTATTGATGGTAATTAGACTTGAGGGGGTAACAATGGGATCAAGGAGTGTTTTGGGTTGGCCTAGGGGAGGCTCCCTGGGGGGCTAATATATCAGGGGGACTTGTTGATATTAATATGCAAGAATACAGATTAGGAATGTAGGTATTCCAAGGGCTCAAAAGGGTGTTCAGGTGGTATCTGTTAATCTAATCTAATTACACATATCTAAGGGGACTGATGTTGATATGCGGGAGTGCAAATTGGGGCGGTTTATGACTACAGCTGTTCACGGCTGGAGGTTGTTGTCTGTCTGAAAGACTGAAGCAAATAAAAGTCCTAAATTGAAACGGCCAATCAAATTGCTCAGCCATTCAGTGTCTAGTGAATATAACACGGCATTCAGTCTATAGTTTAAGTTAGGCTTATCTGTGTATGAAGGCACAGACCTAAGAAATGGGACTCTGAATTATATCTACTCTGTCTGATTTTTTTTGTCGTCTGTGGACTTTGGACTTTGTTCTGTGTTGGAAGTCAATAAAGTGCATCTCTCTGGAAGAATTGGGTTGCTGCTTAAGAGTACTTACTAATTAATTATCATACCCACGATACTACTATACACCCAATATTATTATATCACTACATTGGTGCCGTGACGTAAGAGTACTTACATCATCATCATTATAATACCTAAATATTAATTATCTATCCACCACAATACCAATGACAGCTGATCATGTGATGTAAACAGAGCCGGTAATCGGCTATTTTTTCTCCTCGCACTGACAGCGTGAGGAGGAAAAAAAAAGCCGATCACCGGCGGCCGTGAGAGGGACATCAGTCCCGATCATGGCGATCATCTGTGCCCCCTGCCAGTGACACAGCAAAAGGGAGCAGTGCCGCCTACCAGTGCCCACCAGCGTCACCCATCAGTGCCCACAGTGCCATCGATCAGTGCCCACAGCGCCACCCATCAGCACCCACAGTGCCACCCATCAGCGCCCACATCAGTGCCACAACAACAGTGCTGCAGATCAGTGCCACCTATCAGTGCCCATCAGTGTCACCTACCAGTGCCCATCAGTGCCGCCCATCACTGCCCATCAGTGCCACCCATCAGTGCCCCCCATCAGTGCCGCCCATCAGTGCCCCCCATCAGTGGTACCTATCAGTGCCCATCAGTGCCACCTATACGTGCCACCCATCCGTGTCACCCATCAGTGCCACCCATCAGTGCCCATCAGTGGCCATCAGTGCCGCCTTATCTGTGCCCATCAGTACCGCCTTATCTGTCCCCATCAGTGCTGCCTTAACTGTGCCTATCAGAGCCGCCTTAACTGTGCCTATCGGTGCCACCTTAACTGTGCCTATCAGTGCCGCCTTAACTGTGCCTATCCGTGCCCATCAGTGCAGCCTATAAGTGCCCACCAGTGCCGCCTCATCAGCGCATATCAATGAAGGAGAAAAATTACTTGTTTGCAAAATTTTATAACAAACTATGAAACATGATTTTTTTTTTCAACATTTTCCATCTTTTGTTTGTTTGTTTAGCAAAAAATTGCTAAACAAACCACCCAAAGAAAGCTCTATTTATGGGAAAAAAATGATAAAAATTTCATTTGGGTACAGTGCTGTATGATCGCGCAATTGTCATTCAAAGTGCGACAGCGCTGAAAGCTGAAAATTGGTCTGGGCAGGAGGGGGGTTTAAGTGCCCAGTAAGCAAGTGGTTAAAAAAAAAAAGGCCCACATATAAAATTTCTCACCCCCACTGATGGCCCATTGATTAACCACTTGACGACCGCCTCACGCCGATGTACGTCGGCAAAGTGGCACGGACAGGCAAAATCACGTACAGTGTACGTGATTTGCCTTCCGCGGGTGGGGGGTCCGATCGGACCCCCCCCCGGTGCCCGAGGCGGTCGTCTTTTGTCCAGCGGCGATCGGTGATGAGGGGGAGACCATCCGTTCGTGGCCCCCCCCTCGCGATCGCCGCCGGCCAATGAGAATCTTCCTTTGCTGCTGTATGCTAAACAGCAGCAAAGGAAATGATGTCATCTCCCCTCGGGTCGGTATTTTCCGTTCCGGCCCGAGGAGAGAAGACATCAATGTGAGTGCACCAACACACACACACACAGTAGAACATGCCAGGCACACAAAACACCCCGATCCCCCCCCCGATCGCCCCCCGATCCCCCCCCAATCACCCCCCCCCCCCCTGTCACAAACTGACACCAGCAGTTTTTTTTTTTTTTTTTTTTTTTTTTTTTTTTCTGATTACTGCATGGTGTCAGTTTGTGACAGTTACAGTGTTGGGACAGATACTGTTACCCCCCTGTAGGTCTAGGGTACCCCCCTAACCCCCCCTAATAAAGTTTTAACCCCTTGATCACCCCCCCTCACCAGTGTCACTAAGCGATCATTTTTCTGATCGCTGTATTAGTGTCGCTGGTGACGCTAGTTAGTGAGGTAAATATTTAGGTTCGCCGTCAGCGTTTTATAGCGTCAGGGACCCCCCTATACTATCTGATAAATGTTTTAACCCCTTGATTGCCCCCTAGTTAACCCTTTCACCACTGATCACCGTATAACCGTTACGGTTGACGCTGGTTAGTTTGTTTATTTTTTATAGTGTCAGGGCACCCGCCGTTTATTACCGAATAAAGGTTTAGCCCCCCGATCGCCCGGCGGTGATATGCGTCGCCCCAGGCAGCGTCAGATTAGCGCCAGTACCGCTAACACCCACGCACGCAGCATGCGCCTCCCTTAGTGGTATAGTATCTGATCGGATCAATATCTGATCCGATCAGATACTATACTAGCGTCCCCAGCAGTTTAGGGTTCCCAAAAACGCAGTGTTAGCGGGATCAGCCCAGATACCTGCTAGCACCTGCGTTTTGCGCCTCCGCCCAGCCCACCCAAGTGCAGTATCGATCGATCACTGTCACTTACAAAACACTAAACGCATAACTGCAGCGTTCGCAGAGTCAGGCCTGATCCCTGCGATCGCTAACAGTTTTTTTGGTAGCATTTTGGTGAACTGGCAAGCACCAGCCCCAGGCGTCAGGTTAGCGCCAGTACCGCTAACACCCACGCACGCAGCATACGCCTCCCTTAGTGGTATAGTATCTGAACGGATCAATATCTGATCCGATCAGATCTATACTAGCGTCCCCAGGAGTTTAGGGTTCCCAAAAACGCAGTGTTAGCGGGATCAGCCCAGATACCTGCTAGCACCTGCGTTTTGCGCCTCCGCCCGGCCCAGCCCACCCAAGTGCAGTATCGATCGATCACTGACACTTACAAAACACTAAACGCATAACTGCAGCGTTCACAGAGTCATGCCTGATCCCTGCGATCGCTAACAGTTTTTTTGGTAGTATTTTGGTGAACTGGCAAGCACCAGCCCCAGGCAGCGTCAGATTAGCGCCAGTACCGCTAACACCCACGCACGCACCGTACACCACCCTTAGTGGTATAGTATCTGATCGCATCAATATCTGATCCGATCAGATCTATACTAGCGTCACCAGCAGTTTAGGGTTCCCAAAAACGCAGTGTTAGCGGGATCAGCCCAGATACCTGCTAGCACCTGCGTTTTGCCCCTCCGCCCGGCCCAGCCCACCCAAGTGCAGTATCGATCGATCACTGTCACTTACAAAACACTAAAAGCATAACTGCAGCGTTCGCAGAGTCAGGCCTGATCCCTGCGATCGCTAACAGTTTTTTGGTAGCGTTTTGGTGAACTGGCAAGCGCCAGCGGCCTAGTACACCCCGGTCGTAGTCAAACCAGCACTGCAGTAACACGTGGTGACGTGGCGAGTCCCATAAGTGCAGTTCAAGCTGGCGAGATGGCAAGCACAAGTAGTGTCCCGCTGCCACCAAAAAGACAAACACAGGCCCGTCGTGCCCATAGTGCCCTTCCTGCTGCATTCGCCAATCCTAATTGGGAACCCACCGCTTCTGCAGCGCCCGTACTTCCCCCATTCACATCCCCAACCAAATGCAGTCGGCTGCATGAGAGGCATTTTTATGTCCTCCCGAGTACCCCTACCCAGCGAACGCCCCCAAAAAGATGTTGTGTCTGCAGCAAGCGCGGATATAGGCGTGACACCCGCTATTATTGTCCCTCCTGTCCTGACAATCCTGGTCTTTGCATTGGTGAATGTTTTGAACGCTACCATTCACTAGTTGAGTATTAGCGTAGGGTACAGCATTGCACAGACTAGGCGCACTTTCACAGGGTCTCCCAAAATGCCATCGCATTTTGAGAGACCCGAACCTGGAACCGGGTACCGTTATAAAAGTTAGTTACAAAAAAAGTGTAAAAAAAAAAAAAATATGAAATAAAAAAAAATAGTTGTTTTATTGTTCTCTCTCTCTCTATTCTCTCTCTCTATTGTTCTGCTCTTTTTTACTGTATTCTATTCTGCAATGTTTTATTGTTATTGTTATTATGTTTTATCATGTTTGTTTTTCAGGTGTGTAATTATTTACACTTTACTGTGCTTTATTGTTAACCATTGTTAACCATTTTTTTGTCTTCAGGTACGCCATTCACGACTTTGAGTGGTTATACCAGAATGATGCCTGCAGGTTTAGGTATCATCTTGGTATCATTCTTTTCAGCCAGCGGTCGGCTTTCATGTAAAAGCAATCCTAGCGGCTAATTAGCCTCTAGACTGCTTTTACAAGCCGTGGGAGGGAATGCCCCCCCCCCCCACCGTCTTCCGTGTTTTTCTCTGGCTCTCCTGTCTCAACAGGGAACCTGAGAATGCAGCCGGTGATTCAGCCAGCTGACCATAGAGCTGATCAGAGACCAGAGTGGCTCCAAACATCTCTATGGCCTAAGAAACCGGAAGCTACGAGTATTTCATGACTTAGATTTCGCCGGATGTAAATAGCGCCATTGGGAAATTGGGGAAGCATTTTATCACACCGATCTTGGTGTGGTCAGATGCTTTGAGGGCAGAGGAGAGATCTAGGGTCTAATAGACCACAATTTTTTCAAAAAAGAGTACCTGTCACTACCTATTGCTATCATAGGGGATATTTACATTCCCCGAGATAACAATAAAAATGATTAAAAAAAAAAATATGAAAGGAACAGTTTAAAAGTAAGATTAAAAAAGCAAAAAAATAATAAAGAAAAAAAAAAAAAAAAAAAAAAAAAACACCCCTGTCGCCCCCTGCTCTCGCGCTAAGGCGAACGCAAGCGGCGGTCTGTCGTCAAACGTAAACAGCAATTGCACCATGCATGTGAGGTATCACCGCGAAGGCCAGATCGAGTGCAGTAATTTTTCCAGTAGACCTCCTCTGTAAATCTAAAGTGGTAACCTGTAAAGGCTTTTGAAGGCTTTTAAACATGTATTTATTTTGTTGCCACTGCACGTTTGTGCGCAATTTTAAAGCATGTCATGTTTGGTATCCATGTACTCGGCCTAAGATCATCTTTTTTATTTCATCAAACATTTGGGCAATATAGCGTGTTTTAGTGCATTAAAATTAAAAAAAGTGTGTTTTTTCCCCAAAAAATGCGTTTGAAAAATCGCTGCGCAATTACTGTGTGAAAAAAAAAAATGAAACACCCACCATTTTAATCTGTAGGGCATTTGCTTTAAAAAAATATATAATGTTTGGGGGTTCAAAGTAATTTTTTTGCAAAAAAAAAAAACTTTTTCATGTAAACAATAAGTGTCAGAAAGGGCTTTGTCTTCAAGTGGTTAGAAGAGTGGGTGATGTGTGACATAAGCTTCTAAATGTTGTGCATAAAATGCCAGGACAGTTCAAAACCCCCCCAAATGACCCCATTTTGGAAAGTAGACACCCCAAGCTATTTGCTGAGAGGCATGTCGAGTCCATGGAATATTTTATATTGCGACACAAGTTGCGGGAAAGAGACAAATTTTTTTTTTTTTTTTTTTTTTTTGCACAAAGTTGTCACTAAATGATATATTGCTCAAACATGCCATGGAAATATGTGAAATTACACCCCAAAATACATTCTGCTGCTTCTCCTGAGTACGGGGATACCACATGCGTGAGACTTTTTGGGAGCCTAGCCGCGTACGGGACCCCGAAAACCAAGCACCGCCTTCAGGCTTTCTAAGGGTGTGAATTTTTGATTTCACTCTTCACTGCCTATCACAGTTTCGGAGGCCATGGAATGCCCAGGTGGCACAAAACCCCCCCAAATGACCCCATTTTGGAAAGTAGACACCCCAAGCTATTTGCTGAGAGGTATAGTGAGTATTTTGCAGACCTCACTTTTTGTCACAAAGTTTTGAAAATTGAAAAAAGAAAAAAAAAAATGTTTTTTCTTGTCTTTCTTCATTTTCAAAAACAAATGAGAGCTGCAAAATACTCACCATGCCTTTCAGCAAATAGCTTGGGGTGTCTACTTTCCAAAATGGGGTCATTTGGGGGGGTTTTGTGCCACCTGGGCATTCCATGGCCTCCGAAACTGTGATAGGCAGTAAAGAGTGAAATCAAAAATTTTCACCCTTAGAAATCCTGAAGGCAGTGATTGGTTTTCGGGGTCCAGTACGCGGCTAGGCTCCCAAAAAGTCCCACACATGTGGTATCCCCATACTCAGGAGAAGCAGCTAAATGTATTTTGGGGTGCAATTCCACATATGCCCATGGCCTGTGTGAGCAATATATCATTTAGTGACAACTTTATGAAAAAAAAAAATAAAAAAAAATAAAAGTGTCACTTTCCCGCAACTTGTGTCAAAATATAAAATATTCCATGGACTCAATATGCCTCTCAGCAAATAGCTTGGGGTGTCTACTTTCCAAAATGGGGTCATTTTGGGGGGTTTTGTGCCATCTTGGCATTCCATGGCCTCCGAAACTGTGATAGGCAGTGAAGAGTGAAAGCAAAAATTTACACCCTTAGAAATCCTGAAGGCGGTGATTGGTTTTCGGGGCCCCGTACGCGGCTAGGCTCCCAAAAAGTCCCACACATGTGGTATCCCCGTACTCAGGAGAAGCAGCTAAATGTATTTTGGGGTGCAATTCCACATAGGCCCATGGCCTGTGTGAGCAATATATCATTTAGTGACCACTTTTTGTAAATATTTTTTTTTTTTTTTTTTTTGTCATTTTTCAATCACTTGGGACAAAAAAAATAAATATTCAATGGGTTCAACATGCCTCTCAGCAATTTCCTTGGGGTGTCTACTTTCCAAAATGGGGTAATTTGGGGGGCTTTTGTACTGCCCTGCCATTTTAGCACCTCAAGAAATGACATAGGCAGTCATAAACTAAAAGCTGTGTAAATTCCAGAAAATGTACCCTAGTTTGTAGACGCTATAACTTTTGCGCAAACCAATAAATATACGCTTATTGACATTTTTTTTACCAAAGACATGTGGCCGAATACATTTTGGCCTAAATGTATGACTAAAATTTAGTTTATTGGATTTTTTTTAGAACAAAAAGTAGAAAATATCATTTTTTTTCAAAATTTTCGGTCTTTTTCCGTTTATAGCGCAAAAAATAAAAACCGCAGAGGTGATCAAATACCATCAAAAGAAAGCTCTATTTGTGGGAAGAAAAGGACGCAAATTTCGTTTGGGTACAGCATTGCATGACCGCGCAATTAGCAGTTAAAGCGACGCAGTGCCAAATTGGAAAAAGACCTCTGGTCCTTAGGCAGCATAAAGGTCCGGGGCTCAAGTGGTTAAATTGTATGGTGGGGTGGGGGAGGGTTCTAAATTAGTTTAAGACCACACATTACATTTGGAGACATTTGAGGGGGTGGGGGAGGGTTCTAAATTAGTTTAAGACCACACATTACATTTGAAGACATTTGAGGGGGTGGGGGAGGGTTCTAAATTAGTTTAAGACCACACATTACATTTGGATACATTTGAGGGGGTGGTTCGGGGAAAGCAATACAATGGAGCTGACAACATACATTGTTAAAGGGACTAGGCTATAGGTATATATGGGCCCAGGATTGCATGCTAGGGAGGTTAGTGAAGGCAAATATGCATGTAGGCCAAAAATAGAGTTGCTAAAATAAAAACATGCATGCATGAAGATAAAGGGGACATTCACAGCATATTGGAATCATGGTAATTAGGTAATGATGAAATTAATACAATACATAAGCAAACACTAAATACATATAATGTAATGTTAAAGGCTAAAACTTACCTTAATATAGTCCTTCTGCAGGACCTGAATAATGGCAGAACAGGTCTCTGGGATAATGATCCCCAGAGCCTGGGGGGAGATGCCTGTCGAGAACTTAAGGTCCTGAAGGCTTCTCCCAGTCACCAAGTAACACAAGGTGGCAACTAGTCTCTGCTCCACAGTGATGGCTTGCCGCAGGCAGGTATCCTGCCTGCTGATATAAGGGGTAAGCAAAGCCAGCAGACGTTGAAAAACGGGGTCCGTCATCCTGAGATAATTCCTGAAATTCTCAGGATTATTCTCATGGATCTGACGAAGCAAAGGCATGTGCGAGAATTGGTCACGCTGGTGCAGCCAATTCTTCGTCCATAAACTCCTCCTTGCCCTGTTCATGGACTGAACTCGGGTCAAAGTATTAACCCCAACACCAAGCCCCCACACAGCATGAACTCAAGAACGAGAACGTTCATGCACCATGGCTTCAAAACGGTCGGCTGGTCAAACAAACAAACTTAAACGAACGCACTGAAGAACAGCAAGGCCTGTGAAGAGCGACCTGAAGAACAGTACCGAGCAGACCAGAACAGCCTGATATACAGGTAATGAAATGACCAACACGCACTGAAAACCAGATACAAACCCCACAAGCACAAACTGAACCGCAGAAATTGATCGAAATAAGCTGAAGTCTGAAAAGCGCGAATCGTCTCCAATCAAACTTCTACTAACACGAGATACACACGAGATTAGCAGAAGGAGCCCAAAGGGTGTCGTACTGGGGCTTGAACTTACTTTTTCTAGTCCCATTGTATGTGCTGTACGTCACCACGTTCGAAACCAGTGGACTTTTGGAGTGATCGTGTGTGTCCAAGTCCGTCCGTTTGTAAGTTCGGCGGACCTACGCTGCAAAGTCCGTCGGAAAGACCGCCGGACCTAGTCCGTCGAAAAGTCTGCTCGTGTGTACGCAGCATAAAGCCCATTGGCTGCCATATGGTGCTTTGGCTGCCAGTGGTGGCCCGTGCATTTTGCACAGACGCCGCCCCCCCTATCTCTGCTGCCGCCTCCCTATCCATGCGCCCGGCCCCTTTCAGGACGCTGGATGCATGGACTCCTATGGCGGGGCAGGAGGGGGTTATTTTTTGGAATCAGCCAGAGGCTCTAATAGGCTTCAAAAAAGGGTGGGCTGGGTCGGATGGAAACGGACCGCCTGTTCAGTTCCATCGGATACCATCCGATCTGATCTGCTAGATAGATGGGGAATGGAATCCCCATCTGTCTGTTTTTAGCAAACTGGATCAGATGCAGATGGGTGTAAACGCACACATTTCTATTTACATCAGTCTCTCCATAGAAAACAATGGGTGGTCCGATTGGGCCCACCTGAAAAACAAACAGGCAGACCTGATCAGTGTGCTTGTGAAAGGGGTCTAAGGCCTTGTTCACACAGGGCATACACAGTGTACCTTTACAGGGATGCACAGGTGTTCTGTGCATCTCTGTGCAGGCAGTCCCATTGATGTCATTTGGGATGTAGCACCTGCACGAACAGAGCCGTTGCTCCCAATTTTACATCCATGTAGGTCCCCATGCATATCCCTGAGCTCACACTGTCTGCGTTCGGGGTCATGTAACCACACCCACATGGATGTCATATTGGGAACAGCAGTTATGCCTATGCAGCCGTTGCATCCCAATTGACATAAATGGGACTGCATGTACGGGGATGCACGGAATACCTGTGCATCCCTGTGGGGGTAAACATGGCCCCCATGGGCGTACACTTTAGTATGCCACATGTGAATGATGCTTTAGTACTAATTTAGCAGGAATTTTGTAAGTTACGTTGTGTTTATGTGCAATATTAATGATGAACATTTGTGCAATTATTGCGGGGCCCAAAAAATCAGTAGCACTTTTTTTATTCTACAGTTCATGTTCTTTTAAAAAATGTATAGTTTGAGGGTCTTTTCAAATTCTGAAAGCTGTAAGTGAAAAATTTAAACCTCCAGATTTTTAGAAAATTTTTTGGGTACGTCTGATTTTGCAAAAAAGCGCAAATTTAAAATTTACAAATATTTGTTATTTATTAACTTCGTACAGGTTAAGCTTTAATATTAAGTAGGGATTTAGCAGGAATTTTGTAAAATTAGCTGTGTTTTTATCTGCTAATATTGGTTTTGGTGAATTTTTTGCGACTATATTGGTTTGATAAACATTTGCACAAATACCGCGGGGTCTAAAAAATCAGTAGCACCTTCTTTTTATTCTACAGGTCATATGCTTTCAGAAAATATATGGTTTTTGGGGTCTTTCACAAATTCTGAAATCTGTAATGGAAAAATGAAAAATGAAAACCTTCAGATTTATTTGAGAAATTTGGATATTTACACTTTTGCGTCTGTTCAATTTTCACCATTTCGCAAAAAGGCGCAATTTGAAAGTTACAAATATTTGTTATTTATTAACTCAATACAGGTTAAAAATGTATATTTAGTAGGAAGTTTGTAAATTTAGCTGTGTTTTTATCTGCTAATAATGGTTTTGGTGTATTTTTTGGGAATATATTGGTTCGATAAACATTTGCACAAATATCGCGGGGTCTAAAAAATCAGTAGCACCTTATTTTTATTCTACTAATCATGGGCTTTCAGAAAATATATGGTTTGGGGGGTCTTTCACAAATTCTAAAAGCTATAAGTGAAAAATAAAAAAGCAAAGGAAAAATTGCAAAAATGGTCTGGCCACCTGAGTAGGGATGAGCCGAACACCCCCCGGTTCGGTTCGCACCAGAACCCGCGAACGGACCGCAAGTTCGCACGAACGTTAGAACCCCATTGACGTCTATGGGACTCGAACGTTCGAAATCAAAAGTGCTCATTTTAAAGGCTAATTTGCATGGTATTGTCCTAAAAAGGGTGTGGGGACCCGGGTCCTACCCCAGGGGACATGTATCAATGCAAAAAAAACTTTTAAAAACGGCCGTTTTTTCGGGAGCAGTGATTTTAATGATGCTTAAAGTAAAAAAAAAAAAGTGAAATATTCCTTTAAATATCGTACCTGGGGGGTGTCTATAGTATGCCTGTAAAGTGACGTGTGTTTCCCATGTTTAGAACAGTCCCTGCACCAAATGTCATTTTTAAAGGAAAAAATCTCATTTAAAACTGCTTGCGGGTTTAATGTCATGTCGGGTCCTGGCAATATGGATGAAAATCAGTGAGACAAACGGCATGGGTACCCCCCAGTCCATTACCAGGCCCTTTGGGTCTTGTATGGATATTAAGGGGAACCCCGCACCCAAATTAAAATAAGGAAAGGTCCCTATATACTCTGAACAGCAGTATACAGGCGGTGCAAACAAGACAGGGACTGTAGGTTTGTTGTTAAGTAGAATCTCTTTGTAATTTTGAACATTTTTAACGTGTTTAGCTCCAGCCAAAAAATCTTTTCTAAGCTTTTTGGAAAACATAGGGAAGGGTTATCACCCCTGTGACATTTGTTTTGCGTCTTTCCTCCTCTTCAGAAGATTTCACCTCACTTTTTTGTCCCAATGAAAAATGTTTTTTGAAAATTTGGGTTTTTTTGTGGAACAAGGATTGGAAAGCATCAGTGGAAAGGAGAAATTGTTTTCCCATATTAACTCTTACATGAGAGAATTTCCCTTCCTAGGGGTAGATTTCATCTCACTTCCTGTTGTCTCCTTCCGTTTGCAAGTAGGAGTCGTTTGTAAGTTAGATGTTTGAAAGTAGGGTCCTGCCCTATATACTCAGCAGAAATTTGGGCCTTAGGTGTTGCTGTGGCCAAAACACTGTAAGCCCTCACAGGGCCCTGCTGTGAAATATTAGATCAAGAATTGTAATTACATGCCCCTGTTGAACAGGAGCTGAAAAATTAGGCCTTAGGCACTGGTGCTGGTGCCACAACACTGCAACCCCTCACAGACACTCTAGTTGGAACGCAGGAACGAGCCCTGCTGCAAAGTATTGCATCAAAAATTGTAATTACACGCCCCTGTTAGACAGGGGCAGAAAAATTGGGCCTTAGGCACTGGTGCTGGTGCCACAACACTGCAACCCCTCACAGACACTCTAGTTGGAACGCAGGAACGAGCCCTGCTGCAAAGTATTGCATCAAAAATTGTAATTACACGCCCCTGTTAGACAGGGGCAGAAAAATTGGGCCTTAGGCACTGGTGCTGGTGCCACAACACTGCAACCCCTCACAGACACTCTAGTTGGAACGCAGGAACGAGCCCTGCTGCAAAGTATTGCATCAAAAATTGTAATTACACGCCCCTGTTAGACAGGGGCAGAAAAATTGGGCCTTAGGCACTGGTCCTGGTGCCACAACACTGCAACCCCTCACAGACACTCTAGTTGGAACGCAGGAACGAACCCTGCTGCAAAGTATTGCATCAAAAATTGTAATTACACGCCCCTGTTAGACAGGGGCAGAAAAATTGGGCCTTAGGCACTGGTGCTGGTGCCACAACACTGCAACCCCTCACAGACACTCTAGTTGGAATGCAGGAACGAGCCCTGCTGCAAAGTATTACATCAAAAATTGTAATTACACGCCCCTGTTATACAGGGGCTGAAAAATTGTGCCTTAGGCACTGGTGGTGGCGCCCAGAACCAAAAATGTTCTTACAAGCTATCAGCGTGATGATTGAGGAGGAAGAGGATAATTACTCAGGGATAGTCACTCAGCATCAGCATAGGCAGTCTTTGAAGGGATCTGAAAAAAATTATTCAGTTACATCAGCATCAGGTGCTTGGTAGCTGGTGGTGATCCAAGACTGATTCATTTTTATGAAGGTCAGCCGATCGACCGAGTCAGTGGACAGACGCACCCTGTGATCGGTTACCACGCCTCCAGCAGCACTGAATGTGCGTTCCGAAAGAACGCTGGATGCAGGACAGGCCAGTAGCTCAATTGCATACTGTGCAAGCTCTGGCCAGTGATCCATCCTCAAGACCCAGTAACCCAGAGGATTTTCGGTAGGAAAGGTGTCCAAGTCTGATCTTGCCCCTAGGTATTCCTGCACCATGTAAAACAGACGCTGGCGATGGTTGCTGGAACCGATCATACCTTGGGGCTGCGGACCAAAAAATTGTCTGAACGCATCGGTCAGACGGCCACCTTCTCCACCGCTCCTTCTTTGACTGACCGAAGCCTCAGCAACACGTTGTCCAGAAACAGGAGTTTGTAACCTCCCAGTCTCTGGGAACGCGTTGCACAGACCTTTCTGCAAGGCCTCCCGAAGATGTTTCATCCTCTGCTCCCTCTGCGATGGCAAGATAAGGTCCGCAACCTTACCCTTGTAACGTGGATCAAGGAGGGTTGCCAGCCAGTATTGGTCCTTCTCCTTGATACCACGAATACGAGGATCCTTACGCAGGCTTTGCAGGATCAGGGAGGCCATGCAGCGTAGGTTTGCTGAGGCATTCGGTCCGGAGTCCTCTGGGTCACTAAGGACAACAACGTCCGCAGCCACCTCCTCCCAGCCACGTACAAGTCCATGTGTTCCTTGGGACTGATCCCTTAAAGACTGCTGATGCTGAGTGCCAGGCTCCACCTCCATACTGACACAATCTTCCTCCTCCTCCTCCTCCTCCTCCTCCTCCTCCTCCTCCTCGTCCTCTTCCTGTGTGATCGGCGGGCACGCAGGAACACTGTCTGGATAAAGGGGGCCTTGAGAGCTAAGGAAGTCCTCCTCTTCCTGCCTCTGTTCTGCCTCAAGTGCCCTGTCCATTATTCCACGCAGCGTGTGCTCCAACAGGTGGACAAGGGGGACAGTGTCACTGATGCATGCACTGTCAGTGCTCACCATCCTCGTGGCCTCCTCGAATGGTGACAGGACAGTGCATGCATCCCTGATCATGGCCCACTGGCGTGGGGAAAAAAAACCAAGGTCCCCTGACCCTGTCCTGGTGCCATAGTCGCACAGGTACTCATTTATGGCCCTCTGCTGCGTGTGCAGCCGCTGCAGCATGGCCAATGTCGAGTTCCACCTGGTGGGCATGTCACAGATTAGGCGGTTCTTGGGCAGGTTAAACTCCTTTTGGAGGTCCGTCAGCCGAGCACTGGCATTATATGACCGGCGGAAATGCACACAGACTTTCCTGGCCTGCCTCAGGACATCCTGTAAGCCCGGGTACCTGCCCAAGAACCGCTGCACCACCAAGTTAAGGACGTGAGCCAAACAGGGCACATGGGTCAGTTGTCCCTGTCGGAGGGCAGAGAGGAGGTTGGTGCCATTGTCGCAAACCACCATTCCTGCCTTAAGTTGGCGTGGCGTCAACCACCTCTGAACCTGCCCCTGCAGAGCTGACAGAACCTCTGCCCCAGTGTGGCTCCTGTCCCCCAAGCACACCAGCTCAAGCACCGCATGGCATCTTTTGGCCTGCGTACTTGCGTAGCTCCTTGAACGCCTACGGAGCACCGCTGGTTCCGAGGAAGAGGCCATGGAGGAAGAAGAAGAGGAGGGGGTGGAGGAGAGAGGTGTGTCACAATCAGCATTTTGGAGGCGTGGTGGCGGAACAACCTCCAACACTACTGCACCTTGTCCTGCATCCTTCCCAGCTGCCAGCAGAGTCACCCAATGCGCCGTGAAACTTAAGTAACGTCCCTGTCCATGCCTGCTGGACCATGAGTCAGCGGTAATATGCACCTTACCGCTGACCGCCCTGTCCAGCGAGGCATGGACATTGCCTTCCACATGCCGGTAGAGAGCTGGAATCGCCTTCCGTGAGAAAAAGTGGCGTTTGGGTACCTGCCACTGAGGAACCGCACATTCCACAAACTCACGGAAGGGGGCAGAGTCTACCAACTAAAAAGGCAGCAGTTGAAGTGCTAGCAATTTTGCCAAGCTAGCATTCAACCGCTGGGCATGTGGATGGCTGGGAGCAAACTTCTTTCGGCGGTGCAGCAGCTGGGGCAGGGAAATTTGCCTGGTACAATCTGGCGTCGGTGTACCAAAAGCAGATTGCCCACAAGTACTTGGCTGTGACACACCTAATTCTACACCTTCATTCCTCTCACTGCAGGTCTCAGAGAGGACTGAAGGTCTAGTGGGGTTGGAAATCTCAGCTGATGAGGAGCAAGGAGAGATCCTCTTTGTTCTTTGGTGTGGGTCTTTTAGATATGCTTGCCAACGAACTGCATGGCAGGTCAACATATGTCTGGTCAAGCATGTGGTACCCAAGCGGGAGATGTTTTGGCCACGCGAGATACGCTTGAGACATATGTTGCAAATAGCAGCGGTGCGATCTGATGCACTCGTCTCAAAAAAGGCCCACACCAAAGAACTTTTTGAATAACGCGCAGAGACTGCAGCGCCCTGCACATGTGGAGCTTTGGGGTGTGATGCAGTCAATGTGCTGCCCTTAGGCTGGCCCCTGGAGGGCATCCTGCCTCGTTGGTGATGTGCCGCCTCCTCCTCCTCCTCCTCCTCCTCTCTCCTATCAGGCACCCACGTTGAGTCAGTGACCTCATCATCCCCTCCCTCCTCATCACTGGAGCAAACCTGGCAGTATGCTGCAGCAGGGGGAGCATGACTGCCAGATTGCTGTCCTTCTTGGGCACCCCCTCTGTCCGTGCTCATGTTACTGCCTTCATCGAGCTCAGTATCATCATCAGAGCCTTCCAAACGCTGGGCATCCTCCTGGAGCATGTACCCAACACTGTGGTCAAACAGTTCGAGGGAATCCTCATGAGGACATGGTGGAGCTAAGGAAGGAGTCACTGATGACATTGAGCTGAGGGAAGAGGCCGCTGCTTTGCCAGACAAAGCACCCTGGGCATGGGTGAGAGAGGATGAGGAGGATGAGGACGGCTTGGTCATCCACTCGACCAAGTTTTCTGCATGTTGCGGCTCAACACGGCCAGCTGCCGAAAAAAAGGCCAAGCGTGTCCCATGGCCACGTGCTGATGAGGATGCACCGTCTCCACGACCAGCACTAGACACAGAGCCTGCTTGCCCTCTCTAAATGTAAATAGTCTAGCTGCCTGACCGTGGTACTAATAGGATCAAATAGAACACCAGTAATTTTCTTCAGGTAGCTTTATATACTGTAACCAGACAAGCCTGCCTGTCAGTAGGAAGATAACAGGAATGGATCTAGCTGAACACTGTGAGCAGGACGCACTGTACTAAATGTAAATAGTCTAGCTGCCTGACCGTGGTACTAATAGGATCAAATAGAACACCAGTAATTTTCTTCAGGTAGCTTTATATACTGTAACCAGACAAGCCTGCCTGTCAGTAGGAAGATAACAGGAATGGATCTAGCTGAACACTGTGAGCAGGACGCACTGCACTAAATGTAAATAGTCTAGAAGATAACAGGAACGGATCTAGCTGAACACTGTGAGCAGGACGCACTGCACTAAATGTAAATAGTCTAGAAAATAACAGGAACGGATCTAGCTGAACACTGTGAGCAGGACGCACTGCACTAAATGTAAATAGTCTAGAAGATAACAGGAACGGATCTAGCTGAACACTGTGAGCAGGACGCACTGCACTAAATGTAAATAGTCTAGAAGATAACAGGAACGGATCTAGCTGAACACTGTGAGCAGGACGCACTGCACTAAATGTAAATAGTCTAGAAGATAACAGGAACGGATCTAGCTGAACACTGTGAGCAGGACGCACTGCACTAAATGTAAATAGTCTAGAAGATAACAGGAACGGATCTAGCTGAACACTGTGAGCAGGACGCACTGCACTAAATGTAAATAGTCTAGAAGATAACAGGAACGGATCTAGCTGAACACTGTGAGCAGGACGCACTGCACTAAATGTAAATAGTCTAGAAGATAACAGGAACGGATCTAGCTGAACACTGTGAGCAGGACGCACTGCACTAAATGTAAATAGTCTAGAAGATAACAGGAACGGATCTAGCTAAACTGAACACAGTGTATATATATATATGCAACACTTGGGATGCATATATATATACACAATACACTGTAAGTGCAGCTAACTGACTGACTGTTCTGCCTAATCTATCTAACTCAAATCAAATGACACTGTCTCTCTCTCTCTCTATCTCTCAGCACACCGGAACACACACTACACAGGGCCGCCGTGCAGGCGGCCTTATATAGTGTGGGGCGTGTACTAAATCCCCTGAGCCATAATTGGCCAAAGCCTCCTTGGCTTTGGCCAATTAGGGCTCTCTGTTCAGGCGGCGCTGTGATTGGCCAAGCATGCGGGTCATAGTGCATGCTTGGCCAATCATCAGCCAGCAATGCACTGCGATGCCGCAGTGAATTATGGGCCGTGACGCGCCACACGAATTTGGCGCGAACGGCCCATATCGTTCGCAATTCGACGGACGGTCGAACAGCCGATGTTCGAGTTGAACATGGGTTCGACTCGAACACGAAGCTCATCCCTAGCTGGGAAGCTGAGATTGTTTTTTTGTTTTTTTTTTTATTTCAGGCTTCCCAGCCTAGAGGTGAGATGTGGGGTCTTATTGACCTCATATCTCACTGTAAAGAGGACCTTTCATGCCATATTCCTATTACAAGGGATGTTTACATTCCTTGTAATAGGAATAAGAGCCCTTGCACACTGGGGCGGTTTGCAGGCGCTATTGCGCTAATAATAGCACCTGCAAACCGCCCCGAAAGTGCCGCTGCTTTCCTTCCAGTGTGAAAGCCCCGAGGGCTTGCACACTGGAGCGATGCGCTGGCAAGACGGTAAAAAAAGTCCTGCCAGCAGCATCTTCGGAGCGGTGAAGGAGCGGTGTGTATACCGCTCCTTTACCGCTCCTGCCCATTGAAATCAATGGGACGGCGCGGCTATACCGCCGGCAAAGCGCCTCATATACCGACGGTAAAACGCAGCTAATAATAGCGGCGTTTTACCGCCGACGCCGCCCCCCGCCCCAGTGTGCAAGGGCTCTAAAGGTGAATATTTTTTTAAGTGTCAAACTAAAAAAAGGAAGTATAATTAACAATAATCATTTTAAAAAAGTAAAGCGCCCCTGTCCCCGTGTGCTCGCACGCAGAAGCGAACGCATACGTAAGTCCCGCCCACATATGAAAACGGTGTTCAAACCATACATGTGAGGTATCGCCGCGAACGTTAGAGCGAGAGCAATAATTTTGGCCCTAGACCCCCTCTGTAACTGAAAACATGTAACCAGTAAAAATTTTTAAAGCGTCGCCGATGGGGATTTTTAAGTAATTTTTGAGCAATTTTGAAGCATGACATGTTAGGTATCTATTTACTCAGCGTAACTTCATCTTACACAATATGCAAAAACATTGGGCTAACTTTACTTTTTTTTTTTCTTTTTAAAGCACAAAACAGTTTTTTTCCCCCCAAAAAAGGGTTCGAAAAATTGCTGCGCAACAACCGCCATTGTATTCTCTAGGGTCTTTGCTAAAAAAAAAACAGATATAATGTTTGGGGGTTCTATGTAATTTTATAGCAAAAAAATTATGATTTTTACATGTAGGAAAGAAATGTCAGAATTGGCCTGGGTAGCAAGTGGTTAAAATGTTATTTCATGTGAACAATTCTATTAATTTAATCAGGTTAAAATTGAAAGGCATTATTTGATTGGATTATATAACTATACAGAGCAAACTCTAGTATTGCCGGGAGATATCCATGATTGAGCTTTACTAGGCAGTATCTGGGTTTGCTATTATGTCAGTTTGCTTTAAATGAAATGTAGGATGAACAGGCTAGCTGTGTGTATTGAATGAGTCCCCCTGTGATTGTGATTCCACTAATGAGCAGTGTTGCAAAGTAAGGCGGTGATCATTGGGGGTTAGAATAATGCTGGATTATCCTATAAATGCCAGGACATTGTGCCGTTTGGTCACGCTCTCTGTTGAAGTTGTGATGACGAAATGCGTCAGGGCAGGACCTTACAGTGACTGAAAGTGATGTGTGCGTGTCACTACCAGGAAGCAACAGCCAGATATTTTCAAAGCAGTGGATGGCAGATGGTATTCCATACTGATTGGTGATAACACACAGTTTGATTATTCAACCAAATGCCTGTTACAATTTATGTTGTGTAAGTGCGGTTTTAGGGGGTGGTTACCTTGAATAAACTTTTTTTTTTCTTTTCTTTTTTTTTTTTTTCCACATCAGCGAACAGTAGTTGGAGGGCTAAATCAGTTTGGTGTTCATTAACTGTCGCCTTCTCATATTCACATCATAGTGGATTATTCATTTTCTCATTACTTTTTATACCGTCACAATAAACAGAGAATTCCATTGCACATCTTTACCATCAAGTCCCCTATCTCTTCCAACTCATAAGCCCCACAGGTTACAACTCGATAACCAATGCGTCTTATCCTTTTCTGATTCAGTTTGAAGAGAGAAGGGGCCAGTAAAAAAGAAAAGGGACAGAAAACCATAGAAAAATACAAGAAGAGAGGTTTGTAAAAATGAACTTGAGGGCTCCCCGTGCCCATCTTCTACTGACCTAGCCAGCATTGTGCTCTAAGTTACCTATACCCTAATACCCTAATCCCCCCCCACCCACTCCCCATATTTTGTCCTGTGCCCTACTAGACTGTATGTTTAACTAGAAATAATCATATCCAAAAACACTTTATTATAGCATCCATTGCCTGCAAGGATTCCAATTGCCCATATACCTATATTAAGCCCACCCCTCAGTCTATTCCGTGCCCGTGCTGAACCTGCTATTAATGGCTCCTCACTTTCTCTATCCACATCTTCCACATACTTTTGAATTCCTGAAGATTGCCCCTTTTTATGTACTCCACTCTTTCCCTACCCAGGGTTTCATTCATTGTAGAGATCCAATCTTTCACAATCTTTCAAGTGTGAGAGTCTCTGTGAAGGGGACACAGAGACCTGTACTCCCAGCTCCAAGATTCTCGCCCATTGTTCTTGGGTCATTCCTCCCACATCCTCTTCCCATTTAGCCTTTACCCCAAGAAGTATTTCCCTGCTATTAACCGATTTACTTAATTGGTCATAAATTCTTGATATTACCCCTCTAGTGGGGGTTATTTGAATTATACACTGAAATAGAGGCATCTCTTCCCATCTCGGAGTCTGGGCTTTAAATTGTGCTTTAAGGGCGTGTTCCAACTGGACGTATAGGAAGAAAGACCCCCGGGGAAGCTTAAACTCCCTAACCAATTCCGAAAATTTCTTTAACCCAGAGTCATTATATAATTGACTTAACCTTCTGATACCAAGCTTCTTCCACTCTCTAAATATACCTATTTTAAGAACTTCCTGCAAATTGCGGTTGTTCCAAATAGGAGAGTAGGCTGTTAGGTCTCCCTAACCCATCTTTTTCTTGACTATTTTCCAGAGTTTAATTATCAATTTAATTGTTGGAAATTTATCATGGAACATGTCCGCCTCTAGGGCCTCAATAATTGTGTTATGTGTGGAGCTCAACAATAGTAACTTGCCATTAGGGGTGCCTCCTTTCGGTATCCCACAGCCCAATAATTGCTGCAACTGAGTTGAGAAAAAGTAGCTCTCGGGATGTGGGAGGGCAAAGCCCCCCTCCCGGGTAGCGAGCTGGAGCACTCCAAGACGTATCCTGGCTTGCTTCCCCTTCCAAATCAATTCCCTAAAGAGACTATCAATTTTTTTAAACCACTTCTTGCCGATCCAGACTGGAGAGTTGTGCAAGACGTATAGCAATTGTGGCATCCATATCATTTTTATTAAGCTACATATTCCTGCAACTGATAGAGGCAGGCGTCTCCAGATTCCTATTTTTTGTTTAAATTTTGTTAATAGAGGGACGAGGTTTTTACTAATGTATAGAACAGGGTCCTTCGTCAGGACGATCCCTACATACTTCAAAGCTTCCACTATTACCATCTGGAGCATACCACGTGCTATTGTCTCATTTATGGGATCTGTCGGCAGAAACTCAGATTTCTCCCAGTTTATCTCTAAGCCAGAAAAACTACCGAAGTCCTCCACTATCCTCATTGCTCCCGGTAGTGACTTTCTCGAGTCTCCCAGAAATAGCAGAATGTCATCCGCGTACAACGCGATTCTTTCCTCGCCTGTTTTTCTCTGGAAGCCGGTTATCGCACGACTTCCCCTTATGGAGATGGCCAGAGGTTCCATCGCCAATGCAAACAACAGAGGAGAGAGTGGGCACCCCTGCCTCGTCCCCCTCTCCAGCTCAAACCAGTCCGAGAGTTTGTTGTTAATTTTTAATCTTGCCTTAGGTCGAGTATATAGCATTCTGATCCACCCTATAAAGGCAGGACTGAATCCAAAGTTCTCCAGTACACGCCACATATAGCCCCACTCCACGCTATCAAAAGCCTTGGATACGTCAAGGGTCATCAACGGTCTCGAACCCTCGTTCACCGTTGGGGTCTGTAAATTCAAAAACGCCCTTCTAATATTCAGGCTCGTGGATCTATTAGCTATGAAGCCCGCCTGGTCCTCGTGAATCAGCTTATGGATAACCCCATTCAATCTTGCTGCCAACACTTTGGCCAGAATTTTTACGTCAGTGCATAAAAGAGAAATTGGTCTATAGGCGGCCATATCCAAGGGATCTTTCCCTTCTTTCTGTAATACAATAATAGTTGCTTCTAGCATTGAGGCAGGTAATTGGCCCCCCTCAAGCGCCCCCCCCAAAACTTTCAACAGTTCGGGGATCAACACTTCACCATAGTGTTTATAGGTCTCAATTGGAAGACCATCTGGCCCGGGCGACTTATGGGTTGCCATGCCCACTACTGCTTGGTGTAATTCTGCTATAGATATTGGGGCATCTAGTGTATCTCTTTCTTCTTGTGATATGGTGGGGATATCTAACCCCCTTAAGAAGTCCTCCATCTTGGCCTCCTTACCCTTCTTCTGGGAGGAATACAGTTTTTTTATAGTAATCCCTGAAGGCTTGTACTATTTTTGAGGTGCTTGATACTACCTCACCGCTCTGTGATCTAATCGCGAGGACCGTGGATGGAGCTGCAATTGATTTTGCTAGCATAGCCAATGTCCTTCCCATTCTCTCGCCCTCCACCATAGATTCCTGTCTTTGGAGCAAGCGCCTGGTTTCTGCTTTCTGTATAACCACTGATTTATATGCTTGTTGTTTCTCTTGCCAGGTACTTTCCGTCTGCGGGGTTGGAAGTATAATTATTTTCTGCTTCAAGAGCGTCTCTCAAAGCGCTCTCCTCCTCCCTTCCAGCCTCTTTATTGAATTTAGCTATCTGCTGTATCAGGACCCCCCTAAAAAAAAGCCTTAAGGGCGTCCCATAGCGTAGAGGGGGACACCGTTCCCTGATTAATCTTAACAAATTCCCTTAAGGAGGGGAGCAACCCATCCGGCTTTTTAATAATTTCAAACCAGTACGGGCTTATACTCCAGTTCTTCCGGGGCCTGGGCTCCCCAAGATTTAGTATAACTACCATAGGTGAGTGGTCTGAGATGCCTCTAGGCCAATACGTTATTTTTTCTACCTTCTGGAGAGCCCTATCGTTTCCTAGGGCTAGATCTATCCTTGAAAGCGCGGAGTATGACGCAGAACAGCAAGTATATTACAGCACGCCTGGGTTCCGTGACCTCCACAAATCCACTAGCCCCACTTCTTCCAAAAAAAAGCTTAACCGGCTCCTTACTGAATCCTCTGAGCATTTTCGTAGTGGGAATCTATCCAGCCCTTTATCTAAGACCTCGTTAAAGTCCCCCATTGCTACAATCGGTACCTCTTTTTTATCTAGCAAAAATTTGTTCAGTTTAAGCAAGACATCCAGATTAAAGGGCGGAGGAATGTATATATTTGCCACCACATACCTGGCGCTATCAATAGAGCATAATAAAAAATGTATCTACCCAACTCGTCTATCCTGACCTGGCTGCAGGAAAACTTCACCCCAGTCTTTACCAAGACACTCACTCCCCTACTATAGGAGGAGTGAACTGCATGAAATTGGGTTTGAAATTTTTTCATCTGTAAGTGGTGAGTAGTTTCCTTGGTTAGGTGGGTTTCCTGCAGACAGACCAGATCAGCCCCACATCTCTCCATCATAGAGAACACTGCCAGTCTTTTAAGTGGAGTACCTAGGCCCCTGACATTCCAGGATCCTATTTTCAGGGTCTTAGCTAGCATCTAAAGACTGAAAAATATCCTTTGCCCCAACACGTGCTATCATATATATCAGGAAAATAAAAAAAGAATAATAATATATATATCCCTACACCAAAGTTTGTTGTGACTGTTGTGTCAGTTCCATGTGTATGCATAATTGGCCTCTAAACCACGTGTTCATTTTGGCTATATTAGCCTTACTTTGGACATAGATTTGCCATAGACAGTGCTTGCATGTGCGTGTAGAACAACCAAAAGCCTATAAGTGAAAGACTGGATACCTGGAGACTGGAGTAATTTCTACTGCTGTATATTCTTGAAGATAGTATTTTACCCCCCCTAACACCCCTCCCTTCCACCCTATCCTCCCTACCCTTTCCCCCTCCCATACCCCCACCTCTACCCCCCCCCACTTTACCACCCACACCCACCTATCTAGGTGAACCCCCCGGGGGTTTACCATGACCGTTATCTCACCCGCTACCAACACCCTATTATACCAGTCTTCCCACTCACCTCCCCACAAGCAAACAACTATGTGCACCCATCCCCCCCCACCCACCAATAAGCACAAACTTTTAACGACTAGCAGGTAGGGGTGAAATACTGAGGAACAGGGACCACAAAAAAAAAGAGAAGGAAAAAATGTAGATAAGACCCCTGTGCCTCCCCGCTCCCCACCACATCACCCCAATGACACATCGGCCCATTTCATCCTCCCTATCCCTCTAAATAAGATTCGCTATTTTTTCTCTGTTGTCTTCGAGCCACTTCTCAACCCCAGCAGGAGAGTTAAAAAATAAGGTTTCCCCCAAGGCTGTAACCCGCAACCTTGCCGGGTAGAGGAGGGCGTATGGCAACTTAACTTTTTGTAGATTGCGTTTTGCCTGGATATATTTCGCCCTACGCCTCTGCAGATCTGGTGAAAAATCAGAGTAGAACGAGATTTTTGCGCCTTTAAAGCGGACCTCCCCTGCCTCCCTGGTCTTCCGTAACAGAGTCACTTTATCCCTATAATTAAGAAATCTCAAGAGAAGGGGTCTGGGGTGGCCCCCCTCCGGCGGTGCCCTAAAGGGAATCCTGTGGGCTCTTACGATGGCAAACGAGGCCGAAAACGATTCTTTCCCAAATAGCTCCCCCAGCCACTTCTCTAGGAACTCAATCGGGTTGGCGCCCTCACTTCTTTCAGGCATTCCTACCAGCCTCACGTTATCTCTTCTGCTCCTATTCTCCATCCAGTTTATAAGCTTGTTTGGATATCTGTTCTTTCAGCCATTCTATTTCTTTAATCATTGGGGACACATTATCTTCTAGGCCACTGAGTCTTTCTTCCAGGGCTGTTGTTCTCTCCGCCGTTTTCTGCAAATCTTGTCTAACCAGTAGCAAATCTGCTTTTACACCTTTCATTTGTTCACAGAGTTCTTTCAGTGAGCCATTGCACATCTCTACTGCCATGAATACATCTGTTAAGGTTGGTTCTTTATCCAGAGGTTGATTCGGATCTTTTATTAACTCCATATTCAGATTTATATTCTGTTCACTTGACCCCGGGCCTTTATTACTTTGCGTTTTAGAGGACTGGACGATAGGTGCACTCCCGGGGGGCTGTGAATGTGGCTGTCCCTGGCTTTTCCTATCCGATGCACCACCCTGCTGAGACTTCAGCTGTGCCCCCTTTTTTGGAGGGGTCAGAGCTGGGGCATGAGCAAATTGCTCCAGTTTTGCTGCTGCAGATGCTGCCACAGTATGTTGCGAGGTTTTCTCTTTCGCTGAGCGTAGGCTCTGCATCCTTTGCTCTTAAATATATTCTCTTATAGCAACTGGTTCAGTAAAAAGGGAGGAGGAAGAAGGGAGGAGGAGAGAACCTATACCCTTATCCGCTCGCGTTACGGGGCATACACAGAGAAAGATGCTTTTTAATAGGAAATAATGTCCAGAGCGAAGCAGCTTTTTTTTTTTTTCACCCCTGTACACCCCCGCCACTTCTGCAGCCGATGCCCCACCCCCTTCTAGCTCCACCATAGAATGCAATGACTATTCTAAGTGACTCGCTTATACAACGACAGTGTATATCGACTGGAATGAATATACAGCATATCCCATCACCCCCAAGCCTACCGCCCCTTCAGCTACTGAGCCCGTCTTGAACCTCCTACTTTTGCAAGAGCGTGGGTAATAGGTAGAGGGCAGCCCCACCTGAGGATGAGGGGATAGGAAATTAATACACGGTCCTACTGCTCCCAGACCCAGCCTGAACTCAGTGCAAACATTGAGCAATATTTTACATATAGTATTATAGTATTATAGTATTTAACTCTCGATTTTTATACCACCAAACAGTCAAACAGGCCCCTAACAACACCTAGATATCCTGTATCCTATATTGTTTGTTTGTTGCAGGGGATGTTGTTATTGCAAGAGTTTGTTGTTATTGCAAGAATGTCATATTACCAGGTGCTGAGCCGATCCGCAAAGGAAAAGATAACATTGATTCTATGTCTCCTTCATCAGCTTCTGGCATACCTCTCATTAACATTGATTATGCATCATACTATACCACTCTAGAGGTCTTCAGCTCACTGCTGGGTGCGTGAGAATGGGGGATGGAGCTATTGCTGTGTCTCATTTCAATACATGGCAGAGTGCGGGAGGTGACATCATGCCTGGGGATTTCCTCGGCGTTTACAGCCTACCGTGAAGTGGAGTAGAGGAATCCAGTGGGGGGAGCGGTGAGGCAAGGCTGATGGACAACAGCTGCTCTACCCGCGCTCTTACGTTGCATCGCCCATCCTGCAGCAAGCCTGCCTCTCCGTCCGTCCGTGTGCTCGTAGGGGAGCGGAGGTGAGATAGAGCACACAGCGTCCTCGCTCACTCACACTCACTCCATGCTACGGCGCAGCACACACCTACCCTTCCGGTTACGCCCCCCAAACTGCATTCATGTTGAATAAACTTTTAAAATGGTATCACGCTATGTGGAGCCTTTTTTTTACATGACTAAACCAATTCTGATATAAGAATTGAAGTGACCATAAGCTTATAGGAGAGGGAGAAAGGAGGTCCTTACGCCGTACTTACTTGGCCACCTGTGGGCACTTCTTTAGGTCCGTACGGCCTACAAACTTGACAGTGAAAAGGTTAAAATGTTATCACGCTATGTGGAGCCTTTTTTTACATAACTAAACCACCCTGAGCGGTGAGCTGTTTGAGATAACCGGACCAAACGGGAGACACCTGGTGTGTTCAAGGCTTTTGAATTACAAACCTTTGGTGAGTGTAAAACCCCTAGGGCAGGGATATGCCATTAGCAGACCTCCAGCTGTTGCAGAACTACAAATCCCATGAGGCATAGCAAGACCCTGACAGCCACAAGCATGACACTCAGAGGCAGAGGCATGATGGGACTTGCAGTTTTGCAACAGCTAGAGGTCCGCTAATTGCAGATCCCTGCCCTAGGGGATGCCTATCAACCATTAAGTAGAATCCTGCACCTATCAATTGAACTGTCTCATCACCTATCAACATACTACCGATTTCTCATATGTTTTTACATGTAAATGCTGGTCATACTTCATTTATTTGTTTGGAGCGCTGCTTTGAGTATTGGAACTTTGTCTATATGGAATAATGACTTTTTTTACTTATGTGTATATAGCAATAACAGAGGGGGAATGGAGCACTGACAGGTGCTGCTGTTAGACAGGTATGGGGCAGTGGTGTGGGAATCGGGTATATCCAGGGGGTAACAAACAGTTAAAAAACAGTTTAAAAATAGTCTAGGCATATATGTTGATCAGCAGCCAGCTTCTCAGAGTAGAAGGGACTCTGTGGTATGAGAAAACAGAAAAAAGGCAGCACTGCTCTAAGGGTAGTAGATTAGTAAAGACAAGACTTTAATAATGTAAATTATGCACTCACATTTGAATAATAAAAACAGGCATGAGTAAGTTCTCCTAGGCGTCGCAGAGTCTCATCTGGTTCCAGCTGGGCTGTGGTGGGGCCGGCCTCGGCCGCTTCCGGTGGTGCCTGTAGCTCCGAGGCATGGGATTCCCTCAGGCAGCGTGTCAGCAGGTACGTAGGATGATGACGTCAGGTGAAGGACAGCGGGGGGCGTGGCGCTCGTGTTAGGAGCATGCGTGCTCCTTCGTCAGGCGTCCCGTCTTCAAATGTGAGTGCATAATTTACATTATTAAAGACTTGTTTTTACTAATCTACTACCCTTAGAGCGACACTGCCTTTTTCTGTTTTCTCATACCACAGTGATAGCAATGAATGTTTTGGGTTAAGTTCACACTAGCCCATTCTTTGAAAAGTGACCCATGAAGGACCACTTTTTAAAGTACGGCTAAGCAACCACTGTAAGGTGTTCATGAGGCAATGTTTTTTTTTGCCAAGGGATAATACAGTATCTCACAAAAATGAGAAACCCCCCACATTTTTGTAAATATTTTATTATATCTTTTCATGTGACAACACTGAAGAAATTACACTTTGCTACAATGTAAAGTAGTAAATGTACAGCTTTTATAACAGTTTAAATTTGCTGTCCCCTCAAAATAACTCAACACACAGCCATTAATGTCTAAACCGCTAGCAACAAAAGTGAGTACAGAAAAAATGGAGGGGAGAGCAGCGCCAATATACAAAATGTGTGTTAATATAAATATGATAAAAAACTAGATAAAAGCTGCGCTCAAAGGATAATAAATAATAAAAATTTGTGAATAAAACACACACAAAAAAAGCAGCCAGCACCAAAGGTCAAGTCCCAAAAACCCCAAAATGCAATAAAAATAAAAAAGATGCGGCGCTAAAAATTATTATGAACCAAAACCACCAAAAGAGAAGGAACAGAGACTAATGATAGGTCTGATAGAAGGTTTTTTTTTGGTCATGCTTTGGCCACATGCTGATAGCAGTTGGATAATCCGCTGCTTACGGTCGCTGCTTGGCAAGGTTGTGGGGAGACCTATTTCCCTATGCTGTTTGAGACTGCCGTAATAGCAGTCATCAGGATCTGGTAAGCGCATTCGATTATCCACTCTGTGTGTGACAAGATCTGGAAGGCTTCTTCATCAGCATCCTACCTGCATCTGCTTTTTTGGCACTTTTTCTTTTTTCAAATCACGGATTACTTTTAATATTTTTTGGACTTTATATCTTGGGGTTTTTTTCTTTCTTTTCTTCATTATTCTTTTGTGTATTATGAGATATTTTTTTCTCTTTTGGATATCAGTGTTCATTCATATATATTCAACTGTCTTTTTATTGTAGTACTATATTTTTTTGTGTGCATATTCACCTCACTATATATTGGTTTGGATGAGGATCAGACCTATCATTAGTCTCTGTTCCTTCTCTTTTGGTGGTTTTGGTTCATAATAATTTTTAGCGCCGCATCTTTTTTATTTATATTGTGTTAATATAAATAGACCGATAGTCCATATAGATCAGTCCTCCAATGACACCACAGTGACTCCACACACAGAAAAGTGTGCCCGACCACCGTATCATAAGCCTGCTTACCAGATAGCGAGCAAGAAGGAGCATTTGGGTGTAACCCAGCCACGGTCTTAGCTTGCAATGTTGACCACTGGAAACACACAGGGACTGGACCTTAGTTGAAAACCACCCTAGGCGTCTCACAAAATTCGTAGCCGTACTTCAATGATATACTCAGAGTGGGCTCAGAGGAAAGAAAAACTGACCATAGCGTGATACAGTTTTAAACATTTAATAAAAAAAAAAAATTGTATTGCACTTACAAAAGTGAGTACACCCCTAAAGTGAAAATGTCCAAACTGGGGCCAAAGTGTTAATATTTTGTGTGGCCAACATTCTTTTCCAGCACTGCCTTAACCCTCTTGGGCATGGAGTTCACCAGGGCTTCACAGGTTGCCACTGGAGTCCTCTTCCACTATTCCATTATGACATCATCTAGCTGGTGGATGTTAGAGACCTTGTTCTTCTCCGCCTTCCATTTCAAGATGCCCCAGAGATGCTCAATAGGGTTTAGGTCTGGAGACATGCTTGGCCAGTGCATCACCTTTACCATCGGCTTCTTTAGCAAGGCAGTGGTCGTCTTGGAGGTGTGTTTGATGTCGTTATCATGTTGGAATACTACCCTGCGGCCCAGTCTCCGAAGGGAGGGGATCATGCTTTGCTTCAGTATGTCACAGTAAATGTTGGCATTCATGGTTCCCTCAATGAACTGTAACTCCCCAGTGCCTGCAGCACTCATGCAGCCCCAGACCACGACACTCCCACCACCATGCTTGACTGTAGGCAAGAAACACTTGTCTTTGTACTCCTCACCTGGTTTCCGCCACACATGCTTGACACCATCTGAACCAAATACGTTTATCTTGGTCTCATCAGACCACAGGACATGGTTCCAGTAAACCATGTCCTTAGCCCGTGTGTCTTTAGCAAACTGTGGGCTTTCCTGTGCATTGTCTTCAGAAGAGGCTTCCTTCTGGGATGACAGCCATGTAGACCAATTTGATACAGTATGCGGCGTATGGTCTGTGCACTGACAGACTGACCCCCTGCCTCTTCAACCTCTGCACCAATGCTGGCAGCACTCATACGTCTTTTTCCCAAAGACAACCTCTGAATATAACTCTGAGCACATACACTCAACTTCTTTGGTCGACCATGGCGAGGCCTGTTCTGAGTGGAACCTGTCCTGTTAAACTGCTGTATGGTCTTGGCCACTGTGCTGCAGCTCAGTTTCAGGGTCTTGGCAATCTTCTGATAGCCTAGGCCATCTTTATGCAGAACAACAATTCTTTTTTTCCGATCCTCAGAGAGTTCTTTGCCATGAGGTGCCATGTTGAACTTCCAGTGACCAGTATGAGAGAGTGAGAGTGATAACACCAAATTTAACACACCTGCTCCCCATTCACACCTGAGACCTTGTAACACTAAGGAGACACATGACACCAGGGAGGGAAAATGGCTAATTGGGCCCAATTTGGACATTTTCACTTAGGGATGTACTCACTTTTGTTGCCAGAAATTTAGACATTAATGGCTGTGTGTTGAGTTATTTTGAGAGGACAGCAAATTTACACTGTTATGCAAGCTGTACACTCACCACTTTATATTGTAGCAAAGTGTAATTTCTTCAATGTTGTCACATGAAAAGATGTTATAAAATATTTAGAAAAATGTGAGGAGTGTGCTGTGAGATACTGTGTGTGTGTGTATATATAATATATGTATATGTGTGTGTGTATATATATTTTTTTAATCAGGAAAAAGTTTATTAAGAGAGATCAACAGACCATACAGAAAAAAATATGAGAACATTCCAGAGATTCCATAGATAATGAAATGTAATGTCAAAGAATGGTCACATAACTTAACCCTGATATTGACATGTATAGCGGTAAAGGTTTTCCCTTACGTGAATTATCACATTATGAATAGTAGCATTAAATAGGACTTAGTCCCAGACTCATTTGTGCCCCTAAGCTTAGCTGTAACCCAAGCCAGGCAGTCAATACTTTTGATAGCCTTGGAGCTCACAGTAAAACCCCGTACACACAGTCGGACATTGATCGGACATTCCGACAACAAAATCCATGGATTTTTTCCGACGGATGTTGATTCAAACTTGTTTTGCATACACACAGTCGCACAAAGTTGTCGGAATTTCCGAACGCCAAGAAAGCGGTGACGTCCACCACGTACGACGAGACTATAAAAGGGCAGTTCAGTACTAAGCGCGGCACCCTTTGGGCTCCTTTTGCTAATCTCGTGTTAGTAAAAGTTTGGTGAGAGATGATTCGCGCTTTTTCAGACTCGTGGTTTTCAGATCGTATTTCTGCTGTTCAGTTTGTGCTTGTGGGTTTGTATCTGGTCTTCAGTGCATGCAGCGAGTTACCATTGATTTGTTCATTGTGTTCTTGTTCGTTCGTTACTGATTTTCAGGTCGCTCTTCACAGGCCTTGCTGTTCTTCAGTGCGTTCTGTTACTTCGTTCTGACCAGCCGACCATTTTCTAACCATGTTGCATATACGTACTCATCGTAGAGTTCGTGCTGTGTGGGGGCTTGGTGTTGGGGTTCTTAATTTGACACAAGCCCAGTCCATGAACAGGGTGAGGAGGAGTTCATGGACGAAGAATTGGTTGCTCCAGCGTGACCAGTTCTGTCACATGCCTTTGCTCCGTGAGATCCGTGAGAATAATCCTGACGATTTCAGGAACTTTCTCCGGATGACGGACCCCGTATTTCACCGTTTGTTGGCTTTACTGACCCCCTATATCAGCAGGCAGGATACCTGCATGAGGTAAGCCATCACTCCGGAGCAGAGGCTAGTCGCCACGTTGCAGTACTTGGCGACGGGGAGAAGCCTGCAGGACCTCAAGTTCTCGACAGGCATCTCCCCCCAGGCTCTGGGGATCATTATCCCAGAGACCTGTTCTGCTATCATCCAGGTCCTGCAGAAGGAGTATATGAAGGTAAGATTTTTATCCTTTAACATCACATTTTATTGTATTTAATGTTTGATAATATATTGTATTTCTTTCCTCATTCCCTAATTACCATGAATGTAATATGCTGTGAATGTCCCCTTTGTCCTCATGCATGCTGGATTTTTATGTAATTTGTTTTTGTCCTTCATACATATTTGCCTTCATTTACCTCCCCAGCATGCTCTCCTGGGCGCATATATTTACCTCATGTAGTCCCTTAACAATGTATTTTGTCAGCTCCATAGTAGTGCTTTATCCTAAATACCCCCTAAAATGTTGAAAATTGTGATGTGTGCTTTAAATTCAGGCAGAGTGCCAGAAGTTTTTTTTTTCTGGGTCAGAATCATCTGGAACCCTCCCCCTAACTGCTAACTCAGCTGATACCAATCCTCTATCTGCTGACTTTGCCAAACCCATACACACTATACCCACCTCTTTTGTGGTCAGATTTATGGATGAATTCCCCAAAGCATGCAGTGCAAGGGCCTGCCTGAATACTTTCAAATGGTACTGTTTAAAGTTTTTGTATCCTATTATTATCTTGATAGGTAATAGCAGAATGTAAAAATGTGCTAAAATGTGTACAGTGTGTATTTATTTCTTTGTATTATGACACTTCTTACCTGTCCAGTGGGCTGCCAATAGTGTAAAGTAAGGAGGGGCTGGCCAAAGTAATACACATTATTTAGGCATTAATCTCTCAATGAAGTGGAGAGGGTCACCTGTCCAAAACATCTCCCCCCCATAATTTTTTTGAAATGGCCCATGAGAGGGGGGAGGAATCTGATAGGTGGACCTTATACCTTTGTCTTTAAATACTCCCTAAAATAAATGTTATACTGATGTTGTCCAAGAATGTTTGTGTCTGCTTTCCATGTTTATGTGCAAAATGATTTTTTTTTTCTTGTTTGACTCCACAGTTTCCTTCCAACCCACAGGAATGGCAGACTGTGGCCTCCCACTTTGCCCAGCGGTGGGACTTTCCTAACTGCGGAGGGGCAATTGATGGGAAACACGTCCACATCATCCCACCACCCAACTCGGGGTCATACTATTACAACTACAAGGGGTTCAATAGTATTGTGATGTTGGCGATGGTGTCGGCTACTTACAAGTTCCTGTATGTGGACGTGGGGAAGAATGGCCGGATGCCAGATGGTGGAGTCATCGCCCACACGGAGTTCTACAGGCATCTCCAGAATGGCAGCTTGGACTTTCCACCTCCAGAAGACAATGCGAAAGGACTCCCATTCGTCTTCGTTATGGATGAAGCGTTTGCGCTGGCGGACCATCTCTTGCGGCCATTTCCTATGAGGACCCTCACCCCGGACAAGAGGGTTTTTAATTACTGGCTGGCCAGAGCCAGAAGAGTGGTGGAGAACACGTTTGGAATAATGGCCAGCCAGTTCCGCCTATTTCTTACACCGATACACATGGCGGAGTATAAACTCAATCACATCATCCTGGCTTGCTGTGTTCTCCACAACTCTTTAAGGAGAGATTCTGTGAACTATGCTGGCTCAGTTGGGCCTGAAGCCGGAATTAATCTCAATGAACCAAACCTGACGGCGCTTGAAGCTGGCCGTCCTGGCATGCCCCCCTGAGTTCCCGCGAGGTCCGTATAAGATACATGGAATACTTTGCGGGTAGAGGGGCCATCGATATGCCAGTCAATGTCTGAGACATTTTTAAAATATTTTTTTTTTTAAATGAACAAATATTTGCTTACATTTACTGTTTGTCTTTCTTTTAGCTGACCCTAACTGAAATTTGGGGAGTCGTGAAAATGGCGTGATTCTGTAAAATTATAAAGCACTGTTGGGTGTTATTTACTAAAGGCAAAGTTACTTTGCACTACAAGTGCACTTGAGACTGAACTGAAACTCCACTTGTAGTACAAAGTGGATTTGCCCTTAGGAAATAACCCCCATTGTCACTGAAAACACCAATTTTACCACAAAAAATGTTTATGAGCATTGAAAGAAGCCACACATTGTTGATTATCAATCTTTTTAATCCAAGCACAATCACATGTGCATTTATAAAAGGTTTTTAAAACAAACCAACATGTTTGTTGTATAACAAATTTTTAGGTCACATTAACAAAAGTAGAAATTGCCTTTTAAGGTAAAACGGGCATGTTTCAAACCAACAATAAATACACAAATCTGGAAATTACAAAGTTCAACTTTTATAGAAATTGAAGGCAATATCAGACATGAGTATTTACAAACTGTTTTTGATATTACGTTCAGCAGATGGGGTGAAGTCACCCCTGGAAAAGCCAAATTTTGAAGATGCACACAAATTGCCGAATGTCAACATGTGCTAGCTCCCATCATGGGGGATCAATGGACATGTTTTGTGAGTGCAGCCCCTTCCTCTCAGCTACTTTATTATTGAGGAAGGGGTTGCACCCCCAAAACGCATACATTGATCTCTCTTGATGGCAGATAGCACATGTTGACACACTGTGTGCATCTTCAAAATTTGGCTTTTCGAGAATATGTCAAAAAATATTCAAAAAATTTTCGGGACCAAAAAACCTAAAATAATTCGGGATTTCGAGGGGTTTTAAATTCTCCCTAAAACATCAATGTTGTTCTTCATTTTGTTTTGAACATCATTGATGTTTTGCTTGATGTTTTCCAAGTCCCTATTACACCCCATGATCTCCCCGATCAGGATCTGGGTACTTTCACTGGTGGAATGACCTTCATCCACAACATCAAGATCACCTAAAAATATAGAAAAAAAAAAACACACCATGTATTATAAATATGCCGGAATCCATGTCTTACCTGAGGCTGTGGTCGCAGACACTTACCTGTTGTGGTAACAATTTCCACCACGTCTCCCTCCTCCTCCCCTGCTTGTGTTTGTGGAATTTTCACTTCTTCATGGGGGGGTCTGTTGTCTCCTCTGATGAGTGGTGTCCTCCGAGTCTTTTCTCCCCTATGTAAAAAAAAAATAGGTATACTTAGCACACAGATATTTGATGGCAGAAATAGGAATATGAAACATTGCTTGGAAGTGGGGTACAATTGTTTGTTTTGGCAGAGTTCCAAGATGAAGAAATATTTTTGTCCTTTGTCAAGCTTGAATACTTACGTGTTTTGTAAAAGTGGAAACTCCTGCGCTGTCGGTGGGGAGGCCTACGCTAAAAGGACACTGCTGCAACACCTAAGTACTGATCCAAGGCAGGACAAATTAGACAAACGTGGGGGAAGATGGTAGTTGCGCTGTGATGAAGTGGGGGGGGAGCTACAAATGATGACTAAAGTGGCAAAGTGAACTAAAAAAGCAGAAACGGGCCAATGCATGAATGGATCCTACATGCTAAAAGAACATGGTGGAGATGCAGTGCAGTGCAACATGACTATAATGTTACGGGCAGACAAAGCCTAATATATAAAGGTAATTGTGAAACAGTGACTGCTTGAATATAGCAAAGCAAAAATGCATATACTAACACAAATAAGATGAATAATGACACAATGCAAAAAAAAAAAAATATATAAAATGCAAGAAAAATATATATGGGCTAATGCCCCATTAGCAAAAACGTGCCAAATCCTGGTGAACTACAAGTGACAAATCCCTAGGGCAAACATGAATATTAGTTCTATCATCCAGTCCAAAAAACAAAAACTTGTGATGAGAAACACAAAACAATTCCAATCGTGAAGGGAAGGGGGATCTTCAGTGAGGACACCTCCATGTTTGCAAGCCGCTTACCTTACAGCTGTAAGGTGTACAGCCTGTGTTGCAAATGACCCGCAGGTGTAGACGTTCCGTGTATAAGGTAGTGACAATGATGAACATGCCAAAGCGAAATATAAACAATAAAATGTATACAGCATGTAAAATAACTGCGACGACCACAGTGAAGGGGGGGCAAGACACACACGGGGGGAGGTTGCACTCACTTTCATGAAGTAAGTGGGGGCATCAATCCACGAGCGCCGAGCTCGTAATCCTCCAGGAGTATCACCAATCTGGAATCTGTCCCCGTGCCTGGAAACTGGAATATGTCCCCGTGCCACTTTCCTCAGTGTTCGTCAGGTAGAGTAGTGATGTACAGTGTGAGGGGGAAAGAGACGCACATAGTGTAATCCCATATAAAAGGTATATTTATTTAATAAAACAAGTCCAATCAACTTACATTTAAAACAATGCTGCAGTGTGTAGTAACTACGAGCGCCGAGCTCGTCTCCTGTTGTTTGTCTGTGGCAGCGTCCCATGCTCCAATCCTAATGCATATCGTCACGTCACGTGACTTCTTCAGAGGATAACACCTGTTTTGTACAAGCTTCGCAGATGGAGACACCCCTATAATATACACTGGAGCACCTGTTTGGGCCCCCTAATAAAAAGGGTGTTCTTGTGTCCCACACTAGTGCTCCAGCGTTCAGATATGTAAACAGCTGCGTAGTGTCCTCTCCTTACACAGAATCTAGTTTGCAGTTCATTCTAGTTACAAACCCATCTAGACACCAAAATTATTTTAAGAGAAGTAGGCCAGAAAAAATGTATTGAACTGCATTTGGACAAAACACTGTGTTTTATTGGCTGAACGAACAATGTTTCCTACGAACGAATAATGTGTCCATGATCATGAAAGTTGCCATTTTAAACTGTACAACAGTAAAGAAAAGCACTTGGAGCAGCACGAACGTAATAAAAATAAAGAATAGGAACACAGGACAACTAGTTACTTTTTTGCAGCACTCTCCTGATCCTTCTATACTGATCGTGCTCCCTGATTTTGAAGTCCGAGCACCGCTTCCTCAGTTGATCCTTGGATCACCGTACCCCAAAATTTCTGTGCAGACTCTTCACAACTTTTGCCATGATCTTGGCCTTTCTGACATTGGGGTTGGGGTAAGGTCCATACTTCCCATCATAGTCTGACCTTTTCAAGATGTCCACCATCTCCACCATCTCCACAAAGGACATATTCGATGCCTTAAACCGTCTCCTCGGGGATCGTGAGGTTTCTGGCTCCGGGCTTTCCTCCTCCTCGTTGCTGTAATTAGCACGCACCTGCTCTGTCTCCGCCATGTGCTCTCCCCTCTGTGCCGAACGAGAAGGGGCAGGAAATAGGCTAGAAAGAACATGAGGGACGGGCAAAGTTTCAGGCATGCACAGTGTATATAAAGCATAACACGCGTGCATCGTACGTACGATCCGTGAGCGGACGAATGAGTATAGGAAGCGCCAATGATGATAAAGAAGGTAACATTTAAACTTGGGCCTATACTGCTTATAGATTGAGGCCTATATTGGGACAAGATTAGGAAACTTTAGCCTGACATTAGGGTTTGTCTTGTGTATTGCAGATAAAATGGATGGCTTCAATGACCACAACTTCCTTTCCCTGTTCATAGACAAATACAGGGAGCTGCCCTGTCTATGGCAGGTGAAACACCCGCAGTATAATCATAAACAAAAGAGGCAGGCAGCGCTGGAGAAACTGCTGGAGTTGGTGAAGCCGGTGGTCCCCACAACAACCATCCCCTATTTAAAAGCCAAAATTGGTGGCCTGAGGAGCACTTATCTTAGGGAGCGCAAGAAGGTCCAGGATTCCCAGAGATCTGGAGCTGCAGCAGATGACATTTATGTCCCCAGGCTGTGGTACTATGAGAGACTGCGATTTCTGTCAGACCAGACTGAAGTCAGGGAATCCCTCTCCACTCTTCCTTCCACTCTTCCTTCCACCCTATCTTCCACCCCAGCTGAGGCTTCCGATGTCCAACCTGGAACTTCCAGCCAGGAAGAAGTGGAGGAGACCAGCTGGAGCCAGGTATAGCATTCTTCTACAGATTTCTGGTCAATAAATAAATTATGTTTTCTAGATGTTATTATTGATCACTAATTGCTGATTTAATAAAGTGTTTTACATATCAATAGACAGTAGTGGGCAAAAATAATTGGGACAAGAGTGAAAAATGCTGAGCTTAGAATGATAGTCTGTTATATTTGTTAACATTCAATTTGCAACAGTCATGAGATGAAAATTGTGTGTGATTGATGAAGAAAAAACTAAAACTATGTCCCTTTTTCATACACAGGAAGACCTCAGCCAGGAGGAGGCTGTGGAATGTGGCACACAGGAGGAGGCTGTGGAATGTGGCACACAGGAGGAGGCGGGGGTTAGTGGCAGCCAGGAGGAGGCGGGCCTAAGTGGCAGCCAGGAGAAGGCCGGGCCCAGTAGGAGCCTCACAGAATCGCAGGTCCCTCCCCTCCGCCTTCCAAACAAAAGACCCAGGAAGGGGAGTAACGTGCAGGATTCAGCACTCAGGCTGATTCAGGAGGCTTTTGCGTCCCTGAGAGCCACCCCCACTCGTGAAGAGGCCTTTGCCTCCATGGCTGCCACCAAACTGCAGGACATGCAGGAGGGCCAACGCCTCATGTGTGAGGAAATCATTTATCAAACAATAAATAAGAGGTTGAGGGGAGAAATCACACCCAATACCCACCTGAGTGAGTTGCATCATCTTCCTCCTTCTCCTGACACAACTCCACCACCACAGACACAGCGTGGAAGAAAGCGTGGAAGGAAGATCAGAGAGTGATGGCCTGGGTTCAGTCTGGTCTGACAAAAGATGCAGGCTCTTGTATGACCACAGCCTGGGGACATACGTGTCATATGCTGCTGTTCATGATCTCTTGGACTTCTGGACCAGATTGTACTCCCTTATATATGGACTCCTCAGGCCACCAATTTTGCCTGGAAATAATTGATGTGTGCCCTGGGGGCCAAAGGCTTTGCCAATTTCTACTGTTTCTCCCTCTTTCTTTGGTTATGAGCCCTTAATACATTTTTGGTTTGTTTTATGTACACAATGTCAAATTAACAAGAGACTCCAAACAATCTCCTTGAGATTCAATAATACAAGATAATAATGGTGTTGTGGTAACTTGACACACAAAACACACACAAAACTATTCTGGAGTAAAAAAAAAAAAGAAAAATAAAACACAAGATCAGGCTTTAAAAAAAATCCAAAAAAAAACATATTTAATATAAAAAAATCCAAAAAATAATATTTTTTCGGTAGATGTGACAAATAAAAATATAATATTGATGAAATCATGAGAAATAATAAAGAAGTTTGTGAGAAGTCTGTGTGAATATTGAGCAGCAAAACAACTTAATTCTTCTAGCATTATAAAGAAGAACAGAGTGCGCTGCATTAAACATTTTAAAACATTGCAGCGTGACGAAAGTGCTCTATCCATTCCGAACGCTAATTTTACCAGACCGAGAAGTTCCGTCTTGGAATTTATTCTGAGCATACGTGGCACTTTGTGCGTCGGAATTGTCCACACACGGTCGGAATTGACGCAATCTGATTTTATTGTCGGAAAATTTTATAGCCTGCTCTCAAACTTTGTGTGTCGGAAAATCCGATGGAAAAAGTCCGATGGAGCCCACACACGGTCGGAATTTCCGACAACACACTCGGATCGCACATTTTCCGTCGGAAAATCCGACCGTGTGTACAGGGCATAAGAGTCTATCCAAAATTAAGTCTACCAGACCCAAGCCAGATATGGCCAGCCAGTTCCCCCACACTCTTTCAAATTTATATGGGTTACCTCTGTGTTTGTTTGTAAGTCAATTTTTCATGCTAAGTGTGGTGCCCATCTGATCAACCCACATTTGCATTGTTGGTACAGTCTGGGAGATCCAGTGCATTAGGATAAGCTTACAGGCCTAAGACAGAGCCCTACCAGCTGCCTCTCGAAGAAATGCATGCTGCACTACATCCTCCAAGAGGCAAGGCTTACCCTGTTTCCCCAAAAATAAGACCTAGCGTGATTGTCGGTGATGGCTGCAATATAAGCCCTACCCCCCAAATAAGCCCTACCTTGTTTCCCCGAAAATAAGCCCTACCCTGAAAATAAGACCTACAAGGACTTTAACTAGGGCTTATTTGGGGGGTGGGGCTTATATTGCAGCCATAACCGACAATCACGCTAGGTCTTATTTTCGGGGAAACAGGGTAGGATTCAAAGGATGTATCTATAGAAAAAACATTATTAATCGTCCTCAAGATAGACTCCCAGTATCTGTAAAGTTTTGGGCAGCTCCAGAGCAAATAGATAAGGTCCCCTCTGTCCATACAACACTTTGGGCAAGTGGGGTCTGGGCCTAATTCCATAGTATGCAATTTGGTAGGAGTACAATGCACCCTTAATATTATATATAGTAGAGTCAATCTTTGAGCCACATTCATAGAGCATAGATGCACACAGCCAAGGCTTCCTCCCACTGGTCATCTGAGATGTCACCCACATCCCTCTCCCATTGTTGCATAGCAGTATTTGGAAATTATTCCAGATAGTCAAAAGCATGATATAACCTAGATATGTAATCTTTGGTGGAGGAAGAGTGTTGCATCATTTTCAAAACAGGCATTGGAGACATGGCTGGGTTCACCAACGAGTGCTCGGACCTAATTGCATGTTGTAACTGAATATAATAGAAGTGCGAGGTCTGCAGGGTCCCATACTTAGTTTGAAGTTGAGTAAGAAACAGCAAATTGCCTTTCTCAAATATATGTCAAACATGTGCAATACCTAGCGCACGCCACCTAGCCACATGTTGTAATTCAGGGTATAGCTGGTTATTCCAAATAGGGCTATACAAAGTATACCCTAAGACCTGTCATAGTTACTTAGCCTTTATCCAAATTTTATGCATTAGCCTATATGTATATATTGCTTGGTAAGTTTGGAAGACAGTTGAGCTTCCAGTCCCTCAGCTAGGTATCTGTCTCCATTAAAGTGCAGCGACACAAACAGAGTAGAATCTCCAATCTCCTCCTCACTTCTGGGTCCCAAAGTCAAGCTCCCCACTAAATGTTGTAGCTGAGAGGCTAGATAGTATAACCAGGGGTTCAGAAAGGCTCTGCCCTCTGTAGTTCCAACTTAATCCTGGCGGGACTTCCTTTCCATTATAAGGTGCAGAATATGAAAGATTTTTGGTGGAATAACTACTGGTGAATTATGGAGGAAGTACAGTAGCTGAGGCATCATTATCATCTTGACCAGATTTGCTCGGCCTGCCATTGACAGCCACAATTTAGACCATATTTTCACCCTATCTCTGAATCTCAAGAGTAAGGGCAAAATATTAAACTAATCTGTCAAATTATTGGAGATTGTAATCCCCAAATATTTAAATGAAGTGACAACAGAAACCGGGTAAAATGAGGCTAGCTAGTGGTTAATAGGGATAAGCTTCGAGTTCGAGTCGAACCCATGTTCAACTCGAACATCGCATGTTCGACCGTTCGTCGAATTGCCAATGATATGGGCCATTCGCACCAAATTCGAGTGGCATGTCACGGCCTATAATTCACTGCGCTATCGCAGTGCATTGCTGGCTGATGATTGGCCAAGCATGCACTATGACCCGCATGCTTGGCCAATCACAGCGCTGTCTGTACAGAGAGCCGTAATTGGCCAAAGCCAATGTGGATTTGGCCAATTATGGCTCAGGGGGTTTAGTACACGCCCACACTATATAAGGCCGCCTGCACGTCGGCCCTGTGTAGTGTGTTTCGGTGTTAAGAGAGAGACAGTGATTTACTGTCTTAAAGTTGATTTAAGTTAGATAGAGTAGGCAGACAAGTCAGTTAGCTGCACATACAGTGTATTGTGTATATATATGCATCATAGGTGTTGTGTGTATATATATATATATATATATATATACAGTGGGGACGGAAAGTATTCAGACCCCCTTAAATTTTTCACTCTGTTATATTACAGCCATTTGCTAAAATCATTTAAGTTATTTTTTTTCCCTCATTAATGTACACACAACACCCCATATTGACAGAAAAACAGAGAATTGTTGACATTTTTGCAGATTTATTAAAAAAGAAAAACTGAAATATCACATGGTCCTAAGTATTCAGACCCTTTGCTGTGACACTCATATATTTAACTCAGGTGCTGTCCATTTCTTCTGATCATTCTTGAGATGGTTGTACACCTTCATTTGAGTCCAGCTGTGTTTGATTATACTGATTTGACTTAATTAGGAAAGCCACACACCTGTCTATATAAGACCTTACAGCTCACAGTGCATGTCAGAGCAAATGAGAATCATGAGGTCAAAGGAACTGCCTGAAGAGCTCAGAGACAGAATTGTGGCAAGGCACAGATCTGGCCAAGATTACAAAAAAATTCTGCTGCACTTAAGGTTCCTAAGAGCACAGTGGCCTCCATAATTCTTAAATGGAAGACATTTGGGACAACCAGAACCCTTCCTAGAGCTGGCCGTCCGGCCAAACTAAGCTATCGGGGGAGAAGAGCCTTGGTGAGAGAGGTAAAGAAGAACCCAAAGATCACTGTGGCTGAGCTCCAGAGATGCAGTCGGAAGATGGGAGAAAGTTGTAGAAAGTCAACCATCACTGCAGCCCTCCACCAGTTGGGGCTTTATGGCAGAGTGGCCCGACGTAAGCCTCTCCTCAGTGCAAGACACATGAAAGCCCATATGGAGTTTGCTAAAAAAACACCTGAAGGACTCCAAGATGGTGAGAAATAGGATTCTCTGGTTTAATGAGACCAAGATAAAAAATTTTGGCCTTGATTCAAAGTGGTATGTGTGTAGAAAACCAGGCACTGCTCATCACCTGTCCAATACAGTCCCAACAGTGAAGCATGGTGGTGGCAGCATCATGCTGTGGGGGTGTTTTTCAGCTGCAGGGACAGGACGACTGGTTGCAATCAAGGAAAAGATGAATGCGGCCAAGTGCAGGGATATCCTGGACGAAAACCTTCTCCAGAGTACTCAGGACCTCAGACTCGGCCGATGGTTTACCTGCCAACAAGACAATGACCCTAAGCACACAGCTAAAATAATGAAGGAGTGGCTTCAAAACAATTCCGTGACTGTTCTAGAATGACCCAGCCAGAGTCCTGACTTAAACCCAATTGAGCATCACTGGAGAGACCTAAAAATGGCTGTCCACCAACGTTTACCATCCAACCTGACAGAACTGGAGAGGATCTGCAAGGAGGAATGACAGAGGATCCCCAAATCCAGGTGTGAAAAACGTGTTGCATCTTTCCCAAAAAGACTTGTGGCTGTGTTAGATCAAAAGGGTGCTATTACTAAATACTGAGCAAAGGGTCTGAATACTTAGGACCATGTGATATTTCAGTTTTTCTTTTTTAATAAATCTGCAAAAATGTCAACAATTCTGTGTTTTTCTGTTAATGTGGGGTACTGTGTGTACATTAATGAGGAAAAAAAATAACTTAAATGATTTTAGCGGGGGGGCGTGGCCTAGCGCGGCATGTGAACAGACCTGTTCACCGGAGCTCCCGCTGTTGATCCTCCTAACGATCCTATCCTCGCTGTTCCCGGCGCCTAAAAACCGCAATGTTCGGTAGCTACAGCCTCCCTGACACCACAGGACACAGATACAGCTGCAGTGCGGGGGTATGATGACCCGTGGAAACCGCGGTGAAGCCGCGGCCTCGGCCACCCCGGAATTCCAAGATGGCGCCTGGACATCTCAGCCGCAGAGAACGCCACGAGGCCAGGACAAGAAAGCAGACCAGGGGGGTAAGTCACAGAAACCCCCTAAGGCCAAAGACCAACCCAGGGACATGCTATATTATGCACAGAAACTGGCAGGCTCTGCAGACTCCACACAGACTAGCACACAGACCCCAGCAGTGTCAGTGGAGCAGGCAAGCAGGGAAGACACAGACAGGCCAGAAGACACAAACATCATGGACTCTGTTCCGGATCCTATGCCAGGCCTGTTTGATTTACAAGTGGAAGACAGTCCCCAGCCCACACTCAGTGAAATCTTGCATGCAGTCCATAGATGCACTGCCTCAGTGGATGATCTTAAGGAAAAATTTGGGGGACTGAAGGAGACCGTCTCTCTCCTCCGCCAGGACATTCAAAAAATCAGGGAGAGAACCACAGCAGTGGAGGGGAGAGTAAGTGACATAGAAGATCAGATGCCTCATTTAACCAGAGATGTGCGGATGGCTGCACAACACGCACACCAGGCCTTTGAAAAGACTGACGACATCGAGAACCGCCTGAGACGCAATAACGTTCGCATAGTGGGGCTCCCGGAGAAGGTGGAGGGCAGAGACCCCACAGTGTTCGTCGAAGAGTGGCTGCAGGAAATATTTGGTAAAGAGGCCTTCTCTCCCCTGTATGCGGTGGAACGGGCACATCGAGTGCCGCCACGACCTCTACCACCTGGAAATCCCCCTAGAGCGATGCTGGCCAGGCTCCTCAATTATCGTGACCGTGAAGTAGTGCTACGACTAGCCAGAGGAAAAGGGGCTGTGCAGTTCAACGGAACCAAAATCTCCTTTTACCCCGACTTCTCAGCCGAAGTGCAACGCAGGAGATCTAAATTTGCGGATGTCAAGAAACGGCTGCAACGCTTACAGCTCAAATATGCAATGTTATTCCCTGCCAAGTTGCGAATTACAGCTGGGGATCAAAATCACTTTTTTGAAAACGCGCAAGATGCTGCAGGATGGCTGGACCGAAATGAGCAAGACCTGCGTCGACGCAGACGCGACAATGAAGATGGATGACTTCACATGGTCCAGTCGTCACAGGGATAAAGGGCGCCCACACTACAACGTCACTGTTACTCCTTACACAGCGGACTTTTCCTTATCACCTAACACCAGCGAGGAAATTTCAATGTTATGAGCTCACTGCAAGTGTCGAATAACCACTTGGGTGGATGGCGGATATGCTCCGCAACTGAACTTTACGTGTTGCCACTGTTGTTATGGCTTGAGATGTTGTGCCCTGTTGGCACGGTTGGGGCCTATCGAGCCTCGCACAACCTGATACCCCTCCGCGTGGCACAACCAGCGGGGATTGTTTCACAAGTCCTTTTTCTTTTTCTTTTTTCCTGGACCTACTACCTGGTTCACTTTACTCTGCAATTGAGTATACAGTTTTTCTGTGACATTTTGTTGCTTCTCCAATGTCTGAACTGCATCACCGACAGGCCCTGTGATCCAGGTGGCCGGCTGGCCACTCTAGTTTATGCAGGCACTGCTGACAAGAGATCCCCGGAACTGCTGCAAGACAATATGAGACCTTGCTACACAGATAGGAACTGGACTGAACTTCTGCAATGTCTGATACACCCATAGTGACCTGGAATGTTCGGGGAGTGAACGATCCATTGAAAAGGTCCATGATCTCAACCGGACTGCGGAAATTCCATCCGGCTGTGATTGGCCTGCAGGAAACCCACCTGCGGGATGATACGGTTGGCTTCTTGCAATATGCATGGGTCGGCAAGGCCTATCACTCCACTTACTCCGCTTTTTCGCGCGGAGTAAGTGTACTGATACACAAAGCCCTAGTGTACCAGGAGCTAGACTCCTTAGTAGACATATCTGGTAGATTTGTGTTCTTGCACTGTAAATTGTATACGATTACCTTGATATTAGCTTTTGTATATGTGCCCCCTCCATTCTCCAGAGAGGTATTGCAATTGTTAATTTCTTATTTAGCTAACAAACCGGATATTCCGGTATTAATAATGGGTGACTTCAATTGTTACTTAGACCCTAAACTAGACAGGCATCCACCTGTACAGCCCCCTGGGGGTGGACGGGGCACTGCTCTCAGTCGTTTACTTGCAGAAGTAGGATGGATAGATATTTGGCGCAATCGTAACCCCGAATGCAAGCAATTTTCCTGTTTTTCCAAGACACATGGGTCACTATCACGTATTGACTTATGCATAGGTACCCCAAATCTGGTAAGCAACATACCCAAAGTGGAATACTTTCCACGAGGAGTGTCGGATCACTCCCCACTAACTCTGTGGTTAACTACTAGACCCCCCAGCAACCTACCTAAAGCCCCGTGGAAGCTAAATGCTTTCTGGTTAAAACTCTTTGTCTCACAGGAGGGAATAGCAACTCAGATTGAGGTTTTCTTTAAAACACACAGATATCTACACGATGCCCATCTGAAATGGGAGACTTTTAAGGCACATCTGAGAGGGATTTTTATCCAGGAAATACAACAGGTTAAACACAACTCCTCGGTCCTGCTAGAACAGGCTGGGGACTTGGTAAAGCAACTAGAAATTGCCTACATAACTGACCCTACCGACTCCACTAGGGAGGCATGGATGTCGGCCCAGGACTCCCTGGACCGACTAAGATCCTCCAATGCGGAACGTAAAAGGTTCTTCACGAAGCTAGCATTTTATGAGGAGGGGGAGAAGACGGGCCACCTACTGGCAAAAATTGCACGATCACAACAGCAATCACCAGCCATCGGAGCCATTCGGGCTGCCAATGGGAAAGTGGTCAATTCCCCGGAACTTGTCATATCCGAGCTGGCATCCTTCTATGAAGACCTATATAGGCCGAGGGATGCCTACTCGGATGCAGAACTAGCAGAATATATGTCCACGATTGATTTGCCTTCATTATCGGCAGCAGTACAGAAACAATTGGATGCCCCGATAACCTTGGAAGAGCTTCAGGTGGCGGCCTGCTCTTTTCCCACGTGTAAGGCACCGGGTGGGGATGGCCTCCCTATGGAGGTATTTACTCAGTATGGCGAACAGATACTTCCTGAACTATTAAAAGTATTTAACGCTTGCCTGAACACAGGCAGACTTCCTGAATCTATGGCAAGGGCAAATGTGATTTTACTTCTTAAACAGGGGAAGGATCCGGTTGACCCCGGCTCCTATAGACCTATTTCATTACTCCAGAGTGATGTAAAGATCCTTGCAAAGGTCCTGGCGCTTCAGGTCAACGGGGTCATCTCCTCCATTATACACCAAGACCAGGCGGGCTTTATGCCCCAAAAGTCCACAGCCACCAATCTGAGAAGACTGTTCCTTAATATGCAACTGCAGGCAGACAATGTGGGTCAGAGAGCACTGCTATCCCTAGACGCCAACAAGGCTTTTGACAGCGTTAGCTGGACATATCTCTGGGCAGTATTAGACAAATTTGGATTTGGGGAACGGTTTATAACATGGGTTAAGCTGCTGTATGCGTCCCCTCAGGCCAATATTCGAATTACAGATAGGGTCTCGCATGCCTTTGCTCTGGGCAGGGGGACGAGGCAAGGCTGTCCTCTGTCCCCACTGCTCTTTGCGATCGCGATAGAGCCCCTAGCAGCCCTTATAAGAGACAGCGACCGGATTCAAGGGTTCCATTATGGGACACTGCATGAAAAAATAATGTTATACGCAGATGACATGTTACTCTTTCTGGGGGACCCGAGCAACTCACTGTCAGAGGCAATGTCTATAATAAAACTGTTTGGTCACTACTCCGGGCTAACCATAAACTGGTCCAAGTCAGCCCTGATGATGCTGGACGGAGACCATGGGGTCGCGCTTCCTGACCATTGCCCCATCCCTCTAGTTACTAGTTTCAAATATCTGGGCGTACAAATAGCGCCCAGGATTGGAGACTACTGCTCCCTAAACATATACCCCCTGCTTTCACGTTTTCGAGATAAAATAAACACATGGAATAACTTAAAAATGTCCCTGGCAGGTAAAGCCAACTTAATTAAGATCATTCTAATGCCCCAATTATTATACTTCCTGCACAACACACCGGTAGTAATCCCCCTAAAAATCTTCAGAATAGTAAATACCCTTTTTCGTAAATTACTATGGAATACCAAACATCCCAGAATTAAGCTAGAACAGTTGCAGCAGTCTAAGGACAACGGGGGGTTGGCGGTTCCCAACCCCTGGTTGTACTACATAGCGTCCCAATTGCAACAGTTGGTTGGCTCTATGGCTCCAGAACCACAGGGCTCAGCAGCGCGGCTGATGCTGATTGCTTCTGGAGCAGAGACCATCCCTATGGGTCTTGAAGCCCAGCTGTTTGCGAAATCCAACAAAAAGGCCCCAACCCTGTCACTGGTACAGAAAATATGGAATAAGGTCAGACAAATCCAGGGGGTGCAAGGGTTCACAGATTTCAGTCCAATATGGGACAACCGTTCCTATAGTGAACTGGGAAAACTAAACCAAAAGTCTAGATGGTGCAAGCACGGGGTAAAACTACTTTCTCATATATTTGGGAACGGTAAACTGCTCCCTTTCACAGAACTACAAGCCAATTTCAACCTACCGAATAATATGCTTTACTCGTACCTTCAGTTGCGACACGCGGTGGCTGCGCAAGGGAGTGCCGTTGAGTGGACATTGTCACCCACTTTATTTCATGTGCTACAGTCTAGTAAGGAAACCAAAGGAATCATATCCCAATGCTACCAGATGCTGCTGGTGAGACACTTGCGGGCTTATCCATGCAAGGCGGCTCCTGCCTGGGAGAGGGATCTTGGCCAAATCACAGATGAGCAGTGGGAGGAGGCTCTTCAGTCCATATCTAATTGCTCCCTTAATGTAGCACAAAAGGTTTCCCAACTGTTCATAGTTTTGAGGGTACATTACACCCCTAAGAAGTTGCACAAGATGGGCAGGGCGACAAGCCCTTTATGCTCCCGCTGTCAGCAGCATGATGGAGACCTTATTCACCTTCTATGGCGCTGCCCGAAGCTCCATCGGTACTGGAATGGGGTGCTGGGCACGCTCAATGAAGTATTTCAGACAAAGGTTCCCACTGATCCTAAGTGTTGCCTGCTGGGAGTCCTGGAGGAGGAGATCCCGGAGGAGATGGATAGGGTCGCTTTCTCCAGGGCTCTATTTCAGGCCAGGAAACTTATCCTAATGGGGTGGAAATCCACACTGCCACCCACCAGGGGCTCCTGGGTGGAACACATGGGACAAACCCTTATCAGGGAAAAACTAATATACCAACACAGGGGATGCCCAAATAGGTTTGAACGTATCTGGTCAAAATGGCTAGACACACCGGGATTGAGCCCAAGAGAGTTGGTGATGTCTAGACTCCTGCAATCTCTTTAATCCAGATGAGGGGGAGCGAAACAGACTGCATAACATTAACAATGTGGGCGGTGATAGCCAAAACAGGGAAAGCTGTATTGTAGATGTTTGGAGAAATGCAACAGATTGACAAATTAGATGGAAAAATTACTGTATACATGAACGTGAACCTAATTGGTATTAATGATGTAACTGTAAATGCAACGTGAACAGTGATTATTGCTGGACTACATGTGAATGTTCAATAAAACCTTCTTTGATTTAAAAAAAAATAAATAAATGATTTTAGCAAATGGCTGCAATATAATAAGAGTGAAAAATTTAAGGGGGTCTGAATACTTTCCGCTCTGCAATGTACGTCCTCTGCACAGTGTGCACCTAAAGCTACCTGAAGAAAATTGGTGGTGTTCTTCTGATCCTATTAGTACGGCAGGCAGCTGCAGTATTTACAAGTTAGTGTAGTGCATCCTCTGCACAGTGTGCACCTAAAGCTACCTTGAAGAAAATTAGTGGTGTTCTTCTGATCCTATTAGTACCATAGGCAGCTGCAGTATTTACAAGTTAGTGTAGTGCGTCCTCTGCACAGTGTGCACCTAAAGCTACCTGAAGAAAATTGGTGGTGTTCTTCTGATCCTATTAGTACCGCAGGCAGCTTCAGTATTTACAAGTTAGTGTAGTGCGCCCTCTGCACAGTGTGCACCTAAAGCTACCTGAAGAAAATTAGTGGTGTTCTTCTAATCCTATTAGTACCGCAGACAGCTGCAGTATTTACAGTTATTGTAGTGTGTCCTCTGCACAGTGTGCACCTAAAGCTACCTGAAGAAAATTGGAGGTGTTCTTCTGATCCTATTAGTACCAAAGGCAGCTGCAGTATTTACAGTTAGTGTAGTGCGTCCTCTGCACAGTGTGCATCTAAAGCTACCTGAAGACAATTGCTGTTGTTCTGCTCCTATTAATACCACAAGCAGGCAGCTACAGTATTTAAAGTTAGTGTACTGTGTCCTCTGCACAGTGTGCACCTGAAGCTACCTGAAGACAATTGCTGTTGTTCTGATCCTATTAATACCACAGGCAGGCAGCTACAGTATTTACAGTTAGTGTACTGTGTCCTCTGCACAGTGTGCACCTATAGCTACCTGAAGAAAATTGGTGGTGTTGTTCTGATCCTATTAGTACCACAGGCAGCTGCAGTATTTACAAGCTAGTGTAGTGCGCCCTCTGCACAGTGTGCACCTAAAGCTACCTGAAGAAAATTGGTGGTGTTCTTCTGATCCTATTAGTACCACAGGCAGCTGCAGTATTAACAGTTAGTGTAGTGCGTCCTCTGCACAGTGTGCACCTAAAGCTACCTGAAGACAATTGCTGTTGTTCTGCTCCTATTAATACCACAGGCAGGCAGCTACAGTATTTAAAGTTAGTGTACTGTGTCCTCTGCACAGTGTGCACCTGAAGCTACCTGAAGAAAATTGCTGTTGTTCTGATCTTTATATTACCACAGGCAGGCAGCTACTGTATTTACAGTTAGTGTACTGTGTCCTCTGCACAGTGTGCACCTAGAGCTACCTGAAGAAAATTGGTGGTGTTCTTCTGATCCTATTAGTACCACAGGCAGGCAGCTGCAGTATTTACCGTTAGTGTACTGCGTCCTCTGCACAGTGTACACCTAAAGCTACCTGAAGACAATTGCTGTTGTTCTGCTCCTATTAATACCACATACAGGCAGCTACAGTATTTACAGTTATTGTACTGTGTCCTCTGCACAGTGTGCACCTAAACCTACCTGAAGAAAATTGGTGGTGTTCTTCTGATCCTATTAGTACCATAGGCAGGCAGCTGCAGTATTTACAGTTAGTGTTGTGCGTCCTCTACACAGTGTGCACCTAAAGCTACCTGAAGAAAATGTGTTGTGTACTTCTGATCCTATTAGTACCACAGGCAGCTGCAGTATTTACAAGCTAGTGTAGTGCGCCCTCTGCACAGTGTGCACCTAAAGCTACCTGAAGAAAATTGGTGGTGTTCTTCTGATCCTATTAGTACCACCGGCAGCTGCAGTATTTACAGTTAGTGTAGTGCGTCCTCTGCACAGTGTGCACCTAAAGCTACCTGAAGACAATTGCTGTTGTTCTGATCCTATTAATACCACAGGCAGTCAGCTACAGTATTTACAGTTATGCCCTGTACATACAGTCGGACATTGATCAGACATTCCGACAACAAAATCCATCGTTTTTTTTCGACGGATGTTGGCTCAAACTTGTCTTGCATACACACGGTCGCACAAAGTTGTCACAAAATCCGACAGTTCTGAACGCGGTGACGTAAAACACGTACGTCAGGTCTATAATTGGGGCAATAGCCAATAGCTTTCATCTCTTAATTTATTCTGAGCATGTGTGGCACTTTGTGCGTCGGATTTGTCTACACACGATCGAAATTTAAAGGACCGGATTTTGTTGTCGGAAAATTTTATAGCCTGCTCTCAAACTTTGTGTGTCGGAAATTCCAATGGAAAAAGTCAGATGAAGCCCACACACGATCGGAATTTCCAACAACACAATCCGATCGCACTTTCTCCGTCGGAAAATCCGACCGTGTGTACAGGGCATTAGTGTACTGTGTCCTCTGCACAGTGTGCACCTAAAGCTACCTAAAGAAAATTGGTGGTGTTCTTCTGATCCTATTAGTACCACAGGCAGGCAGTTGATTCTGCTAGCTGCAGTATCAATATATATATACATCCCAGCTTTGTGCAGCTACATCTCACTGCAGGCCATTAGTATGTCTGGAAGGCCAACAAGGAGAGGCAGATAGTCACAAGTCAATAAAAGAGGGCAAGCAGGCTTTGTGTCTAGAGGCAACAGTGCTGGTCGTGGAGACGGTGCATCCTCATCAGCACGTGGCTGTGGGACACGCTTGTCCTTTTTTTCGGCAGCTGGCCGCGTTGAGCCGCAACACGCGGAAGACTTGGTAGAGTGGATGACCAAGCCATCCTCATTCTCTCTCACCCAGGTACTTTGTCTGGCAAAGCAGCTGCCAACACGGCCTCTTCCCTCAGCTCAATGGCATCAGTCACTCCTTCCCTAGCCCCATCATGTCCTCCTGAGGAGTCCCCCTAACTGTTTGACCACAGTGTTGGGTACATGCTCCAGGAGGATGCCAAGTGTTTTGAAGGCTCCAATGATGGTACCCAGCTAGAGGAAGGCAGTAACATGAGCCCAGAGAGAGGGGGTGCCCAAGAAGGACAGCAATCTGGCAGTCATTTTCCCCCTGCAGCATACTGTCAGCTTTACTCCAGTGATGAGGAGGGAGGGGATGATGAGGTCACTGACTCCACGTGGGTGCCTGATAGGAGAGAGGAGGAGGAGGAGGCACATCTCCAATGAGGCAGGATGCCCTCCAGGGGTCAGCTTAAGGGCAGCACACCAACTGCATCACACCGCAGAGCTCCGCATGTGCAGGGCGCTGCTGTCTCTGCACGTTATTCCAAAAGTTCTTTGGTGTGGGCCTTTTTTGAGACAAGTGCATCGGATCCCACCACTGCTATTTGCAACATATGTCTCAAGCGTATCTCGCGTGGCCAAAACATCACCCGCTTGGGTTAAACATGCTTGACCAGACATATGTCGACCTGCCATGCAGATCGTTGGCAAGCTAACCTAAAACACCCACACCAAAGAACAAAGCAGACCTCTCCTTGCTCCTCATCAGCTGAGATCTCCAACCCCACTATACATTCAGTCCTCTCTGAAACCTGCACTGAGAGGAATGAAGGTGTACAATTAAGTGTGTCACAGCCAAGTACTTGCGGGCAAACTTCTATCGGTACACCGACGTCAGATTGTACCAGGCAAATTTCCCTGCCCCAGCTGCTGCACCGCTGAAAGAAGTTCGCTCCCAGCCATCCACATGCCCAGCGGTTGAATGCTAGCTTGGCTAAATTGCTAGCACTTCAACTGCTGCCTTTTCAGTTGGTAGACCCCCTTCCGTGAGTTTGTGGAATGTGCGGTTCCTCAGTGGCAGGTTCCCAAACACCACTTTTCTCACGGAAGGCGATTCCAGGTCTCTACCGGCATGTGGAAGGCAATGTCTTGGCCTCGCTGGACAGGGTGGTCAGCAGTAAGGTGCATATTACCGCTGACTCATGGTCCAGAAGGCATGGACAGGGATGTTACCTTTCTTTCACCGCGCACTGGGTGACTCTTCTGGCAGCTGGGAAGGATGCAGGACAGGGTGCAGTAGTGTTGGAGGTTGTTCCGCCACTACGCCTCCAAAATTCGACTAGTGGTGATTCTGCTACACCTCTCACCTCCAACCGCTCCTCTTCTTCCTCCATGGCCTCTTCCTGTGCTGATTTGTCCTCTGAACCATCGGTGCTCTGTAGGCATTCAAGGGGCTATGCAAGCACACAGGCAAAAAGATGCCATGCGGTGCTTGAGCTGGTGAGCTTGGGGGACAGGAGCCACACTGGGGCAGAGATTCTGTCAGCTCTGCAGGGGTAGGTTCAGAGGTGGTTGACGCCACGCCAGCTTAAGGCAGGTATGGTGGTTTGTGACAATGGCACCAACCTCCTCTCCACCCTCCGACAGGGACAACTGACCCATGTGCCCTGTTTGGCTCACGTTCTTAACTTGGTGGTGCAGCGGTTCATGGGCAGGTACCCGGGCTTACAGGATGTCCTGAGGCAGACCAGGAAAGTCTGTGTGCATTTCTGCAGGTCATATAATGCCAGTGCTCGCCTGGCTGACCTCCAAAAGGAATTTAACCTGCCCAAGAACCGCCTAATCTGTGACATGCCCACAAGGTGGAACTCAACGTTGGCCATGCTGCAGCGGCTGCACATGCAGCAGAGATCCATCAATGAGTACCTATGTGACTATTGTACCAGGACAGGGTCAGGGGACCTTGTTTTCTTTTTTCCCACGCCAGTGGGCTATGAACAGGGATGCATGCACTGTCCTGTCACCATTTGAGGAGGCCATGAGGATGGTGAGCAGTGTCAGTGCATGCTTCAGTGACACTGTTCTCCTTGTCCACCTGTTGGAGCACACGCTGCGTGGAATAATGGACAGGGCACTTGACGCAGAACAGAGGCAGGAAGAGGAGGACTTCCTTACCTCTCAAGGCCCCCTTTATCGAGACAGTGTTCCTGCGTGCCCGCTGATCACACAGGAGGAGGAGGATTGTGTCAGCATGGAGGTGGAGCCTGGTACTCAGCATCAGCAGCAGTCTTCAAGGGATCATTTACAGTCCGAAAAAACCCATGGACTTGTACATGCCTGGGAGGAGGTCGCTGCGGATCATGTCATCCTTAGTCACCCAGAGGACTCTGGACCAAATGCCTCAGCAAACCTACGCTGCATGGCCTCCCTGATCCTTCAAAGCCTGCAGAAGGATTCTCGTATTCGTGGTATCAAGAGGAGGGATGATTACTGGCTGGCAACCCTCCTTGATCCACATTACAAGGGTAAGATTGCGGACCTTATCTTGCTGTCACAGAGGGAGCAGAGGATGAAACATCTTCGGGAGGCCTTGCAGAAACGTTTGTGCAATGCATTTCCAGAGCCTGGGAGGTTACAATTTCCTGGTCCTCCTGGACAACGTGTTGCTGAGGCTTCGGTCAGTCACAGAAGGAGCAGTGGAGAAGGTGTCCATCTGACCAATGTGTTCAGACAATTTTTTAGTCCACAGCCCCAAGGTCTGATCGGTTCCAGCAACCATCGCCAGCGTCTGATTCACATGGTGCAAGATTACCTAGGGGCAAGACCAGACTTGGACACCTTTCCCACCGAAAATCCTCTGGGTTACTGGGTCTTGAGGTTGGATCACTGGCCAGAGCTTGCACAGTATGCAATTGAGCTACTGGCCTGTCCTGCATCCAGCGTTCTTTCGGAACGCACATTCAGTGCTGCTGGAGGCTTTGTAACCGATCACAGGGTGCGCCTGTCCACCGAAACGGTCAATCGGCTGACCTTCATAAAAATGGATCACTAGCTACCAAGCACCTGATGCTGATGTAACTGATTGATTTTTTTTTTTAATGTGAGATCCCTTCAAGACTGCCTATGTTGATGCTGAGTGACTATCCTGTTATGCTGAGTCACAATCCTCTTCCTCCTCAATTTTCATGCTGATAGCTTGTAAAAACATTTTTGGTTCTGGGCACCGCCACCAGTGGCCAAGGCCCAATTTTTCAGCCCCTGTTTAACAGGGGCGTATAATTACAATTTTGATGCAATACTTTGCAGCAGGGCTCATTCCTGCACTCCAACTATAGTATCTGTGAGGGGTTGCAGTGTTGTGGCACCAGCACCAGTGCCCAAGGCCCAGTTTTTCATCCCCTGTTTAACTGGGGCGTATAATTACAATTTTTGATGCCATACTTTGCAGCAGGGCTCATTCCTGCACTCCAACTATAGCATCTTTGAGGGGTTGCAGTGTTGTGGCAATTTTTCTGTGTAATTACAATTTTTGATGCAATACTTTGCAGCAGGGCTCATTCCTGCGCTCCAACTAGAGTATCTGTGAGGGGTTGCAGTGTTGTGGCACCAGCACCAGTGCCCAAGGCCAAATGTTTCAGCCACTGTTTAACTGGGGCGTATAATTACAATTTTTGATGCCATACTTTGCAGCAGGGCTCATTCCTGCACTGCAACTATAGCATCTTTGAGGGGTTGCAGTGTTGCAGCAATTTTTCTGCCCCTGTTTAACAGGGGCGTGTAATTACAATTCTTGATGCAATACTTTGCAGCAGGGCTCATTCCTGCGCTCCAACTATAGTATCTGTGAGGGGTTGCAGTGTTGTGGCACCAGAACCAGTGCCCAAGGCCCAATTTTTCAGCCCCTGTTTAACAGGGGCGTGTAATTACAATTTTTGATGCAATACTTTGCAACAAGGTTCATTCCTGCACTCCAACTAGAGTATCTGTAAAGGGGGTTGCAGTGTTGTGGCACCAGCACCAGTGCCCAAGGCCCAATTTTTCAGCCACTGTTTAACAGGGGCGTATAATTACAATTTTTGATGCCATACTTTGCAGCAGGGCTCATTCCTGTACTCCAACTATAGCATCTGTGAGGGGTTGCAGTGTTGTGGCACCAGTGCCTAAGGCCCAATTTTTCTGCCCCTGTTCAACAGGTGCATGTAATAACAATTCTTGATATATTATTTTATAGCAAGGCCCGTTCCAGCGCCCACCAAGAGTAATTGTGAGGACTTACAGTGTTGTGGCACCAGCACCACCACCAAAGGCCCAATTTTTCTACCACTGTTCAACAATGGCATGTAATTACAATTCTTGATATAATATTTCACAGCAGGGCCCGTTCCTGCGCCCACCAAGAGTACATAGTTACATAGTTAGTAAGGTTGAATAAAGACACCAGTCCATCCAGTTCAACCTGAGTGAGTGTGTGTCTACAACCCTGACCCTTGTCCCTAACCCTGTACATCGCACACTCACATCAGTCCCTACCCTCAATCCAAGGTCCCCATTCATATACTAGGGCCAATTTTGGACAGAAGCCAATTAACCTACCAGCATGTCTTTGGAGTAACTGTGAGGACTTACAGTGTTGTGGCAACACCAACACCTGAGGCCCAATTTCTGCAGAGTATATAGGGCAGGCCCCTACTTTCAAACATCCAACATACAAATGACTCCTATTTGCAAATGGAAGGAGACAACAGGAAGTGAGATGAAATCTACCCCTAGGAAGGGAAATTCTCTCCTGTAAGAGTTAATATGGGAAAAACGTGTGTCCTCTTCAGTGATGCTTTATTACCAATCCTTGTTTCACTAAAAACCCCAAATTTTCAAAAAAAAATTGTCATTGGGACAGAAAGTGAGGTGAAATCTTCTGAAGAGGTGCACAGACAGCAAAACAAATGTTACAGGGGTGATAACCCTTCCCTATGTTTTCCAAAAAGCTTAAAAATAGATTTTTTGGCTGGAGCTACACTTTAAAAATGTACCAGTTCAAAATTACATAAAGATTCTACTTAACAACAAAATTTCAGTCCCTGTCTTGTTTGCACCACCTGTATACTGCTGTTTAGAATATATAGGGCCTGGGGGCCCCACGCCTTTCCTTTTTTTAATTTGGGTGCGGGGTTCCCCTTAAAATCTATACAAGACCCAAAGGGCCTGGTAATGGACTGGGGGGTGGGGGGGGGGGTACTCATGTCGTGTCTTACTGATTTTCATCCATATTGCCAGTACCCGACATTACATTAAAGCCGCAAGCAGTTTTAAATGACTTTTATTCCTTTAAAAATGTTATTTTATGCATAGACTCTTCTAAGCATGGGAAACACGCGCCACTTTACAGGCATACTATGGACACCCCCTAGGTACGATATTTAAAGGAATATTTCACTTTTTTTTACTTTAAGCATCATTAAAATCACTGCTCCCGAAAAAAACAACATTTTTAAAACTTTTTTTTGCATTGATACATGTCCCCTGGGGCAGGACCCCGGTCCCCAAACCCTTTTTAGGACAACAACTTGCATATTAGCCTTTAAAATTAGCCCTTTTGATTTCGAACGTTTGAGTCCCATAGACTTTAATGGGGTTCAAAACTTTGCGCAAACTTTCGGTCCATTCGCAGGTTCTGGTGCAAACCGAACCAGGTGGTTTTCGGCTCATCCCTAGTTGTTAAGCACTTTCCATAGTCTATCCGTAGTAGGGCCGATTTTGTCTAGTGCCAAAAGTTATATTACAATGGGATTGATGAGCAAATATTTGGTGACATTTTTCAGCTCAACATACCATGTTAAACTTGCATGTGAACAGCTCCCTCGGGTTGTATTGTAGACTTTAGTTGAGCGCCATGTTTTTTCCACCACATGTGTGAAAGAGGTCTTAATGCAATGCATATTAACATATGACTTAAAGTCTATCTTGCCAAAACTATTTTTTTACATTTTAGAGTGAAAAATGATCAGAACTTTTGTCATGTTTCATTGCTGTCAGAGGCTCCGATGGAGAGATTCCTTCACTTCCTGTCTGGTAAAAAAGTTGTTCCTAGGACAGGTAGTGAGGAAAATACCTCCAACAATGAAGGAGGTAAAATGTTTTCTATTTTTAAGTTAATGGGGCAGAAAACTAGAACATATGCCAGTTTTTAATGTCTGTTATTCTGTTACCAATTTTTTACTTCCTGTCAAGCAAAAGGTTGTCCCTAGAACAAAATGTAAGGGGAAATCACCGTAAAGGTACTCCAGGGAGCAGTAACATTTTTCCCAGATGGGAGATCACAAAAATAACTCCTCCATACAGATATTGTACACCACACTTGTCTATCCTGAGTAGCAGTGTCATTCAGCCCTGCTTCATTTTTTATATATTTATATGAAGAAATCAGCAGGGGCGACTGAAAATGTAGATTGGAAGCAAATGTTACATAAGCAAAAGCCTGACCTAAAAGGGATCATACTTGTGACATGTTCAGCTTCAGAATGCTGCCTAGCACAAGTTATAAATATTAATATTTTAATACAAAATGTTCATGTACATTTCTGTCACATTCAATTTTATTTTAATTTTCTTTTATAAACCATTTTGGCTAATCCAGGCTGTGCTGTGCTGATTACTCCAATCAGTGACTGCTTTAAAGTGAACCCCCCGCAGGCCAATAATTCTGAAAAGCTATAATGATCACTGTGCATTGCTACAACGAGAAATTGAAGATTAAATACAAAATTATTTTTATAAAGACCTGTACGGCCTTGTCATCTCTAACTTAATGTCAAGGCCTTAAATTGGATTTTAGACACCAGAACAGAAAGGTTGTAAAGATTGTGCTACTCTCTTTTTTATAATATAGGCCGGAGAGTTCACTCTAATCATATTCCTGCATATAAAAAGAGTTTGTAGGATTTAAAGGTATTTAATATCAACACGGAACATTGAACGAAAATGTATTTTATGTACTTGGGACCACAGAATATTGCTCTGTCACTTAGTTCAAATTGTTTCATTTCATAATAAATTAATAATAATCATCTGGTTCCACAGAGAAGCTGTAAAAAGAGTTTCACAGTTTTCAGTCATCATTTTTGGGTCTATTTTTCTGAGAATTAATGCTAAACTTTAAAAAAGATTTTAAAAAATCATATTCTTGTTAATTTCGTTATTTATTCATTCAGTTAATTAAATGTATTTTCAAACAGAGCTAGCACAAATACACACATTGGTTTTCATTATTAGCATCCTGTAATCTTTAGAACAGTAAACCAGGAGGTGAAAGGTCAGCATTCTGATCACATTTCTATTACCAAGTATATACACATATATGCCAGCGCACATAATCAATGATAATGCAATATAAAATGCAGTAGGATATACAGTAAACTAAGGATAAGAATACAACTATAATTACTGGAGATTATAAAAAGTCCATGACAATTAGTCAATGTGGTTAAAAAGCTGTGATTAAAAACTGAAATGTCTCTGTATGAGAACCAGCGCTGAGGGCAAGCTTTCCAGGTGAGCGAAGTCAGCTCTCTGAGTAAACATGAGAAAAAAACAAAAGAAAAGCGCCTCTGAGTGCAGGTATTTATTAGTAACAATATGCAAGTTATCCACACTTACAGGGAAGTAAGGAAGGAACAGCTATGAGGGGGAACAACTCCTCGATGAGTCCCGGCGTCCATGGCGTGGATTGACAGCAGAGTAACTCCGAAGGGATGGCCGCGGTCCCCCGCAAGGAGAAACAGGCAGCTGGGCTAGATGGACGTTCCATAATCCAACAAGGCGCTCGTGGGCGTGTGACGTCACCGGAGAAGAAAAGACCACAACGCGTTTCAGAGCATGCGCGAAGCTCCCACTGGGCATGCGCGCTCCTTTTTCAAGTGTACGGTGAACGGGGAAGAAAGGAAACTTAAATAGTCTGCATTTCTATTACCATGCACTGTTTATATCAGTGGGCTGTCTACTGAGATACAGCTGACCCTTATTTAAAGGAGGGCAATTGAAACTTAGGGGTCTATTTATAAATGTTTTCACTAATTTTCTAGTTGGATTAAATTGGAAAAATGTGTGAATGCTGGGTGAACTGTGTGTGCATTTTGTATTAAATTATTTACAAATACACTCCTAAATCCTTTTATGACCCAAAATCAATGATGTCTAGATGTCTAGCAACTTCTGTTTACATTGGTGAACAATAACTTTATAATAACTCTTTTGACAGCATACATAATTTTTCCATTTTTTTTAAAGACATATAAGATTTTAAATTGGACAGTGTCACCCAGACAGTGTAGCTCTGTTTTTATATTATTTATATTATTAGTATTAAGTATTAAATGGAGATATTTCCAAAGTATGCTGTCCTGCAGCAAGGGCTTCAAACAAACTTATAATAATATAATATATAAAATAATAAAAGATCTTGTTTTCCAAAAAAAAGCCTTTGATAAAAGACATCAGCTTTTGGAAATATTACTTTTGGAGCCCCGTGGATGTTGTAGGGCTAGTGACTATCATACAGCCAATTTATTAGATTTTTGCGCATGCATTCTAGATATTCAGTATTAAATAGAGACACACTGCAGGCGCCAGGCTTGTGTGGCCTTTGTAAGCTGTAATGTCGAGAACTAGTGCACCTGCTTCTGGCACTGTAGTCCTGGACAATAATGGTGTAGTAGCAGTGTACATCAGCAGGTGTCTCTTAAAAGCCTCATACACACGGTACGATTGTTGGCAGGGGGTTGTCTGTTGACAGACTGTTGTCCTAAAATCTTACCGTTAGTACACTCCTTTTGACAATTATTGTCCAACTTTCGGCCAACAAATGTTGGATAACAGGCTAGTAAATTTTCGGCGGACAATGGCTTCACGTCTGATTTTCGTATGGTCAGTACACAAATCCCTCAAACAAAAGTCGAAAGTACAAACACGCATGATCGGAACCAAGGAACGAGCCGGAAGCAGTCTGTCTTTTAAACTAGCGTTCGTAATGGAGAATTGGCATTCGCAACTTGGCAAATTATGAAATGTTGAAATGCAGCGCACATTCTCTTCTTCTTTAATAGGATAATAATGAAGTGCTTTGCTGGTGATACTAATGGAGTTATGGCAAACGTATTTTAAAAGGCATTTGTTTTCTAGCGATATCAAGAATATCATTATTATGCTCGTGTCAGGGAAATGGCCGTAGGAGAACTGGCAATAGTGCCAGTTGTCAAGGAACCAACAGCAGGAGAAGGGCTCTAGGACCCAGCATCTCTACCAGCACTTATGGCAGGAGAAGGAATTTGGGACCCAGCATCTCTGGCAGGAGAAGGACTTTAGGACCCAGTATCTCTAACAGCAGGTCACATGGGCCTATATAAGGAAGTCTGCTAGTGTCTGCAGTTGCTGGTTTGTCAGTCCTCCTGTGTTCCTGAGTAGGGATGAGCCGAACACCCCCCGGTTCGGTTTGCACCAGAATCTGCGAACGGACCAAAAGTTCGCACGAACGTTAGAACCCCATTGACGTCTATGGGACTCGAACGTTCAAAATCAAAAGTGCTCATTTTAAAGGCCAATTTGCATGGTATTGTCCTAAAAAGGGTTTGGGGACCCGGGTCCTACCCCAGGGGACATGTATCAATGCAAAAAAAAACGTTTAAAAACGGCCGTTTTTTCGGGAGCAGTGATTTTAATGATGCTTAACCGCTTGCCGACCGGCACACGCCGATGTACGTCGGCAGAGCGGCACGGCTGGGCAAATGGGCGTACCTGTACGTCCATTTGAATTTCCCGCCATGCCCGTGCGTGCGCGCCGCCGGCGGCGCGCGCGCGCGCCGGCCGGGAGCTCCGTGAGTCGGGTCGCGGGTCCCGCGGACTCGATCGCCGCGGGGAGACCCGCGATCACCTCACGGAGCGGATGAACGGGGAGATGCCGTTGTAAACAGCATCTCCCCGTTCTGCCTAGTGACAAGTGTCACTCGATCTCTGCTCCCTGTCATCGGAGCAGAGATCAGTGACGTCAGCAACACAGCCCATCCCCCTACAGTTAGTAATCACTCCCTAGGACACACTTAACCCCTCCCCGCCCCCTAGTGGTTAACCCCTTCTCTGTCAGTGTCATTTACACAGTAATCAGTGCATTTTTAATCGCACTGATCGCTGTATAAATGACAATGGTCCCAAAAATGTGTCAAAAATGTCCGACATGTCCGCCATAACATCGCAGTCACAATAAAAATCGCTGATTGCCGGCATTACTAGTAAAAAAAAAATTATTAATAAAAATGCCATAAAACTATCCCCTATTTAGTAAACACTATAACGTTTGCGCAAACCAATTAATAAACACTTATTGCGATTTTTTTTACCAAAAATATGTAGAAGAATACGATCGGCCTAAACTGAAGAAAAAAAATATTTTTTTATATATTTTTGGGGGATATTTACTATAGCAAAATCTAAAAAATAATGTGTTTTTTTCAAAATTGTCGCTCTTATTTTGTTTATAGCGCAAAAAATAAAAATCACAGAGGCGATCAAATACCACCAAAAGAAAGCTCTATTTGTGGGAAAAAAAGGACGTCAATTTTGTTTGGGAGCCACGTCGCACGACCGCGCAATTGTCAGTTAAAGCGACGCAGTGCCGAATCGCAAATCACGCTCTGGTCAGGAAGGGGGTAAATCCTTCCGGGGCTGAAGTGGTTAAAGTAAAAAAAAAAAAGTGAAATATTCCTTTAAATATCGTACCTGGGGGGTGTCTATAGTATGCCTGTAAAGTGGCGCGTGTTTCCTGTGTTTAGAACAGTCCCTGCACCAAATGTCATTTTTAAAGGAAAAAATCTCATTTAAAACTGCTTGCGGGTTTAATGTAATGTCCGGTCCTGGCAATATGGATGAAAATCAGTGAGACAAACGGCATGGGTACCCCCCAGTCCATTACCAGGCCCTTTGGGTCTTGTATGGATATTAAGGGAAACCCCGCACCCAAATTAAAATAAGGAAAGGTGTGGGGCCACCAGGCCCTATATACTCTGAACAGCAGTATACAGGCGGTGCAAACAAGACAGGGACTGTAGGTCTGTTGTTAAGTAGAATCTGTTTGCCATTTTGAACGGGTACATTTTTAACGTGTTTAGCTCCAGCCAAAAAATCTTTTTTAAGCTTTTCGGAAAACATAGGGAAGGGTTATCACCCCTGTGACATTAGTTTTGCTGTCTTTCCTCCTCTTTAGAAGATTTTACCTCACTTTTTGTCCCAATGACAAATGCTTTTTGAGAATTTGGGTTTTTTTGTGGAACAAGGATTGGAAAGCATCAGTGGAAAGGAGAAATGTTTTTCCCATATTAACTCTTACAGGAGAGAATTTCCCTTCCTAGGGGTAGATTTCATCTCACTTCCTGTTGTCTCCTTCCGTTTGCAAGTAGGAGTCGTTTGTAAGTTAGATGTTTGAAAGTAGGGGCCTGCCCTATATACTCAGCAGAAATTTGGGCCTTAGGTGTTGTTGTGGCCACAACATTTTAAGCCTTCACAGGGCCCTGCTGTGAAATATTAGATCAAGAATTGTAATTACATGCCCCTGTTGAACAGGGGCAGAAAAACTGGGCCTTTGGTGGTGGTGGTGGTGGTGCTGGTGCCACAACACTGTAAGTCCTCACTCGCTCTTGGTGGGTGCAGAAATGGGCCCTGCTGTGAAATATTAGATCAAGAATTGTAATTACATGCCCCTGTTGAACAGGGGCAGAAAAATTGGGCCTTTGGTGGTGGTGGTGGTGGTGCTGGTGCCACAACACTGCAACCCCTCACAGACACTCTAGTTGGAACACAGGAACGAGCCCTGCTGCAAAGTATTGCATCAAAAATTGTAATTACACGCCCCTGTTAAACAGGGGCAGAAAAATTGGGCCTTAGGCACTGGTGCTGGTGCCACAACACTGCAACCCCTCACAGACACTCTAGTTGGAATGCAGGAACGAGCCCTGCTGCAGAGTATTGCATCAAAAATTGTAATTACACGCCCCTGTTAAACAGGGGCTGAAAAATTGGGCCTTAGGCACTGGTGGTGGCGCCCAGAACCAAAAATGTTCTTACAAGCTATCAGCGTGATGATTGAGGAGGAAGAGGATAATTACTCAGGGATAGTCACTCAGCATCAGCATAGGCAGTCTTTGAAGGGATCTGAGATTTCAAAAAAAATTATTCGGTTACATCAGCATCAGGTGCTTGGTAGCTGGTGGTGATCCAAGACTGATTCATTTTTATGAAGATCAGTCGATCGACCGAGTCGGTGGACAGAGGCACCCTGTGATCAGTTACCACGCCTCCAGCAGCACTGAATGTGCATTCCGAAAGAACGCTGGATGCAGGACAGGCCAGTAGCTCAATTGCATACTGTGCAAGATCTGGCCAGTGATCCATCCTTAAGACCCAGTAACCCAGAGGATTTTCGGTGGGAAAGGTGTCCAAGTCTGATCTTGCCCCTAGGTATTCCTGCACCATGTAAAACAGACGCTGGCGATGGTTGCTGGAACGGATCATACCTTGGGGCTGAGGACCAAAAAATTGTCTGAACGCATCGGTCAGACGGCCACCTTCTCCACCGCTCCTTCTTTGACTGACCGAAGCCTCAGCAACACGTTGTCCAGAAACAGGAGTTTGTAACCTCCCAGTCTCTGGGAACGCGTTGCACAGACCTTTCTGCAAGGCCTCCCGAAGATGTTTCATCCTCTGCTCCCTCTGCGATGGCAAGATAAGGTCCGCAACCTTACCCTTGTAACGTGGATCAAGGAGGGTTGCCAGCCAGTATTGGTCCTTCTCCTTGATACCACGAATACGAGGATCCTTACGCAGGCTTTGCAGGATCAGGAAGGCCATGCAGCGTAGGTTTGCTGAGGCATTCGGTCCGGAGTCCTCTGGGTCACTAAGGATGACATGGTCCACAGCCACCTCCTCCCAGCCACATACAAGTCCATGTGTTTCTTGGGACTGATCCCTTAAAGACTGCTGCTGATGCTGAGTGCCAGGCTCCACCTCCATACTGACACAATCTTCCTCCTCCTCCTCATCATCATCTTCCTGTGTGATTGGCGGGCACGCAGGAACACTGTCTGGATAAAGGGGGCCTTGAGAGCTAAGGAAGTCCTCCTCTTCCTGCCTCTGTTCTGCCTCAAGTGCCCTGTCCATTATTCCACGCAGCGTGTGCTCCAACAGGTGGACAAGGGGGACAGTGTCACTGATGCATGCTCTGTCACTGCTCACCATCCTCGTGGCCTCCTCAAATGGTGACAGGACAGTGCATGCATCCCTGATCATGGCCCACTGGCGTGGGGAAAAAAAACAAGCTCCCCTGACCCTGTCCTGGTGCCATAGTCGCACAGGTACTCATTGATGGCCCTCCGCGGCGTGTGCAGCCGCTGCAGCATGGCCAACGTTGAGTTCCACCTGGTGGGCATGTCACAGATTAGGCGGTTCTTGGGCAGGTTAAACTCCTTTTGGAGGTCTGTCAGCCGAGCACTGGCATTATATGACCGGCGGAAATGCACACAGACTTTCCTGGCCTGCCTCAGGACATCCTGTAAGCCCGGGTACCTGCCCAAGAACCGCTACACCACCAAGTTAAGTACGTGAGCCAAACAGGGCACATGGGTCATTTGTCCCTGTCGGAGGGCAGAGAGGAGGCTGGTGCCATTGTCGCAAACCACCATTCCTGCCTTAAGTTGGCGTGGCGTCAACCACCTCTGAACCTGCCCCTGCAGAGCTGACAGAACCTCTGCCCCAGTGTGGCTCCTGTCCCCCAAGCACACCAGCTCAAGCACCGCATGGCATCTTTTGGCCTGCGTACTTGCGTAGCTCCTTGAACAGCTACGGAGCACCGCTGGTTCTGAGGACAAAGCACAGGAAGAGGCCACGGAGGAAGAAGAAGAGGAGGGGGTGGAGGAGAGAGGTGTGTCACAATCATTAGCATTTTGGAGGCGTGGTGGCGGAACAACCTCCAACACTACTGCACCTTGTCCTGCATCCTTCCCAGCTGCCAGCAGAGTCACTAAATGCGCCGTGAAACTTAGGTAACGTCCCTGTCCATGCCTGCTGGACCATGAGTCAGCGGTAATATGCACCTTACCGCTGACCGCCCTGTCCAGCGAGGCATGGACATTGCCTTGCACATGCCGGTAGAGAGCCGGAATCGCCTTCCCTGAGAAAAAGTGGCGTTTGGGTACCTGCCACTGAGGAACCGCACATTCCACAAACTCACGGAAGGGGGCAGAGTCTACCAACTGAAAAGGCAGCAGTTGAAGTGCTAGCAATTTTGCTAAGCTAGCATTCAACCGCTGGGCATGTGGATGGCTGGGAGCAAACTTCTTTCGGCGGTGCAGCAGCTGGGGCAGGGAAATTTGCCTGGTACAATCTGACGTCGGTGTACCAAAAGCAGATTGCCCACAAGTACTTGGCTGTGACACACCTAATTCTACACCTTCATTCCTCTCAGTGCAGGTCTCAGAGAGGACTGAAGGTATAGTGGGGTTGGAAATCTCAGCTGATGAGGAGCAAGGAGAGGTCCTCTTTGTTCTTTGGTGTGGGTCTTTTAGATACGCTTGCCAACGAACTGCATGGCAGGTCAACATATGTCTGGTCAAGCATGTGGTACCCAAGCGGGAGATGTTTTGGCCACGCGAGATACGCTTGAGACATATGTTGCAAATAGCAGCGGTGCGATCTGATGCACTCGTCTCAAAAAAGGCCCACACCAAAGAACTTTTTGAATAACGCGCAGAGACTGCAGCACCCTGCACATGTGGAGCTTTGGGGTGTGATGCAGTCAATGTGCTGCCCTTAGGCTGGCCCCTGGAGGGCATCCTGCCTCGTTGGTGATGTGTCGCCTCCTCCTCCTCTCTCCTATCAGGCACCCACGTTGAGTTAGTGACCTCATCATCCTCATCACTGGAGCAAACCTGGCAGTATGCTGCAGCAGAGGGAGCATGACTGCCAGATTGCTGTCCTTCTTGGGCACCCCCTCTGTCCGTGCTCATGTTACTACCTTCATCGAGCTCAGTATCATCATCAGAGCCTTCCAAACGCTGGGCATCCTCCTGGAGCATGTACCCAACACTGTGGTCAAACAGTTCGAGGGACTCCTCAGGAGTACATGGTTTGGCTAGGGAAGGAGTCACTGATGACATTGAGCCGAGGGAAGAGGCCGCTGCTTTGCCAGACAAAGTACCCTGGGCATGGGTGAGAGAGGATGAGGAGGATGAGGACGGCTTGGTCATCCACTCGACCAAGTCTTCCGCATGTTACGGCTCAACACGGCCAGCTGCCAAAAAAAAGGCCAAGCGTGTCCCGCGGCCACGTGCTGATGAGGATGCACCGTCTCCACGACCAGCACTAGACACAGAGCCTGCTTGCCCTCTCTTATTGGCTTGTGACTGTCAGCCTCTCCTTCTTGGCCTTCCAGACATACTAATGGCCTGTAGCTGCACTAAGCTGGGATATATATATATATATATATATATATATATATATATATATATATATATATGTACTGATACTGCAGCTAGCAAAATCAACTGCCTGCCTGTAGTATGAGAACACCACCAACCTTCTACAGGTAGCTTTAGCTGAACACTGTGCAGAGCTCGCAAAAAACTAACTTGTAGCTTTTTTAGCTGCCTGCGGTAGTGATAGGATCAGGAAAACACCACCAACCTTCTACAGGTAGCTTTAGGTGAACACTGTGCAGAGCTCGCAAAAAAATAACTTGTAGGTTTAGCTGAACACTGTGAGGTGGACGCACCACACTAAGTTGTAGTTTTAGCTGAACACTGTGAGCAGGACGCACAGCACTAACTTGTAGTTTTAGCTGAACACTGTGAGCAGGACGCACAGCACTAACTTATAGTTTTAGCTAAACACTGTGAGCAGGACGCACTGCACTAACTTGTAGCTTGAGATGAACACTGTGCAGAGGTCTCACTACACCAACTTGTAGTTTTAGCTGAACACTGTGAGCAGGACGCACTGCACTAACTTGTAGCTTTAGATGAACACTGTGCAGAGGTCTCACTACACCAACTTGTAGGTTTAGCTGAACACTGTGAGCAGGACGCACAGCACTAACTTGTATTTTTAGCTGAACACTGTGAGCAGGACGCACAGCACTAACTTATAGTTTTAGCTGAACACTGTGAGCAGGACGCACTGCACTAACTTGTAGCTTTAGATGAACACTGTGCAGAGGTCTCACTACACCAACTTGTAGGTTTAGCTGAACACTGTGAGCAGGACGCACAGCACTAACTTGTATTTTTAGCTGAACACTGTGAGCAGGACGCACAGCACTAACTTGTAATTTTAGCTGAACACTGTGAGCAGGATGCACTGCACTAACTTGTAGCTTGAGATGGACACTGTGCAGAGGTCTCACTACACCAACTTGTAGGTTTAGCTGAACACTGTGAGCAGGACGCACCACACCAACTTGTAGTTTTAGCTGAACACTGTGATCAGGACGCACTGCACTAACTGTAAAATAGTCTAGCTGCCTGACTGTGGTACTAATAGGATCAAAAGAACACCAGTAATTTTCTTCACGTAGCTGTATATACTGTAACAAGACAAGCCTGCCTGTCAGTAGGAAGATAACAGGAACGGATTTAGCTGAACACTGTGAGCCGGACGCACTGCACTAACTGTAAATAGTCTAGCTGCCTGACTGTGGTACTAATAGGATCAAAAGAACACCAGCAATTTTCTTCAGGTAGCTGTAAATACTGTAACAAGACAAGCCTGCCTGTCAGTAGGAAGATAACAGGAACGGATCTAGCTAAACTAAATACAGTGTATATATATATATATATATATATATATATATATATATATATATATATATATATATATATATATATGCAACACCTGGGATGCATATATATATATATATACACAATACACTGTAAGTGCAGCTAAACTGACTGACTGTTCTGTCTAATCTATCTAACTCAAATCAAATGTCACTGTCTGTCTCTCTCTCTCTCTCAATGAACGCCGGAACACACACTACACAGGGCCGCCGTGCAGGCGGCCTTATATAGTGTGGGGCGTGTACTTAATCCCCTGAGCCATAATTGGCCAAAGCCTCCTTGGCTTTGGCCAATTACGGCTCTCTGTTCCAACGGCGCTGTGATTGGCCAAGCATGCGGGTCATAGTGCATGCTTGGCCAATCATCAGCCAGCAATGCACTGCGATGCCGCAATGAATTATGGGCCGTGACGCGCCACACGAATTTGGCGCAAACGGCCCATATCGTTCGCAATTCGGCGAACGGGCGAACAGACGATGTTCGAGTCGAACATGGGTTCGACTCGAACACGAAGCTCATCCCTATTCCTGAGTCTCTGTGCAATTACTATTTGGATTCCTGTTGTGACCCGGCTTGTTCCTGACCTGTCTGATCTGCTCTCCTGGTTTGACCCCCTGGCTTGATTTACCAACTTGTTGTCCTCTCCAGTACCTGATCCCGGCTTGTATCACAGACTTTGCTACAATACCTGTTCCTGCCTGCTTCCTGATACCAGACCTTTGGCTTGTCCCTGTTTCTGCAACCTGACTCTTCCTTTTGCCGGATCTACTGTGTTTGACCCCTGGCCTGGCTTCCACTACTGTTCCTTGTGCACACCTTGCCAAGTATTACCGAGGATTCTTATAGACTTTAGCCCAGCTGTGTTTCCTGTATTACCCAGTGTCCTTTTGGTGCCCACCAGCTCTTCTCTCTGAAATCCATCTGGCAACCTGTGCTTCTCTGGGCACTACACCCTCTGTACCCAACTTCAGGGGTGTACTGCACTCAGCCGTAAGGTGAGCCCTCTCAGCATTTCGGCCTCCAACCAGGTACGTGACTGCTCGTTGTTTGTTTTTTTTTGGCCAAGTTACCACAACACCATTTTTAAGATCAAAGATACAACTATGTTGGTGTCCTTGTTAATTTTACATTGTATTTTTTTTTAATGTAACTGCCTACTCCCAAACTTTCATTTGAAGTAAAACACATAGCCAAGTATTATTCTACACAATTTTTTTATTGTGCAGAAAAAAAAATAACACTAATTAAATTAACATGCTATCTGCCATCCAAATACAAAGAACTTAACCAAAAAGTTCATTTGATGGGTAGAAGAGAGGCCCCGGGGCTCCCAATCACACAGAGTCACGCCTGCTAGGATGGTCATCATATATCCCGTATCCCATAGGAGACAAGAGGGGTGGGGGGCAACTGCAGGACTTTTTCAATGTTGGCACTTGTCAAGCATTTGCCCTCTGGAAAATGACATCACCTTCCTTTTTTATGCATTTTTCACAGAAAGAAACCCACAGTGCAGCACTGTGGAGTCCACTAGCTAGGAGCAAACATTGACATCAGACCAAGTGCAAGGTTGGTCAACTAATGAAGCAAAATGTATGCTAGAAACAGATGTGACTTGGGGTGGCTTAATGAATGTATTTTTTATTTTTACAGGATGTTTCTTTGGAGCCATGGGATGGGATCTCCTGGATCCAGCACAGATATTGCCATTGTGGACATCAAATCCTCTTACGCAAATCACAGTGAGGGCCAAAGTGAATCAGAAGAGGAAGAAGATATTCGGGAGCTTCTTGTTTGCGTAAATAAGTATTCTTGGAATCTTGCTTCAAATGTGTTTACATGTTGAGTTTTTTGATGTCCAAACCAAACACCCACTCCACACATTAGCAAAGTATGCAGTGCCTTAACATTAGCATGGAGAAGGAAGAGGTGGAAGGAGCTGACAGTGTTGCTAGGTAGCTGAGTTTGGAAGACCAAGGCACCAGGGCCAAGATTGCAGAGTAGTTGCAGTGTTTACATTCCTAGTAGTGTAGGTGTCTGAAGGACAAGCAGGTTGCAAGCAACAATAGACTGGGTAGGTAAGTATTTCCTTAATTTGACTAGTAACTTGACCATAACTCACTATGTAGGGCCTCAGCCACTTGACCATTGTTCCCTTAATACTTTTTACTCTTCTTACTAGATCATGATCTTTCACAGTGTACTATTGGCAGAATGAGTTCAGATATGTTGCATTGTTTGAAGGAACTGGAGCAAATCAAGGAGGCTGCCACTTCTTTACAGCAAAGAATAAGAGATTTTGTGGGCATGCTTGCCAAATTCTAATTTCCTCTTGCCTGGTCTGAAGTTTATTGTTCCACTTGTTGCCTCCTGTTTGCCCTTAATAATGTCCATGTTTTTATGACTTTTAAAAGTGAAAGTTTAAAGACAGAACTCAGTGTTTCTCCACTCCACTCCTCTAGGTGCACCACCAGGTCCTGTTTTTTAGATTTTCCTCAGTCTATAAACAACTGTGCCCATTACTAACAGTGAAAATGACAACATCACCTGTGCCAAATTCAAGAAATCTCAAAAACTTGTCCTGGGTTTGCATCTTGAGTTGAAGAGTTGGGAAACACTGCCCTAACTAATGTGAATTGTAATGTTTATGTGTTTTTTAGAATCTCTAAAACCCCAAATTTTAAGGTGCCCCCAAATTGGGCCTTAACATTCTTATTTCCCCCATGATACCATGCCTAAAATAAGTGTAGTTCCATACATCTATTTTTCAAAAATCCCAAAACACACAGTGTGTCAACATGTGCTATCTCCCATCACAGGGCATCAATTGACACGTTTTGGGGGTGCAACCCCTTCCTCATAACTAAAGTAGCCCTAAGGAAGGGGTTGCACCCCCGAAACGCGTCAATTGATGTCCTGTGATGGGAGATAGCACATGTTGACACACTGTGTGTTTTGGGATTTTTGAAAAATAGATGTATGGAACTACACACATTTTAGGCATGGTATCATGGGGGAAATTTGAATGTTAAGGCCCAATTTGGGGGCACCTTAAAATTTGGGGTTTTAGAGGTTCTAAAAAACACATAAACATTACAATTCACATTAGTTAGGGCAGTGTTTACCAACTCTCCAATTAAAGATGCAAACCCAGGACAAGTTTTTGACATTTCTTGAATTTGGCACAGGTGATGTTGTCATTTTCACTGTTAGTAATGCGCACAGTTGTTTATAGACTGAGGAAAATCTAAAAAAACAGGACCTGGTGGTGCACCTAGAGGAGTGGAGTGGAGAAACACTGAGTTCTGTCCCTAAACTTTCACTTTTAAAAGTCATAAAAAACATGGACATTATTAAGGGCAAATAGGAGGCAACAAGCGGAAAAATAAACTTCAGACCAGGCAAGAGGAAATTAGAATTTGGCAAGCATGCCCACAAAATCTCTTATTCTTTGCTGTAAAGAAGTGGCAGCCTCCTTGATTTGCTCCAGTTCCTTCAAACAATGCAACATATCTGCACTCATTCTGCCAATAGTACATTGTGAAAGATCATGATCTAGTAAGAAGAGTAAAAAGTATTAAGGGAACGATGGTCAAGTGGCTGAGGCCCTACATAGTGAGTTATGGTCAAGTTACTAGTTGATACCCATGATGGGAGATAGCACATGCTGTGTGTTTTGGGGGTTTTGAAAAATAGATGTTTGTAACTACACACATATTAGGTATGGGATCATAAGGGGCATTTAATTGTTAGGCCTCTACGTGTACGTGGCTTAAAATTTTGGCCCCATCTGAGGAAGGCAACATCCACACAGTCTTGGGATACTAATGTCTCGTTTGGCCTTCACTTTACCAAACTAGAACATTGTAAGTTACTGAGTTTCGGATGTGTATCCAATGGTTTAGAACATGCCTGTTTAGCCACAAAATAGGAGAAATAATACAAAACATACATGTTATACACCAAGATGTTGGTTTGTTTTAAAACCTTAAAACACACATGTGAATGTGCTTTGAGTAAACTGTTTTTTACTAAACAATGTGTGGCTTATTATTCCATTGCTCAATAGCAGTGTATTTCAAAAGTTGTTGTAGTTACAGTGACAATGTGCTCTTAAATGTGGACAACTCCTGCACTTTTTATCCCTCCAAAAAATTAAATGAATTGTAAAGGCATAATGTTTTTGAACTTCATACATTAGATCCATTAAGAACCAAAACATTGTGTGTGTGTAGCAAACCCACAGCACACCATAATTGTTAGCTGAAGAAGATATTGTCACCTCATGTAGCAATTAAGGTACATTTGCACTATTGGTGTACGTGGCCAAAATAAAGCCCATTTGGGAACATATTAGACATATAAGAAACACAGACAACAGTAGTTCAAATGAAATAGGAGTTTATGATCTCTAAAAAAATATTAGAAATGGTCAGCTACAATTTGCTGCCAAAACACTGCCCCTCTATCCACAAAATATTCCTGAAGATGCATAATTGGATACGAAACATGTAGAGGCTTCTGGGTAACGCCGACGTCACTTCCTGCCCCAACCCACACCAAATCAAGGCTTCGATCGTACGACCGATCCCGGGAGACGCTTGCTAGCCTGAAGAGCATTGCTGGAAATACTCAGTGCCAGTCTATAGGCACCACACTTATCCTGAGATTAATGTGGAGATGCAAGGAGTGATTACTGGTATTCAATCGGGAAATCTTCAGGCATGCTTATATGAGTGGTGTGGTTAACCCAACATACAGTGGGGCAAAAAAGTATTTAGTCAGCCACCAATTGTGCAAGTTCTCCCACTTAAAAAGATGAGAGAGGCCTGTAATTGTCATCATAGGTATACCTCAACTATGAGAGACAAAATGCGAAAACAAATCGAGACAATTACATTGTCTGATTTTTGAAATAATGTATTTGCAAATTATGGTGGAAAACAAGTATTTGGTCACCTACAAACAAGAAAGATTTCTGGCTCTCACAGACCTGTATCTTCTTCTTTAAGAGGCTCCTCTGTTCTCCACTCATTACCTGTATTAATGGCACCTGTATAAAAGACACCTGTCCAAAACCTCAAACAGTCACACTCCAAACTCCTCTATGGTGAAGACCAAAGAGCTGTCGAAGAACACCAGAAACAAAGTTGTAGACCTGCACCAGGCTGGGAAGACTGAATCTGCAATAGGCAAGCAGCTTGGTGTGAAGAAATCAACTGTGGAGCAATAATTAGAAAATGGAAGACATACAAGACCACTGATAATCTCTCTCGATCTGGGGCTCCATGCAAGATCTCACCCCGTGGGGTCAAAATGATCACAAGAACGGTGAGCAAAAATTCCAGAACCACACGGGGCACCTAGTGAATGACCTGCAGTGAGCTGGGACCAACGTAACAAAGGCTACTATCAGTAACACACTACGCTGCCAGGGATCCTGCAGTGCCAGACGTGTCCCCCTGCTTAAGCTAGTACATGTCCGGGGCCGTCTGAGGTTTGCTAGAGAGCATTTGGATGATCCAGAAGAGGATTGGGAGAATGGCATATGGTCAGATGAAACCAAAGTAGAACTGTTTGGTAGAAACACAACTCGTCGTGTTTGGAGGAGAGAGAATGCTGAGTTGCAACCAAAGAACACATACCTACTGTGAAGCATGGGGGTGGCAACATCATGCTTTGGGGCTGTTTCTATGCAAAGGGAACAGGACGACTGATCCGTGTACATGAAAGAATGAATGGGGCCATGTATCGTGAGATTTTGAGTGCAAACCTCCTCCCATCAGCAAGGGCATTGAAGATGAAACGTGGCTGGGTCTTTCAACATGACAATGATCCCAAACACACCGCCCGGGCAATGAAGGAGTGGCTTCGTAAGAAGCATTTCAAGGTCCTGGAGTGGCCTAGCCAGTCTCCAGATATCAACCCCATAGAAAACTTTTGGAGGGAGTTGAAAGTCCATGTTGTCCAGCGACAGCCCCACAACATCACTGCTCTAGAGGAGATCTGCATGGAGAAATGGACCAACGTACCAGCAACAGTGTGTGACAACCTTGTGAAGACTTACAGAAAACATTTGATCTCTGTCATTGCCAACAAAGGATATATAACAAAGTACTGAGATGAACTTTTGATATTGACACAATATTTATTTTCCACCATAATTTGCAAATAAATTCTTTCCAAATCAGACAATGTGATTGTCTGGATTTGTTTCCACATTTTGTCTCTCATAGTTGGGGTATACTTATGATGACAATTACAGGCCTCTCTCATCTTTTTAAGTTGGAGAACTTGCACAATTGGTGGCTGACTAAATACTTTTTTGCCCCACTGTAAACCAAAGGTGTCTTTTTACCTTGTTTGTAGACATGTGCATTCGTTTTCATCCGAATGCATTTTCGTCCGAATTTCAGGTATTTTTGTTATCGTTTGTTAAAAAGTGCAGAATCCGAAAAACGAAAGATCGGACATAAACAAATGCTTTATTTTCGTTTTCGTTGCTACAACAGTTCGATATAGATAGGAGATGCGACATGATGATGACAATAACAATCTGTGTCCATCAAACCTGTGGTCGAATGTGCCTAACCTTAACTCTATTAGTCCAAGATTATTCTACAAAGAGAGAAAAGATTCGACATAGAGAGAAAAGATTTGACGTAGGGGAGAAAAGATTTGACGTAGGAGAGAAAAGATTTGACGTAGGGGAAAAAAGATAAATAAAAATAATAATGATGAATGTTATTGGCTGATTATAACCAAAGAGGAGGAGCAGTAAAATAGCTAGAACTAAGTACACACATACTTTGGCTTATGGTGTCTGTTGAAAGTTCTAAGAAGATTCGACGGAGCAGGTAAACTATACGGCATCGTACAGTTTAGCTGCTCCGTTGAATCTTCTTTGAACATTCGACAGACACCATAAGCCTTCAATGACAGATTCAACCTTAATTTGGATTTTCGGACGAATGCAATTTTTAACGAAAAACAAAATAAATAAAAACGAATTTCGGGAGTAACTAAATAAACTTTTTTTTCGGACGAAAACGAAATTCCGAAACAAAATATTTCAGTGTGCACATGTCCATTTTAGAAGGTAGTGGTGTTTAACAAATTGGTGAAAATTTTCCAATCACGGATGTGGATTTGTGCACGTGGGATTCGGTTAATCATCTTTTGAAGAGAAATATTGGGACTGTTCTTTGTTTAACACATGATTTGATTTAAGCAGGATCATTTTCTTTATAATATTGCAGTTCACTAAATATGCACTTTATTTAAATTCATGATGACGAATACGGATGAGCCCGATGTTCGAGTCGAACATAAGTTGCAGTGTTCGTGGCAAATTTGAAAGCTGCCGGAACACCGTAAAAGTCTATGGGACACTAATATGAAAAAATCAAAAGTGCTAATTTTAAAGGCTTATATGCAAGTTATTGTCATAAGTCTAAAAAAACAAACAGAATCTTGCGAGCTACCATGTAAAAATACAAATGATAATTAGAGATGATTAAAGGACAGCTGCTAGCATTGATCACGTCCCATATTCTCGTGCCAAAAAGTTTTATACAAATATAATGCTCCGCTATCCAAATATAATCATATGGTAACTGTACTAAATCATAATATTACTGGTTGCAGTTAAATAGTGGTGGTGAGATATTCTATTCCTATATAAAAAAATCTAATGAATATAATAATGCAATCTTATGCGATTATAAGTTGCGATCATGAACAATTAAAAAGTGCAATCCTATGCGATCTTCCCAACGACAACCTGTATAGCATACACACCTCTATATACACATGTAGCATTCATATGCAATAGAGAAATTTGCAACCCTGTGTGATAATTGCAGTGACAACCTGTAATTTACATGAATCTATATAAAAGTGCATCAATATACAATAATCAATATAGAAATAAAGTGAACTGTGTTTAAAGTGCTCTTGTGCAAAACGAATTCATGCATTAATCTGTGTCCATAAAATCGCAGCATAAAGTCTAATCATAACTACTCCATTCTTCTGGTGCTCATTGCAGATGACAAAAGAGATGATATAACAGTAAAGTGCTTGTGTCCACTCTTGTGCTCCCCTTTGGTGTATGCGCTCAACTTAGAGTGTGTGACCTTGCACCTAAGCTCGGTCAAAACACACTTTTAAACCACCTCTGGGTTTATGGTCAGCATTTAGATCCTTGGATAATTGCTTGCAGCAATATTCACATGGAAAACAGAGGGAACTGGATAGTGTATTATCATTTTAAAAGTTTTATTTAAAATGACAATATTCCCTATATTAGGGTACTCACATTTAATAGGTGCTATGAGCGCACCACTCTGTATCAAGCCAAACAAATATAAAGACGCTGTGCTGATGTGTCCTCTCCCGCTCTGAGAACACTCCACTGTCTCACAAACCATCCTGTGCCCTCCCCAACATGTGTCGATACCAGGAAATGTATCTTCCTCAGGGAGAATCCTCAGCGCCTTTATATTCTGTTTGCATGTTCTGCTGCAAACCGAACAGGAGGGTTTGGCTCATCCCTAATGATGAATCACTGATAGATATTCCTATCCTATTCCTATCCGATCCTATTAGTACAGTACCGCAGGCAGCTGCAGTATTTACAAGTTAGTTTAGTGCATCCTCTGCACAGTGTGCACCTAAAGCTACCTGAAGAAAATTAGTGGTGTTTTTTCTGATCCTATTAGTACAGTACCGCAGGCAGCTGCAGTATTTACAATTTAGTGTAGTGCTTCCCCTGCACAGTGTGCACCTAAAGCTACCTGAAAAAAATTAGTGGTGTTCTTCTGATCCTTTTAATACCACAGGCAGGCAGCTACAGTATTTGCATTTAGTGTAGTGCGTCCTCTGCACAGTGTGCACCTAAAGCTACCTGGAGACAATTGCCGTTGTTCTGCTCCTATTAATACCACAGGCAGGCAGCTACAGTATTTACAGTTAGTGCACTGTGTCCTCTGCACAGTGTGCACCTAAAGCTACCTAAAGAAAATGAGTGGTGTTCTTCTGATCCTATTAATACCACAGGCAGTCAGCTACAGTATTTACAGTTAGTGTAGTGCGTCCTCTGCACAGTGTGCACCTAAAGCTACCTAAAGAAAATTAGTGGTGTTCTTCTGATCCTATTAATACCACAGGCAGGCAGCTACAGTATTTGCAGTTAGTGTAGTGCATCCTCTGCACAGTGTGCACCTAAAGCTACCTGGAGACAATTGCTGTTGTTCTGCTCCTATTAATACCACAGGCAGGCAGCTACAGTATTTACAGTTAGTGTACTGTGTCCTCTGCACAGTGTGTGCCTAAAGCTACCTGAATAAAATTGGTGGTGTTCTTCTGATCCTATATTAATACCACAGACAGGCAGCTACAGTATATACAGTTAGTGTACTGTGTCCTCTGCACAGTGGTGTGCACCTATAGCTACCTGAATAAAATTGGTGGTGTTCTTCTGATCCTATTAATACCACAGGCAGGCAGCTACCGTATTTACAGTTAGTGCACTGTGTCCTCTGCACAGTGTGCACCTAAAGCTACCTGAAGAAAATCAGTGGTGTTCTTCTGATCCTATTAGTACAGTACCACAGGCAGCTGTAGTATTTACAAGTTAGTGTAGTGCGTCCTCTGCACAGTGTGCACCTAAAGCTACCTGAAGAAAATTAGTGGTGTTCTTCTGATCCTATTAATACCACAGGCAGGCAGCTACAGTATTTACAGTTAGTGTAGTGCGTCCTCTGCACAGTGTGCACCTAAAGCTACCTGGAGACAATTACTGTTGTTCTGCTTCTATTAATACCACAGGCAGGCAGCTACAGTATTTACAGTTAGTGTTCTGCGTCCTCTGCACAGTGTGGACCTAAAGCTACCTGAAGACAATTGCTGGTGTTCTCATACTAATAATACTACAGGCAGGCAGTTGATTCTGCTAGCTGCAGTATCAGTATATATATACATCCCAGCTTTTGCTACATCTCACTGCAGGCCATTAGTATGTCTGGAAGGCCAACAAGGAGAGGCAGACAGTCACAAGCCAATAAAAGAGGGCAAGCAGGCTCTGTGTCTAGAGGCAACAGTGCTGGTCATGGAGACAGTGCATCCTCATCAGCACGTGGCCGTGGGACACGCTTGTCCTTTTTTTTCGGCAGCTGGCCAAGTTGAGCGGCAACATGCGGAAGACTTGGTAGAGTGGATGATCAAGCCGTCCTCATCCTCCTCATCCTCTCTCACCCAGGCTCAGGGTACTTTGTCTGGCAAAGCAGCTGCCAACACGGCCTCTTCCCTCGGCTCAATGGCATCAGTCACTCCTTCCCTAGCCCCACCATGTCCTCCTGAGGAGTCCCCCGAATTGTTTGACCACAGTGTTGGGTACATGCTCCAGGAGGATGCCCAGTGTTTTGAAGGCTCTGATGATGGTATCCAGCTAGAGGAAGGTAGTAACGTGAGCCCAGAGAGAGGGGGTGTCCAAGAAGGACAGCAATCTGGCAGTCATGTTCCCCCTGCTGCAGCATACTTTGCTCCAGTGATGAGGAGGGAGGGGAAGATGAGGTCACTGACTCCACGTGGGTGCCTGATAGGAGAGAGGAGGAGGAGGAGGCACATCACCAACGAGGCAGGATGCCCTCCAGGGGCCAGCTTAAGGGCAGCACACCAACTGCATCACACCGCAGAGCTCCGCATGTGCAGGGCACTGCTGTCTCTGTGCGTTATTCCAAAAGTTCTTTGGTGTGGGCCTTTTTTGAGACGAGTGTATCAGATCCCACCGCTGCTATTTGCAACATATGTCTCAAGCGTATCTATCGTGGCCAAAACATCTCCCGCTTGGGCACCACATGCTTGAACAGACATATGTTGACCTGCCATGCAGTTCGTTGGCAAGCGTACCTAAAAGACCCACACCAAAGAACAAAGAGGACCTCTTCTTGCTCCTCATCAGCTTGGATCTCCAACCCCACTATACCATCATGTTCTCTCTGAGACCTGCACTGAGAGGAATGAAGGTGTATAATTAGGTGTGTCACAGCCAAGTACTTGGGGGCAACCTTCTATCGGTACACTGACGTCAGATTGTACCAGGCAAATTTCCCTGCCCCAGCTGCTGCACCGCCAAAAGAAGTTCGCTCCCAGCCATCCACATGCCCAGCAGTTGAATGCTAGCTTTGCTAAATTGCTAGAACTTCAACTTCTGCCTTTTCAGTTGGTAGACTCTGCCCCCTTTCCGTGAGTTTGTGGAATGTGCGGTACCTCAGTGGCAGGTTCCCAAACACCACTTTTCTCACAGAAGGCGATTCCGGCTCTCTACCGGCATGTGGAAGGCAATGTCTTGGCTTCGCTGGACAGGGCGGTCAGCGGTAAGGTGCATATTACCGCTGACTCATGGTCCAGCAGGCATGGACAGGGACGTTACCTATCTTTCACCCCGCACTTGGTGACTCTTCTGGCAGCTGGGCAGGATGCAGGACAGGGTGCAGTAGTGTTGGAGGTTGTTCTGCCACCATGCCTCCAAAATACTACTAGTGGTGATTCTGCCACACCTCTCTCCTCCACCCCCTCCTCTTCTTCTTCCTCCATGGCCTCTTCCTGTGCTGATTTGACTTCGGAACCAGCGGTGCTCCGTAGGCGTTCAAGGGGCTACGCAAGCACGCAGGCCAAAAGATGTCATGCGGTGCTTGAGCTGGTGTGCTTGGGGGACAGGAGCCACACTGGGGCAGAGATCCTGTCAGCTCTGCAGGGGTAGGTTCAGAGGTGGTTGCTGCCACGCCAGCTTAAGGCAGGTATGGTGGTTTGCGACAATGGCACCAACCTCCTCTCCGCCCTCCAACAGGGACAACTGACCCATGTGCCCTGTTTGGCTCACGTCCTTAACTTGGTGGTGCAGCGTTTTTTGGGCAGGTACCCGGGCTTACAGGATGTCCTGAGGCAGGCCAGGAAAATCTGTGTGCATTTCCGCAGGTCATATAATGCCAGTGCTCGGCTGGCTGACCTCCAAAAGGAATTTAACCTGCCCAAGAACCGCCTAATCTGTGACACGCCCACCAGGTGGAACTCAACGTTGGCCATGCTACAGCGGCTGCACATGCAGCAGAGGGCCATCAATGAGTACTTGTGTGACTATGGCACCAGGACAGGGTCAGGGGGCTTGTTTTTTTTCCCACGCCAGTGGGCCATGATCAGGGATGCATGCACTGTCCTGTCACCATTTGAGGAGGCCACGAGGATGGTGAGCAGTGACAGTGCATGCATCAGTGACACTGTTCCCCTTGTCCACCTGTTGGAGCACACCCTGCATGGAATAATGCACATGGCACTTCAGGCAGAACAAAGGCAGGAAGAGGAGGACTTCCTTAGCTCTCAAGGCCCCCTTTATCCAGACAGTGTTCCTGCGTGCCCGCTGATCACACAGGAAGAGGACGAGGAGGAGGAGGAGGAAGAGGAGGATTGTGTCAGCATGGAGGTGGAGCCTGGCACTCAGCATCAGCAGCAGTCTTTAAGGGATCATTTACAGTCTCAAGAAACCCATGGACTTGTATGTGGCTGGGAGGAGGTGGGGAAATGCTTTGTTTACAAAAGCATCTCCCTGTTCTTCCTCTCTGTGACACGATCGTGGGCACCCAGTGGACATCGAGTCCACGGGACCCATGGTCACGGTCACGGAGACCGCGGCGGGTGCACTCCCATGACCCCGCTTCTTACAGGTGACGTACCTATACGCAATTTTGCCTACCAGTGCCATTCTGCCGACGTACATCGGCGTTCGCTTGTCGGCAAGTAGTTAAGGTTGGCTCAGATAAAGTGTTAGCTCTCTGACTATTTTCAATGTACACAAAATCATATGTACTGGAAGAGTTCTATTTTTATTTTATTTTTTAATGATTGTCCTGAGGTTTATACATGCCAGTGAGACACTTACTTGAGGCACAGCAAAGTAAGATTATTTTATGGACACAAGAACACTTTTATTTTCTTTATAAATGCCCCTTCCACTGTTAACACAAGTTGGCCAAAACCACTTTTTGCTGCGGCGCACTGCGCATGCCACATTACTACTCTCCTTGGGGCACCCAAAGGTGTCCCAGATATTTTACAATCTTATAGTTAATACTATAGGAAAAAATCCTGTACGCTGCTAAAGTGTTCAGGTTTGGTTTGGCACCCCTATACCAAAATGGGTGTGAAAATTTCAACACTGCATGGCTTGGTTAAATAAGTGGGATTCCCAACATCACTGGTTATTCCTAAGCTTTGGCTTCAGAGTAAGACAAATTTTATATTATGCAGCAATAGGTGTCCCAGATATTTTACAATCTTATAATTAATACTATAGGAAAAAAAATCCTGTACGCTGCTAAAGTGTTCAGGTTTGGCTTGGCAACCCTATACCAAAATGGGTGTGAAAATTTCAACACTTCATGGTTTGGTTAAATACGTGGGATTCCCAACATCACTGGTTATTCCTAAGCTTTGGCTTCAGAGTTAGACAAAGTTTATATTATGCAGCAATGCTATTGTTCCTTCCCTGTTGTGCATTTTATAGCAATGGTTTGTATTATTTGTGTGCCCCTTAGGTATATTTTTCACTGTTAAGGAAGTTGGTAGCCTCCTCCACCGCCCCCACCCCCCCCCCCCCCCCTCACGCTCCTTATCCACACTATTGTGGATGGTCCTCAGTGGTAAAAAATGATGTAGATGTGGCGCTGTTCATGTGATTCATACAATACTAACTGACTGAATAACTACTAATTACTTCCACTTGGGTGGGGTAAATGGACTGAAAAATGAAGTTGATGTGGCGCTGTTCATGTGATTCATACAATACTAACTGACTGAAGATGTCTATCTGAAAGTATTAAATTAATTGGTGTATTGTAGTGACTCCATATAGTGAAAATGGTAAATAGTCTTGGTGGGGTGTAATCTCATACGATAATGAGAGGTTTACTAGAAAACACCTTATTATAGTATGTGCAAATTCATGAATGTTAGAAAACACTTGAATATAATATGTGCAAATTCATGTATACCATACAAATTGGTGAACATCAATCCCAGATAAAAATATAAATATAGAAAAAATAAAAAGAAAGATAAAAAGAAAAAAATAGGGATAGCTATCCCTTATAGTTCAATAATTGGTGCTCAATAAAGTGCTTAGTGCTGGTGAAAAATGTATAATATATAGTAGCACGGGTTTAATTTCCTATTCATAAGGTGATTACAGCATGCGTGACTTATCCGAGCTCCTATTGCGACTGCGCTCACCAGAATTTTCCTCCCCGCTTGGGGTATGAAGCATTCACAGTATTTGCCACTGTGTAGCACCCTGAAGCCTGGCCAATCCGAGATGTTTTGTTGGTATTCCCCTCATGTACCACTCTTCCATCAGCAGATGGCAGAATCTTAGCTTCACCACAGTAAGGAAAATAAAACAGGCAGCCAGATATTACTGGATTTATTGCATATCTCTGGGTATGTTGTTATCCTCAGTGGTGGATTTTGTAGTCCCTGGTACCGAAATCATCAATTTACTACATAGTTTTTGTAAGTAAAAAAGTCGAGTTGAGATAAGATATCAACAAAATTGCAAATGGTTTATTGAAAGTTAGATGCATATTGTTATAAATATATAATAAAATAATGGTTTATGTGTATATTATAGATTGAATGCCCCTGTCTGACTCTTGATGAAGTTTATTGAACATTTTTAACAAAATTTGTTGAGAAGTGAGACTCAAGGAAAGGATATCCAGTCTTCTATGTTTCACACCATGTATGTATTTATATTTGGTAGTGATTAGGGATGAGCTTCGTGTTCGAGTCGAACCTATGTTCGACTCGAACATCATCTGTTCGCCCGTTCGCCGAATTGCGAACGATATGGGCCATTTGCGCCAAATTCGTGTGGTGCGTCATGGCCCATAATTCACTGCGGCATTGCAGTGCATTGCTGGCTGATGATTGGCCAAGCATGCACTATGACCCGCATGCTTGGCCAATCACAGCGCCGTCTGAACAGAGAACCGTAATTGGCCAAAGCCAAGGAGGCTTTGGCCAATTATGGCTCTGGGGATTTAGTACACGCCCCACACTATATAAGGCCGCCTGCACGGCGGCCCTGTGTAGTGTGTGTTCCGGCGTTCATAGATAGAGAGAGAGACAGACAGTGTCATTTGATTTGAGTTAGATAGATTAGGCAGAACAGTCAGTCAGTTAGCTGCACTTACAGTGTATTGTGTATATATATGCATCCCAGGTGTTGCATATATATATATATACACTGTTTTCAGTTTAGCTAGATCCGTTCCTGTTATCTTCTTACTGACAGGCAGGCTTGTCTTGTTACAATATTTACAGCTACCTGAAGAAAATTTCTGGTGTTCTTTTGATCCTATTAGTACCACAGTCAGGCAGCTAGACTATTTACAGTTAGTGGGGTGCGTCCTGCTCACAGTGTTCAGCTAAAACTACAAGTTAGTGGGGTGTGTCCTGCTCACAGTGTTTAGCTAAACCTACAAGTTAGTGGGGTGCGTCCTGCTCACAGTGTTCAGCTAAACCTACAAGTTAGTGTGGTGCGTCCACCTCACAGTGTTCAGCTAAACCTACAAGTTAGTGCGGTGCGTCCTGCTCACAGTGTTCAGCTAAAACTACAAGTTAGTGCGGTGCGTCCTGCTCACAGTGTTCAGCTAAACCTACAAGTTAGTGTGGTGCGTCCACCTCACAGTGTTCAGCTAAACCTACAAGTTAGTGCGGTGCGTCCTGCTCACAGTGTTCAGCTAAAACTACACGTTAGTGTGGTGTGTCCACCTCACAGTGTTCAGCTAAACCTACAATTTAGTGCGGTGCGTCCTGCTCACAGTGTTCAGCTAAAACTACAAGTTAGTGCGGTGCGTCCACCTCACAGTGTTCAGCAAAACCTACAAGTTAGTGCGGTGTGTCCTGCTCACAGTGTTCAGCTAAACCTAGAAGTTAGTGCGGTGCATCCTGCTCACAGTGTTCAGCTAAACCTACAAGTTAGTGCGGTGCGTCCTGCTCGTGGTGTTCAGCTAAAACTACAAGTTAGTGCGGTGCGTCCACCTCACAGTGTTCAGCTAAACCTACAAGTTAGTGCGGTGCGTCCTGCTCACAGTGTTCAGCTAAAACTACAAGTTAGTGTGGTGCGTCCACCTCACAATGTTCAGCTAAACCTACAAGTTAGTGCGGTGCGTCCTGCTCACAGTGTTCAGCTAAAACTACAAGTTAGTGTGGTGCGTCCACCTCACAGTGTTCAGCTAAACCTACAAGTTAGTGCGGTGCGTCCTGCTCACAGTGTTCAGCTAAAACTACAAGTTAGTGCTGTGCGTCCTGCTCACAGTGTTCAGCTAAAACTACAAGTTAGTGCGGTGCGTCCACCTCACAGTGTTCAGCTAAACCTACAAGTTAGTGCGGTGCGTCCTGCTCACAGTGTTCAGCTAAAACTACAAGTTAGTGTGGTGCGTCCACCTCACAGTGTTCAGCTTAACCTACAAGTTAGTGCGGTGCGTCCTGCTCACAGTGTTCAGCTAAAACTACAAATTAGTGCTGTGCGTCCTGCTCACAGTGTTCAGCTAAAACTACGTTAGTGTGGTGCGTCCACCTCACAGTGTTCAGCTAAACCTACAAGTTAGTGCGGTGCGTCCTGCTCACAGTGTTCAGCTAAAACTACAAGTTAGTGTGGTGCGTCCACCTCACAGTGTTCAGCTAAACCTACAAGTTAGTGCGGTGCGTCCTGCTCACAGTGTTCAGCTAAAACTACAAGTTAGTGCTGTGCGTCCTGCTCACAGTGTTCAGCTAAAACTACAAGTTAGTGCGGTGTGTCCACCTCACAGTGTTCAGCTAAACCTACAATTTAGTGCGGTGCGTCCTGCTCACAGTGTTCAGCTAAAACTACAAGTTAGTGCGGTGCGTCCACCTCACAGTGTTCAGCAAAACCTACAAGTTAGTGCGGTGTGTCCTGCTCACAGTGTTCAGCTAAACCTAGAAGTTAGTGCGGTGCATCCTGCTCACAGTGTTCAGCTAAACCTACAAGTTAGTGCGGTGCGTCCTGCTCACAGTGTTCAGCTAAAACTACAAGTTAGTGCGGTGCGTCCACCTCACAGTGTTCAGCTAAACCTACAAGTTAGTGCGGTGCGTCCTGCTCACAGTGTTCAGCTAAAACTACAAGTTAGTGTGGTGCGTCCACCTCACAATGTTCAGCTAAACCTACAAGTTAGTGCGGTGCGTCCTGCTCACAGTGTTCAGAAAAAACTACAAGTTAGTGTGGTGCGTCCACCTCACAGTGTTCAGCTAAACCTACAAGTTAGTGCGGTGCGTCCTGCTCACAGTGTTCAGCTAAAACTACAAGTTAGTGCTGTGCGTCCTGCTCACAGTGTTCAGCTAAAACTACAAGTTAGTGCGGTGCGTCCACCTCACAGTGTTCAGCTAAACCTACAAGTTAGTGCGGTGCGTCCTGCTCACAGTGTTCAGCTAAAACTACAAGTTAGTGTGGTGCGTCCACCTCACAGTGTTCAGCTTAACCTACAAGTTAGTGCGGTGCGTCCTGCTCACAGTGTTCAGCTAAAACTACAAATTAGTGCTGTGCGTCCTGCTCACAGTGTTCAGCTAAAACTACGTTAGTGTGGTGCGTCCACCTCACAGTGTTCAGCTAAACCTACAAGTTAGTGCGGTGCGTCCTGCTCACAGTGTTCAGCTAAAACTACAAGTTAGTGTGGTGCGTCCACCTCACAGTGTTCAGCTAAACCTACAAGTTAGTGCGGTGCGTCCTGCTCACAGTGTTCAGCTAAAACTACAAGTTAGTGCTGTGCGTCCTGCTCACAGTGTTCAGCTAAAACTACAAGTTAGTGCGGTGCGTCCACCTCACAGTGTTCAGCTAAACCTACAAGTTAGTGTGGTGTGTCCACCTCACAGTGTTCAGCTAAAACTACAAGTTAGTGCTGTGCGTCCTGCTCACAGTGTTCAGCTAAAACTACAAGTTAGTGCAGTGCGTCCACCTCACAGTGTTCAGCTAAACCTACAAGTTAGTGTGGTGCGTCCTGCTCACAGTGTTCAGCTAAAACTACAAGTTAGTGTGGTGCGTCCACCTCACAGTGTTCAGCTTAACCTACAAGTTAGTGCGGTGCGTCCTGCTCACAGTGTTCAGCTAAAACTACAAATTAGTGCTGTGCGTCCTGCTCACAGTGTTCAGCTAAAACTACGTTAGTGTGGTGCGTCCACCTCACAGTGTTCAGCTAAACCTACAAGTTAGTGCGGTGCGTCCTGCTCACAGTGTTCAGCTAAAACTACAAGTTAGTGTGGTGCGTCCACCTCACAGTGTTCAGCTAAACCTACAAGTTAGTGCGGTGTGTCCTGCTCACAGTGTTCAGCTAAAACTACAAGTTAGTGCTGTGCGTCCTGCTCACAGTGTTCAGCTAAAACTACAAGTTAGTGTGGTGCGTCCACCTCACAGTGTTCAGCTAAACCTACAAGTTAGTGCGGTGCGTCCTGCTCACAGTGTTCAGCTAAAACTACAAGTTAGTGTGGTGCGTCCACCTCACAGTGTTCAGCTTAACCTACAAGTTAGTGTGGTGCGTCCTGCTCACAGTGTTCAGCTAAAACTACAAATTAGTGCTGTGCGTCCAGCTCACAGTGTTCAGCTAAAACTACAAGTTAGTGTGGTGCGTCCACCTCACAGTGTTCAGCTAAACCTACAAGTTAGTGCGGTGCGTCCTGCTCACAGTGTTCAGCTAAAACTACAAGTTAGTGCTGTGTGTCCTGCTCACAGTGTTCAGCTAAACCTACAAGTTAGTGTAATGAGACCTCTGCACAGTGTTCATCTAAAGCTACAAGTTAGTGCAGTGCGTCCTGCTCACAGTGTTCAGCTAAAACTACAAGTTAGTGTGGTGCGTCCACCTCACAGTGTTCAGCTAAACCTACAAGTTAGTGCGGTGCGTCCTGCTCACAGTGTTCAGCTAAAACTACAAGTTAGTGCTGTGCGTCCTGCTCACAGTGTTCAGCTAAAACTACAAGTTAGTGCGGTGCGTCCACCTCACAGTGTTCAGCTAAACCTACAAGTTAGTGCGGTGCATCCTGCTCACAGTGTTCAGCTAAAACTACAAGTTAGTGCTGTGCGTCCTGCTCACAGTGTTCAGCTAAAACTACAAGTTAGTGTGGTGCGTCCACCTCACAGTGTCAGCTAAACCTACAAGTTAGTGCGGTGCGTCCTGCTCACAGTGTTCAGCTAAAACTACAAGTTAGTGCTGTGCGTCCTGCTCACAGTGTTCAGCTAAAACTACAAGTTAGTGTGGTGTGTCCACCTCACAGTGTTCAGCTAAACCTACAAGTTAGTGCGGTACGTCCTGCTCACAATGTTCAGCTAAAACTACAAGTTAGTGCTGTGCGTTGTGCTCACAGTGTTCAGCTAAAACTACAACTTAGTGCGGTGCGTCCTCCTCACAGTGTCCAGCTAAACCTACAAGTTATTGTTTTTTGCGAGCTCTGCACAGTGTTCAGCTAATGCTACCTGTGGAAGGTTGGTGGTGTTTTCCTGATCCTATCACTACCGCAGGCAGCTAAAAAAGCTTGCTTGACCAGACATATGTTGACCTGCCATGCAGTTCGTTGGCAAGCGTATCTAAAAGACCCACACCAAAGAACAAAGAGGACCTCTACTTGCTCCTCATCAGCTGAGATCTCCAACCCCACTATACATTCAGTCCTCTCTGAGACCTGCACTGAGAGGAATGAAGATGTAGAATTAGGTGTGTCACAGCCAAGTACTTGTGGGCAATCTGCTTTTGGTACACCAACATCAGATTGTACCAGGCAAATTTCCCTGCCCCAGCTGCTGCACCGCCAAAAGAAGTTTGCTCCCAGCCATCCACATGCCCAGCGGTTGAATGCTAGCTTGGCAAAATTGCTAGCACTTCAACTGCTGCCTTTTCAGTTGGTAGACTCTGCCCCCTTCCGTGTGTTTGTGGAATGTGCGGTTCCTCAGTGGCAGGTACCCAAACGCCACTTTTTCTCAGAAGGCGATTCCGGCTCTCTACCGGCATGTGGAAGGCAATGTCCATGCCTCGCTGGACAGGGCGGTCAGCAGTAAGGTGCATATTACCGCTGACTCATGGTCCAGCAGGCATGGACAGGGATGTTACCTAAGTTTCACGGCGCATTGGGTGACTCTGCTGGTAGCTGGGAAGGATGTAGGACAAGGTGCAGTAGTGTTGGAGGTTGTTCCGCCACCACGCCTCCAAAATGCTAATGATTGTGACACAGCTCTCTCCTCCACCCCCTCCTCTTCTTCTTCCTCCATGGCCTCTTCCTGTGCTTTGTCCTCAGAACCAGCGGTGCTCCGTAGCCATTCAAGGGGCTACGCAAGTACGCAGGCCAAAAGATGCCATGCGGTGCTTGAGCTGATGTGCTTGGGGGACAGGAGCCACACTGGGGCAGAGGTTCTGTCAGCTCTGCAGGGGCAGGTTCAGAGGTGGTTGACACCATGCCAACTTAAGGCAGTAATGGTGGTTTGCGACAATGGCACCAACCTCCTCTCTGCCCTCCGACAGGGACAAATGACCCATGTGCCCTGTTTGGCTCACGTCCTTAACTTGGTGGTGCAGCGGTTCTTGGGCAGGTACCCGGGCTTACAGGATGTCCTGAGGCACAGGTGGACCTCCAAAAGGAGTTTAACCTGCCCACGAACCGCCTAATCTGTGACATGCCCACCAGGTGGAACTCAACGTTGGCCATGCTGCAGCGGCTGCACACGCAGCAGAGGGCCATCAATGAGTACCTGTGCGACTATGGCACCAGGACAGGTTCAGGGGAGCTTGTTTTTTTTCCCCACGCCAGTGGGCCATGATCAGGGATGCATGCACTGTCCTGTCACCATTTGAGGAGGCCACGAGGATGGTGAGCAGTGACAGTGCATGCATCAGTGACACTGTCCCCCTTGTCCACCTGTTGGAGCACACGCTGCGTGGAATAATGGACAGGGCACTTGAGGCAGAACAGAGGCAGGAAGAGGAGGACTTCCTTAGCTCTCAAGGTCCCCTTTATCCAGACATCACTTGCCTGACGAAGGGGTCCTGCGTGGCCCTGAAACGTTGCACCTCCCTTGTGATGTGACCGTTTTCGATTAAAAACCTTTTTTGGACAATCTTGTTTGCTGATCCATGGTGTGCTGGCAAAGATGTACTTCTGTTTGATGCTTCCAGAACCCAACTGGTAATCATTACAGCACCCGTTAATGCTCTATTGCCGTTTGTCCGGGAACGTGTGCGACTGGAATATCGAATTGTTTGAGTATGGTGGTGGAGCCTGGCACTCAGCATCAGCAGCAGTCTTTAAGGGATCAGTCCCAAGAAACACATGGACTTGTACGTGGCTGGGAGGAGGTGGCTGCGGACCATGTCGTCCTTAGTGACACAGAGGACTCCGGGCCGAATGCCTCAGCAAACCTACGCTGCATGGCCTCCATGATCCTGCAAAGCCTGCGTAAGGATCCTCGTATTCGTGGTATCAAGGAGAAGGACCAATACTGGCTGGCAACCCTCCTTGATCCACAAGGGTAAGGTTGCGGACCTTATCTTGACATCGCAGAGGGAGCAGAGGATGAAACATCTTCAGGACGCCTTGCAGAAAGGTCTGTGCAACGCGTTCCCAGAGACTGGGAGGTTACAAACTCCTGTTTCTGGACAACATGTTGCTGAGGCTTCGGTCAGTCTGACCGATGCGTTCAGACAATTTTTTGGTCCGCAGCCCCAAGGTATGATCGGTTCCAGCAACCATCGCCAGCGTCTGTTTTACATGGTGCACGAATACCTAGGGGCAAGATCTGACTTGGACACCTTTCCCACCGAAAATCCTCTGGGTTACTGGGTCTTGAGGATGGATCACTGGCCAGAGCTTGCACAGTATGCAATTGAGCTACTGGCCTGTCCTGCATCCAGCGTTCTTTCGGAACGCACATTCAGTGCTGCTGGAGGCTTTGTAACCGATCACAGGGTGCGTCTGTCCACCGACTCGGTCGATCGACTGACCTTCAAAAATGAGTCAGTCTTGGATCACCACCAGCTACCAAGCACCTGATGCTGATGTAACCGAATAATTTTTTTTGAAATCTCAGATCCCTTCAAAGACTGCCTTTGCTGATGCTGAGTGACTATCCCTTAGTAATTATCCTCTTCCTCCTCAATCATCCCGCTGATAGCTTGTAAGAAAATTTTTGGTTCTGGGTGCCACCACCAGTGCCTAAGGCCCAATTTTTCAGCCCCTGTTTAACAGGGGCATGTAATTACAATTTTTGAGGCAATACCTTGCAGCAGGGCTCATTTCTGCGTTACAACTAGAGTATCTGTGAGGGGTTGCAGTGTTGTGGCACCAGCACCAGTGCCTAAGGCCCAATTTTCCAGCCCTTGTTTAACAGGGGCGTGTAATTACAATTTTTGATGCAATACTTTGCAGCAGGGCTCATTTCTGCATTCCAACTAGAGTATCTGTGAGGGGTTGCAGTGTTGTGGCACCAGCACCAGTGCCTAAGGCCTAATTTTTCAGCCCCTGTTCAACAGGGGCATGTAATTACAATTCTTGATCTAATATTTCACAGCAGGGCCCATTTCTGCACCCACCAAGAGCGAGTGAGGACTTACAGTGTTGTGGCACCAGCACCACCACCACCACCAAAGGCCCAATTTTTCTGCCCCTGTTCAACAGGGGCATGTAATTACAATTCTTGATCTAATATTTCACAGCAGGGCCCTGTGAGGGCTTACAGTGTTGTGGCCACAACAACACGTAAGGCCCAAATTTCTGCTGAGTATATAGGACAGGCCCCTACTTTCAAACATCTAACTTACAAACGACTCCTACTTGCAAACGGAAGGAGACAACAGGAAGTGAGATGAAATCTACCCCTAGGAAGGGAAATTCTCTCCTGTAAGAGTTAATATGGGAAAAACATTTCTCCTTTCCACTGATGCTTTCCAATCCTTGTTCCACAAAAAAACCCAAATTTTCAAAAAACATTTGTCATTGGGACAAAAAGTGAGGTGAAATCTTCTGAAGAGGAGGACAGACAGCAAAACAAATGTCACAGGGGTGATAACCCTTCCCTATGTTTTCCAAAAAGCTTAAAAAAGATTTTTTGGCTGGAGCTAAACACGTTAAAAATGTACCCGTTCAAAATTACAAACAGATTCTACTTAACAACAAACCTACAGTCCCTGTCTTGTTTGCACCGCCTGTATACTGCTGTTCAGAGTATATAGGGCCTGGTGGCCCCACACCTTTCCTTATTTTAATTTGGGTGCGGAGTTCCCCTTAATATCCATACAAGACCCAAAGGGCCTGGTAATGGACTGGGGGGTACCCATGCCGTTTGTCTCACTGATTTTCATCCAGATTGCCAGGACCCGACATTACATTAAACCCGCAAGCAGTTTTAAATGAGATTTTTTCCTTTAAAAATGACATTTTGTGCAGGGACTGTTCTAAACACGGGAAACACGTGCCACTTTACAGGCATACTATAGACACACCCCAGGTACGATATTTAAAGGAATATTTCACTTTTTTTTTTTTTACTTTAAGCATCATTAAAATCACTGCTCCCGAAAAAACGGCCGTTTTTAAAAGTTTTTTTTGCATTGATACATGTCCCCTGGGGTAGGACCCGGGTCCCCAAACCCTTTTTAGGACAATACCATGCAATCTAGCCTTTAAAATGAGCACTTTTGATTTCAAACGTTCGAGTCCCATAGACGTCAATGGGGTTCTAACGTTCGTGCAAATTTTCGGTCCGTTCACAGGTTCTGGTGCGTACCGAACCGGGGGGTGTTCGGCTCATCCCTAGAAATGATGACAGTCCATGTATATTATATAAAGTACGTTTTAAATGTCCCAATTTTTAACAGGTTCTCTTGTTTTTTAGTTTGGATGTTAAGGTAGATCTGTCTTGAGGAATATGGCCTTGGGGGGGATAATTTGTTCTTTGAAGAGGAAGTAATTTTGGTTGTACTCTGTAGAGTGGCCTATCTGCGTTCCACACCCCTGACCCCTGCACTGTTCAAGACAGCCAATTAGCTTCTAGCTTTCAGTTTTAAAACTTAACTGAACAAGCTGAAGATAGAAGATTATTGGTTACCATGCACAGTGGCTCCAAATTTTGTCTGCTCTAGTTTTGATTTCAATAGTTTTTTCAAAAGTCAACAATAAAAGATGATCAATCTTACAGGTACAACAAAAGTGCAACCATTACCCAAATAGTAGCAAACAAAACATAAACTGCATTTAGGACAGAGAAACACATGTTGTTGGCAGTAGATTGAGTTCCATAAGACAAACTCCGATAAGAAGGGCCACTCCCCTACCCCAGCACCCCTCGTGGGAACTCGCTGTGCCAGGAGGGGATGTCCCCCCCTCAGGAGAAGCCACACCTCTAAATCTATGATATATGATGAAATAAAAGTGAAACAAAATCTTTAGAAGGAAGAGTGAATTCAAATATGAAGTGTCTAACATGAGTTTTATACCCAGAATGTCAAGATAACTAGTAGAGCTTAAGGTGAAATTTGCATGTGGCTGTCCAATAAGTGAAGAAAATCGAACCATAGGTCCCGTCTGCATTAAGCAAGCTTTGTTAAACATCTGGAGAAGCCTATCACCTGTAAGAAAGTAATGGGCTGAAATAGCTTCTTCAAGTGTTAGCAAAGTAGTCAAACCTGTATGCCAATAATCCATAGTATAGAAGAGAAAGAAGATAGGAAAGGGGAGAGAAAAGAAAAGAGAGGATAGAGAAAAAGGAATGATACATCCTAAGACGGTGCGGTACTCGCTCAGCCACAGAGGTCCGGGTTAAGGAGAAGCCAAAGGTGGTGGAGATACATATCTAACCCATGGATCCCAGACAGTATCGTGTTTAGAGGTAGTGTCCAGGAGAATACTAACCGTCTTCTCCTGGGCCATGATCCATGAAATCTTTCTCTTAACCAAGAGAAAGGAGACAGTTGGTCTTTTCCAGGCCCGTGCAATCATGAGTTTGGTCCCTAGGAAAATAAACATAATAAGACGTTGGTCTACTTTAGGGGTTTTTGGGCAGGGAAAGTTCAGGAGAGCTAGCTGAGGAGACTTTTGGATTGGGAAGCCCCTTATTTTCCTAATGATAGTAAAGATCCTATTCCATAAACCCCGGATTCTAGGGCAGTCCCACCAGATGTGTAGCATGGACCCAATATGCCCACAATTACGAAAACACATAGGGGAAGCACTTGGGTAGATTTTGGAGATTTTGAGAGGGACCATATACCACTGCATGAGGACTTTCATATTTGCTTCAATTAAAGCTATATTCAAAATGCCCTTAGATGCTACAATAGAAGCTCTATGCCATTCCTCAACACTCCATGAATGTTGTAGATCACTTTCCCATTCCCTCATGAAGAGTGATTTAGTCTCAGCCCTAGCAAGTGATCGGTAAATCACCGAGATCTCGCCCCTCTGCTTCACAGCTTGACCACACCATCGTTCATATTCCGTGATTAAAAGTGGGGTGTGAGCGGGGGACCTAAGAGACTGCAGAAAGTGAAATATCTGTCTGTAACAAAATTTTTTGTGTTGGGCATGTCGAGTTTGTTAGTACAGTGGGTCAAAGTGAGGGGTCCCGTAGGATTAGCAAAGTGTCCTATTCTATACATCCCCTTATCTAGCCACCATTGGAATGCTTTTATGTCCATGCCAGGAGGAAAAAGAGGATTTCGGAAAATGTGGGACAATGGTTGCCAATGTGATACTATTCGAGGATTGTGTTTGAGAGAGTTCCACATTGTCAGGGAGTGGGATAGTGTAGGGACCATTATGGCAGGTCTAGATCTAGGAGGAGACCAGATAATGTAATCTAAAGTAAATTGAGGGATAGCCTGTCGTTCCATATGAACCCAATCTGGGTGAGCAACCTTAGAATATACAGTGGATAGTTTGGAAAGTTGTGCTGCCTGATGATACCAAAGAAGATTAGGTAAACCCACTCCTCCTTGATCCCTGCTCCTGAACAGAGTCTCCTTGGAAATCCTATGTCCCTTCCCACCCCATGTAAATTTAGTAATTTTAGATTGAAACTTCCTGAGTTGATCTTTGGGAATAGGTATTGGTAGGGACCTAAATAGATAAAGGACGCGTGGTTGCAAAGTCATTTTCACTGAATGGATTTTACCTAACCAAGATAGCCCCATTTTTTCCCATTGCGATAAGTCCTCACCTAGTTTACGAAAAAGTGGAGGGAAATTTGCATTATAGAGATTGTCAATTGACGCAGTAAGGTTGATACCCAGATAGGGGATTATTGTCTCCCCCCAACTGAATTGGAAGTCGTTTTTGAGCAGGGCTATCATAGAAGTGGGTAGATTAATGTTTAGAGCCATAGATTTAGAGTAATTAACCTTAAGGTCAGATACTTTGCCGAAGTCATCGAGCACCCTGTATAAGTTTGGTAAAGACGTAAGCGGTGAGGTGATGAAAAGCAAAACATTGTCGCAAAGAGAGCGCACTTGTGGGTTTGTTGGCCACAACGCACTCCATGTATGTCCAGACTATCCCGGATGGCGATAGCTAGTGTCTCGATGACCACGGCAAAAACCAATGGGGACAAAGGGCAGCCTTGTCTAGTACCATTTAGAATCGGGAAAGAATGTGAATAATAACCCTGCATTTTGACTTGTGCTACCGGAGTAGAGTATAGTGCTCCTATTATATTCATAAAGATTTGACCAAAACCCCACTTCTTTAGTATCGGGAACAGGACGGCCCAGGAGACAGAGTCAAAAGCTTTCATTAGATCCAGAGACAGAACGAATTCCTGCTGAGGGAGTCCCTTGTCCCAGCCAGATTTTATTAATGAAACAATGTCTATAGCTCTCCTGATCTGATCTGGACCCTGTCTCCCAGGAATGAAACCTACCTGATCCCTATGAATATATAGGCTTATAAAGGAGGATATTCTATTAGCTAAAATTTTAGTTAAGATTTTTAGATCATTGTTGATCAAAGATATGGGACAGTAATTAGCTGTACAGCTACTGTCCTTGCCTGGTTTTGGTAGTACTGTAATGAAGGCTGAATTAGGCGTCTTGTCTAGTTTTCCCCCTGCACGAAGCTGATTGAAAAAGCGAGCTAGATATGGAGAAAGCTGCGGGGAGAAATGTTTGTAATACGGGGCTGAAAAGCCATCCGGACCAGGAGCAGAGTCGTTTTTGAGGTTATGAATAACATGAGATACTTCCTCCGCAGAAATAGGGTTTTCCAGGCTGTCCCTATGATGTTCCTGAAGCTTAAGGATATTCAGAGAGTCAAGATAAGAATCAATTATGTTGGACGAGGGTTCAGACCCATGAGTACTGTATAAGGATTGGTAGAAATCATGAAAGGATTCCATGATTTTCTGGGGATTCTGGGATAGGGAACCATTACTTAAATGTATCTTAGGTAAAGTGCGCACCCTCAGCCTTGGAGTAAGCCTACGAGCGAACATGGCTCCCAATTTGTCCTTTTGGTGATAAAACCTCCCTCCATCCCATCTCAAACTTTTCTCCACAATGGCCGTGAGGGACAAATTAAGAGCCATGCACGCGGATTCAAGACTAGCTGCTGATTCCGAAGTGGGATTGCGTTTATGTTGCTTACTGAAGTGAGAGAATTCACTTTCAAGTCTGGCTGTTTCTAGTTTGCGGGCTTTGCTTATTCTAGCGGACACTTGGATTAGCTTACCACATGCATAGGCTTTGTGAGCTGCCCATAACGTGATGGGAGAGATATTATCAATGTCATTATGTAAGAAATATTCCCGGATATCTTTACTAAGTTCATTGACATGGGAGGGATTGCTAAATAAGGAGGCGTTTATTTCCAATGAAACCCATGGTGATGAGTCACTGGTTTGTGTATGATGAGGAGAAGGAAAGAGTGGTCCGACCAGACAGAGTCCTTAATGATTGCTTTGCGCACTAGCGGGATATGTTTTTGCATAAGGAAAAAGTGATCAATTCTGGCAAAAGTATTGTGGGGGCAGGAATAGTGCGTATAATCCTGAGTTCCAGGATTTAGTTCCCTCCATGCGTCCACCAGACCCTGTTGGAAAATCTGTCTGGCTACATTGAGACTCTGTCTGGTGGGACGCACACCATCCCTTCCCGGGGGTTTAGACTTATCCCTTCCTGCGTCAAATGCTATGTTGGAATCTCCGCCGAATAGGACCATGCCTTCCAGCATCGGAGCTAGGGTGAGAAATAGGGATTGGAAAAATTTGGATTGTCCTCGATTAGGTGCATAATATGAGAATCAGAATTGGCAAGATAGAACGTAGGGAATTTGGCATGTATGAAAGACGGAGCGTAAGATCTTGGAAAGTGTGTTTCCTGAAGGAATAGTATGTCTATTTTTTGGTCATGATAATATTGAAAGACTTTCCGACGCTTAATTGGGAAGTTAAGCCCCTGTACGTTGTGTGAAGCAAAGCGTAGGGCCTGTGTGGAAGTGGTGTGGTCAGCCATGGAGCAGTGTAGGTCGAGATGCCAGCGAACCCCAATCACCTACCTTCCAATTGATGGGTGGTATGTGGTCATGTTCCAACTTCAAGATCCCCCGATCACGATCCCGGGTCTTGTGAGCAAGCGAGACCGCACATATCACTGAAAAGAATAAAAATATACTAAAGGGAGTAAGAGGGAGAGAGAGCAGAAGAATAGTAGGAAAAGAGAGAAGGATCCAGGGATATGTGAAAAATGCGTTCACCATATCCCAAGATAAAATATGGTACCTCCAAACTAGTGGAGGAGAACCCAGCCCGAAGCAGGAAAAGAGACAATCCGCCTCCGAGGGTAAGATGAGGCGCAAAAGTACCGCCCCGTGCACAGCACCCCCCAAAACTATGGTAATAAACAATTGATAACATATTAGGAGACACTCCCTTCCCCAATAGTAAATGAGAACTAAACCTATAAAAGGAGGGAACAGGGAGGATCACAACGTAAAAATGTCACATATGACAAAAAAAAACACCAAGGAGGGGAAAGACCCCCAAAAGAGAGGATCAAAAATGATCAACTCCCCTCAAGACCAGCCAGGCACCCTTTCCAGATAAAGACCTGTATGGTGAAGGGGCCAGGCATGTCCGCATCCCAGAAAGGGATGAAAAAGGGAAAAAAAGCAAGAGGGTCCGGTAGTTCAGGTAGCAGAGCCTTCCTTGGCTTTCTTGTACTTGGGTTTTTGCCACGTAGATGTCAGAGGACTGGCTGGAGGTGGCCGTTTGGGCAGAAGTGATGGAGAAGACTGCATCGGTGATGATGGATCAGTGATCAAAAGTCCAAGTTTTTCAACAAAATTTCTCCTTCCGTGAGTGTAGAAAATCTGAAGGGCTTGCCGTTAAATTCAAATTTTAGGCTCAGCGGGAAAAGCCACCAGTATTTCACATTTTTCTGTGTAAGGACATTTAGAAGGGGTTTGAGTGCTCGCCGTCTTTGAATAGTATAAGGAGAAATATCAGCATACACTTGAACTGTATGACCCAGAAGCTGAATTTGAGGCATAGTGCGAGCTCTCCTCATGACTTCCTCTTTAACATTATAGTAATGAGGTTTCACCACAATGTCCCTAGGAAGACCATCCCAGCGAGGGGGACCTAGGGCTCTGTGGGCCCGATCGAGCTCCAACCTGTGGGCTCTGATATCAGGTATCAGGTGTTTGATGAGAGAGTGTACTGCATCCGGAATGTCCGTGAAAGTCTCAGGAAGACCTCTGATCCTGAAGTTCAGTCTTCTGGACCTATTTTCAAGGTCATCAATTTTGGCGATGGCCCCCTCTAACTAATCATGTAGTTCCTGAAAGCGATCCGTATTTTGATTGACCCGATCGATTGTGGCGTCCATTTTAGTTTCAATATGCTCAATGCGGGAACCCAGGAGATGGAGGTCAGATTTAATATCAGAGGTGATATCTGAAGTAATTTTAGCAGCAGTTTGTGCAAGTCCTTTATCAAGCATTTCTGCAAATTTGGTGAAGAGCATAGAGATATTATGGGGAGATGAGGAGAACTGACCCATATCCTGTTGCTGTATGCAAGGCCTCTGTGAGGATGAGACAGTGTGTTGCATGTGCAGTCCATCCAGGGTCTGATCAAGCAGGGATAATGTGGAGGCAGGAGATGCTGGTTCTAATATATGTTGGGGCAGAGGAGCCTCTCCACATACCTCTTTAAGAAGGGCAGTTCGCCAGGGAGAAGAATCAGCTGTGCCTGTGTGTGCAGCGTCGTATGTGTGCCGATCCGCCGCCATCTTAGGTGTCTCAGCTGTGTGCAGCAATGCTGTAAAATAGTCCCCAGTGGTCCTTTTAGGTGGACCAATCCGTTCTGACTCGTGCCTGAGGGTCGCCTGTGTGACCCGTTCCCGATTGTGGGCGTGAGGGGAGAGTGGGTCAGTTGCGGGGAGCGCCGAATGCTTTGAGCGGGATGTAGCTCTGTGATCAGACGTCCATGTCACAGAGCGCCGCGCATGCACCCGTCTGCTCTAGTTTTGATATAAATTTCCCTCACTGTGTTGTACATTTCATACTCCTCACCACTGCACTCTAAATACATTACTCCTGAAATTCTTTAATGTAGACCATGTGTACAAATCATATGTAATGGAACAATTAAATTTTATTAAAAGGATTGTGCTGAGATTAGTATATGTCTGCTACACTTTTGACTGTGGCACTGTCATTAAAGCATATTTTGGTGGTAACAGAACTGTGACCTATGGGCAATGAGTATGGGGGAGTAGGCACCGGTTTTCTATAACTATGACCTTTAACCACTTAAGAACCGCCCACTAGATATATACTGCGGCAGAGCGTCTCTATTATATCTGTACATTGTTTCATGCAATAGATAGCGTGGTCGCCCGATGTCCGCTGGCCATCCGTGATCACTTCACAGAGAGGTAGAACGAGGATCTACCTATGCAAACAAAGCAGACCCTTGTTCTGAGAGAGGAAAACATGGAGATTGCTGATCCTGATTACTAGATTAAGACAATCCTCTGTGTTGTTCCTGTCAGTACTTCCCCCACAAAGTTAGAAACACACTGAGGGAGCACATTTAACGCTTTGATAGCCCCTAATGTTAACCCCTTCCCTTCCAGTGTCCTTTATACAGTGATCAGTGCATTTTTTTGGCACTGACCATTGTATTGGTGTCACTGGTCCACAAAAAGTGTCACTTAGTGTCAGATTTGCCCGCTGCAATGTTGCAGTCCCACTAAAAATCACTGATTGCCACCATTGCCAGTAAAAAAAATAAAAAAAATAATAAAAGTCCATAAATCTATCCTGTAGTTTGTAGACGCTCTAACTTTTGCACAAACCAATATATGCTTACTGGATTTGTTTTTTACCAAAAATATGTAGAAGAATACATATTGGCTTAAATTGATGAATACATTTTTTTTACTTTTTTTTGGATATGTATTATAGCAGAAAGTAAAAAAAAATATGTTTTTTTTTTTTTTCAGAATTGTGGGTCTTTTGTTTATAGCGCAAAAAATAAAAACCACAGAGGTGATCAAATACCACCAAAAGAAAGCTCTATTTGTGGGGAAAAAAAGGACATCAATTTTATTTGGGTACATCATCACACGCCCACGCAATTTTCAGTTAAAGTAACGCAGTGCCGTATCGAAAAAAATGGCCTGATCATTAAGGAGGTAAATCCTTCCGTGGCTGGTCTCTTACTGTCGATGTGGTTAAGCCCCTCCTACCGTCGATGTAATTTAACAACACCCACTATTCATTCTAGCATGATGTGCACACCTCTTTAATGATTCAGACCTTTTTGTGGCGGGGGTTGTAAAAAAAGTGGTCAGCCCTGAATGTCAGATGTGCTAGGTATGCCAATATTTACTTTTCTAAATTCTTCCTATTTCATTGTCATTTTTCATAAATGATTTTTTAAAGCAGCATAGTAAGCCATCTTATGTTATTTTTTCAACTTCTGTTGAACTTAACCTTTCAATTTAATATAACTCTAAACAGGTGTAGCCCTTCAACTTTTTCTTATTTGATACATTATAAAATATTACATACTATAAACAACTATTGTAATGAACACTGAAACTACATTATAGCGTTTGCTGAAATCATTGTTATTAGCTATTATATTACTGCTCAAAAATAAAACAACCCCTCTAAGGCATATTTGGATATTTATCAAGACGCAGACTGTGGAAATAATTATTTGTTGAATGTTGAGAGTTTCTTTCTCCCAAATGAGTCTGTCTTTCCACTTTTACCAGCAGTGTGGTAATTATTCCAGGTGGTTTATTGAAATGCCTCACTTCTTACACATGGTCCCACATTCTAAATGTTCATTGTTGATGAGTTTCTCAGAATGAAAAATTCCACAATCTTAATAGTTACGAACCTCTATCATTTATAATACACGTTCAAGACAATGATGCATACAAGTACAGTATCGCAATTTAGAGTAATTATTACAGTGTATGCTTCATTACTCATTATGCTTTTTGTACAGCTTTGAGAAAAAAAAATAGAACATTGCAATGCACCACAGACATTACTAGAGAAATGCATAATATTTAATATTCAGGATTTCTAAAATTGTTACTTTGATCACCCTGAGTCCTAAAACAGGGAAACTAAAATAGTATATAGTTTATTAGTAGTCTGGAATTGGATATACGGTATGGCTGCTGCTATTGTAAAAAATGTATTATTATAATACACCCTCCATATTAATTGCCTTTGGGACTGTCTATAAACTTTGTGTATTCTACTGTCAGAAAAAACAGTTAAAATACTGCAAACAAGGTTATAAAATCTCCTCTCATCGACATAATAAGCTCTGCCCACCTCAGTAAAACCCTGCCATTTGGATGATACTTGCCTGAAAATGAAAAGGTGTTTTCAATGAGGTCATAATTGTATCAAGTCTTCATGCTAACATACTGATTCGCATGAGCTGACCATAATCTAATTCTGCGGATTATGGTAATAAAAGCAAATAACATTACATATGTACATGTATGCAGACATAACAGATTTGTCTTAGTGTCTGCCATCTCGTCGTTGGCAGACACTACAGCTAGCATGACTATGCTGCAAAAACCCTTATAGTTAAAATAATAGAGTTGGCTGGTGGTACAACCCAGACATGCTTGCCATCAATAACACCACCACAGTTAGGAAAATCCCACTGCTGATGGAACTGGGCTGCAACGTTTTGCCATTGCTCTGGGTTGGAACGAAACTGTGGATTAAAAAAAGAAAAAAGAAATGACTACTTCTGCACATAACATTGCAATCAGATTTGACACAAACATGCTTAGCCAACATGAGGATACACTTAAGTGAGTATTTCAAGACAAAACGTAACGTCAACTTATCTGATTCCTCCCCCCTCTGGTGGCCCATTAGACAAATTTTGGGGGGTGGGGGGTAATGGGTAGATGTTTTGGACAGGTAACCCTCTCCACTTCCATGAGAGCTGTTTGCATAAATAATCGGTGATACTTTGGCCAGCCCCTCCTTACTTACACTATTGGCAGCCCAATGGACAGGTGTCATAATCTAAAAAGCTGGATACATAATGTCCAAATTGCAGCACATTTTGACATTATGATTTAAAAAATCAGTATAATAGGAGACAAAAAATAAGTTTCAATTTGTAGGTAATCAGGCAGGCCCTTGCACTACATTGTATGGGGAATTTAAAAAAAAATTTGAATACAAAAGAGGGATTGTGTGTATGGGTTTTGCAAAATCAGCGGATAGAGTATTTGGATCCAAATGAGGTTGGGGTATTTGGATCCAAATGAGGAGGGTTCCAAATGAGTTCGGGCCCAAAAAAATGGCCTCTTACACTCTGCCTGAATTTGAGGACAATAACATTTGTACACATTTTTGTGGTTGTTTAGGGTAAGCCCCAAAATGTAGCCAACAAAAAACATTAAGTTACTAGGCTAGGTGTGTATGGGCCAAGGATAGCATGCTGGGGAGGTTAATGAAGGAAAATATGCATGTAGGCCAAAAAAGGAGCAGGAAAAGCTTACAGCATGCATGAGGATAAAGTTGGAATTCACAGCATATTACAATATTGATAATTATGTAATCAAAAAATAATAAAATACATTAGAAAACATAAATACGTAGAATGTCATCTTAAAGGTAACAACTTACATTAATATAGTCCTTTTGCAGGACTTGAATGATAGCTGAGTAGGTCTCTGGAATAATGACTCCCAGAGCCTGAGGGGAGATCCCAGTAGTAAACTTGAGGTTCTGGAACCTTTGCTCTGAAGCGATGGAAAGCCTCATACATGTGTTCTGCTTCTTACTGGTCACTAATAGGGATGAGCCGAACACCCCCCTGTTCGGTTCGCACCAGAACATGCGAACAGGAAAAAAATTCGTTCGAACACGCGAACACCGTTAAAGTCTATGGGACACGAACATGAATAATCAAAAGTGCTAATTTTAAAGGCTAATATGCAAGTTATTGTCAATAAAAGTGTTTGGGGACCTGGGTCCTGCCCCAGGAGACATGAATCAATGCAAAAAAAAGTTTTAAAAACGGCCGTTTTTTCAGGAGCAGTGATTTTAATAATGCTTAAAGTCAAACAATAAAAGTGTAATATCCCTTTAAATTTCATACCTGGGGGGTGTCTATAGTATGCCTGTAAAGGGGCGCATGTTTCCCGTGTTTAGAACAGTCTGACAGCAAAATGACATTTTGAAGGAAAAAACACATTTAAAACTACCCGCGGCTATTGCATTGCCGACAATACACATAGAAGTTCATTGATAAAAACGGCATGGGAATTCCCCACAGGGCAACCCCGAACCAAAATTAAAAAAAAAAAATGATGTGGGAGTCCCCCTAAATTCCATACAAGGCCCTTCAGGTCTGGTATGGATATTAAGGGGAACCCCAGCCAAAATTTAAAAAAAAAATTGACGTGGGGTTCCCCCTAAATTCCATACCAGACCCTTCAGGTCTGGTATGGATTTTAAGGGGAACCCCGCGCCAAAAAAAAAAAAAAAAACGGCGTGGGGTCCCCCTAAAAATCCATACCAGACCCTTATCCGAGCACGCAACCTGGCAGGCCGCAGGAAAAGAGGGGGGACGAGAGTGCGGCCCCCCCCCTCCTGAACCGTACCAGGCCACATGCCCTCAACATTGGGAGGGTGCTTTGGGGTAGCCCCCCAAAACACCTTGTCCCCATGTTGATGAGGACAAGGGCCTCATCCTCACAACCGTGGCCGGTGGTTGTGGGGGTCTGCGGGCGGGGGGCTTATCGGAATCTGGAAGCCCCCTTTAACAAGGGGACCCCCAGATCCCGGCCCCCCCCTGTGTGAAATGGTAAGGGGGTACTTACCCCTACCATTTCACTAAAAAACTGTCAAAAATGTTAAAAATGACAAGAGACAGTTTTTGACAATTCCTTTATTTAAATGCTTCTTCTTTCTTCCTTCATCTTCTTCTTCTTCTGGTTCTTCTGGCTCTTCTGGTTCTTCCTCCGGCGTTCTCGTCCAGCATCTTCTCCGCGGCGTCTTCTATCTTCTTCTCCTCGGGCCGCTCCGCACCCATGGCATGAGGGGAGGCTCCCGCTCTTCTCTTCACCTTCTTCTCTTCTTCATCTTCTTCTTCATCTTCTTCTTCCTTCTTCTCTTCTTCATGTCTTCTCCGGGCCGCTCCGCAGCCATGCTGTGGCATGGAGGGAGGCTCCCGCTGTGTGACGGCGTCTCTTCGTCTGACGGTTCTTAAATAACGGGGGGCGGGGCCACCCGGTGACCCCGCCCCCCTCTGACGCACGGTGACTTGACGGGACTTCCCTGTGACGTCACGGGGAATGCCACAGGGAAGTCCCGTCATGTCACCGTGCGTCAGAGGGGGGCGGGGTCACCGGGTGGCCCCGCCCCCCGTTATTTAAGAACCGTCAGACGAAGAGACGCCGTCACACAGCGGGAGCCTCCCTCCATGCCACAGCATGGCTGCGGAGCGGCCCGGAGAAGACATGAAGAAGAGAAGAAGGAAGAAGAAGATGAAGAAGAAGATGAAGAAGAAGATGAAGAAGAGAAGAAGATGAAGAGAAGAGCGGGAGCCTCCCCCCTCATGCCATGGGTGCGGAGCGGCCCGAGGAGAAGAAGATAGAAGACGCCGCGGAGAAGATGCTGGACGAGAACGCCGGAGGAAGAACCAGAATAGCCAGAAGAACCAGAAGAAGAAGAAGATGAAGGAAGAAAGAAGAAGCATTTAAATAAAGGAATTGTCAAAAACTGTCTCTTGTCATTTTTAACATTTTTGACAGTTTTTTAGTGAAATGGTAGGGGTAAGTACCCCCTTACCATTTCACACAGGGGGGGGGGGGCGGGATCTGGGGGTCCCCTTGTTAAAGGGGGCTTCCAGATTCCGATAAGCCCCCCGCCCGCAGACCCCCACAACCACCGGCCACGGTTGTGAGGATGAGGCCCTTGTCCTCATCAACATGGGGACAAGGTGTTTTGGGAGGCTACCCCAAAGCACCCTCCCAATGTTGAGAGCATGTGGCCTGGTACGGTTCAGGAGGGGGGGGGGGCGCACTCTCATCCCCCCCTCTTTTCCTGCAGCCTGCCAGGTTGCGTGCTCGGATAAGGGTCTGGTATGGATTTTTAGGGGGACCCCACGCCGTTTTTTTTTTTTTTTTTTTTGGCGCGGGGTTCCCCTTAAAATCCATACCAGACCTGAAGGGTCTGGTATGGAATTTAGGGGGAACCCCACGTCAATTTTTTTTTTTAATTCTGGCTGGGGTTCCCCTTAATATCCATACCAGACCTGAAGGGCCTTGTATGGAATTTAGGGGGACCCCCACATCATTTTTTTTTTTTTTATTTTGGTTCGGGGTTCCCCTGTGGGGAATTCCCATGCCGTTTTTATCAATGAACTTCTATGTGTATTGTCGGCAATGCAATAGCCGCGGGTAGTTTTAAATGAGTTTTTTCCTTCCAAATGTCATTTTGCTGTCAGACTGTTCTAAACACAGGAAACATGCGCCCCTTTACAGGCATACTATAGACACCCCCCAGGTACGAAATTTAAAGGGATATTACACTTTTATTGTTTGACTTTAAGCATTAATAAAATCACTGCTCCTGAAAAAACGTCCGTTTTTAAAACTTTTTTTTGCATTGATCCATGTCCCCTGGAGCAGGACCCAGGTCCCCAAACACTTTTTATGACAATAACTTGCATATAAGCCTTTAAAATTAGCACTTTTGATTTCTCCCATAGACTTTTAAAGGGTGTTCCGCGGCATTCGAATTTGCCGCGAACACCCCAAATTGTTCGCTGTTCGGCGAACTTGCGAACAGCCAATGTTCGAGTAGAACATGAGTTCGACTCGAACTCGAAGCTCATCCCTAGTCACTAATACCAAGAGTTGTCATTCGGAGATAATTCCGAAAATCATCCGGATTATTCTCCTGGAGCTCCCGCAGCAATGGCATATGACATAATTGGTCACGATTAAGCAACCAATTTTTGGTCCAAGAAAGCCTCCTCCACCTGTTGGAAGGTCCAAGAAAGCAATAACTCCTAGTGCAATAATCACATGTTCTCTCCTCCGATTACACAACATGGCTGGTTGACGAACGGCCTTTCAGAAATGACCTGAAAAGACCGAATCAACACTCACCAAACTTCTACTAACACAAAATTAGCAGAAGGAGCCCAAAGGGTGGCGCTTGAGAAATTAACTTCCTCTTTATAGTCTCCTAGTACGTCACTACGTTTACGCCCTTTGGATAAATATCAAACGCTCGGTTGGCCAACAATCATACCATGTGTATGAGGCTTAAGCACTCAGTAGGTCAATTAGTTACCACCTAATGCTACTTGCTGTGTGTTATTCAGACCCACGTTAGGAGTCAAAGAGGGGTAGATGTACTAAAGTCAAATAGACTATGCACTTTGAAGATGCAGTTGCACTCTGGAAGTGTATTTGCTCCAGAGCATAGTAAATGAAATGAAACTTCACTTTGCAAACAATAACCAATCACATGCAAGGAATTTTTTTTTAACCGCATACCGACTAGCCGCCGCAGTTTTACTGCGGCAACATGGCTCGGCTGCGCAAATTGCCGTCCTGATACGTCGGTACCATAGGCACGCCCCCCACTCGCCCCCCGAGCCGATGCAAGTGCCCGGCGATCTAGATCACTGCCAGGCTCCCGCGATCACTCGGGGCCCATGGAGAACCCAGGACTGTGTGTGTAAACACACAGTTTCCGGGTTCTCTGAAGGGAGAACTGACAGATCCTCTGTTCATACAGAGTATGAACAGAGGATCTGTTAGTTTCCCTGCACAGTCCACATCCACCTTCAGTTAGAACACTTCCTAGGACACACATTAACCCCTTTACTGCCCCCTAGTGTTAAACCCTTCATTGCAGGTGCCATTTTTACAGTAATCAATACATTTTTATTCGCACTGATCGCTGTATTAATGCCAATGGTCCCAAAAATGTGTCAAAATTGTCCAGCGTGTCCGCCATAATGTCGCAGTCATGATAAAAATCACTGATCGCCACCATTACTAGTAAAAAAAAATATTAATAAAAATGCCATAAAACTATCCCCTATTTTGTAGATGCAACTTTTGCGCAAACCAATCAATATACACTTATTGAGATTTTTTTTACCAAAAATATGTAGAAGAATACGTATCAGCCTAAACTGAGGAAAAAAAATGTTTTTTTATATATTTTTTGGGGATATATATTATAGGAAAAAGTAAAAAAATTATGCGTTTTTTTCCAAATTGTCGCTTTTTTTTGTTTATAGCGCAAAAAATGAAAACCACAGAGGTGATCAAATACCACCAAAAGAAAGCTCTATTTGTGGGGAAAAAAGGACGTTGATTTTGTTTGGGAGCCATGTGGCACGACCGCGCAATTGTCAGTTAAAACAACACAGTGCCGAATCGCAAAAAGTGCTCTGGTCTTTGGCCAGCCAAATGGTCCGGGGCTGAAGTGGTTAAAATTTTTTGCTTGTGCATAATTGGTGGAAGTCAGCAGAGCTTTTCTTCATTTACAAAGCTCTGAAACAACTGCATTAACTGCACAGTCTATTTACCTTTAGTAAATTAACCTCACAATGTCTAAGTAGTTTACCTGTCTAACTGTATACTCTGAACCTGTTACTCCCTGAATCCGCTATCCTTTTGTACCCCAAAAATGTCAAATACACCAAAAAAGAGAATCTCAAATATTTACTGAGATCTCAATTGCAATACATGCAGCAAAAACTACTGCAGTGTCTCCATAAACTGTGCACCCATTATCAGGTGAGAAAACATAAGGTGCAGAATGGATGATTTGAACAATTTATGAATTGTTTTGCTCTTGGTTACTTTGTTAGCTGATTCCCTAGCTCCTCTGTTTGTACATACCGGTAGTTAGATCATTTTCCACTTTTCATGCATTTTCACTGAGTTGGTACAGAATGTTGGTATTATGTTTTCGTGTTTATAATAATTTTTATTGCCAACCACCCACAGTACATTTACATTATTACTTCAAATAAAGAATAAAAAAATAGTGTCTCTTGATGTAAATCAATCGTCAATTACGCCTCCTGCCAACCCGAAAAATATAAAAAATAAAAAAACGCTTCACCTCCTGGGAGGCCTCCTGCCAAATGCCTGCTCTGCGCTTTGACATTTTTTTATATAGGTAGGGGGCGATGCCACCTGGCCATGTCACCCGGTGGCATCGTCCCTTCTGATGTCACATGCCCAGCATGCACCAGTCTGTGATGTCAGAAGAGGGCGGTGCCACCATGTGACATGGCCAGGTGGCTCTGCCCCTTACCTATATAGGAAATGTCAAAGCTCAGAGCAGGCATTTGGCGGTAGGCCTCCCAGGGGTTTTTTAATTACCGTAATTTTATTTTTTTCAGGTCAGCGGACGGTGTGATTGATGATGGATGTACATCGAGGGGCACTATTTTTTTATTTTTTAATAAAGGATTTGTCAAAAACTTGTCTCTTGTTTTTATTACTTTTGGACACTTTTCTGGTGAATGGGTAGGGGTATTATGTACCCTATACTCATTCACATTAGTGGGCTTCCAAATTCCGATAAGCCCCCGGCCCGCAGACCCCCACAACCACTGGCCATGTTTGTGGGGATGAGGTCCTTGTCCCCATCAACATGGGAACAAGGTGCTTTGGTATGGGGTGGTCAGACCCCCCCGCCCCAATGCACCTACCCCCCCAAGTTGAAGGCATGTGGCCTGCTAGGCTGCATGTCTGGATAAGGGTCTGATATACATTTTGGGGGGGACCCCTCACGTTTTTTTTTTAATTTTGGCGTAGGATTCCCCTCCAAATCCATTCCAGTCCGGAAGGGCATGGTATGTATTGGGGGAGCGGGACCCAATGTCGTTTATTTCTTTATTTTTTCAATAGCTGGGTGCCAGCAAGTGCAACCACAAGTAATTTTAAATGGGATTTGACTTGTTTTTTTTCTTTAGAAATGTCATTTTTGCTGCAGCATGTTTTATGCATGCTACAGATGCACCACTTTACAGGACCACAAGGCACTATATTTAAAGGAATTTTTCATTTTTATTGTTGAACTTTAAGCATAATTAAAATGACTGCTCCTAAAAAAATGATTGTTTGATGAAAAAATTCTTTATTGATACATGTCCTTCAGTATCTCACAGTACTCCTTTTATGGCCAATTACGTGCATATAAGCCTTCAGAAAGGGAACTTTTAATTTTCCTCTTCGGCTCCCATAGACTTCAATGGGGTTCGCCGTGCGGGTTAGAACATTTTCCCTGTTCGGGAGTTCTGCTGCAAACCAAACAGGGGGGTGTCTAGCTACTGATTTTCAAGGCCCCACGATATTTGCGCACACATTTATTAAAACAATATTTTTGCTAAAAATACACTAAAATCATTATTAGCAGATAAAAACCTTAATTTTAATAAATTCTTACAAAATTCCTACTAAATATAAAAGCTTAACCCGTATCACATTAATAATTAACAAATATTTGCAAATGTTAAATTGTGCCTTTTTGCAAAATGGTGAAAATCGAACGTACGCAAAAATGTAAATATCCAACTTTCTCTAAAAATCTGAAGGTTTTCATTTTTCCCTTATAGATTTAGAATTTGTAAAAGACCCCCCAAACCATATACTTTCTGAAAGCGCATGACCCGTAGAAAAAAAAGAAAGTGCTACTGATGTTTTAGGCCCTGCGATATTTTCGTAAATGTTTATCAAAACAATATTTTGGCTAAAGATACACTGAAACCATAATTAGCAAATAAAAATCTAATTTTACTAAATTCCTGCCAAATCCCTACAAAATATAAAAGCTTAGCCTGTATTGAGTTAATAAATAACAAATATTTGTAACTTTTAACCACTTCAGCCCCGGAAGATTTTACCCCATTCCTGACCAAAGCAATTTGGCACTGCGTTGATTTACCTGACAATTGCGCAGTCATGCAATGCTGTACCCAAACTAAATTTGCGCTATAAACAAAAAAAAGCCACAATTTTGAATAAATAACATCAGTTTAGGCCGATATATATACTTCTACATATTTTTGGTAAAAAAATCAAAATAAGCGTATATTGGTTTGCGCAAAAGGTATAGAGTCTACAAACTATGGGAAAGATTTATGGCATTTTTATTAATTTTTTTTTTTTTTACAGGTAATGGCAGTAAAGCGACATTGAGACGGACACATCGGACACTTTTGACACCTTTTTAGTTCCATTGACAATTATACAGCGATCATTGCTAAAAAAATGCACTGATTACTGTGTAAATGTCAGTGGCAGGGAAGGGGTTAACACTAGAGGGCGATCCAGGGGTTAAATGTGTGTTCCCTCAGTGTGTTCTAACTGTATGGAGATAGGACTGAGTAGAAGAGGAGACCTATCACTGTTCCTACTTACTAGGACCAAACAACATGTCTCCTCTCCTCTGACAGCACAGGGATTTGTGTGTTTATACATTCAACAGGAGAAATTAGCGAAGCCTGGGACCCCCACGGCAGACATCAATTCTTGAACATCAAAATTGGTGGCAGTCTGGTCCAGAATTTGCAGAGATCCAGATAGCAGCAGATGACATCTGTGTCCCCAGGCTGTGGTACCACAAGAGGCTGCATCTTTTGGCCGACCAGACTGGATCCAGGGTTCTCACTTTCTGGTCTTCCTTACACGCTTCCTTCCCGGCTGTGGCTGTGCTGTTGGAGATGTGGCAGGAGGAGGAGTAGGACCTGGAGGAGGAGGAGGACTGGGAGGACCTGGAGGAGAAGGAGGAGGAAGACCTGTAGGAGGAGGAGGAGGACCATCGCAAAGGTGTGTCTGAGCTGTAATTTGGCCCCTCATACCTTTCTTAAGAGCCTCCAATATGAGCAACTCACACATGACTTGTTGTCCCTCCTCCATCCTCTGCATTTTATAGGCAATGGTGGCAGCAATGTCCTCCTCCACAGTGTGTCGTGCTCCCAGGACCTCTGTAGCCCTCCAAAAGAGTCCTCTGCCAGCCTCCTCTAGGGCACTCCTCCTCCTGCCACTTTCTCTTTCCAGGGGGAGTGGAGGGACCTGCAGATCAGCCAGCCGGCTCGGCCGGCCACCTCCTGGCTGAGACTTCCCTGTGTATGAAAAAGGGACATGGTTTTTAGTTTTTGCTTCATCAATCACAATCCTAAATTAGTACTCCCAACTAACATCTAGTTAACATCATTGATTGGACAAGCAGAAATATTTAGAGGAATGCTATACCTGGCTCAATCTGGGCTCCTCCACATGTTGCCTGGAAGGCCCAGGTTGGGCGTCAGAAGCCTCAGCCGGGGGGGAAGGAAGCGTGGAAGGAAGACTGGAGAGGGATGGCCTGGGTTCAGTCTGGCCTGCCAGAAAATGGAGCCTGTCGTAGTACCACATCCTGGGGACATAGATGTCATCTGCTGCTCCGGATCTCTGTGAATCCAGGGCTTTCTTGCGCTCCCTCACATATGTGCTCCTCAGGCCACCAATTTTGGCTTTTAAATAAGGGATGGTTGCCGTGGGGACCACCGGCTTCACCAACTCCAGCAGTTTCTCCAGCGCTGCCTTCAAATAGGTGATGTCTGCCGTGGGGATCACCTGCTTCACAATTTCACACAATTGCTCCAGTGCTGTTTTTCTCTTTGCTTGGTTCTTGTAATGTGGGTGTTTAATCTCCCACAGACATGGCAGCTCCCTTAACATATCAATGAATAGTGACCTGAAGTCATTGTCTTTCACTAAGATATCCATGTTCACTGCAAGACACAACACAAGACAAAGCCTAATGTCAGACAAAACTCTCCTAATCTTGTTACAATATAGGCCTCAATGTAGAAGCAGTATAGGCACAAGTTTGTCTCTTACGTTCGTTCTTACGATCGGCGCGGCCAATGCTCCTTCCTCCGCTCACAGATATTACGTACGTAATACGCACGTGTGTTACGCTTTATATACACTGCGCATGCGTGTAACTCCGCCCGCCCCTGACGTTCTTTCTATTCTATTCCCCGCCCCTTTTCGTTCTGCGCAGTGGGGGAAGAGCACATGGCGGAGTCACAGAAGGTGCATGATAATTACAGGAACGAGGAGGAGGAGGAGGAAAGCCCAGATCCGGACACGTCCCGATCCAGAAGGAGACGATTTAAGGCCACAAATATGTCCTTTGGGGAGATGTTGGAGATGGTCGACAACCTGAAGAAGGCCGACTATGACGGAAAGTATGGGCCTTACCCCAACCCCAATATCAGAAAGGACAAGATCATGGCGAAAGTGGTCAAAAGTCTTCACAGGAATTTCGGGGTACGAGGATCGAAAGATCAGCTCAGGAAGCGGTGGTCGGACCTGAAATTAAGAGAGCCAGAGCAGTACTGAAAGATCCGGAGAGTGCTGCAAAAAAGTAAGTAGTTGTGCTGTGTTCCTATTCTTTTTGTCTTTTATTACGTTTGTGCTGCTCCATATGCTTTTCTTAATTGTACAGTTTAAAAGGGCAACTTTAATGTTCATGGGCCCATTATTCGTTCGTATCAAACATTTTTCTTTCGGCCTCTAAAACACCATTGTTTAGGCCATATGCATTTTCCCACATTTTTTAGGGCCTACTTGGATGCCAAATATTTGTTTGTGTAGATGGGTTTGTTACTAGAATGAAATGCAAACTAGATTCTGTGTAAGGAGAGGACACTGAGCAGCTGTTTTCACATCTGGACACTGGAGCACTAGTGTGGGACACCAGAACACCATTTTTATTAGGGGGGCCACACAGGTGCTCCAGTGTATACTATATGGGTGTCTCCATCTGTGAAGCTTGTACTAAACAGGTAAAGTATTGCAGCTTGACAAAGGGCATTAAAAAAAAGACATCTTGGAACTCGGCTAAAATAGACAATTGTACCCAACTTCCAAGCAATGTTTCCTATTTCTAGTTCTGCCATCAAATATCTGTGTGCTAATTATACAATTTTTGTTTTACATAGGGGATAAAAGACTCGAAAGACACCCCTCATCCGAGGAGACCACAGACCCCCCACCTATGGAAGAAGGTGAAATACCCCCAACCCAAGAAGAGCAGGAGGAAGAAGAAGATGTGGTGGAAATTGGCACCACAACAGGTGAGTGTCTGCGACCACAGACTCAGGTAAGAGATGGATGGTGGCAGATTTTTGATACCTGTTTTTGTTTGGTTTCTCTCTTTTTAGGTGATCGTGATGTTAGGGATCGAGATCCTTTCACATCTGAAAGTGCCCAGATCCTGATCGGGGAGATCATGGGGTGTAATGTAGAATTGCAAAACATCCAGAAAAAAATAAATGATGTGATTCAAAAAAATAATAACATCATTGATGTTTTGGGGCGAATTTAAAACCACACAAAATCACTTTTTTTATTGTGGTCCAATGTTTTAAATATTTTTGCAATGTTTTGAAAAGCCGAATTTGGAGGATGCACACAGTGTGCCAACATGTGCTATCTGCCATCACGGGAGATCAATGGACGCGTTTTGGGGGTGCAACCCCTTCCTCAATAATAAAGTAGCTGAGAGGAAGGGCTTGCTCCCCCAAAACACGTCCCTTGATCCCCCGTGATGGCAGATAGCACATGTTTACATTCGTAAATTGGTGTGCATCTTCCAAATTTGGCTTTTCCAGGGGTGATTTCCCCCCATCTGAACGCAATATCAAACACAGTTCCTAAATACTGATGTCTGATATTGCCTTCAGGTTGTACCTAATGTGAACTTTGTAAGTTCAAGTTTTTTGTCTTTCTTGTTGGTTTTACACACACCTGTTTTATCGTAAATGGACATTTCTATTTTTGATAATGCCACCCCAAAAATTGTTATACAACAAACATGTTGGTTTGTTTTAAAAATGTTTGGTAAATGCACATGTGATTGTGCAGGTATAAAAAAGTTTGTTAATCAAGAATGTGTGGATTATTGTCTCAACACTACAACACTTTTGGGGTGATGTAATTGCTGTTTTCTGCGAAAATGGGGGTTATTTCCTAAGGGCAAATCCTCTTTGCACTACAAGTGCAGGTTCAGTGCAGTTGCAAGTGTACTTGTAGTGAAATGTGTTTTTGCATTTAGTAAATAACAGCCAACAGTGCTTTGTATAAGGTTACACAATCACGCCATTTTCTGCACTCAACACATTTCTGTCAGTGTCAGCTAAAACAAACACAAGCAGTAAATGTCCACAAAGAATTTCTTTTTTTTTTTTATTATAAAAAGGCTTCACATATTTGCTGGCATATTGATGGCCCCCCTACCCGCAAAGAACTCCAGGTAGCGTAACCGGACATCACGGGCACTCAGGGAGGGCAAGCCAGGACGGCCGCTTTCAAGCGCCGTCAGTGTGGTTTCATGTATCATTCCGGCCTCAGGCCCAACTGAGCCAGCATAGTTGGCCGAATGTTTCCTTAAAAAGTTATGGAGAATACAGCACGCCAGTATAATATGGTTCAGTTTATACTCCGCCATATAGATGGGTGTCAGAAATAGGCGGATCCGGCTGGCCAGGATTCCAAATGTGTTCTCCACCACTCTTTGGGCTCTGGCCAGTGGTAATTAAAAACCCTCTGTTCCGGGGTGAGGGTCCTCATCGGGAATGGCCGCATCAGGTGGTCCCCCAGCGCAAACAGTTCATCAGCAATGAACACGAATGGGAGTCCTTCCACATTGTCCTCTGCAATTGGCAAGTCCAAGCTGCCATCCTGGAGACGCCTGTAAAACTCAGTCTGGGCGATGACTCCACCATCGGACATCCGGCCATTCTTCCCCATGTCCACATACAGGAAGTCGTAATTAGCCGACACCACCGCCAACATCACTATACTATTGAACCCCTTATAGTTGAAATAGTACGACCCTGAGTTGGGTGGTGGGACGATGTGGACGTGTTTCCCATCAATTGCCCCTCCGCAGTTAGGAAAGTCCCACCGCTGGGCAAAGTGGGAGGCCACAGTCTGCCATTCCTGTGGCGTGGAAGGAAACTGTTGAGGGAAAAAAAAAAACATTACTATTTTTGATCAGAAACATGGCAAGCAGATTAGGCACAAACATTATGGGGCAACCTCCAGATAGCATTTATTAAGGGGAATTTAACAACGCCAAAGTATAAGGTACACCTATCATATCCCCCCCCCCTCTCATGGGCCATTTCTAACATTATGGGGTGTGTGGAAATCTTGGACAGGTAACCCTCTTCACTTCATTGAGAGATGAATGCCTAAATACAGGGTATTACTTGGAACAGCCCCTCCTTAGTTACACTATTGGCAGCCCACTGGACAGGTAAGAAGTGTCATAATACAAAGATATAAATACACATTGTACACATTTGAGGACATTTGGACATTCTGCTATTACCTGTCAAGATAATAATAGGATACAAAAACGTGAAACAGTACCATTTGAAAGTATACAGGCAGGCCCTTGCACTACATGCTTTGGGGAATTCATCCATAAATATGACCACAAAAGAGGTGGGTATAGTGTATATGGGTTTGGCAAAGTCAGCAGATAGATGATTGAGGATAGATAGAGAATTGGGATCAGCTGACATAGCAATTGGGGGAGGGAGGGTTACTAAAAATTATTTGGGGACACCACAAAAAAAAGCCTCTGGCACTCTGCCAGAATTTAAAGCAAAAATAACATTTCAAAACATTTTAGGGGGTGTTTGGGGTAAAGCACTACTATGGAGCTGAAAAAATACATTGTTAAGTGACTACATGAGGTGAATATAGGGCCAGGAGAGACCATGCTGGGGAGGTTATTGAAGGGCAAATATGTATGAAGGACCATAAATAATAATTACATAAAAATCCTGCATGCATGAGGACAAAGGGGGCATTCACAGCATATTACAATCATGGTAATAAGGGAATGAGGAAAGAAATACAATATATTATCAAACATTAATACAATAAAATGTGATATTAAAGGATAAAATTCTTACTTTCATATACTCCTTCTGCAGGACCTGGATGATGGCAGAACAGGTCTCTGGGATAATGATCCCCAGAGCCTGGGGGGAGATGCCTGTCGAGAACTTGAGGTCCTGCAGGCTTCTCCCTGTCGCCAAATACCGCAGGGTAGCGACCAGCCTCTGCTCCGGAGTGATGGCTTGCCTCATGCAGGTATCCTGCCTGCTAATATAAGGGGTCAGCGAAGCCAACAAACTGTGAAACACGGGGTCCGTCATCCTGAGAAAGTTCCTGAAATCATCAGGATTATTCTCACGGATCTCACGGAGCAAAGGCATATGAGAGAACTGGTCACGCTGAAGCAACCAATTCTTGGTCCATGAACTCCTCCCCACCCTGTTCATGGACTGGACTTGTGTCATGGTCAGGACGCCAACACCAAGCCCCCGCACAGCATGAACTCTACGAGGAGTACGCATACGCAACATGGCTAGAAAACGTTCGGCTGCTCAGAACGAAGTAACAGAACGCACTGAAGAACAGCAAGGCCTGTGAAGAGTGACCTGAAAAACAGTAACGAACGAACAAGAATACAATGACTAATTAAAGTCACGCGGAACTTGCTGCACGCACTGAAGAGCAGATACAAACCCACAAGCACAAACTGAATGGCAGAAAACGATCTGAAAGCCACGAGTCTGAAAAAGTGCGAATCGTCTCTCACCAAACTTTTACTAACACGAGATTAGCAAAAGGAGCCCAAAGGGTGCCGCGCTTGGTTCTGAACTGGCCTTTTCTAGTCTCGTCGTACGTGGTGTACGTGACCGCGTGGTTGGCGATCGGAAATTCCGACAACTTTGTGCGACCGTGTGTACGCAAAACAAGTTTGAGCCAACATCCGTCGTAAAAAATCCTAGGATTTTGTTGTCGGAATGTCCAAACAAAGTCCGACCGTGTGTACGGGGCATAATACATTCCACCTAGGTGGTATTGTATCTGTAGAGGCAGCAGCCACACCCATAACAAAATACTTAATCCATTGCGCGGATTTATCTTATACATCTTACACAATTTTGTATGAATTGGTATGATTTAGCACTGGTCACTTTATTGATTTTGCATAATGCACTTTTGTTGATTAATTGAAGCACCTTATGTTGCTATTTTACTTTTATTAGCAAGAATTCAGCACCAGTCACAGATTTGAATATAAAAATACTCAATTTTTTGGCACACACAGGTTTATAATAACCATCTTTAAAAGCAATACTTTAGGAATTATGGATACTAGGTAACAGTTATTGTTCACTACAAAGAAAAAATCAGTTTTATCTCCATAAGGGCAGCGCCATACTACTCCTGCTTTTTTACCATTTTCTAATACATTCCACCTAGGTGGTATTGTATCTGTAGAGGCAGCAGCCACACCCATAACAAAATACCTAATCCATTGCGCGGATTTATCTCATACATCTATGCAAGTGATCATGACTGTCATAGTGATAACATGACCAAGACCCATTCTGATTGGTCCTAGTTCATTAGTAGCAACCAGAGCTGTCAGAAACAATGATGCTTGACTACTTAGGGTGGACTCCTGAGTGCACTGCTGGCTGTGAATTGGGGAAGATAGATTAACTTTCCCTCACAAGCAGCTAAATCAGGGGTCTTCAAACTACGGCCCTCCAGTTGTTCAGGAACTACAATTCCCATCATGCCTTGTCATGTCTGTGAATGGCAGAGTTTTACAATGCCTCATGGGACATGCAGTTCCACAACAGCTGGAGGGCCGTAGTTTGAAGAACCCTGAGCTAAATGAATGAGAGGAGCAGCTCATCTCCCCTTCCTTTGTTCCTCTCAATACCTACTCTGTGTGACATTTCAAGGTTTCAACTACAGAACGACTGTCTGAAAGCAGCTTATACTAATCTCCCTTTAAAAAAAAACAATAATGCTTTGTGACACCAGTGTTAGGGGTGTGCCCAGGATTAAATGTTTATTTGTAACATAAAAATGCTATATAAAGTTTAAAAGAAAAAAAAATATATATATATATATAATATCTGTTCACAATTTATAAACCTAATAAAATGGAAGTGAAGTAAAATTGACCCAAACTATTTTATTTATTTACTCCCAGTGATGTACTAAGGGGGCAAAATGGTGGACCAGCCAAATTAGTGTTGTCACCTGTCCAGTTCTAACCCAGAGAGTCCGTGGTTTGAATCCCGTGTTCATCTTAAAACCGGACAAATTATTAAAACTGGATTTCGGCTCTCAGCATTGCTGCCTAGTCGAACAGTGTGTAGTGTCCCTGGAGTGGAGATGGGGCTCTTCATTATCCAATGCTCTCGAGGTGTCAGGAGTAGCACAGACATGTGTCCTGTTGGGGGGGGGTCTCTGGGTGTCCTCTGCTGTCTCCATCAAGGTCTCCTATGCCCACACTTCCCCTGACTTGTCCATGGTATAGTCTGAGCTGTGACCTGTCATATGGGGTGCTCTATGAGGTCATAGCCCAAATCTCTGCATGGATTATTCTATGACGTTTCCTCATCTTCTGCCTTTTATTGGAGGTTCTCTACAGGAATTCACAAGTCATGTGGTGGTGCAGGTGTTTTTCTGCAGGTGGTGCAGGTGTTTTTCTGCAGTCAGCCACTCCATTCTGAGCAAGCACACTTACAATGCACTGCATCGCATCTGTGTGAATTCTGACAGCACAGTGTGCCGCTTCACACAGTACTCATACCTAAGTATCATACTAGATTGCACAATATTTACATCTGTACACTGTAATGCATCACACAATATTTACACCTGTACACTGTACTGCATCACACAATATTTACATCTGTACATTGTACTGCATCACACAATATTTACATATGCACACTGTACTGCATCGCACAATATTTCCATCTGTACACTGTACTGCATCGCACAATATTTACATATGCACACTGTACTGCATCGCACAATATTTCCATCTGTACACTGTACTGCATCACACAATAATTACATATGCACACTGCACTGCGGGGGTCTCAAACTGGCGGCCCTCCAGCTGTTGCAAAACAACAAGTCCCATGAGGCATTGCAAGGCTGACAGTTACAAGCATGACTCCCACAGGCAAAGGAATGATGGGACTTGTAGTTTCGCAACAGCTGGAGGGCCGCCAGTTTGAGACCCCTGCTGTACTGCATCACACAATATTTACATCTGTACATTGTACTGCATCGCACAATATTTACATATGCACACTGTACTGCATCGCACAATATTTCCATCTGTACATTGTACTGCATCGCACAATATTTACATATGCACACTGTACTGCGGGGGTCTCAAACTGGCGGCCCTCCAGCTGTTGCAAAACAGCAAGTCCCATGAGGCATTGCAAGGCTGACAGTTACAAGCATGACTCCCACAGGCAGAGGCATGATGGGACTTGTAGCTTCGCAACAGCTGGAGGGCCGCCAGTTTGAGACCCCTGCTGTACTGCATCGCACAATATTTCCATCTGTACACTGTACTGCATCGCACAATATTTCCATCTGTACACTGTACTGCATCGCACAATATTTACATTTGTATACTGTACTGCATCACACAATATTTAGATCTGCACACTGTACTGCATCGCACAATATTTACAGCTGTACACTGTGCTGCATCATACTGTATTCACATCTGTACATTGTGCTGCGTCACAGCATTCACACCAATACATTGTACCGCGTCGCTATACACTATGCCACATTGCACAATATACACTATATTGAACATTACATACTTCTCATCAAAGTGTTCATTGTCTTAACAGTAGCTGGTTGCTAAGCAGTCCCTGACTATTTTAACTAAGGATGTCTTTAAGGTTGGCTCAGATAAAGTGTTAGCTCTCTGACTATTTTCAATGTACACAAAATCATATGTATTGGAAGAGTTTTATTTTTATTTTTTTTTAATGATTGTCCTGAAATTTATACATGCCTGTGAGACACTTACTTGAGGCACAGCAAAGTAAGATTATTTTATGGACACACACTTTGCTGCAGTGCGCTTTGCATACCACATTACTACTCTCCTTGGGGTACCCAAAGGTGTCCCAGATATTTTACAATCCTTCAGTGAATACTACAGGAAAAAAATCCTGTGAGCTGATAAAGTGTTTGGGTTTGGCTTGGCAACCCTATACCAAATGGGTGTGAAAATTTCAACACTGCATGGCTTGGTTAAATAAGTAGGATTCCCAACATCACTGGTTATTCCTAAGCTTTGGCTTCAGAGTTAGACAAAGTTTATATTATGCAGCAATGCTATTGTTCCTTCCCTGTTGTGCATTTTATAGCAATGGTTTGTGTTATTTGTGTGCCCCTTAGGTATATATTTCACTGTTGGGGTGTTGGGGGGCTAAGGAAGTTGGTGGCCTCCTCCACTGCCCCCCCCTCCCTCACCCTCCTTATCCACACTATTGTGGATGATCCTCAATGGTGGATTTTGTAGTCCCTGATACTGAAATCATCAATTTACTACATAGTTTTTGTAAGTAAAAAAGTCGAGTTGAGATAAGATATCAACAAAATTGCAAATGGTTTATTGAAAGTTAGATGCATATTGTTATAAATATATAATAAAATAATGGTTTATGTGTGTATTATAGATTGAATGCCCCTGTCTGACCCTTGATGAAGTTTATTGAAAGTTTAACAAAATGCGTTGAGAAGTGAGATTCAAGGAAAGGATATCCAGTCTTCTACGTTTCGCACCATGTATGTATTTATATTTGGTAGTGATGACAGTCCATGTATATTATATGAAGTTATGAAGTACGTTTTGAAAGTCCCAATTTTTAGGAGGTTCTCTTGTTTTTCTGTTTGGATGTTAAGGTATATATGTCTTGAGGAATATGACCTTGGGGGGGGGGAAATAATTTGTTCTTTGAAGAGGAAGTAATTTTGGTTGTACTCTGTAGAGTGGCCTGTCTGCGTTCCACACCCCTGACCCCTGCACTGTTATGACAGCCAATCAGCTTCTAGCTTTCAGTTTTAAAGCTTAACTGAACAAGCTGAAGATAGAGGCTTATTAGTTACGATGCACAGTGGCTCCAAAATTTGTCTGCTCCAGTTTTGATATAAATTTCCCCCAGTGGTGTGTTGTACATTTTATACTCTTTACCACTGCACTCTAAATACATTACTCCTGTAGTTCTTTAACCACTTCAGCCCCGGAAGAATTTACCCCCTTCCTGACCAGAGCTATTATATTACTGCTCAAATATAAAACAACCCTCTAAGGCATATTTGGATATTTATCAAGACGCAGATTGTAGACATCATTATTTGTTGAATGCTAAGAGTTTCTTTCTCCCAAATGAGTCTGTCTTTCCATTTTTACCAGCAGTGTGGTAATTATTCCAGGTGGTTTATTGAAATGCCTCACTTCTTACACATGGTCCCACATTCTAAATTTTCATTGTTGATGAGTTTCTCAGAATGAAACATTCCACAATCTTAATAGTTAAGAACTTCTATCATTTATAATACATGTTCAAGACAATGATGCATACAAGTACAGTATCGCAATTTAGAGTAATTATTACAGTGTATGCTCCATTACTCATTATGCTTTTTGTACAGCTTTGAGAAAAAAATAGAACATTGTAATGCACCACAGACATTACTAGAGAAATGCATAATATTTAACATTCAGGATTTCTATAATTGTTACCTTGATCACCCTGAGTCCTAAAATAGGGAAACTAAAATAGAATATAGTTTATTAGTAGTCTGGAATTGGATATACGGTATGGATGCTGCTATTGTAAAAAATGTATTATTATAATACACCCTCCATATTAATTACCTTTGGGACTGTCTATAAACTATGTGTATTCTACTGTCAGAAAAAAAGTTAAAATACTGCAAACAAGGTTATAAAATCTCTTCCCATCGACATAATAAGCTCTGCCCACCTCAGTAAAACCCTGCCATTTGGATGATACTTGCCTGAAAATGAATGGGTGTTTTCAGTGAGGTCATAATTGTATCAAGTTTTCATGCTAAGATACTGATTCACATGAGCCGATCATAATCGAATAGGGCGTACACACGGTCTGACTTTGTTCGGACATTCCGACAACAAAATCCTAGGATTTTTTCCGACGGACGTTGGCTCAAACTTTTTTTGTCTACACACGGTCGCACAAAGTTGTCGGAATTTCCGATCGCCAGCTACGCGGTCACGTACACCACGTGCGATGAGACTAGAAAAGGCCGGTTCAGAACCAAGCGCGGCACCCTTTGGGCTCCTTTTGCTAATCTCGTGTTAGTCAAAGTTTGGTGAGAGACGATTCGCGCTTTTTCAGACTCGTGGCTTTCAGATCGTTTTCTGCTGTTCAGTTTGTGCTTGTGGGTTTGTATCTGCTCTTCAGTGCGTGCAAGCAAGTTCCGCGTGACTTAGTCATTGTATTCTTGTTCGTTCGTTACTGTTTTTCAGGTCGCTCTTCACAGGCCTTGCTGTTCTTCAGTGCGTTCTGTTACTTCGTTCTGAGCAGCCGCCCGTTTTCTAGCCATGTTTCGTATGCGTACTCCTCGTAGAGTTCGTGCTGTGCGGGGGTTTGGTGTTGGGGTCCTGACTTTGACACAAGTCCAGTCCATGAACAGGGTGGGGAGGAGTTCATGGACCAAGAATTGGTTGCTTCAGCGTGACCAGTTCTCTCATATGCCTTTGCTCCGTGAGATCCGTGAGAATAATCCTGATGATTTCAGGAACATTCTCAGGATGACGGACCCCGTGTTTCACCGTTTGTTGGCTTCGCTGACCCCCTATATCAGCAGGCAGGATACCTGCATGAGGCAAGCCATCACTCCGGAGCAGAGGTTGGTCGCTACCCTGCGGTATTTGGCGACAGGGAGAAGCCTGCAGGACCTCAAGTTCTCGACAGGCATCTCCCCCCAGGCTCTGGGGATCATTATCCCAGAGACCTGTTCTGCCATCATACAGGTCCTGCAGAAGGAGTATATGAAGGTAAGATTTTTATCCTTTAATATCACATTCTATTGTATTGAATGTTTGATAATATATTGTATTTCTTTCCTCATTCCCTAATTACCATGATTGTAATATGCTGTGAATGTCCCCTTTGTCCTCATGCATGCTGGATTTTTATGTAATTATTATTTTAGGTCCTTCATACATATTTGCCCTTCACTAACCTCCCCAGCATGGTGTCTCCTGGCCTATATTCACCTCATGTAGTCACTTAACAATGTATTTTATCAGCTCCATAGTAGTGCTTTACCCCAAACACCCCCTAAAATGTTTGGTAATGTTATTTTTGATTTAAATTCAGGCAGAGTGGCAGAGGCTTTTTTTTTGTGGTGTCCCCAAATAATTTTTAGTAACCCTCCCTCCCCCAACTGCTAAGTCAGCTGATCCCAATTCTCTATCTATCCTCAATCATATATCTGCTGACTTTGCCAAACCCATACACACTATACCCATCTCTTTAGTGGTCAGATTTATGGATGAATTTCCCAAAACATGTAGTGCAAGGGCCTGCCTGTATACTTTCAAATGGTACTGTTTAAAGTTTTTGTATCCGATTATTATCTTGACAGGTAATAGCAGAATGTCCAAATGTCCTCAAATTTGTACAGTGTGTATTTATATCTTTGTATTATGACATTTCTTACCTGTCCAGTGGGCTGCCAATAGTGTAACTAAGGAGGGGCTGTTCCAAGTAATACCCTGTATTTAGGCATTCATCTCTCAATGAAGTGAAGAGGGTTACCTGTCCAAGATTTCCACACACACCCTATAATGTTAGAAATGGCCCATGAGAGGGGTGGGGAGGGGGAATATGATAGGTGTACCTTTTCCTTTGGCCTTGTTAAATTCCCCTTAATAAATGCTATCTGGAGGTTGCCCCAGAATGTTTGTGTCTAATCTGCTTGCCATGTTTCAGAGTAAAAATAGTAATGTTTATTGTTTTTTCCTCAACAGTTTCCTTCCACGCCACAGGAATGGCAGACTGTGGCCTCCCACTTTGCCCAGCGGTGGGACTTTCCTAACTGCGGAGGGGCAATTGATAGGGAACACGTCCACATCGTCCCACCACCCAACTCGGGGTCATACTATTATAATTACAAGGGGTTTAATAGTATAGTGATGTTGGCGGTGGTGTCGGCTAATTACGACTTCTTGTATGTGGACGTGGGGAAGAATGGCCGGATGTCCGATGGTGCAGTCATCGCCCAGACGGAGTTCTACAGGCGTCTCCAGAATGGCAGCTTGGACTTGCCAGCTCCAGAGGACAATGTGGAAGCACTCCCATTTGTGTTCGTTGCTGATGAAGCTTTTGCACTGGGGGACCACCTGATGCGGCCATTCCCAATGAGGACCCTCACCCCGGAACAGAGGGTTTTTAATTACCGGCTGGCCAGAGCCAGAAGAGTGGTGGAGAACACATTTGGAATCCTGGCCAGCCGGTTCCGACTATTTCTGACACCCATCCATATGGCGGAGTATAAACTGAACCATATTGTACTTGCGTGCTGTGTTCTCCATAACTTTTTAAGGAAACATTTGGCCAACTATGCTGGCTCAGTTGGGCCTGAGGCCGGAATCCTACATCAAACCACACTGACGGCGCTTGAAAGTGGCCGTCCTGGCTTGCCCTCCCAGAGTGCCCGTGATGTCCGGTTACGCTACCTGGAGTTCTTTGCGGGTAGGGGGGCCATCAATATGCCAGACAATCTGTGAAGCCTTTTTATAATTAAAAAAAAAAAGAAATTCTTGGTGGACATTTACTGCTTGTGTTTGTTTTAGCTGACCCTGTCATAAATGTGTTGAGTCCAGAAAATAGCGTGATTGTGTAACCTTATACAAAGCACTGTTGGCTGTTATTTCCTAAATGCAAAAACACATTTCACTACAAGTGCACTTGCAACTGCACTAAAACTGCACTTGTAGTGCAAAGTGGATCTGCCCTTAGGAAATAACCCCCATTTTCACAGAAAGCAGCAATTACATCACCCTAAAAGTGTTGTAGCGTTGAGACAATAATCCACACATTCTTGATTAACAATCTTTTTAATACCTGCACAATCACATGTGCATTTACCAAAGGTTTTTCAAACAAACCAACATGTTTGTTGTATAACAATTTTTGTGGTGGCATTATCCAAAATCAAAATGTCCATTTTATAGAAAACAGGCCTGTGTAAAACCAACAAGAAAAGACACAAATCTTGAACTTACAAACGTCACATTTGGTCAAATTTGAAGGCAATATCAGACATGAGTATTTAGGAACTGTGTTTGATATTGCGTTCAGATGGGGGGAAATCACCCCTGGAAAAGCCAAATTTGGAAGATGCACACAAATTTCCCAATGTTAACATGTGCTAGCTGCCATCACGGGGGGGGATCAAGGGATGTGTTTTGGTGGAGAAACCCCTTCCTCACCGCTACTTTATTATTGAGGAAGGGGTTGCACCCCCAAAACGCGTCCATTGATCTCCCGTGATGGCAGATAGCACATGTTGGCACACTGTGTGCATCCTCCAAATTTGGCTTTGGGAAAAATCACAAAAACATTTAGCACATTGTAGCACACAAAAGAAGAAAGTGATTTGGAGGGGCTTTAAACTCGCCCAAAACATCAATGATGTTTTTATATTTTGGAATAACATCATTGCTGTTTTGCTTGATTATTTCCAATTGTAAATTACACCCCATGATCTCCCCGATCAGGATCTGGGCACTTTCGGATGTGAAAGGATCTGGATCCACACCCTCACGATCACCTAAAAAAAGAGGAACCCCAAAATAAATTTGGTTTAAAAAAAATGGCGCCATCCATCTCTTATCTGAGCCTGTGGTTGCAGACACTCACCTGTTGTGGTGACTAGTTCCACCACGTCTTCTTCCTCCCGCTCTTCTTGTGTTGGGGGGATTTCCCCTTCTTCCAGGGGGGGGCTCTGGTCTCCTCAGACGAGGGGTGTCCTCCGAGTCTTTTATCCCCTATGTAAAACAAAAATGGTATACTTAGCACACAGATATTTAATGTCAGAATTATAAATAGGAAACATTGCTTGGAAGTACAATTGTCAATTTTAGCAGAGTTCCAAGATGTAGCTTTTTTAGTGTCCTTTGTCAACCTGCAATACTTTACCTGTTTTGTACAAGCTTCACAGATGTAGCCCCCCCTATAGTATACACTGGAGCACCTGTGTGCCCCCCTAATAAAAATGGTGTTCTTTTGTCCCACACTAGTGCTCCAGTGTCCAGTTGTGAAAACAGCTGCTCAGTGTCCTCTCCTTACACACAATCTAGTTTGCATTTCATTCTAGTAACAAAGCCATCTGCACACCCCAATTCTTTGAAGACAAGTATAGGGCGTCAAAATGGTGGCCAAATGCATATGGGCTAAACAATGGTATTTTATAGTTGGAACGAAAAATGTTTGATCCGAACGAATAATGTGCCCATGAACATGAAATTTGCCATTTTAAACTGTACAACAGTTCCTAAAAGCACATGGAGCAGCACGAACGTAATAAACACAAAAAGAATAGGAACACAGCACAACTATTTACTTTTTTGCAGCACTCTCCGGATCTTTCGGTACTGCTCATGTTCTCGTAATTTGAGGTCCGACCACCGCTTCCTGAGCTGATCTTTCGATCGTCGTACCCCGAAATTCCGGTGCAGACTCCTGACCACTTTCGCCATGATCTTGGCCTTTCTGATATTGGGGTTGGGGTAAGGTCCATACTTCCCATCATAGTCGGCCTTCTTCAGGATGTCCACCATCTCCAACATCTCCCCAAAGGACATATTTGAGTCCTTAAATCTCCTTCTGGATCGGGACGTGTCCGGATCCGGCCTTTCCTCCCCCTCCTCCTCGTTGCTACAATTAGCATGCACCTGCTGTCTATTCGCCATGTGCTCTTCCCCCACAGCGCAGAACGAAAAGGGGCGGGGAATAGACTAGAAAGAACGTCAGGGGCGGGCGGAGTTATACGCATGCGCAGTGTGTATGAGGCGTAACACACGTGCGTATTACGTACGATCTGTGAGTGGAGGAAGGAGCATCGGAGACGCCGATCGTGATAACGAAGGTAAGATCTAAACTTGCGCCTATACAGCTTTGAAATGGAAGCCTATATTGTAACAAGATTAGGGGAGTTTTGCCTGACATTAGGGTTTGTCTTGTGCTGTGTCTTGCAGAGAAAATGGATGGGTTCAACGACCACAATTTCCTGCCCCTGTTCATAGACAAGTACAGGGAGCTGCCCTGTCTGTGGCAAGTGAGACACCCCCACTATAATCACAAACAGAAGAGGCAGGCAGCGCTGGAGAAACTGCTGGAGTTGGTGAAGCCTGTGGTCCCCACGGCAACCATCCCTTATTTAAAAGCCAAAATTGGTGGCCTGAGGAGCACATATCTGAGGGAGCGCAAGAAGGTCACAGATTCCCAGAGATCCGGAGCTGCAGCAGATGACATTTATGTCCCCAGGCTGTGGTACTACGAGAGACTGCAATTTCTGTCAGACCACACTGAAGTCAGGGAATCACTCTCTACTCTTCCTTCCACGCTTCCTTCCATACCAGCTGAGGCTTCTGATGTCCAACCTGGGCCTTCCAGCCAGGAAGAAGTGGAGGAGCCCAGCTGGAGTCAGGTATAGCATTGTTTTACTGATTTCTGGTCAATAAATAAATGATGTTTACTAGATGTTATTATTGATCACTAATTGCTGATTAAAAAAAGTGTTTTACATATCAATAGATAGTAGTGGGCACCCAAAATTGGGACAAGAATGAAAACTGCTGGGCTCAGAAGGATAGTCTGTTATATTTGTTAACATTCAATTTGCAGCAGTCAGGAGGTGAAAATTGTGTGTGATTGATGAAAAAATACTAAAACTATCTCCCTTTTTCATACACAGGAAGACCTCAGCCAGGAGGAGGTTGTGGAATGTGGCAGTCAGGAGGAGGCGGTGATTAGTGTCAGCCAGGAGGAGGCGGGGCTAAGTGGCAGCCAAGAGAAGCCTGGGACCAGTCGCAGCCTGACTGAGTCTCAGGTCCCTCCCCTCCACCTGCCATATAAACGAGCCAGGAAGGCCACTCCGAGTCCCATGCAGGATTCAGCGTACAGGCTGATCCAGGAGGCTTCGGCGTCCCTCAGAACCTTCCCCACTCCTGAAGAGGCCTTTGCCTGCATGGCTGCCACCAAATTGCAGGGCATGCAGGAGGGTCAACGCAGGCTCTGTGAGGACCTTATTTATAAAGTCCTACGTAAGGGGGAGAGTGGGGAACTAACACCCAAGACGGATGTCATTGAGATGGACGATCCTCCTCCTCCTCCTCCTGCTGCCACAACTCCACCACCACAGCCACAGCGTGGAAGGAAGCGTGGAAAGAAGACCAAAGAGTGATGGCCCTGGGTTCAGTCTGGTCTGACAGAAGATGCAGTCTCTCGTATGACCACAGCCTGGGGACACAGATGTCATCTGCTGCTTTCCAGATCTCTGGGACTTCTGGACCAGACTGCCCTCCCTTAGATATGGACACCTCAGGCTACCAATTTTGCTTAAAAAAAGTTGATGTCTGCCCTGGGGGTCCAAGGCTTCGCCCACTTCTGCAGTTTCTACAGCGTTGCCTCCCTCTTTGTTTAGTTGTGAGCCCTTAATAAAATTTTTTTGGTAAATTATACTCTCCTGTGTCTTTTCATCCAAAAAGGACAGTTTGTTGGTGACGATTCAGGTACATTTCTAACATAAAATGTGAAATTAACAAGGGACAACAACACAAAACAATCTCCTACAGATTAAATAGAACAACATATCAATGGTGTTGTGGGAACTTGTCACAAAAAACACACACAAACATTTTCGGGAGTACAGATCAAAATCGCAAAAAAAATAAAAATAAAATACAAACACAAAAAAAGAATCTACATTAAAGCCAAAAAATATATAAAAAATATACAAAAATATGTTGTCAGATGTGAGAAATCAAAATATATTGAGGGAATCACGATAAATAGTAAAGAAATAAGTTTGTGAGAAGTGTGTGTGAATATGAGCAGCAAAACTACTTAATTCTTGTCACATTATAAAGAAGAAGAGAGTGCGCTGTATTAAACCATTTTGAACATTGCAGCGTGACGAAAGTGCTGTATCCATTGCGAACGCTAAGTTTACCAGAACGAGGTGACCCGTCTCGGAATTTCTTCTGAGCATGCGTGGCACTTTGTGCTTCGGAACAGGCCACACACGGTCGGAATTGACGCGATCGGATTTTGTTGTCGGAAAATTTTATCTCCTGCTGTCCAACTTTGTGTGTCGGAAAATCCGATGGAAAATGTCCGATGGAGCCCACACACTCTCCGATCAGACATTTTCCATCGGAAAATCCGACCGTGTGTACGGGGCATAATTCTGCGGATTTCGGAAATAAAAGCAAATAACATTACATATGTGCATGTATGCAGACATATCAGATTTGTCTTTTTAGGGCAATGACTGCACAGCAGTTTTAGAGTGAAAAGGGCGTAGAGCCACCGTAAGGTGTCTATTTTAGGGAGATTTATTCTCTTTCCCATCAGAACGGGAAATAATGTGCATATCTCTCTAATGGAACACAGACAAAAATATATTTTTTGAAGAATGAGGAAGGATTAGAACTTCTAACAGTGTTTCTTTTCCTGTCTGTATCTTCCTGTGTCAGTGAAAACCCCATCTCCTTTTCATGTAAAGGCTTCACAGGGACAGAAAGTGAAGGAGATTTTCCCAAATGGAGTCACAGATAGAGAAAAAAACACCTGAAAGAAAATTTAGCTCCCATCATATCCAAAAGTGGACTGAAATTAAACTTTAATTGCTTTTTAGCAATCACTATAGGGTTGATTTATAAAGATTTTATATAACCTTACACCCAGTGAAAGGCATGTGCATTAGTTCTGTCTGAATGAGGCAAAAATTAAATGTAAATAGGTAATATCGTCTGCTGTTTGAATGTAAATCATTGACTTAAAATGAAAAATGCCGCATTTGTCCATTAGATGGGGCTAAGTATCTTAGAAATTCCCAATAATACATACTACTCTTTAACTACAGATCACAGAGTCCAATTTTTTCATGAGGTTTCCCAGTGATCTAGCTGCTGTCACTGATCTTAACATAAACCATGTTAGATCAAGAACAAGCAACAGTGGAATCATCAGCAGAATCAGTACACTCTTTTGCCACGTACACAAGATCGGAATTTCCGACGGGAATTATTTGATGTGAGCTTGTTGTCGGAAAGTCTGACCGTGTGTATATTCCAGCGAACATTTGCTGTCAGAATTTCTGCACACAAATGTTTGAGAGCAGGTTCTCAAATTTTCCGACAACAAAGGAAAGTCCGATCGTGTGTACACGTCGCACAGAAGTCCACGCATGCTCAGAATCAAGTATGAGACAGAAGCACTCGGTCTTGTAAAACTAGCGTTCATAGTGGAGATAGCACATTCGTCACACAGGAAATGTTTTAATATTTCAATGCAGCGCATTCTCTTCTTCTTTATAATGCTAGAATAATGAAGTTGGTTTGCTGCTGATATTCACACAGAGTTCTGACAAACTGATTTTTTATTATTTCTCATGATCTCATAAATAATCTTTGTTTTTGTTGTTTTTTTTATCAAGATCTCCAGAATAATCTTTTTTTATTTTTTTATAGTGATCTACTTTTTCATTTTTAAAATTTCTCCAAATCTCCAGAATACATTTTTTTAAATTTTTTTTTTTTATAGTGATCTCCATAATATTTTTTGTTGTTTTGTCTGTCATGTTACCACAACACCATTATTATCTTGTATTTTTTTTACCTCAAATAGGTTGGTTGGTGTTGTTGTCCCTTGTTAATTTGACATTGGATTTTTGAAATGTACTTGCCTACTCACAAACAAACTGTCCTGTTTGAAGTAAAACACATAGCCAAGTATTTGTCAAAACAAAAATTGAAAATGTATTAGGGGTCCTTACAAAATAATGAGGAAGGCAACCCCAGGGCAGACATCAATTATTTGACAGGCCAAATTGGTTACCTGAGTAGTCCATTTAATAGGGAGCACAATACGGTTCAGGACTCCGAGAGATCCGGAGCAGCAGCAAATTACATATATGTCCCAAGACTGTACCTTACAACAGCCTGCGTCTTTTGGCAGACCACACCAAACCCAGGCCATCAATCTCAACACTTCTTTCCACGCTTATTTCCAGGCTGCTGTCATGGGTTGGGTGGCTGTGTTGTTGGAGCTGTTGCGGGAGGTGGAGGTGGTGTTGCTGGAGGTGGTGGAGGAGTAATATGGTCCAACTCACACACGTGGCTTTTAGTTGTGAGTTGGCCCCTCATCCCCTTGTTTAGGGCCTGAAGTATGACCTCCTCGCAGATAAAACATTGGCCCTCCTCCATTTGTTCCAGTTTACTGGCTGTCAGACAGCCATACAACTCAGGGCCACCAGGGGTTGTTATAAGGACGAAAGTAGCCTGCCGAATCAAAACAGTCGCTGACTCCTCCAGGTTCTTCACCTGCCTGGTACTTTTTGTTGGAAGGTGGAGGGGGGGAACCTGGGATTCTGTCAGGCTGCTTTCCACGGCCACTTCCTGGCTGCCACTTTCCATGGCCTCCTCGTGGCTGAGACTTTCCTGTGTATGAAAATGGGACGTAGTTTTAGTTTTTTGGTCATAAATCACACACCGTTTTGAGCTCATGACTGTTGCAAATTGAATGTTAACAAATAGAAAAGACTATCATTCTGACCCCAGCATTTGTCATTCTTGTCCCAATCATTTTTGGCTACTATTGTCTATTGATATGCAAACCACTTTGTTAAATCAGAAATTAGTGATCAATAATAGCATCTAGTTAACATCATTCATTTTTTGATAAGAAATATGTTCATCAATGCTATACCTGGCTCAAGCTGGACTTCTCCACATCTTCTCACTGGGTGGAAGGCCCAGGTTGGACATCTGAAGCCTCATCTGATATGGAAGAAAGTGTGGAAGGAAGTGTAGATAGCAATGGCCTGGGTTCACTCTGGTCTGACAAAACCGCAGTCTGTCGTAGTACCACAGCCTGGGTATATATACGTCATCTGCTGCTGCTTCTGACCTCATGGAATCCTGGACCTTCTTGCGCTCCCTATTATATGTGCTCCTCAGGCCACCAATTTCGGCCTTCAAATAGAAGATGTCTGCCGTGGGAGTCACCGGCTTCACTAATTCCACAGTTGTTCCAGTGCTGCCTTCCTCTTTGGCTTGTTGGAGAATTCTCTGTTTTTGACTTGCCAGAAACATGGCAGCTCCCTGTAATTGTCTATGATGTTTGGCAGGAAGTCTGGTTCAGTAAATTTATCCATTTTCTCTGCAAGAGACAAGACAAACCCTAATGTCAGGCTAAACTCCCGTAATCTTGTCCCAATATAGGCCTAAATCTATAAGCGGTATAGGCCACTAACCACTGATACCCCAAGTTAAAATTGTACCTTCGTTTGCACGATCAACGCTTACGCTACTCTGTCCTCCACTCACAGATCGTATGTACACGCGGTATGCTTTATATACACTGAGCATGCGTGAAACTCTGCCCCTGACCTTCTTTCTAGTACATTCCCCGCCCCTTCTCTTTCGGCGCAGTGGGAGAGAACATGGCAGAGAAGAGACATCAGGTGCATGCAGAGAGCAGCAACGAGGAGGAAAGCCTGGAGCAAGAAACGTCTCGATCCAGGAGGAGATATAAGGCCTTGAATATGTACCTTGTAGAGATGGTGGAGATGGTGGACCTCTTAAAGAGGGCCGATTATGATGGGAAGTATGGACCGTAGAACAACCCAAGATCATGACTAAAGTTGTGAAAAGTCTGTACAGGAATTTTGGGGTACGACGATCCAAGGAGCAATTAAGGAAACGCTGGTCAGACCTGAAATTGAGGGAGCACGATCAGTACAGAAGGATCAAGAAAGTGCTGCAAAAAAGTAAGTATTTGTCATGTGTTCCTATTATTATTATTACTTTAGTGGTGCTGCTCCATGTGCTTTTCTTTACTGTTGTACAGTTTAAAATGGCAAGTTTCAGGTTCGTGGGCACAGTAATCGTTCGTAATAAACATCATTTGTTCGCACACTATTACAATGTTTTTGGCAGATGCAGGTTAACTACATTTGTTCATGCCTATTTGTATTAAAAGAAGTTTAGTACATTGTTGTCTAGATGGGTTTGTAACTAGAATGAATTGCAAACTTGATTCAGTGTAAGGAGAGGACACTCAGCAGCTGTTTACACATCTGGACGCAGGAGCACTAGCGTGGGACACCAGAACAACCTTTTTAGGGTGTCCCACACAGGTGCTCCAGTGGATACTAGGGGTCTCTCCATGTGTGAAACTTTAACAAAAAAGGTTAGTACTCCAGCTTTGGAAAGGGGAAAAAAACATGTTTTCAGCTTGGAACTCTGCCAAAACAGACAATTGTACGACACTTTCAAGCAATGTTTCATATTACTATTTCCTGCCTCAAATATCTGTGTGCTAAGTTTACCTTTTTTGTAGTCACATAGGGGAGAAAAGAATCGGGACATCTGAGGACACCAGGAACCCCACTACTCATGAAGAAGGGGAAATCCCCACACACCATGAAGAAGATCTGGAGGGAGAGATTCATGAAGTGGGCGAAATAGTGACCACAACAGGTCAGTGTCTGAGGCCACAGCTTCAGGTAATAGATGTATGCCTGCATATTTATAATACATGGTGTGTGCACAGATCCTCATCGGAGAGATCATGGTGTGCAATTGGGATTTAGAGATGGTCAAGCAAAATAACACTGATGTCCAAAAAAAAATGAACAACATCATTGATGTTTTAGGCAGAATCTAAAACCAACAAAAATTGAAAAGTTGCTCATGGTATTTTTTATTTTTGGTAAAGTTTTAAAGTAAGCCAAATTTTGAGGATGCACACAGTGTGTCAACATGTGCTATCTGCCAACACGGGATATCAATGTACGCGTTTTGTGGGTGCAACCCCTTCCTCCAAACTAAAGTAGAAGAGAGGAAGGTGTTGCACCCCCCAAACACGTTGTTTGATCCGCGCCAAATTTTAAATGAAAAAATCGGCATGGGTTGGCGTGGGGGTCCCCCCAAAATCCATACCAGACCCTTATCCGAGCATGCAGCCCGGCCGGCCAGGAAAGGGGGTGGGGACGAGCGAGCGCCCCCCCTCCTGAGCACTACCAGGCCGCATGCCCTCAAAATGGGGGGTGGGTGCCTTGGGGGAAGTTGCCGCCCTGCAGGGCCCCCCCACCCCAAAGCACCTTGTCCCCATGTTGATAAGGACAAGGGCCTCTTCCCGACAACCCTGGCCGTTGGCTGTCGGGGTCTGTGGGCGGGGGCTTATCGGAATCCGGGAGCCCCCTTTAATAAGGGGGATCCCAGATCCCGGCCCCCCACCCTGTGTGAATGAGTATGGTGTACATGGTACCCCTACCTATTCACCTAGGGAAAAGTGTCAATAAAAAAAAAACACAGTACACAGGTTTTAAGAGTAATTTATTAGGCAGCTCCGGTGTCTTCTTCCGACTTCGGGGGGTCTCCTTCCGACTTCTCCCGGTGTTCCGCCTCTTCTCTCGGGCCCCACCGCTATCTTCTTCAAGCTCTTGTGCCAGCGAGGGGCCCGGTCTGCTGCCGCTGCTGCCGCTGTCTGCACTATTGAAGAAAATGGCCAAAAAAAAAGCCATTGGAGAACCTAGGAGACAGCTAAAAGAAACACAAGAAGTAAATCAAATTAAATATGAGTTCAAATTATAATAAAAAAATATTTAAAACATGTTTAGACATTCTGTGGCATATCAATGGCCCCCCTACCCGCAAAGTACTCTAGATACTTTTGGCGTACTTTGCGGGCGATTTGGGGGGGGCAAGCCAGGACGGCCAGGTTCAAAAGCCGTCAGAGTTGTTGGATCTGGTAAGCCGGCCTCAGTCCCAACTGATTCCACATAGTTTGCGGCATTTTTGCGCAAAAAATATGTAAAATGCAGCAGCATAGAATTATGTGATTGAGTTTATATTCCGCCATATTAATAGCTGTGAGGAATAAGCGGAACCGGCTGGCCATTATTCCAAAGGCATTCACCACCACTCTTCTGGCTCTGGCCAACCGGTAATTAAAAACCCTCTGGTCCGGGGTGAGGGTCCTCATCAAGAATGGCCACAGAAGATGGTCCCCCAGCGCAAATGCTTCATCCACTATGGAGATGAACGGGAGTCCAGCCACATTATCTTCTGGAGATGGCAACTTCAAATATCTTTATATCTTTCTTTTGTGTTCAACCCCTGGTTGGCATGATTCTTTTTTGGTGCCTTCCTTTCCTGTGACTGTGCGCGGACCCGGCACGGCAAGGCTGTCCCCTCTGGGACACATCAGGGGAACTGTTCTTGTTCCTCTTTTCCTGATCTGGTTCAGCGTCAGCTGAGTCCAGCTCTGGCTTCCCGTGCCGGTGGGAGTGGACGGCGGCGCGCGTCTCCGGGACGCAGTGCCGTGACGTCAGCCGTGACGATGCACTCCAGCTTGACTGGCGCGCGTGCGCGGCGTGGGGTTGGGGCCGGCGTCTGCGGGGGGCGTGGCGCGGTCCACTCCCAGGGGGTCCATGATTGGACCAAGATGACAGGATGCCGGTCTATAGGCTGACTGTCTGACAGCTGGGGGATAATGGGAGGAGGTAGATTAGGGAGGACACGGTGCGCTCAGCTGATTGTTGTTGCAATCAGCTGGGAGCGCATCTAATGGGGATATATACTCTAGCTCATCCACTCAGATCTTGTGATCGGAGGTGGATGATGCACTCACGCTGCGCTCTTGGCTGCCACAAGTAAGTTACCTTAACTGACTGGGGGCACTTTTCAATTTTACTCTGTAGACTATTTTCTAATATGTGGTGTGTTTTACACACACCACAATTTGCTCATGCAAATTTCTTATGAGTTCCACCCTTTCTCTTTTCTTTTCTAACACTAGGTCTCCACTTTAGTGTCAGCCCAGTAGCCAGCATGGTGTTCTGTGAGCCTTCCTCCTCCCCCTACGTTATACCTTGTAGGTGTCTCCTTCGGCTCTAGTTTCCAGGTATGCCTCCGGTGTTCAGTTTCCACATACATGTATGCTTTTTTGTACCATCTCTAGGACCCCCTTTTTTCTTTAGATCTCACCATATGGAGGTTGCTCACCTCCAATAAACTGCCATCTCTCACGATACTGTATGTCTGATCTTAGGTCCGAAGATCCATTTGGACCCCAGCCCGCGCACAGGCGCTGCACCTAAACTTGGACATAGCGTTTTTTTCAGCATCTAGGGGGACGGTACTCTTTACATGAACCTTCTACAGTATTCTGCCCACCCATTATTGGATCTTTGGGATATGCACATGGCCTGGGATACCACAGCAGAGCTGATTGTTTGCTTTGAATGTCTTTACAACATTTGCATTGGGTAAGTGAGTGTTCTCTCACACATAGGGTGTGGGGAGTACACCATTTTCTATATGTATACGATGCTAACCATTGTTTTGCTTTTTGCCTTTACAATATCCAATAGATGATAATTCTCACTTGTCAAACCTTGAGGAAGGACTTTCCGAAACGCGTCGGTTTAGTGAGACCTACCTCATCCTATATTATTGGTCTGTTTTTGTTGCCTTGTGTGATATATTTTTTGTCACATATATGTTATCCCTGATGCAATTGTTTATATGTATCATTTTGTTTGTTAATCATTTTACTTTGGTGTATTTTGTGTTGTGTTTTTGCACCTTGTAATAATAAATATCTTTTTTACCATTCATGCGTTTTTGTGGTAATGCCTCTAAAATCCCACCCCAGGGGAACCAATTGTTCTTTTTTTTTTGGCAACTTCAAGCTGCCATCCTGGAGCCATCTGTAAAATTCCATCTGGGAGATGACTCCACCATCCGACATCCGGCCATTTTTCCCCACGTCCACATACAAAAACTTGTAAGTCGCCGACACCACCGCCAACAACACTCTACTACTATACCCGTTATAATTATAATAGTATGACCCCGAGTTGGGGGGTGGGACAATGCGGACGTGTTTCCCATCTATTGCCCCACTGCAGTTAGGGAAGTCCCACTGCTGGGCAAACTGGGAGGCCACAGTCTGCCATTCCTGTGGGTTTGAAGGAAACTGTGGAGTCGAACAAGAAAAAAAATTATTACTTTTGCACATAACATTGCAAGCAGATTAGACACAAACATTCCTGGCCAACATCAGTATAACATTTATTAAAATGAGTATTTAAAGACAAAAGTATAATAGGGTCCACTCATCAGATTTCTCATCCCCTCTGATGGCCCATTGTAAAAATTGTAGGGGGGGATGTTTTGGGCAGGTAACCATCTCCACTTCCTTGAGAGATGAGTACATAAATAATGTGGATTACTTTGGCCAGCCCCTCCTTACTTACACTATTGGCAGCCCACTGGACAGGTAAGAAGTATCATAATACAAAAATATGAATACACACTGTACAAATTGAAGCACATTTTTACATTCTGCAATTACCTATCAAGAAAATAGGAGAACAAAACTTTAAACAGTACCATTTGAAAGTATTCAGGCAGGCCCTTGCACTACATGCTTTGGTGAATTCATCCATAAATATGACCACAAAAGAGGTAGGTATAGTGTATATGGGTTTGATTGTTATCGGCTGACTTAGCGGTTGGGGGGGTTCCAAATGAGTTTGGCCCCCAAAAAAGCCTCTTGCACTCTGCCTGAATTTAAGGCCAACAATAACATTTGGACACATTTTAGGGGGTGTTTAGGGTAAGCACTAAAATGTAGCTGACAAAAAACATTGTTAAGTGACTAGGCTAGGTGTGTATGGGCCCAGGATAGCATGATGGGGAGGTCAGTGAAGGCAAATCTGCATGAAGGACAAAAAAGGAGCATTAAAAGCTTCCAGCATGCATGAGGACAAAGAGGACATTCACAGCATATTACAATCATGGTAATTAGGGAATGATATAAATACAATATATTAGCAAACATTAAATACATAGATTGTGATGTTAAAGGAGAAAACATACCTTAATATAGTCCTTCTGCAAGACCAGAATAATGGCAGAACAGGTCTCTGGAATAATGATTCTCAGAGCCTGGTGGGAGATTCCAGTCGTAACTTGATATCCTGGAGACTTCTCCCCGTCGCCAAGTACCACAAGGTGGCGACGAGCCTCTGCTTGGGAGTGATGGCTTGCCTCATGCAGGTGTCCTGCTTCATAATATAAGGGGACAGCAAAGCCAACAGATGGTGAAAAACGGGGTCCATCATCCGGAGATAATTCCTGAAATCATCAGGATTATTCTCCTGGATCTCCCGCAACAAAGGCATGTGCGAGAACTCGTCACGCTGGAGCAACCAATTCTTCGCCCATGAACTCCTCCTCGCCCTGTTCATGGACTGGACTTGGGTCAAAGCAAGAACTCCAACACCAAGCCCAATCACAGCACAAACTCTACGACCAGTACGTACCCGCAACATGGCTTGAAAATGGTCGGCTGCTCAGAACGAACTGACAGAACGCACTGAAAATCAGAAAGGACCTGAGAAGAACGATCTGAAAATCAGAAACGAGCGGACAAGAATGCACTGAAAAACAGAAGTGAACTCTTAAATAGAGCGCACTGAAAGACAGGAACTCACTGACAACACGCACTGAAGAACAGATACGAGCCCACAAGCACAAACTGAGAAGCAGAAACTAACTGAAAAGCACGGGGCTGAAAAGCGCAAATCGTTTCTCACCAAACTTCTACTAACACAAGATAAACACGAGATTAGCAGAAGGAGCCCAAAGGGTGGAGCACTGGCTATTGAACTTCCTTTTTATAGTATGTGTTGTACGTCACCGCTAGGGATGAGCTTCGAGTTCGAGTCGAACTCATGTTCTACTCGAACATTGGCTGTTCGCAAGTTCGCCGAACAGCGAACAATTTGGGGTGTTCGCGGCAAATTCGAATGCCGCGGAACACCCTTTAAAAGTCTATGGGAGAAATCAAAAGTGCTAATTTTAAAGGCTTATATGCAAGTTATTGTCATAAAAAGTGTTTGGGGACCTGGGTCCTGCTCCAGGGGACATGGATCAATGCAAAAAAAAGTTTTAAAAACGGACGTTTTTTCAGGAGCAGTGATTTTATTAATGCTTAAAGTCAAACAATAAAAGTGTAATATCCCTTTAAATTTCGTACCTGGGGGGTGTCTATAGTATGCCTGTAAAGGGGCGCATGTTTCCTGTGTTTAGAACAGTCTGACAGCAAAATGACATTTGGAAGGAAAAAACTCATTTAAAACTACCCGCGGCTATTGCATTGCCGACAATACACATAGAAGTTCATTGATAAAAACGGCATGGGAATTCCCCACAGGGGAACCCCGAACCAAAATTAAAAAAAAAATGATGTGGGGGTCCCCCTAAATTCCATACAAGGCCCTTCAGGTCTGGTATGGATATTAAGGGGAACCCCAGCCAAAATTTTAAAAAAAAATTGACGTGGGGTTCCCCCTAAATTCCATACCAGACCCTTCAGGTCTGGTATGGATTTTAAGGGGAACCCCGCGCCAAAAAAAAAAAAAAAAACGGCGTGGGGTCCCCCTAAGAATCCATACCAGACCCTTATCCGAGCACGCAACCTGGCAGGCCGCAGGAAAAGAGGGGGGGACGAGAGTGCGGCCCCCCCCCTCCTGAACCGTACCAGGCCACATGCCCTCAACATTGGGAGGGTGCTTTGGGGTAGCCCCCCAAAACACCTTGTCCCCATGTTGATGAGGACAAGGGCCTCATCCTCACAACCGTGGCCGGTGGTTGTGGGGGTCTGCGGGCGGGGGGCTTATCGGAATCTGGAAGCCCCCTTTAACAAGGGGACCCCCAGATCCCGGCCCCCCCCTGTGTGAAATGGTAAGGGGGTACTTACCCCTACCATTTCACTAAAAAACTGTCAAAAATGTTAAAAATGACAAGAGACAGTTTTTGACAATTCCTTTATTTAAATGCTTCTTCTTTCTTCCTTCATCTTCTTCTTCTTCTGGTTCTTCTGGCTCTTCTGGTTCTTCCTCCGGCGTTCTCGTCCAGCATCTTCTCCGCGGCGTCTTCTATCTTCTTCTCCTCGGGCCGCTCCGCACCCATGGCATGAGGGGGGAGGCTCCCGCTCTTCTCTTCATCTTCTTCTCTTCTTCATCTTCTTCTTCATCTTCTTCTTCATCTTCTTCTTCCTTCTTCTCTTCTTCATGTCTTCTCCGGGCCGCTCCGCAGCCATGCTGTGGCATGGAGGGAGGCTCCCGCTGTGTGACGGCGTCTCTTCGTCTGACGGTTCTTAAATAACGGGGGGCGGGGCCACCCGGTGACCCCGCCCCCCTCTGACGCACGGTGACATGACGGGACTTCCCTGTGGCATTCCCCGTGACGTCACAGGGAAGTCCCGTCAAGTCACCGTGCGTCAGAGGGGGGCGGGGTCACCGGGTGGCCCCGCCCCCCGTTATTTAAGAACCGTCAGACGAAGAGACGCCGTCACACAGCGGGAGCCTCCCTCCATGCCACAGCATGGCTGCGGAGCGGCCCGGAGAAGACATGAAGAAGAGAAGAAGGAAGAAGAAGATGAAGAAGAAGATGAAGAAGAGAAGAAGATGAAGAGAAGAGCGGGAGCCTCCCCCCCAATGCCATGGGTGCGGAGCGGCCCGAGGAGAAGAAGATAGAAGACGCCGCGGAGAAGATGCTGGACGAGAACGCCGGAGGAAGAACCAGAAGAGCCAGAAGAACCAGAAGAAGAAGAAGATGAAGGAAGAAAGAAGAAGCATTTAAATAAAGGAATTGTCAAAAACTGTCTCTTGTCATTTTTAACATTTTTGACAGTTTTTTAGTGAAATGGTAGGGGTAAGTACCCCCTTACCATTTCACACAGGGGGGGGCCGGGATCTGGGGGTCCCCTTGTTAAAGGGGGCTTCCAGATTCCGATAAGCCCCCCGCCCGCAGACCCCCACAACCACCGGCCACGGTTGTGAGGATGAGGCCCTTGTCCTCATCAACATGGGGACAAGGTGTTTTGGGGGGCTACCCCAAAGCACCCTCCCAATGTTGAGGGCATGTGGCCTGGTACGGTTCAGGAGGGGGGGGGGCCGCACTCTCGTCCCCCCCTCTTTTCCTGCGGCCTGCCAGGTTGCGTGCTCGGATAAGGGTCTGGTATGGATTTTTAGGGGGACCCCACGCCGTTTTTTTTTTTTGGCGCGGGGTTCCCCTTAAAATCCATACCAGACCTGAAGGGTCTGGTATGGAATTTAGGGGGAACCCCACGTCAATTTTTTTTTAAATTTTGGCTGGGGTTCCCCTTAATATCCATACCAGACCTGAAGGGCCTTGTATGGAATTTAGGGGGACTCCCACATCATTTTTTTTTTTTTAATTTTGGTTCGGGGTTGCCCTGTGGGGAATTCCCATGCCGTTTTTATCAATGAACTTCTATGTGTATTGTCGGCAATGCAATAGCCGCGGGTAGTTTTAAATGTGTTTTTTCCTTCCAAATGTCATTTTGCTGTCAGACTGTTCTAAACACAGGAAACATGCGCCCCTTTACAGGCATACTATAGACACCCCCCAGGTATGAAATTTAAAGGGATATTACACTTTTATTGTTTGACTTTAAGCATTATTAAAATCACTGCTCCTGAAAAAACGGCCGTTTTTAAAACTTTTTTTTGCATTGATTCATGTCTCCTGGGGCAGGACCCAGGTCCCCAAACACTTTTATTGACAATAACTTGCATATTAGCCTTTAAAATTAGCACTTTTGATTATTCATGTTCGTGTCCCATAGACTTTAACGGTGTTCGCGTGTTCGAACGAATTTTTTTCCTGTTCGCATGTTCTGGTGCGAACCGAACAGGGGGGTGTTCGGCTCATCCCTAGTCACCGCGTTCTTGACGCTCGGAATTTCCGACAACATTTGTGTGACCGTGTGTATGCAAGAAAAGTTTGAGCAAATATCCTTCGGAAAAAATTCACGGATTTGTTGTTGGAAAATCCCATCGTGTTTACGGGGCATTAGGGATGAGTGCTTTGGATATAAATTGGCAGAGAAAAGGGGGAAGCAGTGCAGAGAATTGACTGTTAGCATTAATTTACCAGCTGACTATTCTGTTCTCAGTAGCTCATCAGTCTTTTTCAACGTCTCGGGATTTCTTCCACCCCCTTCTGCCACCATAGCAAACAAGTGCTGAAAAAGGTGGTACAGTAGTCAGTAAAAAGAAAAAAAAAAGCCAAAGTTTTGGTGACAATGATGACAACTGCAATATTTTATATTGTGACATAATTGTTAGTACTCCTGCACACAATTTCCATATAGCCTTAGTACAACTGGAGTGGAGGTGGGGGAATGCTGATCTACAAAAAGCTGTCAGTTTTTAACTGAGGAAGTATTTTGTAATTTTTTTCATCCTCAAGAAGACTGGGTTGGGCATACAGGAATTTTTTCAGCGCTAGCTAGGATGTCCAGAAACAATGAAATAACTTTTCTAAATAGTGGAGGAGAGATGAGGGCATGGATCCCTGTTGGGAGCTTTTTCACTGCACTTCTGCCTAAAGACTCTGAAGACTCAGTGCTATTAACCATTGTTTAGAAATAAAAATCCCTGGTTCATCTGCACTATGCGGAAGCTTTTATTTTTTATTTGCATATTATCCCGATGAAAGAAACTGCCTTCCAGTAGCCACTTCCACCAGGAGGTCTGGACCAAGTTTGCCCTCTGTTTCTTCTCGGACGATATTTGGATGTCTATCGGCTGATATCCATCAGGCCGCCCCTCCGGATACCCCTTCATTTCATCAGGGAGGTCGAGGAGTGAGACAGAGGTTCCATCGCTCTGGATATCGTTCTCAGCCCAGGTGGGGCTCCATGCCTTATCAACTCCATGTCATATGACAGGGGAGTCCACGTCATCTGGTAAGAGTACCCATCCTTCCTTACTTTTTGATGTTTTCACTTTGACGTCCCACACTGCGATGTTGGTTTACAGTTACGGATGTCCTGTACCTTGATGTTGGTTTACAGTCACGGATTCACATTGTTCATTATTGACTTTGTTTTTTCTCACTTAAAGACTCACATCATCCACACCTGCTAATGCAGGTTTCCCTTAAATATTTGAGTTTTGAATAATTTCTCTGCTGTATGTGGACTTTTCATATAGTGGTCGTATACTTTTATTTTGTATATGGTTTTTGGAACACATGTTTCACTGCCAAACACATTATTCCTCTCTATTAGTTTTTAGTCATACCTAATTTTTCACAATTTTGTAGCGCTGCATTTTTTTCTCATTTATCACCAATTATTTGTCACAATGTATGCAGCTGCTGGTCTTTTATTGTATTTTTTGTACTAGAGCGCAGTGTTCTTTATACTCTTTATGTTTTGACTATGTTTGTTCTTTTTACTTTTATTATTAAACAAGTGTGATTTAACTGCACTTCTGTCTCAGCCTGATTTCACGGTTTCTGATAGTAGGCAAAGGCCATGAATTAAGAAAATGCAGTCAATTTGATGAACTGGATCACCACATTGATCAGTTTGTCATGGCGTTACAAACACTCCTGAGTCCCACGGCTCATCTGGAATCTCCCACTGTGGCCGCTCCGGTACAACCTATGTTGCAGGCCAACCCTGCTGCTGCTCCAGTCTCTGTGCAGGCACCCGCCTCGAGTACATAAGAGGTATGTCTGGTATGTCTGGTTCCCCTCCACTTCCCCAGCGATTTGGGGGCGATCCAGTCCAATGCAGAGGGTTGAGATGCTGCCCCAGTTGTTTCCCACGGACAGAAGCAAAGTAGGTTTTGTGATATCTTTGCTTTCTGAGAGAGCCTTGGCCTGGTCAAATCCTCTATGGTAGATGCAAAAACCTCTTGTCTTGAGCTAGCCTGAGTTTGTGGCATTGTTTAAAAGGGTATTTGACTTTCCCGCATGCTCCACTTATGCTGCCAGGTGCCTCATGTCCATCGAAAAGTGTACGAGAACTGTTGCCGACTATGCCATTGAATTCCATACTCTGGCATGGAACAATGAGGCCCTCGTGGCTGCTTTTTCTCATGGTCTCGGATATCATCAAGGATGAGATAGCAGCCCGAGATATACCCACTGAGCTGGAGAAGTTGATCACGTTTGCCATCCTCATTGACTCCAGACTCAGAGAAAGACTCTCTTTTTAGGAGCACTTGCAGAAGCCTCCTGTACATTTGTCTCCGAGCTTTGCAGTCCCACCCGTGCCTCCCTCACCTCCCATGCCTCCTGGTACCGAGTTGGTCTGTGAAGGTGAACCCATGCACTTGGGTTTCACGCGTCTCTCTGCGGATGAGAGAACCTTTAGGAGGAGGGAGAGATTGTGCCTTTATTGTGGCCAGGCAGGTCACTTTTTGAAGTCTTGTCCTACCCGTCCTGGGAACGCCCGAACCTTGAGTTCCTGTCATGGACAGACCTTAGGTGGCATTGTTTGGTCCCCAGTTATCCAGAAGGATAAGCCCCTGGTTTCGGTCAGCCTTTCTTGGTCTAAGTCGTCCGTCGAGATACAGGCTCTAATCGACTTTGGGGCTGCGGGCCTGTTCATTGATGCTGACTTTGTATCGAAGCACTTGATTGCGCTGCAGCTGCGTGACACTCCACTTGCCATTGAGGCTCTTGACAGGAGATCTCTAAAGCCTGCCCATGTGACTCATGAGACGGTTCCGTTGTCCATGGCCGTAGGGGCTCTTCACCATGAGATAATTCAATTCCAGTTATTTCCTCACCTTATTTTTACGCTGGTTATTGGTTATCCTTGGTTACAGAGGCACAACCCCTCTTTTGATTGGCTCCGTGCTGAGGTTCTCTCCTGGTCATCACAATGGAGTGAGACATGCTTCCAGAAGGTAGCCAAGGTCTTGTGCACCTCTTCACTCTCCTCCCTGCTGGAGGAGTACCGCGATTTTAGCGATGTCAAAGGTCAAGCCGGCAGTTTGCCTCCACACCGGCCTTATGATTGCGCAATTGAACTTCAACCTGGTGCCATACCCCCTCGTGGCCGGGTTTACCCTTTGTCGGTCTTGGAGGAAAAGGCCATGGAGGAGTATGTTGCAGACACACTTTCTTGAGGTTTCATCTGCAAATCCTCAACTTCTGCTGGTGCTGGTTTCTTCTTTGTGAAGAAGAAGAGCAGTGAACTGAGACCTTGTATTAATTATAGGGGGTCTCAATCATTTCAAGATTAAGAATTCTGTTGATTACGGAATTATTTGGCCGCCTCAAGGGAGGAACGGTTTTCACGAAGCTTGATTTGAGAGGGGCATACAATCTTGTGAGAATTAAGGAGGATAACAAGTGGAAAACTGCATTTAGTATGAGAACAGGCCATTATGAGTACCTCATAATGCCTTTTGGCCTTTGTAACGCCCCGGAAGTTTTCCAGGAATTTATTAAGATGTCCCCCGAGATTTGTAGCAGTTATGTGTGGTGGTTTATCTCAATGATATCCTCATATTTTCCAAGTCCTTGGAGAGTCACCACACAGATGTCTGTTGTGTGCTTCAGAAACTAAGAGAGAACAATCCTTATTGTAAACTGGAGAAGTGCAAGTTCCATCATGAACAGGTTAAATTCCTGGGTTATGTAATTTCCACTGCTGGTTTTTCGATGGACCCAGAGAAACTTTCAGCAGTTTTACAGTAGCCCCGACCCCTGGGTTTACGTCCTCTGCAGCGTTTCCTAGGTTTTGCCAACTATTATCGGAAGTTTATTCGTAACTTCTCGTCTCTGGTCAAGCCCCTGACTGATATGACCAGAAAGGACGGTAACCCACAGAGTTGGTCTCCGGAGTCCATTAAGGCCTTTGGGAGTCTCAAGGCTGCCTTTATTTCTGCTCCTGTGTTGGCACATCCTGATCCTAAGTTACCTTTTATCCTTGAGGTTGATGTTTCTGAGACTGGTGTTGTCGCCCTTCTGTCTCAACGTTCTACCTCTGAGAATGCTAAACATCCTTGTGGCTACTTTTCCAAGAAATTGTCACCTGCGGAGTGCAATTACGAGATTGGTGACAGAGAGCTGTTGGCGATCATTTTAGCCCTGAAATAATGGAGACATCTCCTCGAAGGTACCACTGTGCCAGTTCTCATTCTTACTGACCATAAGAATCTCACATTCTTGTCTGAGGCTAAACGCCTCTCTCCTAGAAGGGTGTGATGGGCTTTTTTCTTGTCAAGTTTCAATTTCATTCTTACTCGGTACTAAGAATGTAAAGGCTGACGCCTTGTCACGACAATTTTCCTCCACTTCCAAGTTGGAGTCGGTTCCAGTTCCTATGATTCCTCCTGATCTTTTTCTGGCTACAGTTCGCACCAGTCTTACTTCTCCTTTGGGTGACAAAATTCTTGCTGCTCCGGTTGATGCTTCTCCTATGAAACCTTTGTCCCAGAGTGTCAAATGACGGAGCGATCACATGACATGACACCGGTTCCTCTCTCCCCTTTCTGTACCGATCGGTACAGAGTGGGAGGGATCGGATGGCAGCAGCGCTGTGGGCTGGATGTGTAGTGCCCACAGCGCTGCTCTGTGACATGTGCAGTCACATCCATGGATCCATCCATCCATGCTCAGCCATCCTTCCATGCTCAGAAATACCCTGTGCAAAACTCTGCAATTCCCTGTGCAATACTCTGCAATACCCTGTACAATACTCTGCAATAGTCTGCAATACCCTGTGCAATACTGTGCAATATTCTGCAATTCCCTGTGCAATACTCTGCAATAGCCTGCAATACTCTGTGCAATACTCTGCAATACTCTGTGCAATACTCTGCAATACCCTGTGCAATACCATGTGCAATACCCTGTGCAATACCATGTGCAATACTCTGCAATACCCTGTGCAATACTGTGCAATACTCTGCAATACCCTGCAATACCTCGCAATACCCTGCAATATCCTGCAATACTCTGCAATACCCCGCAATAGCCAGCAATATCCTGCAATACCCCGCAATACCCTGCAATACCCTGCAATACCCTACAATACCCCGAAATACCCAGCAATACCCTGCAATACTCTGCAATACCCTGCAATACCCTGCAATACCCAGCAATACTCTTCAATACCCTGCAATACCCAGCAATACCCTGAAATACTCTGCAATACCCCGCAATACCCAGCAATACCCTGCAATACTCTGCAATACCCCGCAATAACCTGCAATACTCTGCAATACCCTGCAATACCCCGCAATACCCTGCATGACCCTGCATTACTCTGCAATACCCCACAATACCCTGCAGTGCTCTGCAATACCCTGCAATACCCCGCAATATCCTACAATACACCGTAATACCCTGCAATACCCCGCAAAACTCTGCAATACCCCGCAATACCCTGCAATACTCTGCAATACCCCGCCATACCCAGCCTTACCCAGCCATACTCTGCCATGCTCAGCCATACTTCGCCATACTCTGCCATGCTCAGCCATACTCGGCCATGCTCTGCCATGCTCAGTCATACTCGGCCATGCTCTGCCATGCTCAGCCATACTGGGCTGTACTCTGCCTCTGTATGTGGCTTAGACTGTGGAAGTCTCACACATGTGGTATCGCCATACTCAGGAGGAGTAGGAGAATCTATTTTTGGGGTGTAATTTTTGGTATGTACATGCTATGTGTTAGAAATATTGTATAAATGGACAACTTTGTGTTAAAAAAAAATGCGTTTTAACCACTTCCCGCCCGCCGTCATATGACATCCTTGACTTTGTGCTGGGATATCTGAATGATGCCTGCAGCTACAGGCATCATTCAGATATCAGCTTTTTCAGCCGGCGATTCCCTACACCATGAGAATGATCACAGCAGCTGTTCTGCTGCTTGATTGTTCTTACGGGAGGCGTGATGGGACTACCCCCCCTGCCACCACTCTCCGGTGCTTCTACCGACTCACCGCTACGATCGAAGCCAGGATCGTTTTTTTTTATTATTTCAGGCTTCCCAGCCTAGAGGTGAGATGTGGGGTCTTATTGACCCCATATCTCACTGTAAAGAGGACCTGTCATGCCATATTCCTATTACAAGGGATGTTTACATTTCCTTATAATAGGAATAAAAGTGATCAAAAAAATTATTTTTTGGAAAAAAGTGTCAAACTAAAATAAATAAAGTAAAATGAACAATAAAAAAAAAATTAAAATTTTAAAGCGCCCCTGTCCCTGTGTGCTCGCATGCAGAAGCGAACTCATATGTAAGTCCCGCCCACATATGAAAACAGTGTTCAAACCACACATGTGAGGTATCGCTGTGATCAGTACAGCAAGAGAAATAACTTTGGCCCTAGACCTCCTCTGTAACACAAAACATGTAACCAGTAAAAATTTTTAAAGCGTCACATATGGGGGATTTTTAAGTAGCGAAGTTTGGCGCCATTCCACGAGCATGTGCAATTTTGAAGGGTGACATGTTAGGTATCTATTTACCCCTCATAACTTCATCTTTCACATTATGCAAAAACATTGGGCTAACTTTACTGTTTTGTTTTTTTTAAAGCACAAAACAGTTTTTTTTAAAAAAAAAAAAACGCGCTTGAAAAATTGCTGCGCAAATACCGTGCAAGATAAAAAGTTGCAATGACCGCCATTGTATTCTCTAGGGTCTTTGCTAAAAAAACATACATATATACTGTTTTGGGTTTCGATGTAATTTTCTAGCAAATAAATGATGATTTTTACATGTAGGAGAGAAATGTCAGAATTGGCCTGGGTGCTCCAGAACGCCTGAAGGTGCTCCCTGCATGTTGGGCCTCTGTATGTGGCCACGCTGTGTAAATGTCTCACACTTGTGGTATTGCCGTACTCGGGAGTAATAGCAGAATGTGTTTTGGGGTGTAATTTGTGGTATGCATATGCGGTGTGTGAGAAATAACCTGCTAATATGACAATTTTGTAAAAAAAAAAGAAAAAGAAAAAAAAATCTTGATTTTGCAAAGAATTGTGGGAAAAAATGACAACTTCAAAAAACTCATCATGCATCTTTCTAAATACCTTTGAATGTCTTCCTTCCAAAAAGGGGTAATTTGGGGGGTATTTGTACTTTTCTGGAATGTTAGGGTCTCAAGAAATTAGATAGGCCATCAGTACTTCAGGTGTGATCAATTTTCAGATATTGGCACCATAGCTTTTGAACGCTATAACTTTCACAAAGACCAAATAATATACACCAATTTGTACCTATTTTTACTAAAGATATGTAGTAGTATAAATTTGGGCCAAAATTTATGAAGAAAAATTACTAATTTGCTAAATTGTATAACCGAAACAAAGAAAATGTCATTTTTTTACAGAATTTTCAGTCTCTTTTCTTTTATAGCGCAAAAAATAAAAAACCCAGCGGTGATTAAATACCACCAAAAGAAAGCTCTATTTGTGTGAAAAAAAAGGACAAACATTTCATATAGGTACAGTGTTGCATGACTGAGTAATTGTCATTCAAAATGTGAGAGCACCGAAAGCCGAAAATTGGTCTGGTTATTAAGGGGGTTTAAGTGCCCAGTGGTCAAGTGGTTAAAACCTTTGGTCTGCAACAGGGGCGGACTGATAACTCATGGGGCCCCCAGGCAATAGGAGATTATGGGCCCCCCAGGCAATCAGAGATTATGGGGCCACACAGTATACACACACACAGTATACACATACATGTACACACAGTATACACAGACAGATGTAAAAAAAACACAGATTTATACATACTGTCCCTGGTTTTACTGAGGCTTGCAACCCTGATGGGGCCCCCTAGTGGCCCAGGGCCCTCGAGCAGTGCCCGAGTGGCTCAATGGTCAGTCCGCTTCTGGCCTGCAATCACTTTATCACCTCGGTACCACGTCCTCACCCTGTACAGGTAGAGAATCATGAGGAGTATGAAGTACAGTCCATTGTTGACTCCCGTAGGTTCCGTGGGCACATACAGTACCTGGTGCATTTGAAAGGGTACGGTCTGGAGGAACGCTCTTGGGTCTCAGCCTCAGACGTACATGCCCCTGTTCTCCTCCGGGATTTCTGTGGACCTTTTCCCCTCAAGCCTGGTGGTCCTCCGAGGGGTTGTTCAGGAAGGGGTATTGTCAGGGCTGGGCTCAGCCCTTCCTTCTCTGAGCAGGCCGCTCAGCTGTCGGCTAATTGTCAGCTCTTATCTCTCCACAGTTACTCAGCTGTTGATGATATCCTGCTAGTCAGTCCTGCCTACTAAAGCTGTCCAGTCCAGAGGATCTCTGCCTTCGCCTTGGTCAACATCACAGAAACTATCTCCTACGATCCTGTTCAAGACTTGCTTTGCTGACATCTCTTCTGGCTCCAGATCCTGCTTGCTGTTCCACTACATTGATCCTTGACTTCTGGCTTGGCTGACTATCCGTTCGGGTTACTGTACTTTGGCTATGTTTTGACTACATTTGTTCTTTTTACTTTTATTATTAAACAAGTGCGATTTAACTGTACTTCTGTCTCAGCCTGATTTCATGGTTTCTGACATTGCCTTAAGTACATAGCCATTAAAGTCCCCATGGTTGTACTAGGAATGTTTCATTCCAATTGAGATTTTATAGGGATTTAGATGCTTTTTATGCTGTAAAGAACTTGCCTTGCCAGAAAGTCATGTACTGTCTGTTAAATGGTATTATATAACGGAAAGTGCAAGGTGCACGATATACAAGAAAAATACCAATAAAAAAATGACAGTAGACTGGAGGTGCGTTCTTGATCAAGCTTTGCTGCTACTGTTGAAGTTTAAGATTTGGAAGTGAGGTCTGCCGAGGTCCCTCTGTATGTTTTTCAACATTTGTATAAAATATCCATAAACAATACATTTTTTTACATGGTGAAAATAAAGATGTGTTAATAGATAGTTTGTGAATTTACCACTGTTTATTGGCCAGGAACTATGTCATAACTTTGTGAGCTATGTTAACGTTGCCATTTTTAAGTCATAGGATTTAAATAGCTGTTTAACTGCATTGTGTATTAACGTAAACGTAACACTATCAATTATACATTTCTTTCAGGTAGCATATATTCAAATGTAACACTTTCATTTTCGTTTAATATTTGGGGATGAAAAAATAAGCAAAAAAATAAAAATGTTTTCCTCTTATGAAATTTTGTGTACAATATTCAATAACAAGATACAGCCTAAAATATTCTTATGTGTGTTCTAATATTAATATACCAAACATGAATATTTTATTCACATTTTGGGTTTATTTCTTGGTCTTAAATGAATATATCTGTATACATAGTCTAAAGTGAATGTATTACTCTGGGAAAATGAATTAACCACTTCAGCCCCAGAAGATTAGGCTGATCAATGACCAGAGCACATTTTACAATTTGGCATTGCGCTGCTTTAACTTCGCGGTTATGCAATGTTGTACCCAAACAAAATTTGTGTCCTTTTTTTTCCACAAATAGAGCTTTCTTTTGATGCTATTTGATTGCCTCTGCGATTTTTATTTTTTGCGATATAAACAGAAAAAGACTGAACATTTTTAAAAAAAATGATATTTTCTACTTTTTGTTAGAAGGAAAATCCAATAAACTCAATTTTAGTCATTTAGGCCAAAATATATTCAGCCACATGTTTTTGGTAAAAAAAAAATGTCAATAAGCATATATTTATTGGTTTGTACAAAAGTTGTACCGTCTACAAACTATGGTACAATTTATGGAATTTACGCAGCTTTTAGTTTATGACTGACTGCCTATCTCATTTCTTTAGGTGCTAAAATGGCAGGACAGTACAACCCCCCCCCCAATTACCCCATTTTGGAAAGTAGACACCTCAAAGAAATTGCTGAGAAAGAATTGATTTCATTGAATATTTTATTTTTTATCACGAGTGATTGAAAAATGACAAAAAAAACACAAAAATTACACAATGTTGTCACTATATGATATATTGCTCAAACATGCCATGGGCATTTGTGGAATTACACCGCAAAATACATTCTGCTGCTTCTCCTGAGTACAGGGATACCACGTGTGTGATACTTTTTGTGAGCCTAGCCATGTACAGGACCCCGAAAACCAATCACCGCCTTCAGGCTTTTTAAGGGCGTAAATTTTTGATTTCACTCCTCACTACCTATCACAGTTTCGAAGGTTATAAAATGCCAAGATACCGCGAACCCCCCCCCCCCAAATTACCCCATTTTGGAAAGTAGACACCCCAAACTATTTTCTGAGAGGCATGTTGAGTACACAAAATATTTTATATTTTGCCACAAGTTGCAGGAATATTACATTTTTTTCTTTTTTTTGCACAAAGTTGTCACTAAATGATATATATTGCTCAAACATGCCATGGTTAAATGAGGAATTACACCCCAAAATACATTCTGCTGCTTCTCCTGAGTACGGGGATACCACATGTGTGAGACTTAAAATGCCAGGATAGTTCAACCCCCCCCCCCCCCAAATGAACCCTTTTTGGAAAGTAGACACCCTAAGCTATTTGCTGATAGGCATGTTGAGTCCATAGAATATTTTATATTCTGCAAGTTGCGGGAAAATTAAAAAAAATATATTTTTTTTAACAAAGTTGTCACTAAATGATATATTGCTCAAACATGCCATGGGCATATGTGAAATTACACCCAAAAATACATTCTGCTGCTTCTCCTGAGTATGGGGATACCACATGTGTGAGACTTTTTGGGAGCCTGTACAAGACTTTCTAAGGGCGTAAAATGGTGATTTTACTCCTCACTACCTATAATGCCCTGTACACACGGTCGGACATTGATCGGACATTCCGACAACAAAATCCATCGTTTTTTTCCGACAGATGTTGGCTCAAACTTTTTTTTTCCAAAGTAATGTTTATTGTCAGAAAAAGTAAAGTTACACAAAAGTATAACAGAGTAAAGATACAAAGGAATATTTTGGTGTATAATATGTGGTACAATGAGCATCTTATTCAGTAATCCAGCGCATGGTTAACTAAACTATCAATAAACAAACGTATGATATAACCATGAGTAACTGTATTCCCGTGATACACCTAAAAACAATAAGGTCTGTGCCTAAAGGCTATTCAGTGTACACGTTTTATTTTGGGGACCCAGACGGGACTTTCTGTGATTCGTGCGAAGTCCACGAGCCATTGTGCGTTTAAATCATTCAGGGGGCCTATCAGTTGTCGTATGTCTCGTGTCGACCCCTTGTGAATGGCTCGGATAAAGTTATATGCCCGATTGGGGTGCGTGAAGGTATATGTGAGGTCGTTCCATCATACTTCCAATTGTAATTAATGGAGTGGGGTTCTGGTAGTGTCTTTGTGTGAAGTGATACTCTTCAGTATAATTTGCCTCTGGGCATGTTTACGTGTGGTAGGATTGCGGTCGCCGGACCACAAGCAATCCTAATCCTAGTTGTGTATGGGGGACGGAAGTTCCTATCAGGAGGGGGTGGGGTGATTAAGAGGTTAGGGGAGGAAGGATCGGAGCTGGTCTGGGTTACTTATAATGACTTCTTGTCATCTAGAATAATCCCAAATGGGTAGAGGGGTGGCGAGGAGTAGGGTGGACTATGAGAGGGGGGGAGAGTACAGGCGAGAGAAGGGTAATAAAAGATAAAGAGTAAAGTAAGTATGTTAAGTAAAGAAAAGTAATTCCTCCTCCGACAGAGTTTCAAATGATAGTATAAGGTGTTAGGACAACAGTTCCGTATATTCGGCTGTCGTTTGGAAATGTTGCCAGCAAGACCAAATAGTTATGAATTTAGAGAAAGTATCGTTGACTTGATGTATCAGTTCCTCCATTTCGGCTACTTTAGATATTCGCTTGAGCCAATCTGCTATAGTCGGGGGTTTAGACGATTTCCAGAGAGTCGGAATGCATATTTTTGCCGCATTTATCATGTGTAGTGCAAGAGAGCGGTGATAGTCTTTTTTTGGGATAGAGGAGTGGTGTAACAGCATTTGGGCAGGTGTGAAATCAATCTGATATGTGGTAATCTTAATGATAATACGGTGTACTTCTTTCCAAAAGGGTTGAATGAGAGGGCACGACCACCATAAATGTACCATAGAACCTTCAGCCTCTGAACATCTCCAGCAGGTGGAAGGGATAGTGGGGGATATTTTGTGGAGTTTGAGGGGGGTTTTGTACCATTTAGTATAAATCTTGAATCCGTTTTCTTGTGCTGACACGTTAATCGAGCCTTTGTGTATGTAGGAGTATATGTTTTCCCAATCTCTGTCTGATAGATCTAGTGCTAAATCTCTTTCCCAGCTGCGAGTGGCTATATTGGATTTGGGAGTGTGGTCTGAGAAAAGGAGAGTATATATCTCCGAGATCACATGTTTCAGTGGTTCTGTCTTGGAACACATAGCTTCAAAGGGAGTAAGTTGCCTGGAGTAACCGTTTTTTTTGGGGGGGTGGTTGAGAAAGTGCATTATTTGATTATATATCCAAGGCGGAAAAGGTTTTCCAGACACGTGTGCGGGCAGGTTTGTAATAGCTAGGAAGGTTTGTCCTGAAAAGAAGTGTTTTGCGCGTATGTCGTCCTGGGGCCAGTATCCCTTGAGAAATGTTGTGGGTAAGCCCGGTGGGAAATCTGCATTGTTTCGGATCGGTGTTAGTGGGCTGGGCGTGGAGGAAATGTGATGTTTTTGGCACATTAACTTAAATGAGTGAAGTGTGGAGGAAATCAATGGATGTTGTGAGCATTCCCTAGGAATCTGTCGCGGGGGAGTCCAAGGTAGAATTTTAACTGGGATTGGTGAGGATTCATTTTCTATTTGCGTCCAGGCTTTAGTGTGTGAGTGAACATTCCAGTCTACTATTCTGGACAGTTGGCATGCCTTATGGTATTTGGCAATGTCTGGGAGAGCTATTCCTCCTTTTACTTTGGGGAGAGACAGTCTTTCAAAACTAAGCCTAGGACGTTTTTTTCCCCATATAAAATCGTTGCACGCCCTGCGGTATGATGCAAAGAAGGCCTGCGGTAATCTTATGGGGACTGTTTGCAGAACATATAATATTCTTGGGAGAATATTCATTTTAATTATTGAAGTCCTCCAAAACCATGAAAAGAGTCCCGTTGACCATGATTTAAGGTACTTTTGAATTTGTTGAAGGATCGGTATGTAGTTTTTGAGGTAAAGGTCAGAAAGGTGGACCGGTATGCGGATACCTAAGTAAGTAATCGCATCACATGTCCATTTGAAGGGAAAGTTGGATTGACATGACTCTAGGGTCTCTTTCTTTAGGGAGACGTTCAGGGCTTCAGATTTTATGAAGTTGATTTGTAGGTTGGTCAGGCGGTTGAATGTATTAAGGTCCTTAAGTAAATTGGGTAATGTAATGTGGGGTTCAGTCAGGAACAAGAGAATATCGTCTGCGAAAGCAGATAGCTTATATGTAATTTCTGATATGGAGACTCCTTAGATGTTTGGGTTAGATCGAATACGCTGGAGGAGTGGTTCTAAGGTAAGGATGAAAATCAACGGTGAAAGCGGGCATCCCTGACGTGTCCCATTAGACATGGAGAAGGCATTCGACAGGTGCCCGTTAACACGGACCTGTGCGGTGGGGGCTGCATATAGGGCCAATATGAATTGTAACATACGGTCTTGTAGACCGATCTTCTTTAGCACTTCTGTCATATAGTCCCACGCCACCCTATCGAATGCCTTCTCCGCGTCAAGCGACAAGAAGAATCCCTGCTGATGTTTTGTAGTTAGCCAATGGTGTATATTGATCGCCTTGGTTGTGTTGTCTCTGGCCTCCCTGCCAGGTATAAAACCCACCTGGTCTAGAGAGATGAGGTTAGGCAGGAGAGGCAAAAGACGATTAGCTAATATCTTGGCGAATATTTTGAGATCAACATTAAGTAAGGAAATAGGGCGATAGTTCGACACCTTAGACGTATCTTTGTTGGGCTTAGGTATTACAGTTATATGAGCTGTTAGTAGATCTCTAGGTGGGGGGTTGTCTGAGGACAGGGAGTTGAACGCAAGTAGGAAATGTGGTTTGAGGGTATCAATGAAAGTTTTGTAATATCCGGTCGTGAGACCGTTCGGGCCGGGGCTCTTGCCAGTCTTCAATTGTTTTAGAACCACGTCTAATTCCGCTGGTGATATGGGTTTTTCCATATCGGATGCTTCATCCGATGAAATGTGCTTTGGACAATATTTTGTGAGGAAGTCTCGGATGGCTTTTGTCCTGTTGTCGGCTACCTTCTGTGCGTTGGGGGTATGTAGGTTGTACAGCTGGGAGTAATAGTGTACGAATTGCCCGGCTATCTGGTCGTTGGAAACTATTAGTTTCCCAGTAGCATCCGTTATTGAGTGGATCGTTGTTTTTGCTTGTTTATTCCGTAGAGCTTTTGCCAAGATTTTGCCTGATTTATTGCCGTACTCATAGAAAATTTTTTGGGAGAGTACATAATTGCGTTTTGTTTGCTTGTTAAGGGCCTCTAATAGGTCAGATCTAGCTTGGAGCAGTTTCGGGAGAGACGTCAATGCCTGGGAGGACTTGTGTGTTCTTTCTAAGGATTGTATTCGGGAAGTTAGTGTACTTATGTGTGCCTGTCTTTCCTTCCTACGTTTGGCTGAGATTGCAATTAGTTCCCCTCTAATGGTGCTTTTATGTGCTTCCCATCTCGTCATAGGTGAGATATCAGATGTGTCATTTTCCTTGAAGTAGAGCAAGAGGCGTTCTTGTATGGCTGTCATTGTTGCGGTATCTGTGAGGAGCGAGGGGTCCAGTCGCCAAATATATGGTCGGGGATTAGTGTTTGAGAATGTTAGCGTCATGGATATTGGGTGGTGATCTGATAGATACATCAATGGTGGTTTTCGTTAGCATCGGGAGATCCCTTTGTGAAAGGAATAGATAGTCTAATCTAGAGTATCTGTTATGGGGGGTTGAGTAAAATGTGAAATCTTTCACGTTTGGATGAAGTGTACGCCAAGAATCGTGTAATGATAGCTCTTTTAGTTGTGATTTAATTGCACGTAACGCGCTATATGGTAGGCTGGAGGAGCCAGTCGAAGTATCATGCAAGGGATTTAGAGGAACGTTGAAATCTCCTCCTAGTATAAGAAGGCCTTCTTGGAACACAGCGAGTTTCTGTAAGGCGGACCTGAAAGAGGGTACTTGTTTCGTGTTGGGAGCATATATGTTGGCCAGGGTCATTCGTTTTCCGTGGAGAGTGCCTTTGACAAAAAGGTATCGTGCTTCCGTGTCTATGCAAGTTTCAGTAATGTGAAACGGGCAATTTTTAGCGAAGAGGATGGAGACTCCTTTCGTTTTTGTGGAGTTATTAGTAGCGTGTATAAAGGTTGGGAAGCGATAGTTGGAAAGTTTGGGGGTGGAGCCTGTTCTAAAATGTGTCTCCTGGAGGAAGACAATGTCCGCTTTGTTTTTATGTAAGGAAAGTAGTAAATTAGAGCGCTTTTCGGGGATGTTAAGTCCCCGTATATTTAGGGATAATACTTTGATTGTTTTATTTTTGGCTGAATTTATTTGCGGCATAATGATGGCGTTATCAAAAATTTAGGTGTACTGGTCAGGAGAGAAAGGAGGGTGTTGTATAGCTATGTGTCTCTGTCGGAGGAGGAGGGGGAGAGGTTGAGAAAGGGAACTAGAAAGAAATATCAAAGAATTTGTATCTTTTGAGGAGTGTTTTGATGTTTTTTATGGGTTGTAGATCGAGGATAGGGATCTAAGAATACGATACTTTTGAGTATCAGTCCGATGTGTGTACGTGTGAAGATGGTCGGGTAGCCCGCGAGCGAGTGCGGTTGTTTCCGGTGATCAGCGAGATCCTGCTCGCTAATCCTTATAAAACGTATACCTTTAATTAGGTATGACCGGAGTGAGTCAGCGGCGTGTAGTGAAAACTGTTATATAAGTCGGTAGATGTGCTTGAGGGTGCCACTGAGGTGAGGAGCGGCTGAACTCGTTAGGAAGAGGTGTGGTTCGAGGATGAGAGGCTACCCGCTGGACAGAGAGGGGATGGGCGCTGATGGAGGAGGTTGACGATTATGATAAATCAGCATAAAGGTGGAACTTGGGGATTGTATGGGTAGATGGAGGGAGTTTTAATATAGTGTTCAGCGTTGAAAATGTTATGCGGCAGGAACGTAGACTGTATGTAGGGAAATAGCGGTATGTTGGAGGATGAAAATAGTCTAAATGTTGTCATCTATGTGCCCCTGGTTCGTGACACTTTATATTTGGGGTGTCTTCTGGGTAAAAGTGCGACCAAGACTTGTCTTGAAGGCATTACGTGAGATTTGGTAACCATATGAATTAGAGAATCCTGGAAAATCCCTAAGGGTAAGACAAGAATACTAGACTTATGCTATACAAAACTTGTAACAGTGGGATCTTAAACATGGCATGCTTTCACCTCTTGTCTAACGAACATGGACTAAGGTAGTTCCCACCCTTTGTGCGGGAAGGTAGGTCCGGGCTCTATGTCTTATCCTAGCAAGGCGTATTATGATGTGAACCTTATCTGCAATAGGTAGCGTTGATCCGTCGGGCACACATCTGGAAGGTGTGAAACTGAAGTGTGAAGCATGTGGGAACAGGGGTCACACATCAAATGTGCCTATGGTCCTGTATAGGTGTTTAGTATCCCCTGGATGGGTTTTAGGCTTGGAGGAGTCTAAACTCCCACTTTCCTGTGTGCGTAGGAGGGGTCAGCAGGAGTAATTGTCATCTACATCTCAGGTCAACCGTGTGTGCGTCAAGGGAGTCACCTTAAACTGGGGTAGGTAATCTGTAATAGTGTGGTCATTGAGATCCTAAACCTTCAGTGGAGACATTCGTCTTGGGATTATGTTTTCCAGTAGATCGTGGCCTTGTTTATACTGTATGACTAAAACTGGAGGTGGTCGGGGAATCACAGTCGGGCATTGCTACCCTAACTATGCAGTCCGAGATCGTAAAGTGCGGGTGTTATGGTGTCGTCGGGGCAACACCCAACGCCTGTTAGCGTAGAATATGTCAAGTCAATGTCGGTCGGAACAATTATGAGGCTATCGACTTTGCATGTCGGCATTGATATCCCACCCCTCAATTATATACACTGAAATTCTTCAGTATTTCAACATAGGTGGTGATTAGGGATGAGCCGAACACCCCCCTGTTCGGTTCGCACCAGAACATGCGAACAGGAAAAAAATTTGTTCGAACACGCGAACACCGTTAAAGTCTATGGGACACGAACATGAATAATCAAAAGTGCTAATTTTAAAGGCTAATATGCAAGTTATTGTCAATAAAAGTGTTTGGGGACCTGGGTCCTGCCCCAGGGGACATGAATCAATGCAAAAAAAAGTTTTAAAAACGGCCGTTTTTTCAGGAGCAGTGATTTTAATAATGCTTAAAGTCAAACAATAAAAGTGTAATATCCCTTTAAATTTCATACCTGGGGGGTGTCTATAGTATGCCTGTAAAGGGGCCCATGTTTCCCGTGTTTAGAACAGTCTGACAGCAAAATGACATTTTGAAGGAAAAAACACATTTAAAACTACCGCGGCTATTGCATTGCCGACAATACACATAGAAGTTCATTGATAAAAATGGCATGGGAATTCCCCACAGGGCAACCCCGAACCAAAATTAAAAAAAAAAAATGATGTGGGAGTCCCCCTAAATTCCATACAAGGCCCTTCAGGTCTGGTATAGATATTAAGGGGAACCCCAGACAAAATTTTTTAAAAAAATTGACGTGGGGTTCCCCCTAAATTCCATACCAGACCCTTCAGGTCTGGTATGGATTTTAAGGGGAACCCCGCACCAAAAAAAAAAAAAAAAACGGCGTGGGGTCCCCCTAAAAATCCATACCAGACCCTTATCCGAGCACGCAACCTGGCAGGCCGCAGGAAAAGAGGGGGGGACGAGAGTGCGCCCCCCCCCCTCCTGAACCGTACCAGGCCACATGCCCTCAACATTGGGAGGGTGCTTTGGGGTAGCCCCCCAAAACACCTTGTCCCCATGTTGATGAAGACAAGGGCCTCATCCCCACAACCCTGGCCGGTGGTTGTGGGGGTCTGCGGGCGGGGGGCTTATCGGAATCTGGAAGCCCCCTTTAACAAGGGGACCCCCAGATCCCGGCCCCCCCCCTGTGTGAAATGGTAAGGGGGTACTTACCCCTACCATTTCACTAAAAAAGTGTCAAAAATGTTAAAAATGACAAGAGACAGTTTTTGACAATTCCTTTATTTAAATGCTTCTTCTTTCTTCCTTCATCTTCTTCTTCTTCTGGTTCTTCTGGCTCTTCTGGTTCTTCCTCCGGCGTTCTCGTCCAGCATCTCCTCCGCGGCGTCTTCTATCTTCTTCTCCTCGGGCCGCTCCACACCCATGGCATGAGGGGAGGCTCCCGCTCTTCTCTTCATCTTCTTCTCTTCTTCATCTTCTTCTTCATCTTCTTCTTCTTCTTCTCTTCTTCCTTCTTCTCTTCTTCATTTCTTCTCCGGGCCGCTCCGCAGCCATGCTGGCATGGTGGGAGGCTCCCGCTGTGTGACGGCGTCTCTTCGTCTGACGGTTCTTAAATAACGGGGGGCGGGGCCACCCGGTGACCCCGCCCCCCCTCTGACGCACGGGACATGACGGGACTTCCCTGTGGCATTCCCCGTGACGTCACAGGGAAGTCTCGTCAAGTCACCGTGCGTCAGAGGGGGGCGGGGTCACCGGGTGGCCCCGCCCCCCGTTATTTAAGAACCGTCAGACGAAGAGACGCCGTCACACAGCGGGAGCCTCCCACCATGCCAGCATGGCTGCGGAGCGGCCCGGAGAAGAAATGAAGAAGAGAAGAAGGAAGAAGAGAAGAAGAAGAAGAAGAAGATGAAGAAGAAGATAAAGAAGAGAAGAAGATGAAGAGAAGAGCGGGAGCCTCCCCCCATGCCATGGGTGCGGAGCGGCCCAAGGAGAAGAAGATAGAAGACGCCGCGGAGGAGATGCTGGACGAGAACGCCGGAGGAAGAACCAAAAGAGCCAGAAGAACCAGAAGAAGATGAAGGAGAAAGAAGAAGCATTTAAATAAAGGAATTGTCAAAAACTGTCTCTTGTCATTTTTAACATTTTTGACAGTTTTTTAGTGAAATGGTAGGGGTAAGTACCCCCTTACCATTTCACACAGGGGGGGGGCCGGGATCTGGGGGTCCCCTTGTTAAAGGGGGCTTCCAGATTCCGATAAGCCCCCCGCCCGCAGACCCCCACAACCACCGGCCAGGGTTGTGGGGATGAGGCCCTTGTCTTCATCAACATGGGGACAAGGTGTTTTGGGGGGCTACCCCAAAGCACCCTCCCAATGTTGAGGGCATGTGGCCTGGTACGGTTCAGGAGGGGGGGGGCCGCACTCTCGTCCCCCCCTCTTTTCCTGCGGCCTGCCAGGTTGCGTGCTCGGATAAGGGTCTGGTATGGATTTTTAGGGGGACCCCACGCCGTTTTTTTTTTTTTTTGGCGCGGGGTTCCCCTTAAAATCCATACCAGACCTGAAGGGTCTGGTATGGAATTTAGGGGGAACCCCACGTCAATTTTTTTTTAAATTTTGGCTGGGGTTCCCCTTAATATCCATACCAGACCTGAAGGGCCTTGTATGGAATTTAGGGGGACCCCCACATCATTTTTTTTTTTTTATTTTGGTTCGGGGTTGCCCTGTGGGGAATTCCCATGCCGTTTTTATCAATGAACTTCTATGTGTATTGTCGGCAATGCAATAGCCGCGGGTAGTTTTAAATGAGTTTTTTCCTTCCAAATGTCATTTTGCTGTCAGACTGTTCTAAACACAGGAAACATGCGCCCCTTTACAGGCATACTATAGACACCCCCCAGCTACGAAATTTAAAGGGATATTACACTTTTATTGTTTGACTTTAAGCATTAATAAAATCACTGTTCCTGAAAAAACGTCCGTTTTTAAAACTTTTTTTTGCATTGATACATGTCCCCTGGGGCAGGACCCGGGTCCCCAAACACTTTTTATGACAATAACTTGCATATAAGCCTTTAAAATTAGCACTTTTGATTTCTCCCATAGACTTTTAAAGGGTGTTCCGCGGCATTCGAATTTGCCGCGAACACCCCAAATTGTTCGCTGTTCGGCGAACTTGCGAACAGCCAATGTTCGAGTAGAACATGAGTTCGACTCGAACTCGAAGCTCATCCCTAGTGGTGATGATCCGTAGGAATCGCGTCTCCTTTACTGTTAAGCCGTAAGTGGAGCAGCCGGATTACGGTATAACTTGAATGTGTCAGTGAAATATGCAATCTCGTAGACCGCGATCTTCATGTAGGGAGCTAGCCGTGTGAAGTCGGATCACGCCCACATCTCAGTGTTCTGAGAAGTTTGCTCTGAACGTAGGCATATATTATTACCTTCTGTGAGACATTTTTTAATGCCTTCCTACGGATCATCATTCCCAACAACATTAGCTAATTATGTCTAGAGCACGGATCTTAATAGGTGAGGAGACACACAAAAAAAAAAAAAAAAGATAAAAGTTTGGGCACAGCAAGCGCGGCCTCCCCCACCTTCAATGTATAGCGTGAGAGAGTGGGGTTTCAGTGCAGGAAAGGATACGTTGTCAGAGTGTCCAGGAATGTCAAAAACGACCAGAGCCGTGCGCACTAAAAAGTCGTTTCTTGATAGCTTTCGGTGACTGTCTACATTGACGAAATCGGTGATCCTGAACTCCTGTTCCCACACCTCAGCAGCGTCAATTGATGTGTATTTTCCAACGGTTCTGTTGTGATGCCCGGAGCAGGGAGTTTAAGGCCGATTCAAGGGCCTGGGGCTTGAAGGTGGTTAGAATCTAGCAGCCAGTGGTGATGATGCATGACAAAGGCAGGGTAAGAACCGAACATAACTTCTTGAAATCAGAGAAACGAAGGGTAATGTGAAAACCGAATCTCTGCGTGTTCATCTTTCCAGCGTCGCTGATCAGCGATCCCGGCGTGCTCTTCTGGTCTGCGTGATGTCCAGCGGGCTGGAGCCTCTATCCGTGCCTGGTGCTTGATTACGTGGTCTAGCTTCGGATGGGGATCGCTGCCTCCTGTAACGGAGTGGCTGAGTATCCATAGGTTCGTTGTCGGGCGGGGATTTCCTGGGGGCCGGAGGGCGGAATTCCGCATACCACTCAGGGACATCCGTGAAAGGTATGTTTAGGGTGTCGCAGAAATATCGCAAATCTTCTGGCACTCTGAGTAGTGCGGTACGACCCTGATAGGAGGCTGATAAGCAGAAGGGGAACTTCCACCTGTATGGAATTTCCCTGGAACGCAGCACTTCCAGCAGGGGGCGCAGTTCTCTCCGACGTTGCAGTGTAACGGTAGAGAGGTCTTGAAAGAGGCGTATGTCCGTGCCATTGTGTGATAGCTTTGTAGCTATACGAGCTTTACGTAGAATTTCTTCTTTCAGTTGATAGTCTATTATGTGACAGATCACATCTCTGGGTGGGTCCGCTTCTCTCCCCCGTGGACGTAGGGCGCGGTGGATGCGTTCCATAGCTATGGGGGTGGTGGGGGGTTTATCCAGGAGGCCGTTGAAGAGAGCGGAGACCTCTGCTTGCAGCCTGTCTGCTTCAATAGATTCTGGCAGGCCTCTCACCCGCAGATTATGACGCCTACCGCGGTTGTCCAAGTCCTCCATGTGCCGATTCAGGTCCCGTAACTGTAGGGTGTGTGTATCTAGTACCTGACACGTACGGCGAAGGACATTTGAATGGGTTGTGGTCGTCTTCTCCACTTCTTGGATTCGGCCTGCCATCGCTTGAATGTCAATCCTGAGATCTGTGATTGCTGCCGTCAGGGCTGCCGTCAGGGAGTTTTTTATATCCAGCGCCACGGAATGTAAATCCTGGAGGCTAGGCTGTGAATTCGGCATGAGAATCACTGCTCCGTTGTCTGGGGGCGGTGAGGATCCTGCTGTCGGGCCTGCTGTCTGAGGAGAGCCTCGTGTGGGCGCCATGTTACCAGATTGTGTGCGGAACATTTCCGGTATATTTTGGCTAATCCTGCCAGTCATATCACGGGGGGACCTGGATCTGGACGCGGAGGAGCTGCGGGATGAGGTCCCCATGTTTTCTTCAGAAAAGGGCGAGTGGGTAACCTCCGTTTTAGTCAGTGTGTTCTCTCTGTCAGCGGGAGCAAAAGACTTAAGCTGCCATCTTCTCCTGAGTTCAGGCCACGCCCCGATGTTGGCTCAAACTTGTCTTGCATACACACGGTCGCACAAAGTTGTCGGAAAATCCGATCATTCTGAACGTGGTGACGTAAAACACGTACGTCGGGACTATAAACGGGGCAGTAGCCAATGGTTTTCGTCTCTTAATTTATTCTGAGCATGTGTGGCACTTTGTGCGTCGGAATTGTCCACACACGGTCGGAATTTACACGAACGGATTTTGTTGTCGGAAAATTTTATAGCCTGCTCTCAAACTTTGTGTGTCGGAAATTCCGATGGAAAAAGTCTGATGGAGCCCACACAGGGTCGGAATTTCCAACAACAAGCTCTGATCGCACATATTCCGTCGGAAAGTCTGACCGTGTGTACAGGGCATAACAGTTATGGAGGTCCTGAAATGTGCAGAGAGCACAACCCCCCTCAATTACCCCATTTTGGAAAGTAGACACCCCAAGGTATTTGCTAAGAGGCATGGTGAGTATTTTGCAGCTCTCATTTGTTTTTGAAAATGAAGAATGAAAAGAAAAAAATTTTTTTTTTTTCTTTTTTCAATTTTCAAAACTTTGTGACAAAAAGGGAGATCTGCAAAATATTCAACATGCCTCTCAGCAAATAGCTTGGGGTGTTTACTTTCCAAAATGGGGTCATTTGGGGGGGTTTGTGCTATCTGGGCATTTAATGGCCTCCGAAACTGTGATGGGCAGTGAGGAAGTGAAAAATTAAGGATAGGGGTAAGTGGCGCTACCTATATTGGGGTGCCTAATTGAATTTATTACTCTGTGCTAATGTGTACAAAACAAGAAAAAAACACTCAGCAAGAAAACCTTTAGTTAATGAGTGTGCTCCTAAAAAATATGTAAATAAAATAAATGGACCGTGCTAGTGTATATAAGCCAAAAGGATGCTCATATATATAACTGAGGTATTGCTACCTTCCAAACCAGTGTAGTATATAATAGACTCAGGTATATAACACACACCCCCACCTATTGCATGAAGAGTAATCTAACCAGTAGAAATCCCCCCTGCAAGTGGTGTGGTACCAAAAAATCATTGATCAATACGTATAAAGTGATAACTCATATAAATCCAGAACACATATTGAACCCCTCTCCCATCCAGAATCCAGAAAGAGATGATGAGAGGTGTTATAGATCTTAGATTAGTTCACCATATGTTGTAGACATAATACAAAATGTAAATTAGTAAGAATCCGAAAATTGTGAAAAAATCTGAAAACACACATATAAAATATAGTTCCAGCAAAAAAATGTTGTATAATGTTCCAGCAAAGTTCTTGTGATTAGTGACTTTCGTGATAAAAACACAGCTGATATCCAGTGACTTGCGGTGCTCCCCCTCAAGGATCCCCACTCACCAGCTCCCTACACACCCAAAGGGGTAATAGGCATGTAGTATCAGGCCGTAGAGTAGTGTCCTAGACTCCAGTAGGGCTGTCCCCGAGTATTCCCGCTCCAGATGTAGTAACCCGTCCGTGATATGGTCATCCACATAGGAAAGAAACAGGGCTCCCGTAGTGTATTACGTTTAAAAATACTTTATTAAAAAATTAATTAACCCAAACATCAGGCTAAAATAAAATAAGAATAACTAAAAAGTCCAGGCTCCTTATAGAAAGGAAGCCCAATAATCACACTGCGTAAGATGGCATGCACGGAGAGAGCTCGTGGGTCCCAAACCATCAGCTGAGCGGCGTGCGCCTCAGCTGCGTTCCACACTCTCTCCAACTTCCGCGTGTGACATAATCGCATAGCTCCGTCTTACGCGTTTTGTCATCGACGTTGTCAAAGGCGGTGAGGAAGTGAAATCACGCCCTTAGAAAGCCTGAAGGCAGTGCTTGGTTTTCGGGGTCCTGTACGCGGCTAGGCTCCCAAAAAGTTTTACACATGTGGTATCACCATACTCAGGAGAAGCAGAAGAATGTATTTTGGGGTGTAATTTCACATATGCACATGCCATGTTTGAGCAATATATCATTTAGTGACAACTTTGTGCAAAAAAAATAAAAAATTGTCATTTTCCCGCAACTGGTGGCAAAATATAAAATATTCCATGGACTCAGCATGCCTATCAGCAAATAGCTTGGGGTGTCTACTTTCCAAAAAAGGGTCATTGGGGGGGGGGGGGGGTTTGAACTATCCTGGCGTTTTATGCACAACATTTAGAAGCTTATGTCACACATCACCCACTCTTCTAACCACTTGAAGTCAAAGCCCTTTCTGACACTTTTTGTTTACATGAAAAAATATTTTTTTTTGCAAGACAATTACATTGAACCCCCAAACATTATATATATATTTTTTTTTTCCAATAAAGCTTTATTTTATTAAATCCATACAGAAATGTAGTACAGAAAAGTATGGTATTAGATAAAATGATAACAGTGTTATACAAAGGGAACACTCCAGAAAGTACAACAGTATATTTTAACAATTAGTCACATATAATACTTTGGAATTGTTGAAAAACACATTACATCTTGAGTGTGGGTTTATGGGATTACAGATGAGTGGGGACGTAAAATGTAAAGAATATATATCAAAGCAAGTAAAATAGTTTGTAAACATGTTGATCTTTAGGAGCAAAAAAGAATAAAAAGGAGAGAAGAGAAAAAACAATATTATAATAAAATACCAATGTACAGCACTAGTATATGGGTCGAAGATTTTCGTTGGATTGTGTTTGGGATAACCGTTGATTACTATGTCTGTATGAAAATGTAAAATTAATCCTGGCACATGGTGCCCAGATGAAGGATATTATGTGTAGATTGAGATAAAATCATAGCATACAACAATTGATACCTATCATAGGAAAGTGTCGAGTAAATGTGGATCAAAGTACAGTGAGAAGTAAAAAAATGTAGGGGAGAGATCTTTCCCATCCCTGGCTCAGCCATGGGTCTAACGGGAAGTATCTTTTCAGAAGAACCATGTCCCAGGAAGGAAAGCGTAATGTAACATTAAAATGATATCTGCAAGAGTAATGATATTGTCGCATCCTGTATTTTTTGTTTCATGAAAGGCTATAGGGAGGGAGGTATACAGTTGGGATGTATGATGTGTCTTATGATGTAATGGAGGAGGACTCCTAACTGATTATTTGGGTATATTCAGATGTTGTGCGGAAATGTTGCCAACAGGCCCAAATGTTCCTGTATTTAGTGGAGGAGTCTTGTGCTTGATGTACAAGTTCTTCCATTTCGGCTATTTTGTTTACTCTTTTGAACCAGTCTGCGATTGTGGGTGGGTTGGGTGATCTCCAGAGAACTGAGATACAAAGTTTGGCTGCATTGATTAGATGTAGAGCTAGAGATTTATGATAAGTTTTCATCGGTAGGGAGGAGTGGTGTAGGAGGGCTTGGGCTGGAGAGAAATCTAGATGAAGTGAAGTGATTTGGGAGGTGAGGTGAAAAACTTTAGTCCAAAAGGTAGAGATCGCAGGACAGTCCCACCAATGTGAAGGAGTGATCCGTTTTTGTCATTACATTTCCAACAATTGGGTGGAATTTCCGGATTAATGGTGTGTAACTTGAGAGGCGTTTTGTACCATCTGGAGAAAAGTTTATATCCGTTTTCTTGAGTTGTTACATTAATTGAGCCCTTGTGAATATTAGAGTATATCTTTCCCCATTCCGTATCAGAGAGTTGGATGGAGAGATCTTTTTCCCACTTTGCACTAGCGATATTCGTTTTGGAAGTATGCTCAAGAAAGAGGTTCAAGTACAGGGTGGATATCAGGTGACGTCGTGGTTCGGTGGCAGATCAAAGGGATTCAAAGTGTGATTGGTTTCTTGAGAACGCAGAACTTGTTTGGGGATCAAGGAGAAAATGTCTGAGTTGCATATATGACCAGAAAGGGATCTGGTGGTTCGTTCCTTGGGAGTTCAATGAAGAAAGTGGTTTAATTTTCCCCTTAGCGAAGAAATCTCCCGCTGTCATCTTTGTCTGGGATCCTATTCCATGAAGGAAAGAATCGTCAATGCCTGGTAGAAAGTCTGGGTTATGTTTGATTGGCGTGAGAGGGCCTGGAGAAGAAGAAGAAGAAATGTGTAATTGTTTACATGTCGTATTAAAAGAATTCAGTGTTGTACCGATAAGGGGATGAATCCAGGGTAGATTATGGAGATTATGGAGCGGTAGGTGTGAGAAGGCTTGTTCAATGGCAATCCAAGCTTTGGTTTCAGGGTGGACATTCCAGTCAACTATTCTAGAAAGTTGACAGGCCCAATAGTATTTTCGAATATCAGGTAAGCCTAACCCACCTTTCATTTTGGGTATGGTCATTCTGTTGAAACTCATTGTAGGTCGCTTACCGTTCCAGATGAATTCCATACAGGATTTGCGGTATGAATTGAAAAAAGTACGTGGTAGTGACACTGGGACTGTTTGGAGCAAGTATAGAAATTTTGGTAATATGGTCATTTTTATAATAGAAATTCTGCCAAACCATGAGAACACACCCATTGACCAAGCTTTGAGGTCTTTTTGGATAGTTTGGATAATGGGAGTGTAGTTTTTGCTGTATAAGTCTGATAGTGAGGTCGGAATATAGATCCCAAGGTATTTAATAGCATTTGGTTTCCATTTGAAAGGGAAATTATTTTGACATTGTATTATTATGTCTGGTGGTAGAGTGATATTTAAGGCCTCTGATTTAGCGAAGTTGATTTTAAGATTGGTGAGATTTTCAAACAGAGTAAGTTCTTTGAGGAGATTGGGCAACGTAATGTGTGGCTCTTTTAGGAATAATAGGATGTCATCCGCAAACGCCGCTAATTTATAGGTAGATTTTGTGATGGTTATTCCTTTAAAGTGGTGTTTCACCAAAAAAAAAAAAATTAGATGTCAGCAGCTGCAAATACTGCAGCTGCTGACTTTTAAAATAAGGACACTTACCTGTCCCGGGGTCCAGCGATGTCGGCACCCGAGACCGAGCCGTCCCTCGATCCTCGGGTGCTGCCGCCGCCATTCACACTGAGGGAATCAGGAAGCGAAGCGTTGCCGCTTCACTGCCCGGTTCCCTACTGCGCATGCGCGAGTCGCGCTGCGCGTCTTCACTGGTCCCCATTGTGTTGTGGGAACTGTGTATTTCCCACAACACAACGGGGGTGGGCGGGGAGTCTGCGGCTAGCTGCGGCTAGCTGTACCCGGAAGTGGGTGCAGATACCTGTATTATACAGGTATCTGCACCCCCCTCCCCCCTGAAAGGTGCCAATTGTGACACCGGAGGGGGGGAGGAATCCGATGAGCGGAAGTTCCACTTTAGGGTGGAACTCCGCTTTAATGTCTTGATTGTCTTTTAGACGTGTTAGACATGGTTCTAGTGACAAGACAAAACTATTAGTTTCCCCCTTATGGTGCATTTGTGGGCTTCCCATTTTATCATTGGGGATATTTCAGGAGAGTCGTTATCCTGGAAATAAAGTTTGAGACTGTCATGTATAGTAGACACTATTGAATTGTCTGTAAGCAGTGAGGGATTAAGACGCCATATTTGTGAGTGAGTGTGGTTGGATAGGAATTCCAAGGACATGGTTATCGGGTGGTGATCTGATATGTACATTGGTTCGATGGAGGTGTTCTTGAGCATGGTGAGATCTCTTTGTGAGATAAAAAAATAGTCAAGTCTGGAGTAGCTTCCATGTGGATTGGAGAAAAAAGTATAATTTTTAGTTGTGGGGTTTAAGGTACGCCACGCGTCATGTAATGTCAATTCTTGGAAACACTTTTTAATTGCTCGTAATGCAGAGAAGGGTAAATTGGATGATCCCGAAGATGTATCTTGTAATGGGTTTAAGGGAACCATAAAATCTCCTCCAGTTATTAGAATACCCTCTTGAAACGATGCGAGCAATTGCAGTGTGTGTCGAAAAAACTGGACTTGTTTAATGTTGGGGGCGTATATGTTCGCTAAGGTTAAACGTTTACCGAAGAGTGAACCCTTGACAAATAGATATCTTCCGTCTGCATCCGCTAGAGTGTCTGTGATTATGAGTGGACACTGTTTTGAGATAAGGATAGAGACTCCTTTTGTTTTTGATTGTTTGTTGGTAGCGTGAAAAGCTGTTGGATAATGTAAGTTGGAGAATTTGGGGGTAGAGTCTGTTTTGAAATGAGTTTCTTGGATGTATATAATATCTGCCTTAAGTTTATGCATAGATAGGAGGACTTGTGTACGTTTCTCAGGGACATTAAATCCCCTTGCGTTGAGCGAGACAAGTTTAGTAGTGGCGTTGTGGTGAGATATTGATGTAGAATTGTGGGGAGACCGGTGACATTCTGTAATTTGGGAGGTGTTGTGTGATATACTGGGTTGGAGTTCACTGAATATAGTCCGCGTTTCAGGTATATGAGTGGAAGAGATAGAACAGTAATGGGACTCGTGCCGTGTGCTATTATGTGTGGAAGTCGCGCTCTAGGAGATTAGTGAAATTCTATTCAGGACGAGAGTAGTTCGTTCAAAAGTAGGGAGTGGTTTGAGGGGAACTGGGTATGCGGGAATGAGAATACTTTGATGTCCGATGTGTAGTATTGATAGGGGTTATAGGTAGCGGTAAATAATCCGGGGACTAGCGATGCCTGCTCGCTAGGCTATATACGAGTATACTCTCGTGGTATATGGTACCGGAACGGGTCAGTGGTGATTTAAAGAAGGGTTGAGTGAAGAAATCAAGCACTCAATTGAAACCACTGTTTGGGAAGGTGACCAAATGGAATTGTAGAGAAAAGTAAAACCTGTCAGTAAGGGACGAGGTCCGCTGACATGTGGGATAGATATAAGAAGATGGCATGGACTGAAGACGGTCCATGTGTGATATGGATGTGCTGAGAGTGCTGTATATGCTGACCTGTAACGTTCTTAGTGGGTGTTGAAAAGAGCATAGGTCAGTTTGCGAAGAGCAGTTGAATAATGTGGTGTGTGGTCAGATAAATCAGTAAGGTGATGAGATCGTTCCCAGGGCGGTCGTGAAATGAAAAGAAAGAAGAAAAAACAGAAAAATAAAATTCATCATAAGTAACAATCAAAATAGACATCTGGGAAGGGTCAGATTCTCAAGTTGCAGAAGTCCATGTAATGGATCAGTTAAACATTCATCAAGAAAACTTGAACAGTATGAAGAACAGAGTATTCATCATAGGTAGAAAGCAGTACCTCTTAAGAAAGTTAAACCAGACATGAACCAATTATTAATTAACTACCCCTGAAGGTTATTAAGAAGCTTGTTAAAAAGATATTAGAGCAAAGCATCTACGTAGATCATTAAGTTAATAGGGAGCATATCCCAATGGATATGAGGGGGTGTTATAAGAGAAAGATAAGTGTCTTTGAATCTCTCTTAGAATACTTTTGTCTGGAAAGCCTGTCAGTTCCGTTTTGGCAAGTAGACAGCTTTCCAGTCAGAGAAAGGCAATCGTAAGGGGTAGGTATGTTTAAGCATACAGGATGACAAGTACTCTAATCGTTTTATTATTCTTTATATAATGTGATGTTAGAACGACTGAGGACATTAATCATGTACCTAACTATCTCGGGGTGAGATGTCACAGGCATCCTCATATGGGAGGTGCGTGTAGGAAGGCAGGAGAAGAAAGGTCTGCAGTGTGTCACCAAGGTAACAAGTCTGATCTCGGTCCGTGTGAGGGCCAATGAGCGGCTTTGTGAGACATGTTGAGGGAGATCTTGTTACCTCAGACCTTGGCTCCTCCCATGTATTTGCGCCGAAAGACGGCAACCAATTGAGCAATGGAAAGCTGGTTGTCATGGTAGTAAGATTTATGGTAGCTCAAGCTATTACCTAATAATGTAGTTGCTATCTAGAAAATACAGTGAATAAATACAGGATCAGAACAGGGGTATCAATAAATTTTACCAGCAGCCTGTTGTATGTAAAAGAAGGGCATAATTACCGTTAGAATCATCAACCAGTGTAATAGGAGCGGGATGTAGCACTGTCAAACTGACAGCGTAACGATCAGCTAAAGGAGGGTGTGATTCTCTTTTGTTCTTTTCTTCTTCCTTTTTCTAATTTTTTTTTTTTTTGAGTGGACATCTCTGATGATCCGTTACCCCATTAGATTGGAAAGTACAATCACATAAGAGTTTAGTTATAACCTAGCCCTAATGAAGATTGCATACTGCTAGTATGGGACCGTATCTGAAATTACGTTATGAGAGAACAAGCCATGAAGGCAAGGCTCTGCTTTGGTAGTTAGCGCTAAGAGACATAAAGCTATGCCTGTATGTAAAAAGTATGATCTACATGAACTAAGCTTTACAGAATGAAAGACTGAAGGAAAACATTACCGGCTGGGGTATGAACTTACATTACTATAAAAACGATAATTGACCGGCGCCACATGAGGAGGAGGTAGGAACCCTCAGCTCCCGCTACACTCTCCATAAAAACGGCCTTAAAAGCCCAGCGACAGCCTCGGGGAGACCCCCCCTTACACTGCCACACAGAGGAGACACACATGGATCGCTTTGTGGAGCGATCGTATGCCCGAGCGGCGTCCGCCTCACTGACACAGGCAGGAGGGACAGAGACAGGCGCAGCTAAAATGGCGCCCGTGATTTCTTCAGCAGAACAGCTGCAGCCGCCTCCACTGCCTACACAGCCGTCCTCATTACATCCCTCAGCCCCAGTAACAATAGCAGCTGACCCTGCTTCACCTGAAGGCATAGCCCAGGCAGTTGTAGCGCTGCTGGGACCTACTCTTGCTGCCACAGTAGACACAGCAGTGAGCAGAGGGCTGGAGCTGCTACATGTAGAAGTGCAGGCACAAGCACAGAGGATTTCACTCACAGAGGAATGGATCTCCTCTTTGGAAGATGAAGCTGCTGCTACATCTGCTACAGTAGCACGTATGAGCATTACACACAGAGAGATCTGGGATAAACTCGACGATCTCGAAAATCGTTCGAGACGAAACAATCTAAGGATAATAGGACTTCCTGAATCAATCACTACTCAACAACTAACAAACATATGTGCAAAGATCATTCCCGAACAACTGGGCCTCCGCATACCATGCATAATAGAAAGAGCGCATCGCATTGGGCAATACACGGAAACCCGCATAAAACCCCGACATGTTATTGTCAAATATTTGAACTATGCAGATAAGAATGCCATTATGCAAAAGTTTTGTCGCTCCCGCTCACTAACAGTAGATGGCGCAAAACTGCTATTGTTCGCGGATTACTCTGTTGAGGTCATGAATAAGCGCAAGGCATTTTCTCCAATATGCTCCATTCTATACAACAATCAGCTCAGATTCTCCTTGGCCTACCCGGCAACCCTTCGAGTTCAAACACATGATGGGGAACAACTCACTTTCACCACGCCTGACGAAGCGGAAAAATTTGTCTCTACCCTGGGCACGGAAATGGAACATATCAACTCTACAGAGGACTATGCTGCAACATCGGGGACCCCTCCATCCTCATCTGCTAAGCCCCAACGTAGTCCAACCAAACCCCCATACAAGCGTCTTCGTGCTACACAGAAAGAGGATCGTTCAGGACACCGCTGATGACCTACAAGGGCCAGATGTTGCTACACCTATCTGGGAGACGGGTAGTATTACTCCCCCCACATGCTCCCTTTCCTCTTTCCTTACGTTGTTTCTACAACTTTTATACCCTATATGCCTAAATGAATAGCCGCAGTTAATATTGCAACATGCTGCTATACTTGGGCACGGTTTTGTTTGCTCAATATTTGTTTGGTTAACCATAGAGTTATTGCTTTGTAAAACTCGCATTGTTTACGGGTTAAGCTGTTTAACCACCACTGAGGCTTCAGTTGCAGATCCGCTCCTCTGATTCCCCTTATTTCTAGTTCTACTTTACAAAAAATAATCCTTCAAGGACGCCGCCCTCCTAGGTGAGGACTTGATACGCCCCATGTAAAACCTCAGTCCTTATGACTTCCAATTTACTCACATCTCCTCCCCCATGCCCTTTTACCCCCCTCCCTCTGGCTTAACACCTGCAGCCAAGAGTGGAATGGGAGATTGATGGGAGCCATGAAAAGTAATCGAACCTCATGTGGAAAAAAGTGAAGCCCATAATACATGTTAAAGGTTTTTCCCATTTAACTTCTGCCAAGCTGTTCTTTTCTACTATCCATAGCTATGTTTACTTATCGAATGTATTCACCTGTTCAATACTTATAACCTCAGGAAACTTTGGTGACCTTCAGATTGCAGATGCATTGTCTGATTGGGGACCTTATTCTATATCCTTAACCCAATATACTCCTCAACATCAGACATGGCCTCTTCAACCGGTGAGAACCACTTAAAGTTTACTTCATGGAATGTCAAGGAACTCCGCTCTCCATGTAAGCGGATGGCTATTCTTAGACATCTGAAGCGTCTTCGGACGGATGTGGCCCTACTACAGGAAACACACCTGTCTGCAGATGATCTAACCCGCTTACGTAAATTGTGGGTGGGTACAGTATATGGATCCCCTGCACTTGGCCGCAAAGCGGGTGTGGCTATATTAATACATAAAAATTTAAAACACACATTAAGGGACGTTAGGATTGACTCATCAGGCCGCAAAATGACCCTACACATGACATTAGACAACAAACAAGTGGCTATCACTATCATCTATGCTCCTAACTCGCCAGACACCTCTTTCTTCCAAGACATGGTGCAATGGATACTCTCCGATCCTGAAACACTACACTTAGTAGGAGGGGATTTCAATTCGGTCATGTCCACGCTAGCAGACCGCACAAGAGATTCAACCCACCGAACACATAATCCCACATCACAAACACCCGACTCTACTCTACTGGCACAAGCTGTTACTTCCATGCAATATGTTGATACTTGGCGTCTGTACCACCCGACAGATAGGGAATACACTTTCTTCTCACCCCCACACAACTCCTTTTCACGCATCGATTACTTCTTTGCCTCCCCTGCACTAATCAACACCTTATGCGAATCAGAGATTTTAGATGCTAGGATATCAGATCATAGCCCTATATCTATACACATGACACAGGTCGCACCTTCATCTCCCTCGCCCATATGGTGCTTTCCATCTTACTTGATGGACAACCAAGATTTTCAACACACGCTAAACACAGCATGGAACGACTATGTCTCCACCAATGGAGCTCATATTACCGAACCCAATCTCTTCTGGGAAGCTGGCAAAGCCTTCCTAAGAGGGACGATCATTTCCTATACCACACAATTCAAAAAACACTCTAAACAACAATACCGACAAGCTAGTGAAGCGCTATGTATAGCCCATGACTGCTTAACTTTAAATCGTACACCCGATAATATCCGAACATGGAGACAAGCTAAGTGCACGTTTGATCTTTGGGCGGAACAACAGGAGGCGGCTAAGATGGCATACTCTAAATTACATTTTCACAGGTATGGCAACAAAGCTGGCAAGCTACTGGCTAAACTGTGTGCAGGAACGAGACGACCCACCCGCATCTCTACTTTGAGAAATGCAGATGGATCCCTAATTACATCTACTGATGAAATCAGCAATATAATCACAAAATATTACACAGATTTATATGCTGCTGACCAAACTGATCCAGCCACTACAGAAGCTCTCCTGTCCAAAGTACGTCTACCCAGACTTCAAACTGCACAACTAGAGGCACTTAATGCACCTATCACAACCGACGATATCCGGCGAACGATCAAAACTATGTCATCTAATAAAGCTCCAGGTCCTGACGGCTACACGGCTGAATTTTATAAAATGACCAACGACTTCATCCCAGACACCCTAAAACACGCATATGCAGCCGTGTGGGATGGGGGACCATATCTTTCTACAGGGACACAAGCCCACATCAAACTGATAGCTAAAAAAGGAAAAGACCCCCAACTGCCAGGTTCCTATCGCCCAATATCCCTAATAAACGTAGATGTCAAAATCCTCTCTAAAATCGTTGCGTCACGCTTAGCACATCTTCTCCCTTCATTGCTACACCCAGCCCAATCGGGATTTGTTTCCGGTCGATCAGCCACTTTAAAAATACGAAAAGTACTAATAGCGTTACACTACGCTACAACACACCCAGATCAAGATGTCGCTATTATATCACTAGATGCCGAGAAAGCTTTCGACAACGTTAGTTTGTCCTGGCTGTTTCGAGTACTACAACAATTCGGCTTCACAGGTCCTATCTTGAGTTTCCTTCAACAAATGCATGCATCTCCAACAGCACGACTTGTCACTCCTGACTTCGTGTCTGCCTCGATCCCTCTGACTAAGGGAACGAGACAGGGCTGCCCACTTTCCCCCTTACTTTTTAACTTAGCCATAGAACCACTATCCAGACTACTCAACGCACAAGATGGAGTCAGCGGGATCGCAATAGGAGACCAAGTTCTCAGATCCGCTTTATTCGCAGACGACATACTGTTGTTCTCCACTAACCCTCTTTCAGACTTTGACAAACTGCGAGAACTCTTTGCGGCTTTTCAACTGAGCTCGGGCTTTCGAATAAACTTCGACAAAAGCGAAATCTTACCACTACACCCACGATTATCAACTAAGTGGAAACATCTATCACCATTCACAGTGGCAACCCAATATATCACTTATCTAGGCATACACATAGGACGTGAACCCTCTTCTCTCTATGTACTTAACTACCCACCTTTAATAACTAAGATTGTGCAGGAGTTGGAAGCTTGGGCGGCCCTCCCCCTCTCGCTCTTTGGGAGATGCCACTTATTCAAAATGGTGTCGTTTGCGCGCTTGCTCTACCCAATGCAGACCATACCTTTATTATTAAAACACTCAGATGTACAGAAAATACATAAAGCATTAATTACTTTTATTTTGTCTCGCAAAAAACCACGTATTGCGCTACAAAAATTATGTCTCCCGAAGTCCGAGGGTGGGGCGGGTCTACCCAATTTACGTTTTTATAATCTCTCTTGTTTGCTTAGGCAAGGTTTAGATTGGCTGAACGGAAAGTTGAAATATTGCAATACTTCTCTTGAAGGTGCAATGACCTCACCTCACATGCTATCAGCTATCCTCCATTCTAATCTCAACGCTCTACCACCTCACCTCAAGTCAAATACACTTATCAGAGATACTATAATTGCCTGGAGAGAAGTAAGAAAATTACTGGGGCTTCCCTCAAATATTTCAAGACATTTACCCATTCAAGGAAACCCTATGTTTCTCCCATCCACGATGCACAAAGCGTTTGACCAATGGGGTTCCAATGGCCTCACAAAAGTAGTCTCCATATACCAAGGCACCTCCGGGCACTTCAAACCTTTCCGATCACTGGCAAGCAAATTTTCCTTACCATCAAAACATATATTCTTCTACTTTCAATTAATCGATTATTTGAAGTCTTGCTATGGGCCCAAATCTGATCCCTTCCAGAAATCCTTCATAGACACAGTATTACAGCAAAATGACTATTCCATCACCAATCTCTACTCCTACCTCATCCAACATCAATCTGCAAAATACCACCTCAAACCGTTTCATAAATGGTCTGTTATCTTAGGAGATGATGAACTGTCAGAAAAAATACTTGAAGGATACAGACAAGTCTGCAAACTTACGAAATCTGAAACGTGGCGGGAAACCCAATTCAAGATTATACACAGAGCATACTACCCTTTCTACTTCACCAAAGACAATCCAAGTCAAATGAAATGCCCCTGGTGCTCGGAACCACGCCCCACCTTATTGCACCGTCTTTTGGGACTGCACAGCCATAACTACATTTTGGAATTCTGTCTTGGACCACATTGGCAAAATCAGTAAAGCACATATCCCAAAGGATCAACTATTATGCCTATTTGGATACACGCCCCAAACATCTCCTCCAACAACCAGAGGACCTACGAATATTCCCCAATGGGCACATCTACTCCTTCTAGTAGCCCGCAGAACGATAATGAAACACTGGATTTTAACGACTCCACCTGCCCTACCCGAAGTAAAAAAAGCTATGATGTCACTTTTTTACATGGAACGGTTTGACACCATTTCACTGAACTTTCGCTCTACTTCGCGCTTCTTCATGAGGTGGCGTAAATATATAGAAGCCACGTTAACCCAGACAGCTCTACAAGAAGTCATGCGCCCATTCTGATACACTGACTGGTACCTGAAAAGAGATATCTCAAACTCTCTGGGCAACCTTAAAATTAAAAATCCTACTCAGACGGACCCGCCCAGCTTCCATCCACCATAATTCTACACAAAGTCATCACAGCTCCTTGACTTCCATGTCCCCCATATCTCTGACACTGGTTACTCACACAGCCTACATTGTTACTGTTTGAACATAATGCATCATTATAGGACATTGTTGTCTATACTATGCTTCCACTCCTGAGGTTGTAATGGCACATGCACCCATCATAATGGGTAATATGTTGGTCAGCTATTATTCTATAAGAAAAAGTAATCCGCTTGGCAGATCCCCCTTCCCCCCCCCTCATTTTTATTTATTTAAATTTTATTTTTTTTTATTTTTTTCTTTCTCTCTTTTTTATTTTCTTGTGTACAAGATAGTTTCGTTTTGTTACCACCTTATCTATACCAAGACATATGCATTTATTTGTATGTATATGAGCTAACCTGCTTTGATATTACTGAGCTGTACCTGTTTATACTATGTAAACCTCAATAAAAAATTAAAAAAAAAAAAAAAAAAAAAAAAACGATAATTGAACAGTCAGAGGATAGCTTTCAGCCTATGTTGTAGAAGCTATCTGTATTCACCGATCTCTTCTAGCTCTTCTGGAGCGTGGAGGTTTCGTCGGGCTGTAGATGGAAGGAGAATGTGGATCGGGTTGAAGAAATCTTGGTTACGATGGTGAACGATGTCTTCGGTAGCTTACGTGTTGGGTCTCCATTGCTTCATTTCTGGAAGGTGCCGCAGATGATGTAGAGGTACGAAATTCCACGTACCAATCTGGTACCTCCATGAGAGGGATTCCGAGAGTCTCACAGAAGTATTGTAGATCCTCAGGGACTCTGAGGAGAGCTGAGCATCCTTGTACTGTTGCCGCCAAACCAAAAGGGAATTTCCAGCGGTATATTATACCCTTGGCCCGGAGTACTGCCAGAAGGGGTTGCAGTTCCCTTCTGCGCTGTAAGGTTATATTTGATAAATCTTGGAATAGACAAAGTTCTGTGCCTTTATGTAGTAAAGGGGTCAGGGTGCGTGCTCTCCTCAGGATGTCTTCTTTCAAACGGTAGTCAATAATGCAGCATACCACTTCCCTAGGAGGGTCAGAGTCCTTTCCCTTCGGTCTCAGAGCACAATGGATTCTTTCCATCGCAATGGGAACATCTCTGGGTCTGCTGAGTATATTATTAAAAATATGGGTAACTTCACCTTGAAGGTGTTCCGCATCCACCGTTTCAGGCAGACCTCTCAGCCTGAGGTTATGGCGTCTGCCGCGATTGTCCAAATCTTCCAAGTGGCGATTGATATCTCTTAATTGCCGTGTATGTGTGTCAATCGCCAGATGTTGGTGACGGATTTTGGATGAATGGAGGGCAGTTGTTTGTTCTACTGCCTGAACTCTGCCTGTAATAGCTTGGATTTCAATTTTCAAATCTGAAATTGCTGCTGTCAGGGTGTCCTTAATGTCCTCAGCTACGGATCTGAGATCGCTCAAGCTCGGATGCTGATGAGGGGTGAGGAGAATCCCCCCTTCGTTGTGTCCATTGTGAGATGGAGAAGCAGTACCATTAGGGTTAGGAGGATGCTGATGTTGGTTATGTGAGGAGGGAGCCGGCGCCAAAGTTCCCATCTGTGCCCGGAACATCTCCGGGATGTTTTGACTGGATCTAGCCAGTATTTCACGGGGAGAATGGGACCGGGAGGTCGACGAAGTTCTAGAGGAAGTACCCATCGTTTTTCAGGTGTATGGGAAGCCGGTGACCGTCTGTAGAATTCAGATTTCTATCCCTGTCAGCGGAGTTCTGAAATTAAGCCGCCATTCTCTACGAGGTCAAGCCACACCCCTATATTTTTTTTTTTAAAGCAAAGGCCCTACAGAATAAAATGGTGGGTGTTGCAATTTTTTTTTCCACACAGTATTTGCACAGCGATTTTTCAAACGCAATTTTTTGGGAAAACACTTTTTAAAATTTTAATGCACTAAAACTCACTATATTGCCCAAATGTTTGATGAAATAAAAAAGATGATCTTATGCCGAGTACATGGATACCAAACACAACATGCTTTAAAATTGCGCACAAACATGCAGCGGCGACAAACTACATACATTTTAAAAGCCTTTAAAAGCCTTTACGGATTACCACTTTAGATTTACAGAGGCGGTCTACTGCTAAAATGACTGCCCTCAATCTGACCTTTGCGATGACACCTCACATGCATGGTGCAATTGCTGTTTACCGCTTGCGTTCGCCTTTGCACGTAAGCACAGGGGAACAGGGGTGCTTTTTTTTTAAATTAATTTTGCTTTTTTATTTTATTTTTAAACTGTTCCTTTCATTTTTTTAAAAACATTTTTTATTGTTATATCAAGGAATGTAACGTAATGTATAGTATCCCCTATGATAGCAATAGTTAGTGATAGGTACTCTTTTTTGAAAAAAATGGGGTCTATTAGACCCTAGATATCTCCTCTGCCCTCAAAGCATCTGACCACACCAAGATTGGTGTGATCAAATGCATTGCCAATTTCCCAATGGCGCTGTTTATATCCGGCAAAACCTAAGTCATGAAATGCTCGTACCAGTTTCTTAGGCCATAGAGATGATTGGAGCCATTCTGGTCTCTGATCAGCTCTATGATCAGCTGGCAGAACCACCGTCTGCATTCTCGGGTTCCCTGTTGGGATAGGAGAGCCCGAGAAAACAATGGCAGACGGTGGAAGAAGGGGGACCAAGATGATACCTAAACCTGCAGCAATCATTCTGGTATAACCACTCAGTATGTCGCTGGTCCTTATTGTGCATACATTGTAATGTTCATTTTTTCATGCAGCCTGTGGGCTGAACGAAAAAAAGAAATTGATTGTGGGTATGCCCACCATTAGAATACCGCCCTTCATTCACCCACTTTTAATGATGGGCATACATGCACCATTTTGTGGTGGTGAAATCACCTCTTACAGCGCTGGAGTCGCTGATTTATGTATAGTGGGAGAAAATGCTGTTGTTGTCAAGATAAATAAATCAGTGCTGCAGCCGAATGGCGTACCTGCTAAGCAAATGATGGTTAACAATAACACAAAGTAACATTACAGTATAACAGTAATGCCCTGTACACACGGTCGGATTTTCCGATGGAAAATGTCCGATCGGAGCGTGTTGTCGGAAATTCCTTCCGTGTGTGGGCTCCATCGGACATTTTCCATCGGATTTTCCGACACACAAAGTTGGAGAGCAGGAGATAAAATTTTCCGACAACAAAATCCATTGTCGGAAATTCCGCTCGTGTGTACACAAATCCGGCGGACAAAGTGCCACGCATGCTCAGAATAAATAAAGAGATGAAAGCTATTGGCCACTGCCCCGTTTATAGTCCCGACGTACGTGTTTTACGTCACCGCGTTTAGAACGATCGGATTTTCTGACAACTTTGTGCGACCGTGTGTAGACAAAACAAGTTTGAGCCAACATCCGTCGGAAAAAATCCTAGGATTTTGTTGTCGGAATGTCCGAACAAAGTCCGACCGTGTGTACGCCCTATTAGACTTACCATACCTGCAAAGCAAATATAATAAAACATAGTAGAAATAAAACATTGCAATCTGTGCCTAAAAAAGATGTGCCGAAGCATGGGGGCAATCCGCCCCTAATGTTAGGAGCAAATCGCTCCTCCACCCCTGCCCCCATACTTCGGCATATATGCTCTTTTTTTTTTTAACTGTGGTGGTGAAATTGCCTCCGACAGCGCTAGAGTCATGGCTTTATGTATCGTGGGAGCAAACGTTGTTGCTGTCAAGATAAATAAACCCGTGCTGCAGCTGAATGGCTTATCTGCTAAGCAAATGATAGTTAACAATAAAACAAACATTACAGTATAACATACCATACCTGCAAAAGCAAATACAATAAAACATTGTAAAAATAAAACAGAGAGAGAACAATGGATATAGAACAATAGTGAGCGAACAGTAGAGTGGACAGTAGAGAGCGAACATAAGAGAGAGAACAATAGAGAGAGAGAACAAAAATAAAACCACAACTATTTTTGGCTTTTTTATTTTATATTTTTTTGTTTTTTTGTATGTTTTTTTTTTCACTTTTTTTACTTTTATATAAACTGTAAAAAAAACTGTAAACTGAACTTTGCAGATTAGGGTCTCTCAAAGTGTGATGGTCATCACATCTTTCGAGACCCTGTGTACGTTTGCCTAGGACTGTGTAATGCTGTACCCTACACTAATATTCAACTAGTATGTGGTAGCGTTTGAAACAGTCACTGATGCAGAGACCAGGTTGGTCAGGATAGGAGGGACAATAAAAGCGGGTGTAACGCCTAAATCCGCATTTTCTGCAGACACAACATCTTCTTTGGGGTGTACTTTGAGTAGGGGTACCAGGGAGGACATACGGAAAATGTCTCTCATGCAGCCGGCTCACTGCATTTGTGTTGGGAAGGTGGACCATAGCACCGTCTGGAAACAGGAAGGATCCAGTCCATCTTGAAGCTTTATATAGCACAAAAGCGTTCAACAGAGCCAATTGAAATAAATATACAGACACTTTTTTGTACCAGTGTCTGGCCTCACGGACAATTAGGTATGATGCCAACAACTGGTCATTGAGGTCCACCCCTCCCATATTAAGGTTGTATTCGTGGACACAGAGGGGTTTCTCCACAACACCAGCTGCCGTAGCAATTTGGACTGTCATATCTGCGTGAAGGGAGGACAGAACGAAAACATTCCGTGAATCCCTCCACTTCACTACTAACAAATTGTTACACTTCAAGTAGGCTCTCTCCCCCGTCTAAGCCGGATTAGATCACGTGGTGCCACATGCGCCAATGCCATAATCAAAAAGATGACTAAAAAGTGGCACGCTCATGTAATAATTGTCCACGTATAAGTGGCACCCCTTTCCCAATAAGGGTGAAACCAAGTCCCACACAATCTTACCAGCGCTCCCTATGTAGTCTGGGTAGTTCTCCAGCTCTAAGTGACTATCTTTTCCCTTGTAAACCATAAAACCATATGTATAGCCTGTTGCCCTGTCACAGAGCTTATACATCTTTACCCCATATCTGGCATGCTTGCTAAGAAGATACTGTTTGATAGGCAAGTGGCCAGAAAACTTAATCAGGGACTCATCAGACAACTTGATTGGGAGTAAACAAGGCTGCAAACTGTTGGTTGACATGGTTTACAAGGTTCCGAATTTTGTGGAGCTGATCAAATCCAGGGTCATCCCGAGGATGACAGAGTTCATTATCACTGAAATGCATGAACCGCAAGATCTGCTCGTATTGTGTCCTGGTCATGGAGGCAGAGAACACGGGCATATGGTGAATTGGGTCAGTGGACCAATATGGCCACAACTCACTCTTTTTAGTTATGCCCATGAGGAGGGATAGGCCCAGGAAGATCATAAATTCGGAGACCGTAATGGGTCTCCAATCTCTGGCAAGGGTCAACTGGGGATTAGCGGTGATGAATTGACCAGCATATAAATTGCTTTGGTCCACAATAGATCTATAGAGATCTTCGGTGAAAAACAGCGAATAAAAATCAAGTGATGTAAAATCAACTCTTTTCACCTGAATTCCGGGTTGGCCAGTGAATGGGGGAAGTATGGGTGCTGCAGATTAGCGATTGGCAAATGCAGCAAATGCTCAATGGGCCTGTGTTTGTCTTCTTGGTAGCAGCGGGACACTACTCATGCTAGCCACCTCACCAGCTTGAACTGAACTTATGGAACGCGCCACGTCACCAATAGGGATGAGCTGAACACCCCCCGGTTCGGTTCGCACCAGAACTGTGAACGGACCGAAAATTTGCACGAACGTTAGAACCCCATTGACGTCTATGGGACTCGAACGTTCGAAATCAAAAGTGCTCATTTTAAAGGCTAATTTGCATGGTATTGTCCTAAAAAGGGTTTGGGGACCCGGGTCCTACCCCAGGGGACATGTATTAATGCAAAAAAAACTTTTAAAAACGGCCGTTTTTTCGGGAGCAGTGATTTTAATGATGCTTAAAGTAAAAAAAAAAAAAAGTGAAATATTCCTTTAAATATCGTACCTGGGGTGTGTCTATAGTACGCCTGTAAAGTGGCGCGTGTTTCCCGTGTTTAAAACTGTCCCTGCACAAAATATCATTTTTAAAGGAAAAAATCTCATTTAAAACTGCTTGTGGGTTTAATGTAATGTCGGGTCCTGGCAATATGGATGAAAATCAGTGAGACAAACGGCATGGGTTCCCCCCAGTCCATTACCAGGCCCTTTGGGTCTTGTATGGATATTAAGGGGAACCCCGCACCCAAATTAAAATAAGGAAAGGTGTGGGGCCACCAGGCCCTATATACTCTGAACAGCAGTATACAGGCGGTGCAAGCAAGACAGGGACTGTAGGTTTGTTGTTAGGTACAATCTGTTTGTAATTTTGAACGGGTACATTTTTAACGTGTTTAGCTCCAGCCAAAAATCTTTTTTAAGCTTTTTGGAAAAAATAGGGAAGGGTTATCACCCCTGTGACATTTGTTTTGCTGTCTTTCCTCCTCTTCAGAAGATTTCACCTCACTTTTTGTCCCAATGACAAATGTTTTTTGAAAATTTGGGGTTTTTTGTGGAACAAGGATTGGAAAGCATCAGTGGAAAGGAGAAATGTTTTTTCCCATATTAACTCTTACAGGAGAGAATTTCCCTTCCTAGGGGTAGATTTCATCTCACTTCCTGTTGTCTCCTTCCGTTTGCAAGTAGGAGTCGTTTGTAAGTTAGATGTTTGAAAGTAGGGGCCTGCCCTATATACGCAGCAGAAATTTGGGCCTTAGGTGTTGTTGTGGCCACAACACTGTAAGCCCTCACAGGGCCCTGCTGTGAAATATTAGATCAAGAATTGTAATTACATGCCCCTGTTGAACAGGGGCAGAAAAATTGGGCCTTTGGTGGTGGTGGTGGTGGTGGTGCTGGTGCCACAACACTGTAAGTCCTCACTCGCTCTTGGTGGGTGCAGAAATGGGCCCTGCTGTGAAATATTAGATCAAGAATTGTAATTACATGCCCCTGTTGAACAAGGGCAGAAAAATTGGGCCTTTGGTGGTGGTGGTGGTGGTGCTGGTGCCACAACACTGTAAGTCCTCACTCGCTCTTGGTGGGTGCAGAAATGGGCCCTGCTGTGAAATATTAGACCAAGAATTGTAATCACATGCCCCTGTTGAACAGGGGCTAAAAAATTAGGCCCTAGGCACTGGTGCTGGTGCCACAACACTGCAACCCCTCACAGACACTCTAGTTGGAACACAGGAACGAGCCCTGCTGCAAAGTATTGCATCAAAAATGGAAATTACACGCCCCTGTTAAACAGGGGCTGAAAATGGGGCCTTAGGCACTGGTGCTGGTGCCACAACACTGCAACCCCTCACAGACACTCTAGTTGGAACGCAGGAACGAGCCCTGCTGCAAAGTATTGCATCAAAAATTGTAATTACACGCCCCTGTTAAACAGGGGCTGAAAAATTTGGCCTTAGGCACTGGTGCTGGTGCCACAACACTGCAACCCCTCACAGATACTCTAGTTGGAATGCAGAAATGAGCCCTGCTGCAAAGTATTGCATCAAAAATTGTAATTACACGCCCCTGTTAAACAGGGGCTGAAAAATTTGGCCTTAGGCACTGGTGCTGGTGCCACAACACTGCAACCCCTCACAGATACTCTAGTTGGAATGCAGAAATGAGCCCTGCTGCAAAGTATTGCATCAAAAATTGTAATTACACGCCCCTGTCAAACAGGGGCTGAAAAATTGGGCCTTAGGCACTGGTGGTGGCGCCCAGAACCAAAAATGTTCTTACAAGCTATCAGCGTGATCATTGAGGAGGAAGAGGATAATTACTCAGGGATAGTCACTCAGCATCAGCATAGGCAGTCTTTGAAGAGATCTGAGATTTCAAAAAAAATTATTCGGTTACATCAGCATCAGGTGCTTGGTAGCTGGTGGTGATCCAAGACTGATTCATTTTTATGAAGGTCAGTTGATCGACCGAGTCGGTGGACAGACGCACCCTGTGATCAGTTACAAAGTCTCCAGCAGCACTGAATGTGCGTTCCGAAAGAACGCTGGATGCAGGACAGGCCAGTAGCTCAATTGCATACTGTGCAAGCTCTGGCCAGTGATCCATCCTCAAGACCCAGTAACCCAGAGGATTTTCGGTGGGAAAGGTGTCCAAGTCAGATCTTGCCCCTAGGTATTCCTGCACCATGTAAAACAGACGCTGGCGATGGTTGCTGGAACCGATCATACCTTGGGGCTGCAGACCAAAAAATTGTCTGAACTCATCGGTCAGACGGTCACCTTCTCCACCGCTCCTTCTTTGACTGACCGAAGCCTCAGCAACACGTTGTCCAGAAACAGGGGTTTGTAACCTCCCAGTCTCTGGGAACGCATTGCACAGACCTTTCTGCAAGGCCTCCCGAAGATGTTTCATCCTCTGCTCCCTCTGCAATGGCAAGATAAGGTCCGCAACCTTACTCTTGTAACGTGGATCAAGGAGGGTTGCCAGCCAGTATTGGTCCTTCTCCTTGATACCACGAATACGAGGATCCTTACACAGGCTTTGCAGGATCAGGGAGGCCATGCAGCGTAGGTTTGCTGAGGCATTCGGTCCGGAGTCCTCTGGGTCACTAAGGACGACATGGTCCGCTGCCACCTCCTCCCAGCCACGTACAAGTCCATGTGTTTCTTGGGACTGATCCCTTAAAGACTGCTGCTGATGCTGAGTGCCAGGCTCCACCTCCATACTGACACAATCTTCCTCCTCCTCCTCATTCTCCTCCTCGTCCTCTTCCTGTGTGATCGGCGGGCACGCAGGAACACTGTCTGGATAAAGGGGGCCTTGAGAGCTAAGGAAGTCCTCCTCTTCCTGCCTCTGTTCTGTCTCAAGTGCCCTGTCCATTATTCCACGCAGCGTGTGCTCCAACAGGTGGACAAGGGGGACAGTGTCACTGATGCATGCACTGTCACTGCTCACCATCCTCGTGGCCTCCTCAAATGGTGACAGGACAGTGCATGCATCCCTGATCATGGCCCACTGGCGTGGGGAAAAAAACCAAGCTCCCCTGACCCTGTCCTGCTGCCATAGTCACACAGGTACTCATTGATGGCCCTCTGCTGCGTGTGCAGCCGCTGCAGCCTGGCAAACGTTGAGTTCCACCTGGTGGGCATGTCACAGATTAGGCGGTTCTTGGGCAGGTTAAACTCCTTTTGGAGGTCCGCCAGCCGAGCACTGGCATTATATGACCGGCGGAAATGCACACAGACTTTCCTGGCCTGCCTCAGGACATCCTGTAAGCCCGGGTACCTGCCCAAGAACCGCTGCACCACCAAGTTAAGGACGTGAGCCAAACAGGGCACATGGGTCATTTGTCCCTGTCGGAGGGCAGAGAGGAGGTTGGTGCCATTGTCGCAAACCACCATTCCTGCCTTAAGTTGGCGTGGCGTCAACCACCTCTGAACCTGCCCCTGCAGAGCTGACAGAACCTCTACCCCAGTGTGACTCCTGTCCCCCAAGCACACCAGCTCAAGCACCGCATGGCATCTTTTGGCCTGCGTACTTGCGTAGCCCCTTCAACGGCTATGGAGCACCGCTGGTTCCGAGGACAAAGCACAGGAAGAGGCCATGGAGGAAGAAGAAGAGGAGGGGGTGGAGGAGAGAGGTGTGTCACAATCATTAGCATTTTGGAGGCGTGGTGGCGGAACAACCTCCAAAACTACTGCACCTTGTCCTGCATCCTTCCCAGCTGCCAGCAGAGTCACCCAATGCGCCGTGAAACTTAGGTAACGTCCCTGTCCATGCCTGCTGGACCATGAGTCAGCGGTAATATGCACCTTACCACTGACCGCCCTGTCCAGCGAGGCATGGACATTGCCTTCCACATGCCGGTAGAGAGCCGGAATCGCCTTCCGTGAGAAAAAGTGGCATTTGGGTACCTGCCACTGAGGAACCGCACATTCCACAAACTCACGGAAGGGGGCAGAGTCTACCAACTGAAAAGGCAGCAGTTGAAGTGCTAGCAATTTTGCCAAGCTAGCATTCAACTGCTGCGCATGTGGATGGCTGGGAGCAAACTTCTTTCGGGGGTGCAGCAGCTGTGGCAGGGAAATTTGCCTGGTACAATCTGACGTCGGTGTACCAAAAGCAGATTGCCCACAAGTACTTGGCTGTGACACACCTAATTCTACACCTTCATTCCTCTCAGTGCAGGTCTCAGAGAGGACTGAAGGTATAGTGGGGTTGGAGATCCCAGCTGATGAGGAGCAAGGAGAGGTCCTCTTTGTTCTTTGGTGTGGGTCTTTTAGATACGCTTGACAACAAATTGCATGGCAGGTCAACATATGTCTGGTCAAGCATGTGGTACCCAAGCGGGAGATGTTTTGGCCACGCGAGATACACTTGAGACATATGTTGCAAATAGCAGCGGTGCGATCTGATGCACTCGTCTCAAAAAAGGCCCACACCAAAGAACTTTTTGAATAACGCACAGACACTGCAGCGCCCTGCACATGTGGAGCTTTGGGTTGTGATGCAGTCAATGTGCTGCCCTTAGGCTGGCCCCTGGAGGGCATCCTGCCTTGTTGGTGATGTGCTGCCTCCTCCTCCTCTCTCCTATCAGGCACCCACGTTGAGTCAGTGACCTCATCATCCCCTCCCTCCTCATCACTGGAGCAAACCTGGCAGTATGCTGCAGCAGGGGGAGCATGACTGCCAGATTGCTGTCCTTCTTGGGCACCCCCTCTGTCCGTGCTCACGTTACTGCCTTAATCGAGCTCAGTATCATCATCAGAGTCTTCCAAACGCTGGGTATCCTCCTGGAGCATGTACCCAACACTGTGGTCAAACAGTTCGAGGGGCTCCTCAGGAGGACATGGTGGGGCTAGGGAAGGAGTCACTGATGACATTGAGCCAAGGGAAGAGGCCGCTGCTTTGCCAGACAAAGTAAGCTGGGCATGGGTGAGAGAGGATGAGGAGGATGAGGACGGCTTGGTCATCCACTCGACCAAGTCTTCCGCATGTTGCGGCTCAACACGGCCAGCTGCCGAAAAAAAGGCCAAGCATGTCCCACGGCCACGTGCTGATGAGGATGCACCGTCTCCACGACCAGCACTAGACACAGAGCTTGCTTGCCCTCTCTTATTGGCTTGTGACTGTCTGCCTCTCCTTCTTGGCCTTCCAGACATACTAATGGCCTGTATTTGCACTAAGCTGGGATATATATATATATATATAAATATATATATATATATATATATATATATATATATATATATATATATATATATATATATATATATATATATATATATATATGTACTGATACTGCAGCTAGCAAAATCAACTGCCTGTCTGTAGTATGAGAACACCACCAGCCTTCTACAGGTAGCTTTAGCTGAACACTGTGCAGAGCTTGCAAAAAAATAACTTGTAGCTTTTTTAGCTGCCTGCGGTAGTGATAGGATCAGGAAAACACCACCGACCTTCTACAGGTAGCTTTAGCTGAACACTGTGCAGAGCTCGCAATAACTTGTAGGTTTAGCTGAACACTGTGAGGAGGACGCACCACACTAACTTGTCGTTTTAGCTGAACACTGTGAGCAGGACGCACCGCACTTACTTGTAGGTTTAGCTGAACACTGTGAGGTGGACGCACCACACTAACTTGTATTTTTAGCTGAACACTGTGAGCAGGACGCACCGCACTAACTTGTAGGTTTAGCTGAACACTGTGAGGTGGACGCACCGCACTAACTTGCAGTTTTAGCTGAACACTGTGAGCAAGACGCACAGCATTAACTTGTAGTTTTAGCTGAACACTGTGAGCAGGACGCACTGCACTAACTGTAAATAGTCTAGCTGCCTGACTGTGGTACTAATAGGTTCAAAAGAACGCCAGCAATTTTCTTCAGGTAGCTGTAAATACTGTAACAAGACAAGCCTGCCTGTCAGTAAGAAGATAACAGGAACGGATCTAGCTGAACACTTTGAGCAGGACGCACTGCACTAACTTGTAGCTTTAGATGAACACTGTGCAGAGGTCTCACTACACTAACTTGTAGGTTTAGCTGAACACTGTGAGCAGGACGCACAGCACTAACTTGTAGTTTTAGCTGAATACTGTGAGTAGGGATGAGCTTCGAGTTCGAGTCGAACTCATGTTCGACTCGAACATTGGCTGTTCGCAAGTTCGCCGAACACCGAACAATTTGGGGTGTTCGCGGAAAATTTGAATGCCGCGGAACACCCTTTAAAAGTCTATGGGAGAAATCAAAAGTGCTAATTTTAAAGGCTTATATGCAAGTTATTGTCATAAAAAGTGTTTGGGGACCTGGGTCCTGCCCCAGGGGACATGGATCAATGCAAAAAAAAGTTTTAAAAATGGCCGTTTTTTCAGGAGCAGTGATTTTAATAATGCTTAAAATCAAACAATAAAAGTGTAATATCTCTTTAAATTTCGTACCTGGGGGGTGTCTATAGTATGCCTGTAAAGGGGCGCATGTTTCCCGTGTTTAGAACAGCCTGACAGCAAAATGACATTTGGAAGGAAAAAACTCATTTAAAACTACCCGCGGCTATTGCATTGCCGTCAATACACATAGAAGTTCATTGATAAAAACGGCATGGGAATTCCCCACAGGGAAACCCCGAACCAAAATTAAAAAAAAAAAAAAATGAAGTGGGAGTCCCCCTAAATTCCATACCAGGCCCTTCAGGTCTGGTATGGATTTTAAGGGGAACCCCGCGCCAAAAAAAAAAAAAAAAAAAAACGGCGTGGGGTTCCCCCAAAAATCCATACCAGACCCTTATCCGAGCACGCAACCTGGCAGGCCGCAGGAAAAGAGGGGGGACGAGAGTGCGCCCCCCCCCCTCCTGAACCATACCAGGCCACATGCCCTCAACATTGGGAGGGTGCTTTGGGGTAGCCCCCCAAAACACCTTGTCCCCATGTTGATGAGGACAAGGGCCTCATCCCCACAACCGTGGCCGGTGGTTGTGGGGGTCTGCGGGCGGGGGGCTTATCGGAATCTGGAAGCCCCCTTTAACAAGGGGACCCCCAGATCCCGCCCCCCCCTGTGTGAAATGGTAAGGGGGTACTTACCCCTACCATTTCACTAAAAAAGTGTCAAAATAGTTAAAAATGACAAGAGACAGTTTTTGACAATTCCTTTATTTAAATGCTTCTTCTTTCTTCCTTCATCTTCTTCTTCTTCTGGTTCTTCTGGCTCTTCTGGTTCTTCCTCCGGCGTTCTCGTCCAGCATCTCCTCCGCAGCGTCTTCTATCTTCTTCTCCTCGGGCCGCTCCGCACCCATGGCATTGGGGGGAGGCTCCCGCTCTTCTCTTCATCTTCTTCTTCATCCTCTTCTCTTCTTCCTTCTTCTCTTCTTCTCTGTTTCTCTTCTTAATTTTCTTCTCCGGGCCGCTCCGCATCCATGCATGGAGGGAGGCTCCCGCTGTGTGACGGCGTCTCCTCATCTGACGGTTCTTAAATAACATGCGCCCCTTTACAGGCATACTATAGACACCCCCCAGGTACGAAATTTAAAGGGATATTACACTTTTATTGTTTGACTTTAAGCATTATTAAAATCACTGCTCCTGAAAAACGGCCGTTTTTAAAACTTTTTTTTGCATTGATCCATGTCCCCTGGGGCAGGACCCGGGTCCCCAAACACTTTTTATGACAATAACTTGCATATAAGCCTTTAAAATTAGCACTTTTGATTATTCATGTTCGTGTCCCATAGACTTTAACGGTGTTCGCGTGTTCGAGCAAACTTTTTTCCTGTTCGCATGTTCTGGTGCGAACCGAACAGGGGGGTGTTCGGCTCATCCCTAACTGTGAGCAGGACGCACCACACTAACTTCTAGGTTTAGCTGAACACTGTGAGGTGAACGCACCGCACTAACTTGTAGTTTTAGCTGAACACTGTGAGCAGGACGCACCGCACTAACTTGTAGGTTTAGCTGAACACTGTGAGGTGGACGCACCACACTAACTTGTAGGTTTAGCTGAACACTGTGAGCAGGACGCACCCCACTAACTTGTAGGTTTAGCTGAACACTGTGAGCAGGATGCACTGCACTAACTGTAAATAGTCTAGCTGCCTGACTGTGGTACTAATAGGATCAAAAGAACACCAGCAATTTTCTTCAGGTAGCTGTAAATACTGTAACAAGACAAGCCTGCCTGTCAGTAAGAAGATAACAGGAACGGATCTAGCTGAACACTGTGAGCAGGACGCACTGCACTAACTTGTAGCTTTAGATGAACACTGTGCAGAGGTCTCACTACACTAACTTGTAGGTTTGGCTGAACACTGTGAGCAGGATGCACTGCACTAACTGTAAATAGTCTAGCTGCCTGACTGTGGTACTAATAGGTTCAAAAGAACGCCAGCAATTTTCTTCAGGTAGCTGTAAATACTGTAACAAGACAAGCCTGCCTGTCAGTAAGAAGATAACAGGAACGGATCTAGCTGAACACTGTGAGCAGGACGCACTGCACTAACTTGTAGCTTTAGCTGAACACTGTGAGCAGGACGCACCGCACTAACTTCTAGGTTTAGCTGAACACTGTGAGGTGAACGCACCGCACTAACTTGTAGTTTTAGCTGAACACTGTGAGCAGGACGCACCGCACTAACTTGTAGGTTTAGCTGAACACTGTGAGGTGGACGCACCACACTAACTTGTAGGTTTAGCTGAACACTGTGAGCAGGACGCACCCCACTAACTTGTAGGTTTAGTTGAACACTGTGAGCAGGACGCACTGCACTAACTGTAAATAGTCTAGCTGCCTGACTGTGGTACTAATAGGATCAAAAGAACACCAGCAAAAAAAAAATAAAGAGAAAAAAAAAAAAAAAGAACACCAGCAATTTTCTTCAGGTAGCTGTAAATACTGTAACAAGACAAGCCTGCCTGTCAGTAAGAAGATAACAGGAATGGATCTAGCTGAACACTGTGAGCAGGATGCACAGCACTAACTTGTAGTTTTAGCTGAACACTGTGAGCAGGATGCACCGCACTAACTTCTATGTTTAGCTGAACACTGTGAGGTGGACGCACCGCACTGACTTGTAGTTTTAGCTGAACACTGTGAGCAGGACGCACCGCACTAACTTGTAGGTTTAGCTGAACACTGTGAGCAGGACGAACCCAAGTAACTTGTATTTTTAGCTGAACACTGTGAGCAGGACACACTGCACTAACTGTAAATAGTCTAGCTGCCTGACTGTGGTACTAATAGGATCAAAAGAACGCCAGAAATTTTCTTCAGGTAGCTGTAAATACTGTAACAAGACAAGCCTGCCTGTCAGTAAGAAGATAACAGGAACAGATCTAGCTGAACACTGTGAGCAGGACGCACTGCACTAACTTGTAGCTTTAGATGAACACTGTGCAGAGGTCTCACTACACTAACTTGTAGGTTTAGCTGAACACTGTGAGCAGGACGCACAGCACTAACTTGTAGTTTTAGCTGAACACTGTGAGCAGGATGCACCGCACTAACTTCTAGGTTTAGCTGAACACTGTGAGGTGGACGCACCGCACTAACTTGTAGTTTTAGCTGAACACTGTGAGCAGGATGCACCGCACTAACTTGTAGGTTTAGCTGAACACTGTGAGGTGGACGCACCACACTAACTTATAGGTTTCGCTGAACACTGTGAGCAGGACGCACCCGACTAACTTGTAGGTTTAGCTGAACACTGTGAGCAGGACGCACCCCACTAACTTGTAGGTTTAGCTGAACACTGTGAGCAGGACGCACTGCACTAACTGTAAATAGTCTAGCTGTCTGACTGTGGTACTAATAGGATCAAAAGAACACCAGCAATTTTCTTCAGGTAGCTGTAAATACTGTAACAAGACAACCCTGCCTGTCAGTAAGAAGATAACAGGAACGGATCTAGCTAAACTGAATACAGTGTATATATATATATATATATATATGCAACACCTGGGATGCATATATATATACACAATACACTGTAAGTGCAGCTAACTGACTGACTGTTCTGCCTAATCTATCTAACTCAAATCAAATGACACTGTCTGTCTCTCTCTCTCTCTATCTATGAACGCCGGAACACACACTACACAGGGTCCGCCGTGCAGGTGGCCTTATATAGTGTGGGGCGTGTACTAAATCCCCTGAGCCATAATTGGCCAAAGCCTCCTTGGCTTTGGCCAATTACGGCTCTCTGTTCAGACGGCGCTGTGATTGGCCAAGCATGCGGTTCATAGTGCATGCTTGGCCAATCATCAGCCAGCAATGCACTGTGATGCCGCAGTGAATTATGGGCCGTGACACGCCACACGAATTTGGCGCGAATGGCCCATATCGTTCGCAATTCGGCGAATGGGCGAACAGACGATGTTCGAGTCGAACATGGGTTTGACTCGAACACGAAGCTCATCCCTAGTCACCAAGTGTTACTGCAGTGCTGGATGTACGACCAGGATGTACTAGGCCACTGGTGCTTGCCAGTTCACCAGAAGGATGAGCGGCACTAGTACTGGCTCTCTATTCCATATGAAAGCCCTGCGGTTCTTGCACCTCAGCGACAGCAGAAGAGCGGGGTCAGGTATGCCTGACCTTGGCAGGGACCACAACTCCATCGTCAGAGCTATCTGTCAGGGTGCCACTGCTGTCTACAGGTTTGTATTCTGAGCCTGAATCTGACAGATGAGTGACTTCCTCTTCACTATCTGTCATGCTCAGAAATGTGTAGGCCTCTTTACTACTGTAACTTCAATTTGACATTTTGGTCTCTAAATTTACTGGTACAGTAGTGAGACTCACAGGAAAAAAAGCTCCTGACTGTCAGCGAGTGCTTCAAACGCTGCAAAAAAACCTGTTAGAATTCACAGGGATCAGGCCTGACTCTGCAAATGCTGCAGTTAGGTGTTTTGTGTTTTTGTAATGACAGTGTTCGATTAATACTGCACTTGGGTGGGCTGAGCTGGGCGGAGGGGCTAAACGCAGGTGCTAGCAGGTATCTGGGCTGATCCCGCTAACACTGGGATTTTGGGAACCCTAAATTGCTGGGTACACTAGTATAGATCTGATTAGATTAGATATTGATCCGTTCAGACACTATACTACTAAGGAAGGTGTTTGGTGCATGCGTGGGTGTTAGTGCTACTGGTACTAATCTGATGCTGCCTGGGGCGATGCAGACCCTATCTGGCACTAAAACCTAACTGATGTCACCCACCGGGTGATCAGGGGGTTAAACCTTTATTTAGGTAAAAAATGGTGGGTGCCCTGATGCTATAAAAAAATAAACTAGCTAACCAGCGTCACCCGTGACACTTATACAGTGATCACTGGTGACAGCGGCTGATCAAGGGGTTAAACCTTTATTACGGGGGTTGGGGGGGTCTCCACACCTATTTGGGCCTAATACTAATTACCCTAACACTGAATTTGTCACTAATGACACCTTTACAGTGATCATAAAAAAAATATGAACACTGTACTGTGTGACACAGTGACAGGGGTGAAGGGGTTAACTGGAGGGGGTGATCGGGGGGTGGCAAGTGTACCTACGTGGACTGGTGTCAGTGTAGTATTGGTGCACTTACTCTGGGATGTCTTCTCTCCTCTCTCTGGAACGAAAAGACTTCCACGAGGAGAGATGACATCACTTCCCCTGCTGTGTTTACACTTACACATGCAGGGTAAATATCTCATTTGCCAGGAACGATCACCAGGTCGAGGCCAGATATCATTGGCCTGGGCCTGGGGATTGACCATTCTGGATCGAATCTGATCGTCGCGGCAGCCGAGGTAACACGTGTGCGCGATGTATAGCTACAACGCTTTGCGCAGCCGGACCAACCTGCCACAGTATAACTGCAGCGGCTGGTCCGGAACTGGAAATGTTAGTGTTGGTAACTTACCCAAAAATGAATCTTTAAGATAAACATGAGAGTGAGTGAATTATTTTCTAGGGATGAGCTTTTATAATTGCAGCACAGGTGTGTATCTCATGACAGGCTCCCTTTAGGGTGGTTTTAGTAAGTTTCTCTTCTGAACTCCTCAGTATGTGGAACTTCATTGCTCAATAGTCATGTCAAAAGCCTAGTACACTAGATAAAGTGTACTGTCCTGTAATAGAATACATGTACCAGAAAGACACATTTATTTAAGCAAGCAGGGACATCTCAATGTATACAACTAGACTGGCACATTCATATAAGAATTTTCAAATATGCATCCTGTAATTTGCAAGGTTTACTTTCAAAAACAGTTTTACAGAAAATATAAATTATAATTGGCCTTTCGTTGGCTACATTTTGTTGCCTGAGGATAGCAGGTGATATTGCAGCAGTTGAATGGCCATGTTTTCCTCCTAACTCAGAGTGGTATATGTGAAACTTGGCATCTCCATCATCCTCTTCATCCTTAAAAACAATGTTTCATAATAGAGAATTGCAAAACATGTACAGTAGCTAGTATGCATTGGTGAATTGTTATGATTGTGATTTTCCTGACATCCAATCAAAATCAAGAGACTTAAAGGGGTTGTAAACCCTTGCGTTTTTTTTACCTTAATGCATTCTATGCATTAAGGTGAAAAACCTCCTGTGCTGCAGCAGCCCCCTAGAGCCCCCCTTTTAAGTTCCTGAACACGGTCTTTCCAGCGACAGGGACAAGCACATCAGCTCCTGCCTGTGTCTCTGGTCCAGATTGGATAGATTGATAGCAGCGCAGCCATTGTATCACGTACCTGGTAGCAGAGCCTGATAAGATGAGGAAGGCCTCTCTTACACCTCTGACTCAGGGCCCCCGATAGTGTAGGCAGGAGACGCAGGAGTGCAGAGTTGCACGGGTGCCAGAAAGTCTTGCTAGCAGCAGGGCAGATGTCCTTGCTGGGCAGCTGAAGTCATCAGATGGCTTCAGCAAGTAGACAGGTAGGCAGGCAGCTGGTACTGGTGTCAGCAGGCAGGGTAGCAGGGTCAGGCAGGCTGGGTCATACACAGATTTGAATAATCGGGTACAGGTCACAGACAGGAACATAGTCAGGAAGCAAGCCGGGTCTAGAACCGATCAGTGGAACTAGAGCTAAAGGAGCAGACAGAAGAATGGTCACTGGACAAGCCAAGGTCGATGCAGGTGGAGTTCAGGGAATGGTCAAGACAAGCCGGGTTGATAACTAGAAGCAGGATACAGGTTCACAGGATGCCAGATACACAGGAGGCTGAAGACAAGGCAGCATTGAGTTTGAGCACTGGCTGGGTTTAAATAGTCTGTTTGGCCCCAGCGTCTGTCACAGATGCACGCAAGCGTTGGCGTGCACAGGGATGCACAATGGCTTGTGTTTGCATGCCATATCTATTAGCCAATGCCCAATTCTTATGAGCATGAAACGGAATAAGTCTTAGTTTGTGCCCAAGAGTTCTTCCAGAGGGATTATTCTGTTTGCTGGCATGTGCATCCTGACACATTGGCTCCCACTGCTGTCAATCAAATCCAATGACGCAGGAGTTGGAGGGGGGGGGACCGAGTCCTGCTGTCTGTGTCAATAGACGGAGCAGCAGGACACGGGAGTGCACCCGCACGAGTGCCCCGAGGGAGAGCGGCTCTCCAACGAGGCACGCAAGAACAGGAGGAGCCAGGAGCACCACTGAGGGACCCCAGAAGAGGAGGATCGAGGCCCCTCTGTGCAAAAACAACTGCACAGAGGAGGTAAGTACGACATGTTTTTTTTTTTTAAAACAAACCTTTACTTATCCTTTAATTCTTGGCCAAAATGTTTTTTTAATCCTTCACAATTTTTCTTCAGCTACTGAAAACAGTATATAGTTCTTGACATACCTGGAAATCTTTTGAAGAAAGATGGTCATGTATTGGCATGATTGTTTTAATTACTGGCAAGATTTTTTTCTGCCAGTAAAAACATTTGGGATTGTCCAGTAGGACAGGACTTTAAGAGATAGCAATGTCCAAAATAGAGTAACTATATACAATGGAATGAAATACAGTTTTTAGTTCTTTGATTTCACAAGAGCTCTTAGTGGTTGCATGGTATTGTATACTGAACATTATCAGTGCATGTGGAATTTTCTAAATTAGTTCTTTATATTTTATTTTATTTTATTAAATAGTTGAAGACCAACATTTCCAGATTTGTTAGAAATGGACATAACGTAATCCTAACATTTATCAGCATTTTTCATTTAATACAAAGATGAGAGTGTACAAAACACAAGAGGACGGTTCCCCCATTTTCCAGCAACAGGAACAGCAGTCTGTGTGAGAAAAGCTATTTCCACCAACTGAGCCCAAAAGCAACACATTCTGAGGTGACAATGGCCAGGCACTATCTAAAGGTTGCACTGAATAATGCTTGCTTCAATTCTCTGTTCAAACTGTACAGATAATGTAGGTAAGATCATGATAAGATAATGAGAAAGGTTGTAGATATGTTTGTAAAAATAGACAACCCTGTTCCTACAGTGTATCCCACTGAGCCAATTTTGTGTGGAACAAGCACTCTGCTCATATACACATGTCACATTTGCCTGCCATGTGGATTCATTTAAGCTACTCTACAGGCTGCCACCTAGCCCACCCACCTCTAGCCTATTGCTGGCATAGAAAATAAAAAATACAAACCTACCTTAATGCCACTTTAACTGAATTAAACCCATGGTCCCTTGACATTGTGGTCATTAATTTTTTCTCTTCTTCTGTGCACAGGAGGTGGGATTCTTCTTTGTGTGTGCAGCAGTTGGGTCCTCTCAGGATTTAGAAGAAAAATCTGCTGTGATGACATCAGCAAAAGAGGACTGGTGAACATGGGTCATTATAGACACATCTACATTGTTGTGTTACCGGTCCCCCACATTCCCTGGTTCTCAGAAACGCTGAGAAGGACGTGCTGAGGGACACAAGCAGCAGTTTTAGGTAAGTATAACAAGGTTTTTAAAAAAAACAAAACCTCAGTATGTAGTGAAAAGATCCTGAAGGTGGGTTGTTGTCAGGGCTGAGCCTTCTCTGAGCTGGCTGCTCAGCTGTCGGCTAATTGCCAGCTCCTATCTCTCCACAGTTACTCAGCTGTTGATGATATCTTGCTCATCAGTCCTGCCTACATAAGCCGTCCAGTCCAGAGGAGCTCTGCCTTTGCCTTGGTCAACATCACAGAAACTGAGGCACTCTCCTGTGATCCTGTTCAAGACTTGCTTTGCTGACATCCCTTCTGGCTCCAGATCCTGCTTGATTGATCCCTGACTCCTGCTTGGCTAATCATCTGTTCCGGTTACTGAACTTTGGCTATGTTTTGACTACGTTTGTTCTTTTTACTTTTATTAATAAACATGTGTGATTTAACTGTACCTCTGTCTCGGCCTGATTTCATGGTTTCTGATAGTAGGCGAAGGCCATGAATTCAGAAGATGCAGTCAATCCACTTGTTGGTAATATTTTTTCCAGATTGGATAAACTGGATCACCACATGGATCAGTATGCCGTGGTGTTACAAATGCACCTGAGTCGCACGGCTCACCTGGAATCTCCCACTGTGGCCGCCCCGGTACAACCTATTTTGCAGGCTGACCCTGCTGCTGCTCCAGTCTCTGTGCAGGCACCTGCCTTGAGTATTACCTCTATAAGAGGCATGTCTGGTTCACCTCCAATTCCCCAGCAATTTGAGGGCGATCCAGTCCAATGCAGAGGGTTTCTCAACCAGGTTGAGATATACTTTGAGATGCTGCCCCAAGCATTTCCCATGCACAGAAGCAAAGTAGGTTTTGTGATATCTTTGCTTTCCGAGACAGCCTTGGCCTGGGCAAACCCTCTACGTGAGATGCAAAAACATGTTGTGTTGAGCTACCCCGAGTTTGTGGCTTTGTTTATAAGGGTATTTGATGTTCCCGCATGCTCCACTTCTGCTGCCAAGTGCCTCATGTCCATCAAACAGAGTACGAGAACTGTTGCCGTCTATGCCATTGAATTCTGTACCCTGGCAGCAGAGGTTACGTGGAACAATGAGGCCCTCATGGCTGCTTTTTCTCATGGTCTTTCGAATACCATCAAGGATGAGATAGCAGCCTGAGATATACCCACTGAGCTGGAGAAGTTGATCACATTTGCCATCCTCATTGACTCCAAGCTCAGAGAAAGACTCTCTTTTGAAGGAGCGCTTGTGAAAACATCCTGCCTCCCTCACCTCCCATGCCTCCTGGTACCAAGTCAGTCAGTGAAGGTGAACCCATGCACTTGGGCTTCACGCGTCTCGCTGAGGATGAGAGAACCTTTAGGAAGAGAGAGAGGTTGTGCCTTTATTGTGGCCAGGCAGGTCACTTTTTGAAGTCTTGTCCTACCCGTCCAGGGAACACCCGAACCTTGAGGTCCTGTCACGGACAGACCTTAGGTGGCATTGTTTGGTCCCCAGTTATCCAGAAGGATAAGCCCCTGGTCCCAGTTACCCTTTCTTGAGCTGAGTCTTCTGTCAAGATACAGGCTCTAATGGACTCTGGGGCTGCAGGCCTGTACATTGATGCTGCCTTTGTATCAAAGCACTTGATTCCGCTGCAGCTGCGTGACACTCCACTTGCCATTGAGGCTCTTGACAGGAAACCTTTACATCTTGCTCATGTGACTCATGAGATGGTTCCGTTGTCCATGGCCATAGGGGCTCTTCACCATGAGATAATACAATTCCAAGTTATTTCCTCACCTAAGTTTCCGCTGGTTATTTTTTATCCACAATGCAGTGAGACATGCTTCCAGAAGGTAGCCAAGGTCCTGTGCACCTCTTCACACCCCCCCTCTCTGCCGGAGGAGTACTGTGATTTTAGCAATGTCGTTGACAAAGATCAAGCTGGCAGTTTGCCTCTACACCGGCCGTATAATTGCGCAATTGACCTTCAACCTGGTGCCATACCCCCTGGTGGCTGTGTTTACCTTTTGTCGGTCTTGGAAGATAAGACCATGGAGGAGTATGTTGCAGATCCGCGAATTCTCATCTCTTGCTGGTGCTGGTTTCTTCTTTGTGAAGAAGAAGAGTGGTGAACTGAGACCTTGTATTGATTATAGGGGTCTCAATTGTTTCACGATTAAGAATGCCTATCTGATTCCATTGATAATGGAATTATTTGACTGCCTCAAGGGAGCAATGATTTTCACAAAGCTTGATTTGAGAGGGGCAAACAATCTTGTGAGGATTAAGGAGGGTGACGAGTGGAAAACTGCATTTAATATCAGAACAGGCCATTATGAGTACCTCGTATTGCCTTTTGGCCTTTGTAACGCCCAGGAATTTATTAATGATGTCCTCTGAAATTTGTTGCAGTTATGTGTGGTCGTTTATCTCGATGATATCCAATTATTTTCCAAGTCTCTGGAGAGCCACCACACAGATGTCTGTCGTGTGCTTCAAAAACTAAGAGAGAACTATGTCTATTGTAAACTGGAGAAGTGCGAGTTCCTCTGTGAACAGGTTAAATTCCTGGGTTATGTAATTTTCACTTCTGGTTTTTCGATGGACCCAGAGAAACTTTTGGCAGTTCTACAGTGGACCCGACCCATGGGTTTTTTCATCCTCTGCAGCATTTCCTGGGCTTTGCCAACTATTATCGGAAGTTTATTCGTAACTTCTCGTCTCTGGTCAAGCCCCTGACTGATATTCATCAGAAAGGACAGTAACCCACAGAGTTGGTCTCCGGAGTCCATTAAGGCCTTTGAGAGTCTCAAGGCTGCCTTTGTTTCTGCTCCTTTGTATGCACATCCTGATCCTACGTTACCTTTTATCCTTGAGATTGATGCCTCTGAGACTGGTGTTGGAGCCTTCTGTCTCAATGTCCTACCTCTGAGAGCGCTATGCATCCTTGTGGCTACTTTTCCTAGAAATTGTCACCTTTAAAGTAAAATTACAAGATTGGTGACAGAGAGCTGTTGGCGATCATTTTAGCCCTGAAAGAATGGAGACATATCCTCGAAGGTACCACTGTGCTGGTTCTCATTCTTACTGACCATAAGAATCTCACATTCTTGTCTGAGGCTAAACGTCTCTCTCCCAGAAGGGCGGATTGGCTCCTTTCTTGTCAAGTTTCAATTACATTGTCTCATTCTTACCCGGTACTAAGAATGTAAAGGCTGACGCCTTGTCACAACAATTTTCCTCCACTTCCAAGTTGGAGTCAGTTCCGGTTCCTGTGATTCCTCCTGATCGTATTCTGGCTACAGTTCGCACCAGTCTCACTTCTCCTTTGGGTGACAAAATTCTTGCTGCTCAGGTCAATGCTCCTCTTGAGAAACCCTGTGACCGCTGCTTTGTCCCAGACAAGTCTCCGTACTGCCGTGCTCCAGACTTACCATTCTCCAAAGGCTGCTGGCCACCCTGGGAAGAATCAACTCGTTTGGGCCATTTCCCAACAATTCTGGTGGCCTAGTCTACGTGCTGATGTAACTGCCTTCGTAGCTGCCTGTTCTGTGTGTGCTCAGAGTAAGACTCCACGACACCTTCCAGTGAGCCTCCTACAACCCATACCCAATGGAGAGAGGCCCTGGACCCACCTGTCTATGGATTTCATTGTGGAGTTACCCAACTCCCAGGGCAAGATGTGTCATTGTATTCCACTTAAGATGTTGCCCACTTCTAAGGAACTGGCTTCCATTTTTGCTCAGGAGATCTTTCGTTTACATGGGCTACCCAAGGTGATTGTCTTGGACAGGGGTAGTCAGTTTGTGTCCCGGTTCAGGCAAGCCTTTTGTGCACAGTTGGGAATTCAGCTTGCTTTCTCCTCTGCGTATCACCCGCAGTCTAATGGGGCCACAGAACGAGCCAATCAGTCCTTGAAGTAATTCCTACATTGCTATATTTCTGACCATCATAACAACTGGTCAGACCTATTACCGTGGGCAGAGTTTGCTCACAACAGTGCCTTGAATTCTGCTTCCCGATTGTCCCCGTTTATGGCAAATTATGGTTTCCAGCCTTCCATGTTGCCTGACTCATTTGTTCCGCAGTGTATTCCTGCGTTAGAGGAGCAACTCTGCGGTCTTCGCTCCACTTGGGCACAAGTCGAGGAGGCTTTGCGGCATGCTAATGATAGGTACAGACTCCATGCTGACCGCAGACACCTGCCTGCGCCTTCCTACCAGGTTGGGGACAGGGTCTGGCTGTCATCTTGCAACCTCTGACTTCGTGTTCCCTCACTGAAGTTCGCACCTCGGTTTATTGGGCCTTTCTGTATTCTTCGCAGGATTAACCCAGTGGCTTACGCATTAGACCTTTCTTCTAATATGCATATTTCAAATGTATTTCATGTCTCCTTATTAAAACCTTTGGTCTGCAACTGCTTTACCACCTCGGTGCCACGTTCTCACCCTGTACAGGTTGAGAACCATGAGGAGTATGAAGTACAGTCCATTGTTGACTCCCGTATAATCCGTGGGAGCATACAGTACCTGGTGCATTGGAAAGGGTACGGTCTGGAGGAATGCTCTAGGGTCTCATCCTCGGATGTATATGCCCCTGTCCTCCTCTGTGATTTCCATAGACATTTTCCCTTCGAGCCTGGTGTTCCTCCAAGGGGGAGGGGTCGTTGAGGAGGGGGTACTGTCGGGGCTGAGCTCAGCCCTTCCTTCTCTGAGCTGGCTGCTCAGCTGTTGGCTAATTGCCAGCTCCTATCTCTCCACAGTTACTCAGCTGTTGAGCTGTTGCTCGTCAATCCTGCCTACTTAAGCCATCGAGTCCAGAGGAGCTCTGCCTTCGCCTGCTCTCCTGCGATCCTGTTCAAGACTTGCTTTGCTTGCATTCCTTCTGGCTCCAGATCCTGCTTGCTGTTCCACTACATTGATCCCTGACTTCTGGCTTGGCTGACAAACTGTTCCAGTTACTGGACTTTGGCTATGTTTTGACTACATTTTTTCTTTTTACTTTTATCATTAAACATGTGCAATTTAACTGTACTTCTATCTCGGCCTGATTTCATGGTTTCTGACAGTTGTAAACTAAAAGTGGTTGCGGGCATTATATGTAGGCATGCTTCAAACGTCTGAAAGTAACTTTATGTCTAGCCTCCTACACACATTAAATTGAATGGCTCATTTGAATGATTATATTTATGTTATGGAATAGATATAAAGTATGTGTGCAGACACCTAGGTGGTGTTGGGGGGAAACTATAGCAATAGGATATGTAGGTTTTGCATGTCCTATCACTAATTTTGTTTTCACATATTTTGTAAGTAAGTTGGGCTTTAAGTTAGAAAAAGTTCACCCTTTTATGTTGTTTTCCTTGTTCTGTGAAATTTGAGCACACATTATCTTCTCTTTCCAAATTTTAGCCACACACTTTTATTTTGCTCCTTCCCATCACTCTAACATCGAATATCACACAATTTGCCTATAAATATTCACTCTGCATCAATGCACCTATGTACACATTAACAATTGTACATTTTATAAAAGTATAATATATAGTTTTACACATGCTGTGAAAGTTTCCATGTATTTGGCTTAAATGGGAAAATGCAGGTCGGTGCCCCAAGAAGAATTTCTGCCACACTTGCCGGCTTTGCCAGTTGACATTCATGATACCAGAGTGGAATTCCCAGACTTAAATTAGTTACATGATTTTGTTAATGTTAAAGGTTTAGGGTTGCTCTAGTCTAGAGTTTAGGTTAGAGTTAGGATTAGTGTTATGTTAGGGTTAGCTTAAAGCTATAGTTAGGAAAATATTTTTGGGTTAGAGTTATGCCGCGGAATTCCGCTCAAGCTTGCCTTGTATACACACGGTCACACAAAAGTTCTCTGAACTTTCGACCGTCAAGAACATGGTGATGTATAACACTACGACGAGCCGAGAAAATGAAGTTCATTGCTTCCCAGCATGCGTCAAATTGTTTCCGAGCATGCGTGATTTTGAATTGCATACAGACAAACGCATTTTCGGATAGGAACATTTCTCGACCGAAAAATAGAGAACATGCTCGCAATCTTTTGCTGGCTGAAATGAAAAAGACCGATGGAGCATACATATGGTCGCATTTTCCAACAAAAAGCTCTCATCGGAGTTTTGCTGGCAGCATTTCCAATCGTGTGTACGCGGCATTCGTTTTAGGTTAGGATAAACTTAGATTAGGGTTGGCTTTGTTTATTAACAAAACCAATTTTTGCCTAAATAGTCTACATGGTGAAATTTAAGGTTAGTAGTTGTGCTGCTAAATCAATTTCTCCTAAATCACTCCAGTACCCTCTAGTTCCCAGCCTTAGGGAGTTAATTGATTACATTATTATGGCAGTCAGGACAACACTCCTAGAACTTTGGAAATCAAGTTGGAACCCAGAGATGTAAGACTTATTAAATCAAATGAAATTATATTTTTTTCAGGTTGATGTTGATGCTCTGATAAGGATGAAGAAAAAAAAAACCTAAAAAAATATGAATTCTTTATGAATTTTCAGAATATAATTTTGAAAATAATTAGAATGGAAAGGCAAGTTTTGTAATGGAAGTGTGAAACATTTTTGAGAACAGGAACATTTACATTTATTTTTTTGTGCAACACATATATAACCAGTTTATAGTTTTTTTTTTTTGTTTGTTATTTTGTATACATCCTATTGCTTCTGCAGGACAGGAAGTGAAATAAAATCTCTCCTACAGATTACAATCAGTAAAAACAAAAGAAAAAAAGTTTTAGCTATACATACGCTTTCGAAAGTAAAATATACAAATAAATCACAACAAGCTCACAGACTTAGCCCGGAGGCAAAAACATTTTATAGGACCCTTAGCTGTCTTGGACATTTTTATGCTGTGAATTACCGTATTTATCGGCGTATAACACGCACTTTTTCCCCCTTAAAATCAGGGGGAAATTGTGGGTGCATGTTATACGCCGATCCCCGCCGATCCCCGCTAATTGTGAGCTATCGGCGGCGAACGCCGCCGACATTCACATAGCGTGTCGTTTTAAATAGGCGCCGTGGAGTTCGGAGGGACTCGGCGGAGCTGAACGAGCGCCGCCGAAATCACAGAGCCGAGATACACATAGTCGAGTGTATTCGGCTCTTTCCGGCGCCGCTTACAGTCACGCCCAGTCCCGCCATTGGACCTGTGCTATGTCCATCATAGGGCGGGACTGGGCGGGACTGTGAGCGGCGCCGGAAAGAGCCGAATACACTTGACTATGTGTATCTCGGCGGCGTTCGTTCAGTTCCACCGGCGCCGACTCCCTCCGAACTCCGCGGCGCCATATTTAAAACATGCAGCTATGTGTATGTCAGCGGTGGTAGGCATGGACACTGGGGGCAAGGCTCCACTGACCACTGGGGCAAAGCTGCACTGGGGCAAGGCTGCACTGGGGCAAGGCTGCACTGACAAGGCTGCACTGGGGCAAAGCTGCACTGACAAGGCTGCACTGGGGCAAAGCTGCACTGACAAGGCTGCACTGACAAGGCTGCACTGGGGCAAAGCTGCACTGACAAGACTGCACAGGGGTAAAGCTGCACTGACAAGGCTGCAATGGACACTGGGGCAAGGCTGCACTGAAAAGGCTGCAATGACACTAACAAGGCTACAGATGAACACTGATGAGGCTGCATTGATGGGCATTTTAATGTAAGTTTCTTTTCCTTAAACTTCCCTCCTAAAAGTTTTTTTCCCTAAAATTCTCTCCTAAACTTGGGGTGCGTGTTATATGCCGGCGCGTGTTATACGCCGATAAATACGGTAGTTAAAAGTTTAGAACTGTGTAGAAGTGTACATATAGAAGACAAAAAAAAAAAAACATATAGAAGACATACAGCCCACAAAGTGAAGATTCTATGGATAGTGAAGTTGTAAATAAGCATATCATATGGTCCTAACGATGGGGGAAGGAGGGTAAAAAAAAAGATAAATGCACCTAAAGTACACTGATCATTCATTAGTAAGTAATTAAAAGATTTGTAGAGAATTGTTATTTACTTTGCATATGTAGCAGAGCTTTTTCCTTTTGCCTTTAACCTCAAAGCAACTGCTAAAAATTTTCTTTCGGGCTTACCGTTACCATCCTCACAGTGTCCATCCTAGGGGTACTTATCACTCGCTCAATTGAAACACTGTCTCCAACACTTAGTCCTTTTTTCCAAGTTTTATTAAGTAACAACATACACAATAGTAAGGTAGAGGGTGAAAAGGGATTCAGGTAGCTTGGATCTTGCGGTTTGAGGTAATTTCTATATCCAGCGAATAACACTTCCACAGCTAGATTCAGCAACCACTGGATAGGCCTCTCTCACCGACTTAGCAGCCAATGCGATGCTCGAACATGGTCTCTGCCACAGACCTTACAATCTTGAGTGAACCAATTGTGGTGATCTACACGGTCTCTGCCACAGACCTTACAGTCTTGAATAAACTGACTGCTGGGTTGATCCAAGATGCGTCTCCGACTGAGTTCCCAGGCTCCTCCCAAGATACCAGCCTTATGCTCGGTCCTCTCCCGAAGAGTCCTCCCCTGGTCACTGCACTAGGGCCCTTGGTTCGTATTTCAATCAGGACACTACCTGCATGGAGTTTGCATGTTCTTCCTGTTTTTGTGTAGGTTTCCTCTAACACCCCAAAGGCATGATGGTAGGTTAATTGGTTTCTGTATAAATTGTCCCTAGCATGTGTATGTCTGCATGTGGCTCCTTGAGGGCAGGGACTGATGTGAATGTACAATACAGTATATATGTAAAGCCCTGTATAAATTGTTGGTGTATATAATACCTGTAATAAATAGAACAACACAGTGTTCTTAATATAATTACCTTATGCTTACTGAGCAAGTATTTTCTTTTTGCTTTACAAAGTCTCACATCAGAAGATTCAAGGAAGAACAATCCTTTTTAAAATTTTTACCTAAAGTTCAAAAATGAATTTATAGCTTTAGAAGTGCTTTTAACTAGTTGAATTTAACTAGGATGGATTATACAAAGACCTGCTTTTTGCACATCATGCAGCAAAATTACCTCTAACTAGCAGAAAATGGATATCTGTGTAATCGTTACTGAAAAATACAACAACTCCATATTCAATGGCACTTTAATATTTATTGAAGTAGCATTTTTAAATATGGATAAGTACACTACTTACTTATCTTGATCATTGTTCTCTATAGCTTCAAAAAGCAGCTAAATGCTGGGAGTTTACTTGTTAAATGAAAGCATACATGTTTGCAGGAAACCTGCCCACTCAACAAATACAACATGGTATACAGTGATTGACAAATCTAACCAACCTGGGAGTAATTGCCATTGACAAATATATTAACCCAATCACTAAACCTCATATCAGTGATGAATTATTGTGGAAGTTTGCCAAGACAAATACTTTGTGACCATTGCAGAGAATAAAACGGTATTTCTGTATACCTGACAAGACCAGCTAGGTATAATCACAAAAATTACCACACTCACAAGACCCTCTCAGTACTGAGGAGATAGCTTCTTGGTGAACACAAAAAGAGATGATGCAGAGTTTATGTCCAAAGCTATCTGACATAATTTTGGACAGGTATACAATTTATATATGGCTAATCATTAACCAATCAAAATATGGGAGGGGGGAGTTAATAAAGAAATGTACATTTCATATCATTACATATCATTATATATGAAATGACCAACCCCTTAAACATGGCTGATATAGTAACTATAGTAACCATGCCATCTGATTTCATTACTCATAGTCATGCCTTTGGTGTTCCCCTTTACACAGGAAAATGTCCCAGACATCTCTACACCGCAGAAGCTTTATATAGAAAGGTACAGAGCAAAGATACTTCTGTAAGCTCTATTTTCTTATATGTGTGACTTATAGAAAAACTGTTACAAAGCTGAAAAACAGAACTAGTTGACTTAACTCGAGTCTGAATATACAAGTTAAGATGTATGAATTTATATGACTTTATGGTTGCACAAAATGGAATCATTTCTGTTCAGTCATATTACTACAATCCCCTCTTTCAGACACGAAGGTCACGAAGGTGATGAAGGTGACTGACTTCTCTGCATTGTGACACACGTATAACAAACTTAAAGCAGGCACACAGAAACAATGCCAGAAGGCACTATAATACACACAGCAATATCCTTGATCCAGGAAAATACTCCATTTAAACAAAAACATCCCACGTTACCCAGGGGGTTCCCAAGTAATTATTTAGCCTTTTCATCATGTAAATACCCCCTCCGGTTCCAGAGGGGAACCATGCCAAAGTCATGTCCTTTTACAAAAACAATGACCTGGCATAATGGTCTTTGAGGGGGCATTTAGGATGAACACCAGCCTTGAGCAAGTGACGTCCCTTACTGTCCCCAAGAATTCCCATTATTGGAACCAATAAGGCCAAGTAACACCATCCCTTGGGATCACTCGGAATCCAGGGCTAGTGTCTGTCTGCTAAGGACCCGCTGGGTACCTTCAGAGAATCCTCCAAGGGCAAGCTGTGAGAGTAGCCTTGCCATCTCAGTATGGGGGTCAGAGGTATGCATGAAGGTATATATAGTGTGATTTAGGGCACTATCTGAAGTGTCAAACACTGTGGAGTTCCCTCAGACCTTGAATACACATCCCCTCTATGTCTAATGAGTGTGTTATTAGTGGTGTTATCGGGTGGGCCACATACAACCTTAAGGGCCCCCCCCCCAGAACACGGAGGCTGGCGGATGACATGTGAACCAATACATATATAGTACAGTGCTCATGCCAGCATCCCTCGAAACATTATCAAACAGCTGCAGATTCAAGCCATCTTACACACTGAAGTGGCCAAGCACGTCCTGGGCATACTACAACAACAATCCCAATATGCCCCCCGACCTCCACCCGGACCACCTTCCCACAACCCCACCACCACACTAAACATGCAAAAATAGAAAACAATAAACACGTAATCTCAGCTGCATAGCAATTGTCCATGGTAAGCAAAGGGAGGAAGGGGCATGACAGTCCATAAAAGCAAGTGGGAGGGCATGACAGCCTTTAGGTCAAACAAAAATGGTCCCAAAGAAATACACAAAAAAAAAGAATCTCTTGGATGGCTTCTGAATGTCCATTAAATTCGCAAAAAAGGAAGGAAAAGGAAATGTCCACATCATAGCTCTCATTCTCCTCAACTTTTCCCAAAACTTTTGGTTCGATTCTGTGACCATCCATATGTACAGACATGAATTCTCTACCCCAAAACACTGCCTCTTTGTAAGGACAGAACTCGATATCCACAGACAAACTGGAACTAGACTTGGGTCTTTGGGCTGGCATCTGGATCTCTCTCATGTGGTGCTCACTGGAATTTTGTAGACCTTGGGCGTGTGTCATTTGGCCTATGGTATTTGAACAACAAAGATGAACAACTGAGATTTACATGTAAAAGCTGCAGTCATCTCTTCATCAGGATAGGGTATAGGGCAGGGTATGAATGGGGTGTAGGGTATGACTGGGGTGGGCATTTCCTCATGTGCATGGGGCTGTGGGTGAATGCTGGCTGGCTGGGGAAGATACTCCTCATCTGACATGAGATGAGTAATCACAGAATCTACCTGATCAACTCAGGCCTTAACCATTGGAGTTATTAAAAATAATATTCCTCATTGACTCGAACATAAGTAAAGCATGCAAGAAAATGTAATGAAAATGTTTCTCAGCAAGGGTTTTCATTATATAGATTCAATATTTTTAACTATACATTTTTTCAAATCCAGTATTACTGCAGAACTTCAACAAAACTTAAACCCCTTTAGTTTCTTCTGTTCCCGGGACCCAAGTGGACCGGATTGACTTAGAACAGAACATTTTACCCAAACACATATTCTGACGCAGAAGTCTCCCAACTTTGCAAATATGTCTGATCATCAGCAACAAACAAAACATTGATGGATAAACAACATTACATCATTAACACTTCACGATTGACACTCTGGGAATTCAAAAGGTAAATATCCAGAATAGTCATTCTGATTGTTATTTCAAACAAATCCTTCCCATCACATTTTATTATCTCATATATATGAAGCAATGCATTTCGATCCCGGTTACTTAATTTCAGTAACTCTTCAAATATTTTTCCCAAATTTCACCCTTTCGTTACCAAAATCCCTTTACCAATTTTAATTTAACCCCAATTTTTTTAGGGGAATATATATTATCAGGAACATAGGCCTAAACACAATATGAGACAACTCGTTCTGTACATTTTAAACACACAAAAATACTTTACTAATCAAAATGATACCCTGTGTGTTCATTAAACACAATACAACCACTTTCTCATTCCACATTCATTTGGCCATTCCATTCATTCTTCATTCTTCCATATTTTCCCTTCAAACACCTTTAAACACACTTTAAAACCTAAATGTTTTTCCCTAGTGCATAGGATTACACAACCTTAAATCACTTCCTCTTTATTTTTTTACCAACCACAATTCCTCTGGCATAGCGCCTGGAATACATAACTTCCTTTTATTTATTTTCATATCATGGATTCCTACTTCTCAGTTATAATGTTCTTAAACTTGTATTAACCAAAAAAGACAAAATCAAACATTTTAAAATCCCCAATCAATGTTAAAACATCTTAAACACAATTAACCCCATTTGCACAAATGATCATTCCCTTGCTTTATAACAGGCAATGTCCCTATACAATGCAAAGCTCCATTTTTTTTTGTCCTTTTTCTTTTTCGACCTCAACAAATGTGCCCGTCAGCCCAACTTCCATTTTAAGGTAGCACATCCCATGCACCTCCAGACCCTTGCTTTTTCAACCTGGCTCCCTAATTTACTTGGATTCACTAAGGTAAACCAACACCTCGGCAGTATTTGTAACATTCACTCACTCCTGTTTTCTTTTCCTTTCTTCTCTCTTCTTTTTATTCTCCTTCTTCAAGAGATCTTTTCTTTAATTTCTCTTATCCCCGATCTGGTCACCGCTCTCCTTTTCACCTTGGTCATATGTTTCATTTCATCTCCTCACCGTGGCTATGGGCTTTATCCTATTCTTATTCTTGTCCCATTGACTTGTATTGTCATGGATACATACCACTTATTTCACTTTATATATTATACCTAACTTTTGGCTTTTTCATCTATTATGCTTCTGCTTGTTCTCTATCTTTTTTTATCCACTACCTGACCCTTGCTTTCTTCCTGGTGGGCAGAGAGCTGTGACCTGGCATTAGCATGCAGCAAAGCCCATCTCCACCATCAAGAGCTCTGGTGAAGATCAGCTAGTGCTTCTACCCTGCGCCTCTCGTCATCCGCTAGGGGGCTGTTTGTGTATACTATTTATCCATCTATCCTCTCCTTACAGCCACTGACTTCTGAGCCTGATCCCAGATCATGACACAGTTAAAAAATGAATTACATGTGCAAAATATGATGTCACCGACACTGTTCATAAAAGTCGTATTATTCCATAACACCACATGCAGCTAAAATGGTATCATCTTAGAATGTCATTTGAAGGACTGGTGCTTTTTCCATGTCTCTCTCAAAGTTGGCCTGAAAGGAACTTCTCCCCACCATTTAGCCCCAAAAAGCACTTCCTGTTATAAGGTGACGGTGCACTTACACTGACTCCCAGTTGCCATTTTGTCATATGGGCTTCCAATGGAAATTACATGTGTCACATTTAAAACATATTATGCAGACGTGGTCCACTAATCTTACCGTCAGGAAACCCACCCTGAGAGGCAATGCAGCCATCAATAGATTACATGCATGTCGATAGCAAGTGGCTTCAAAGAGGATGCAGTAGTATTGATATGCAAGTATCGATAGCAATGTTTGCAAAGTCCTTTTTTAAAGGACTTTGTTTTTTTTTTACACAGTGCTTCAGAATGCTAAATGTGTATTCTTTTAGGGCTGTTATCTATATTTTCAGATATCCAATGGAACACACCAGAGCTTGCACAACTTGGATGTTGCAGCCTTCAGAAATTATCATCTCTGTGGTGTGGCTAATTGCATCTAGTTTACTTTTATAGACTGTATAACTAAGGCACTGGAGATGTGCAGGACAGAGTTAATGTAAGAAAGGCTATTTACTAAAGTAAAAAATCAATTATAGAGCTGCTTATTCTCCACATGTAGGATAAAATGAACACAATTTATAGTTATTGGACCTGAAGCTCTTCTTATTGTATACCACAAATGAAGCCCTTACTCCATTTTACATCATTAATTGTTATTTTAAGAGGAAAAGCTAAGAAATGCTGAATATAGTGATAAACTACTGCCAAATACCACATTACCACATTTATATATATATATATATATATATATATATATATATATATATATATATATATATATATATATATATATATATATATATATATATATATATATATGCAGGTCATGTGACATTTATTCTCTTACTCTTCACTGTACTGTATGGTCGGTGGGTGGAGGAAGTGGAAAGCCTTTGAATCTTCCTCCACATGTCACTGCAGGAAGTTTTTTTTTATGTCAATCATTCGATATGTGGGGATGTCTGAATAGGGTTTTTTAAACTGTGTGCTGAAGATAGAAGCTTTAAGACATTTGTTTTCATTCTCTCTGTCCCCTTTAATGGACAGCCCAGGGAAAGAGAGGAGGCTGGATTTGCCGTAATTGCTTGCTTTACAGCTGTAGAGGTCCTGCCCATCAACAAATGCAAAGGAGACTTTTCATTGGCTGCTTGGGCCAAGAGCAGACTGACTGGTATGTTTTTATGCCCTTCCCACCTCCTGACAGAGAAGAAGGAGTGACTTTTGAGGGGCACAGAGGTCTTGGGAAGCCCCACAATGTGAACAGGCTGTCTGAGCTGTGCCAGGGTCTATAAGTAGAGTGGGTGGATAAATATACTCTGGGCCCTGCGATATTGTTGAGCGCTGAAGACTGCTGCCCTTGGCTTGGAAACAGGGCTCATAGAAGTGCTGCTGTAGCCGGAACTTAGTTGCAGCCTGTGCTGTGTGCTGGTGAACCCAGATTCAAGTGCAGAGGGATGAGCTGCAAAGGATCCACAATGCTGCTGATGCTGCTGCTGGGTGGGGAGCATTGCTGCTCAGAGACTGTTTTCTTCCAGAAAGAGCTGGCACGAAGTACTGTATTAAATTGTTTCTAAACCCTATTAGTGTGCTTACATCTAAATGATTGGACACACTAGAAGTCACTGATTTACACTGCAATTGTATTAATCAAGTACAAGGGTTCTTAACCTGGGTTCGTGGACCCCTAAATGGTCAATGGATGGGTTTTGGGGGGCCGTGAGGGTCAGGTAAAAAATAACATTTACTTTCATTATACAGTCCTCCCCCTTGTCCTAATCATTAGTTTCCCATTGAATAAAATGAATGACACAGACTCAATATTGGCCTATATTTGCCATTAGGGATGAGCCGAACACCCCCCAGTTCAGTTTGCAGCAGAACATGCGAACAGGCAAAAAATTAGTTTGAACACGCAAACAGCGTTAAAGTCTATGGGACACAAATGTAAAAAATCTAAAGTGCTCATTTTAAAGGCTTATATGCAAGTTATTGCCATAAAATGTGTTTGGGGACCAGAGTCCTGCCCCAGGGGACATGTATCAATGCAAAACAAAATTTTAAAAAATGGCCTTTTTTTCGGGAGCAGTGATTTTAAAAATGCTTAAAGTGAAACAATAACAATGAAATATTCCTTTAAATATCGTGCCTGGGGAGTGTCCTAAGTCTGCCTGTAAAGTAGCGCATCTTTCCCATGTTTATAATAGTGCCACAGCAAAATGACATTTCTAAAGGAAAAAATGTCATTTAAAACAGCTTGCGGCTGTAATTGTCGGATCCCAGCAATGTAGATAAAAATACCAACAATACAAAAAAAAATGGCGTGAATGCCCCCCCCAATCCATACCAGGCCCTTCAGGTCTGGTATGGATAACCCTGCACCAATTTTTTTAAAAAAATGGCGTGGGGCTCCCTCAGGCCCCCAGGCACTATATACTCTGAACAGCAATATATCCTATATGGCCTGCCCTATATACTCAGAAAATTGGGCCTTAGGTGTTGGTGGTACCAGAAGACTGTAAGCCCTCACAGTTACTATTGTTGGGTGCAGGAAAACGGGCCCTGCTGTGAAAGATTATTTTTAGAATTGTAATTACATGCCCTCTTAAACAGGGGCAGAAAAATTGGGCCTTGGGTAGTGGTGGTGACACAACACTGTAACCCCTCCTAGATACTCATGTTGGATGCAAGAACAGGCCCTGCTGTGAAACATGACTGGCAGTTCCTTGTCCTTCTGTGGCACCCCCTCTCGCTAGGCTCATGTTACTCCCTTCCTCAACCAACATCGGAGCCTTCAAATCGCTGCACATCCTCCAGCAGCATATAACCCGACACTGTGGTCGAATAATTCTGGGGACTCCTCCATGCATGATGGTGGATCTACGGAAGGAGTGACTGTGGACAAGGAGCCGGTGGAATAGGCCACTTTGGCAGCTGCGTTGGAAGGCAAACTACTCTGAAGCCTGGGTGACAGAGGATGAGGAGGATGAGGACGGCTTGGTTATCCACTCCACCAACTCTTCTGCATGTTGTGGCTCAATAACACGACCAGCAGCAGCAAAAAAGGACAAGCGTGCCCCATGGCCACCTGCAGAGGATGCACCATGTCCACGACCACCACTGTTGACTTTACACACAGAGGCTTCTTGCCTTCTTTTAGTGGCCTGTGAGTGTCTGCCTTTCCTTGGTGGCCTTCCGGACATGATGTATTTTTTATTTTGCAACACCACACTACACTGTATTAGATACTGTGTACACCCCCTGAAGTGTATTAGAAAGTGTACAATGGATGCACTGTATTTTATACTGTGAACACCACCAGAAGTGTAGTAGAAACTGTACACACTGTATTAGATACAGTGTACACTGCCTGAAGTGTATTAGAAACAGTACACCACGGAATGCACTGTAGATATAGGCTAACCTGAATGCAGAGTGTATATATATATATAGATATATATATAGATATATATCTATATATATATCTATATATATAGATATATATATAGATATATATCTATATATATATCTATATATATATATATATATATATAGATATATATCTATCTATATATATCTATATCTAGATATATATAGATAGATATATATATATATATATATATATATTAATACACCTCCTGACATCTATTAGAAACTGTACACACTGCATTAAATACTTTGTACACCGGCTGCACTTTATTAGCAACTGTACAGTGGCTGCACTGTATTGTATACTGTGTATACCACCAGAAGTGTAGTAGAAACTGTACACACTGTATTAGATACTGTGTACACCGCCTGAAGTGTATTAGCAACTGTACACCGCAACTGTACATGCACTGTAGTTATAGGCTACACTGAATGCAGAGTGTATATATATATATATATATATATATATATATATATATATATATATATATATATATATATATATATATATATATATATATATATATATATACACAGCATCTCACAAAAATGAGTACACCCCTCACATTTTTGTAAATATTTTATTATATCTTTTCATGTGACAACACTGAAGAAATTACACTTTGCTACAATGTAAAGTTGTGAGTGTACATCTTGTATAACAATGTAAATTTGCTGTCCCCTCAAAATAACTCAACATACAGTCATTAATGTCTAAACCACTGGCAACAAAAGTGAGTACACCTCTAAGTGAAAATGTCCAAATTGGGTCCAAAGTGTCAATATTTTGTGTGGCCACCATTATTTTCCAGCACTACCTTAACCCTCTTTGGCATGGATTTCACCAGAGCTTCACAGGTTGCCTCTGGAGTCCTCTTCCACTCCTCCATAATGACATCACGGAGCTGGTGGATGTTAGAGACCTTGCGCTCCTCCACCTTCTATTTGAGGATGCCCCACAGATGCTCAATAGGGTTTAAGTTTGGGGACATGCTTGGCCAGTCCATCACCTTTATCAGTTTCATTAGCAAGGCAGTGGTCGTCTTGGAGGTGTATTAAAGGTCATTATCATGTAGGAATACTGCCATGCGGCCCAGTCTCCAAAAGGAGGGGATCATGCTCTGCTTCAGTATGTCACAGTACATCTTGGCATTTTTGATTTCCTCAATGAACTGTAGCTCCCCAGGGCCGGCAGCACTCATGCAGCCCCAGACCATGACACTTCCACCACCATGCTTGACTGTAGGCAAGACACACTTGTCTTTGTACTCCTCACCTGGTTGCCCCCAAAGACACTTGACACCATCTGAACCAAATAAGTTTATCTTGGTCTCATCAGACCATAGGACATGGTTCCAGTAAGCCATGTCCTCAGTCTGCTTGTCTTCAGCAAACTGTTTGTGGGCTTTCTTGTGCATCATCTTTAGAAAAGGCTTTCTTCTGGGATGACAGCCATGCAGACCGATTTGATTCAGTGTGTGGCGTATGGTCTGAGCACTGACAGGCTGACCCCCCACCCCTTCAACCTCTGCAGAAATGCTGGCAGAACTCATACGTCTATTTCCTAAAGACAACCTCTGGCTATGACGCTCAGCACATGCACTCAACTTCTTTGGTCCACCATGGCGAGGCCTGTTCTGAGTGGAACCTGTCTTGTTAAACCACTGTATGGTCTTGGCCACCATGCTGCAGCTCAGTTTCAGGGTCTTGGCAATCTTCTTATAGTCTAGGCCATCTCTATTTGGGTGATTTCTGTTATCATTATGATTTAAAAAGGATCCAAAAACAATGTGATAATAAATGGCTTCATATGATTGCTATCCTTAAATAAAAGACAGTTTTTTGTCATGATCAGTCATATTTTCAATATTAATAGCAAAATTTCACAATTTCTGCCAGGGTATGCAAACTTTTGAGCATGATTGTACATGTTAATTGAAAGAGCTGATCACATTGGCCTCTGTACAATGCAGGAGACGGATAGTCTGCTACTGGTGGGCTCCTGCTATTGTGAGAAGGTGTCCTGTGTTTACACTTATGATAATGTTGATTGTGTTTTCTGAGCTAGAAGACGGCAAGGCTGACATGAAAGGTTAAACCTCTAAGTCACCAAGGCTGGTTAAATGATTAGTTAATTGGCTCATGCTAGTTAATGTTTCTGGCTACATTGTTTCTGGTTTGTATTGTTAGGGTAATATGATCGGAAGGGGAGAACCTCCTTCTCAAGTGTATAAAAGTCTGTATTCTTGTTCTAATAAACAGTTCTATTTCTGGTGTATTCTAAATCATGTGTTGCCTGGTTCTTGGGGTTACTATAGCCAGATCCATTGGTTCATGTTCCAGCCTTGCAGCCAAATGAGTCCTGCCTTGTTCTTGGTTGTAATATGCGGCTATAATATCTAATATCTATATTCAGACTGGAGGAAGCGTTATATGACGGAAGCACTCAAGTGAAGTGTGGGAAGCAATTCCGTGACAGTAGGCTCTTAGGAAAAGTAAAGTTGTTATTGCTGCATTACAATTTGTTTGCTAAAGCCAACTGAAACATCAACTGAGGAGTCTGCCCCCATTCTGTGCTAGAGCGATGAGTCACTTGTTAGAGAAAAATATATGTTTCCCTGTTTGCTACCTTTATTAGCAAGCGCTACACTGACTGCATCCAGACCCATACCAAAAGACACCATTTGGAAGTGCCTATAGATCGATAATCATCAGTCAGTGCTGGGGCTGTATACACTGTCCTGGGATGCTGGGGCTGTATACGCTGTCCTGTGATGCTGAGGCTGTATACTCTGTCCTGTGATGCTGGGGCTGTATACTCTGTTCTGTTATGCTGGGGCTGTATACTCTGTCCTGTGATGCTGAGGCTGTATGCTCTGTCCTGTTATACTGGGGCTGTATACTCTGTCCTGTGATTCTGGGGCTGTATACTCTGTCCTGTGATGCTGGGGTAGGGTTGCCACCTGTATGGGATTAACTCAGACAGTCAGGGTTTTGCAACTTGTGCCTGGGTTTGTGCTCATCTGAAACCTGGACACAACATATCTCCTGTCAGGTAAAGCTGTCTGTCCTGTGGAGCCAGTGCAGCAACTCAGACCCTGTCGGCGGATTCCTGTCGGCTGCGCCTCTGTGTTCCTCTGTCTTCTCCCCTGCCAAGCACCTGCTGCCCCCCCACATGATCTGCCTGAATGATCTGCTTTGAAGACAGTCATTGGCTGCTAGGACCGCCGGTGTCCTAGCAACCAATGACGCTTTTGCCAATGCCCGCACGTGGAATTTTGCTAGCTCTAGAGCTGGACCGCCTACCAGCTCCGTCCCCTAACTCTGGCTCCCTCTCTGGTGCCAGCTGTGCTAGAACAGCCTGGAGGAGGCCACTGTGGTGTGTAGGCAGTGTGACCTCTTCTAATGTGAGCCGTGCCACCTTCACTGCCATCCCACTGTCCCGGGGACCGCTGGCCAAATACCAACTGCTACCGATGGTCCTGAGGCTGTATACTCTGTCCTGTGATGCTGGGACTGTATACTCTGTCCTGTGGTGCTGGTGTCAAAGAACTCGTGCAGAAGGTGCTCATTCCTGTGCCTTAAGGGCTCATTCCTATTCAGCCACTGCTAATTCCCGTTCAGCAACTGCTGATGCTAATGCGCATGTGCAGAGTCACAAATCAAGATGAGCAAGGACTGGAATGAGCATGCACAATGGCGCATCCCTGCGAGCACATGAGCGTACGCGCTAGCGTGCGCACGCATCCATAGATTCTGGCTCCCGCTGAACAAGGCTTGTGACCAGACTCCACGCCACCATTGGAAGGACTTCTGTGTCTTCAAGTTACAGCTCACTCCCACAGCTGCCAGGCACCTGCACCTTTCCACTGCCCTAGCAATCCCTGTCTCCACTTCCAGGGGTGCTTGGACAGGAATTGTGCAAGAGGTCACCCTCATCATCTCAGACTCCACAGTAAGGTACGTGACAGCTGGGGCTGTATACTCTGTCCTGTGATGCTGGGGCTGTATACTCTGTCCTGTGGTTCTGGGGCTGTATGCTCCTGTTGTGTGATTCTGGGGCTGTATACTCTGTCCTGTGATGCTGAGCTAAATACTCTGGACACTATGGGTGCAAGCTAGTGAAATACAGGAGACGGAGTGGGTGGATTCTATAAGGGGTGGGGCTTATGAGAAGTGGGATGGGTCAAAAAGTAGGGGCAGGTCTGGCGCCCCCATCCTAAAACTTCACCAGCTCCACTGGCCGAAAGCTTTGGTGGTTGGATCAGATTGGTCTGGTTCTATTAGATTGGTTAGATCAGGTTGCTTTACGCAATTTCTTTCATTAACTGTCACTGTGCTCAGAGCTAGAAGTTCAAATGCTGTTCTTGTTCATTGGTCACTGTTAGCAAGAACGGTGGGGGGGACGGGGACCTTTTTCTGGCTACTGAGACCATTTGGGACAAAGACCAGCATCTTCAGTGGTGAGATGCCTCTTGGTCCTCTTGTTAACTATATTTTGGGTTTAATGACATTTTAACTAAAGCTCCCTACTTAATGGTCCATCAGATACATTTCTTCGGTGTTCCCACTGTTTGTCTTGTTTGTCACTTTAGCTGAATGTATTAGAAAAAAAAATATAGGCAGTCTCCGAGTTGCAAACATCCATCTTATAAACAATTCATATTTACAAACTGAGGGAGACAACAGGAAGTGAGAGGAAATTTACCCATAAGAAGGGAAATTTTCACTCCTGTAAGAGTTACTATGGGAAAAAAGATGTCTCCACTGAAGCAATCCCTTTTTCCACAACAACCCAAAATTTTCAAAAATCGAATTGTTACAGGGACAGAAAGTGAAGTGAACAGGTGCACAGACAGCAAAACAAATGTTACAGGGGTATAAACCATTCCCTATGCTATCCAAAAAACTTTAAAATTATTGTTTTGGTTGGAGTTACTTAAAAAATGTATCTGTTCCATCTTACATACAAAATAAATTTAATTTAAGAACAAACCTACAGAACCTTGTTTGTAACCCCGGGACTGTCTGTATAGTGGACATCTTCCAATAGGGACATTTGTACCAGTGGCTACTTCCTAAAAGGGGACTTCCCTTTTCTCCCCGAAAGGACACAGGACACAAAAAAAAACTAAGAGGGTTTAAACAATTTTTTACTCTATACTAAACTGAAAAAAGTGACTCTTTTTTTCTTCTTAACACATCACTAGTTAAGAATCTTCACTCAAATAATTGTGTGAATATTGACTTCAATTATCCAATCATGAGAAAAACTATTTTGTTTTCTCTATTCACACAGTTTGATAATTGAAGTTAATATTCACACCATGTTTTGAGTGAAGATTCTTAACTAGCGATGGGTGAATCTGCTTGTGTTCCACGTTCGGTGAACAAGGCCAAAAATACGTAAATTGCAAACCTTAATGCAAATACCATTGAAGTCAATAGGAGGCAAAGCTTTTCTCTCAATTTTCAAGGGTAATAAGCAAGGAATTGTAAAACAAAGGGCATGAGTGACATGTACCAATGCAAACATATTTTTTATGGAAATACTCTTGGGGGAGCAGCTGTTTTAATAAGGATTTAAAGGCAACAATAAAAATATACAATTTCTTTACATAACATGCTTAGTGTATATGGTACTTAAAGCTATATTAAAGGCAGATTTTTTTTATTTTAAAAATAACATACATGTTATAGTTACCTGTTCTGTGCAGTGGTTTTGCACAGAGCAGCCCTGTTCCTCTACTTCTGGGGTCTCCCACTGGCACTCCTGGCTCTTGCTGAGTGCCTTGCTATGGGGCAGCTTGCTATGGGGCACCCAAGCTGGCTTGCTCCAGAGCCACCGCTTTGTGTGTCCATCTACACATGGAGCATGGCTCGACCCCACCCATGCTCTATCCTTATTGGGTCACTGGCTGTAATTGACAGTAGTGGGAGCCAATGGCACAAAGTCAATACTATACCAGACCATATCTTGGAGGGTCTGGTTTGGATTGCAAGGGGGGCCCCGTTAAAAAATAAATAAATAAAAAAGGTGCAGGGTCCCTCCTTAAGAATCCATAGACAGTTGGCCCACACAGTGGGGTTGATTTACTAAAACTGGAGAGTGCAAAATCTGGTGCAGCTCTACATGGTAACCTCTAAATTCAGCTTGTTCAATTAAGTTTTGACAAAAAACCTGGAACCTGGTTTCTGTGCAGAGCTGCAGCAGATTTTTCACTCTCCAGTTCTATTAAATCAACCCCGTGTCTTTAGTTCCTAGAAAATAGGCATCCACTGACATCCTAGCAACCAATAATTTTCTGCAACAACGAAAGGTTTACTTCTGAGGGTTGGAGAACAGGCCATTTAGTTTGCGCATTCTGAAGTCTGTTCAAACCCTGGGTCATCGCAAACTTGAACCTTGTGCCTATTATTAACTCGCTTTGTTAAATCAGACCAAGGATTTCTATCAGAGCTATCTAGTTTTGTGTGCTCTAGGTTGCTCTACAATAGAACTGCCAGGTCAAATAGGCACCCATGGCTGCCTGCTATTAAATGCAAGTGATAGTTCAGCGCATAATTTTTGTCAAAATGTTTGTTTTAAGCTGTCGTTTGTGACCCCTTAAAAAAAAGGCTAGACCTGGCTGTCTCTGACATTAAAATAAATTTTTCAGAACATTTTTAATCGTGAGCACTTTTGGGTACATACTTAGTGTAAAACTAAAAGTAAAGTATGTTAAATTATATAAAACATCCTGGACACTTGGGGCATGTGCCCCCAATCTCCTGGCCGAAAGGAAGAAAAAATTAGTGTTAAAGACACTGACTGTGCTCTCTTTCTTTCTACTACAAAGTATTTTACAGATCTGCTTTCAAATAGTCTGCACAAAAACACTTTGAAAGTATAGACTGAAATTAAGGTTACTCCGCAGAGTTGAGGTGGGCTCTGGGGGGCTGCTGCAGCACAGAAGGTTTTTCTATGCATTAAGGTGAAAAACCTTGAGACTTTACAACTCCTTTAACCACTGAATGCCCATATTATAGGGGACACTGACCACCACCATTTAAATCAGTCGTTGCCACTGACCACCACCTTTTAATAAGTCACTAATCACTGGCCACCAATATTTTAAGGTGCAACAACCACCAATGTTTTAGGGACACTTTTGACGTGTTTTGGAATGAGAATAAAATGCAGGCCTGCAACAATGAGTTTATTGGGGCAGTACACATGAAAGTTCAGAGATTGCATTTCACTGCTTTGTATTCTTTAGAGGCAGCATGTCCTATTAACCACTGTGGACCTAAGCAATTTTTACATTTTTTTTACATTTCTCCTATGAGCCTGATTATTTGGCAATAACTTATCATTTCTTAAGATAACAAAGACCAGTGACCAGAATTAATACACATCCGTGGGTCAATATTGATCTATAGCTGAACTCTCATACATCTCAAATTTTCAACTTCCATTCCTTTTCCATACCACCCACTGTAATAGAGTTACCATCCTAAAAGGTTAGGCTGAAGAAGAAGTGACATGCTTTAAAACGCGTTCCTATCTCCCAGCGCACTCCCAGCGGGGTCAGGCATCCTCTCCATCCAGGCTCCGGCTTCCATTCCTGGTCAGGTTGTCTCCCTGCAGCAGCAGCCTCTTCTCCCCCTGCTCACGGCCAAAGGAGGGAAATTCCAGGGCTCCAGAAGCAGCAGCTTTGACTTTTACTGCTTTGCACAAGCTCCCCTTTTGTAAATGTGTGTTTTTAGTCATTCATAAATATTGTTTACCTTGTTTACTACACTACAGAGGTAGCACTTGCCCTTTCCTTTTTGTTTTTGTCCTAAAAAGTGGCAACACTGATTTAGAAAAAGATACCACTCATTTAGACACCAAAGACCCCTATATTACAGGTAGTGATGGGCCGAACACTCTCCAGTTCAGTTCAAACTCCCCAGCAGGGAAAAAGTTCGGACCCGAGCTGCAAACTCTATTAAAGTCTATGGGAGCCAAATATAAAAAATGAAAAGTCCCTATTTTGAAGCCTTATCTGCAAGTTATTGGCCAATAAAATGGTATGGGGGTCCGGGTACTGCCCTGGAGAACATGTATTAATACAAAAAAAGATTGTTTTTACAGGAGCAGTGATTTTAATGATGCTTAACCACTTCAGCCCCGGAAGATCTGGCTGCTCAATGAGCAGAGTAATATTTACAATTTGGCACTGTGCTGCTTTAACCGGTAATTGCGCGGTCATGCAATGCTGTATCTAAACTAAATTTGCGTACTTTTTTTCCCACATATAGAGTTTTCTTTTGATGGTATTTTATTGCCCCTGCGATTTTTATTTTTTGCGATATAAATGGAAAAAACCAAAAATTTTGAAAAAAAAAATGATATTTTTAAATTTTTGTTATAAAAAAATCCAATAAACTCAATTTTAGTCATACTTTTAGGCCAAAATATATTCAGCCACATGTCTTTGGTAAAAAAAAATGTCAATAAGCGTATATTTATTAGTTTACGCAAAAGTTATAGCATCTACAAACTAGGGTACATTTTCTGGAATTTACGCAGCTTTTAGTTTTTGACTGCCTCATTTCTTGAGGTGCTAAAATGGCACGGCAGTACAAAGCCCCACCAAATGACCCCATTTTGGAAAGTAGACACCCCAAGGAAATTGCTGAGAGACATGTTGAGCCCATTGAATTTTTTATGTTTTATTTTTTTTGTCACAAGTGATTGAAAAATGACAAAAAATAAAATAAAAATTACACAAAGTTGTCACTAAATGAAATATTGCTCACACATGGCATTGTTATATGTGGAATTATACCCCAAAATACATTCTGCTGCTTCTCCTGAGTATGAGGATACCACATGTGTAAGACTTATTGGAAGCCTAGCCCGTACAGGGCCCCGAAAACCAATCACCGCCTTCAGGATTTCTAAGGGCGTAAATGTTTAATTTCACTCCTCACTACCTATCACAGTTTCGGAGGCAATGAAATGCCCAGATAGCACAAACCCCCCCCCCCCAAATGACCCCATTTTGGAAATTAGACACTCCAAGCTATTTGCTGAGAGGCATGTTGAGTCCATGGAATACACAAGTTGCTGGAAACAAACCTTTTTTTTTTTTGCACAAAGTTGTCACTAAATGATATATTGCTCAAACATGCCATGGGCATATGTGAAATTACACCCAAAAATACATTCTGCTGCTTCTCCTGAGTACGGGGATACCACATGTGTGAGACTTTTTGGGAGCCTGTACAAGACTTTCTAAGGGCGTAAAATGGTGATTTTACTCCTCACTACCTATAATGCCCTGTACACATGGTCGGACATTGATCGGACATTCCGACAACAAAATCCATCGTTTTTTTCCGACAGATGTTGGCTCAAACTTGTCTTGCATACACACGGTCGCACAAAGTTGTCGGAAAATCCGATCATTCTGAACGTGGTGATGTAAAACACGTACGTCGGGACTATAAACGGGGCAGTAGCCAATAGTTTTCGTCTCTTAATTTATTCTGAGCATGTGTGGCACTTTGTGCGTCGGAATTGTCCACACACGGTCGGAATTTACACGAACGGATTTTGTTGTCGGAAAATTTTATAGCCTGCTCTCAAACTTTGTGTGTCGGAAATTCCGATGGAAAAAGTCCGATGGAGCCCACACAGGGTCGGAATTTCCAACAACAAGCTCTGATCGCACATATTCCGTCGGAAAGTCTGACCGTGTGTACAGGGCATAACAGGTATGGAGGTCCTGAAATGTCCAGAGAGCACAACCCCCCCCCCAATGACCCCATTTTGGAAAGTAGACACCCCAAGGTATTTGCTAAGAGGCATGGAGAGTATTTTGCAGCTCTCATTTGTTTTTGAAAATGAAGAAAGAAAAGAAAATTTTTTTTTTTTCTTTTTTCAATTTTCAAAACTTTGTGACAAAAAGGGAGATCTGCAAAATATTCAACATGCCTCTCAGCAAATAGCTTGGGGTGTTTACTTTCCAAAATGGGGTCATTTGGGGGGGTTTGTGCTATCTGGGCATTTAATGGCCTCCGAAACTGTGATGGGCAGTGAGGAAGTGAAAAATTAAGGATAGGGGTAAGTGGCGCTACCTATATTGGGGTGCCTAATTGAATTTATTACTCTGTGCTAATGTGTACAAAACAAGAAAAAAACACTCAGCAAGAAAACCTTTAGTTAATGAGTGTGCTCCTAAAAAATATGTAAATAAAATAAATGGACCGTGCTAGTGTATATAAGCCAAAAGGATGCTCATATATATAACTGAGGTATTGAGTACAGGGATACCACATGTGTGAGACTTTTTGGGAGCCTAGCTGTGTACAGGACCCCGAAAACCAATCACCTCCTTCAGGCTTTCTAAGGGCGTAAAATGGTGATTTCCTTTCCTCACTACCTATCACAGTTTTGAAGGCCATGAAATGTCAATATAGCACAAAACCCCCACAAATTACCCCATTTTGGAAAGAAACACTTCAAGCTATTTGCTGAGAGGCATGTTGAGTCCATTGAATATTTTATATTTTGCCAAGTGTCGAGAAAATTAATTTTTGTTTTTTTTGTTTTTTTTACATAAACTTGTCCCTAAATAAAATATATTGTTTCAAACATGGCATGGTATATGTGGAATTACACCCCAAAATACATTCTGCTGCTTCTCTTCAGTATTGGGATACCACATGTGTGGGACTTTTTGGCAGTCTAACTGCGTACAGGACCCCGAAAACCAATCACTGCCTTCATGCTTTCTAAGAGCGTAAATTTTTGATTTCACTCCTCACTGCCTATCACAGTTTTGGAGGCCGCGAAATGCCCAGATAGCACAACCCCCCCGCCCCCCCCCCCCCCAAATGACCCCATTTTGGAAAGTATTTACTGAGAGGCATGTTGAGTATTTTGTAGATCTCGCTTTTTGTCACAAAGTTTTGAAAACTGAAAAAAGAAAAAGAATATACATTTTTCTTTTCTTTTTTCATTTTCAAAAACAAATGGGAGCTGCAAAATACTCACCATGCCTCTTAGCAAATACCTTGGGGTGTTATACAAAAACCAATACAATCATCCTGAATACATATTGATAGCTGAGATGTTCATTCCTTTTATAATTACTAACTTATAGAATAACAGAATAACACATCTCTCTAAAAATCCTCCTCTATGTTCAGGGCGGAGAAAAGATAAAAAAAAGGGGGGGGAACCCGGGGAAAAATCATATATAATGGTGTCTCACATTAATACAGTTATAGGTTCTTTCTTCAACTTTTTACAGGTTTGAAACAAACAAAGATAGAATATGTATGTTCAAATAAAAATGATCTTAGAAATTAAAACATTTTAGGAACTTTGATGAATCTTTAAATATTATCCAGGTCTGCCTCACCCCATTAAACTTCTGTATAGTATCATTATTTTCAGCTACCAGTATCTCCATATTCATAATACCATTAAGAGTCTCAATCCATTCCGGAATTGAAGGAGTAGTAGAAGTTTTCCAGTATCTTGGTATCAATTGTCTAATTGCTGAGAGAAAAAAAACAAAGAAGAGATTTTTTCAATTTAGATAGTGATAGAGGTAAAAAAGAAAAGAGCTAATTATACCGAGTTGTTGATTGGTTCAATATTATATAAGCTGATTACTTGATCCCATAATTTATAAATAGGGGGACAGACCCACCAGAGATGAGATAAGTTACCTATGGTGACATTGCAATGCCAGTATCTGATTGTGATGGAAAAATTTGTTTTAAATTAACTGTAGTACGATACCATCTAGATAGCAGTTTGAAATTGTGCTCTTGGGTGTCACAAGCTGTTGAAAATTTATGGGTATTGATAAAAATTTGATCCCAATCTTGCTCTCATATTAATATATTTAGCTCCATCTCCCATTTGACCGTATATGATGGCAAACCAGGTGAATTTAAGATAGAGAATAACATATATATATAGTGTGTGTGTATAGATATAGTGTGTGTTGGTGGTTCCAAAGATATACATAGCTGCTCAAAATCTGTAAGCGGTCGATGGATAGAGTGTTTCGGGGTCAAAGAGGAGTAAAAGCTCTGCAATTGCAGATAAACAAACCAAATACCTTTTTTCTGATCATGTAGAGCTTGAAAATTTACAAATGGCATTAATGTACCTTCCAAAATCATATGCCTAATCTGAGGTCAATAGAATGTGTCCCAGGTTAGAATAGCATTTGAATGAACACCGATAGATAGAGGATTGTCTATTAAAGAAGTGAGTGTAGCTGGGATAGAAGATAACGAGAATAATTTTAAATAATAATGCCAATACTCCAAAACTATATAAGTAAGCCAAGGTCAAGAAGACCGAGTTCCTATATCTTTAAAACAGAGCCACAAAGCAGCTTTAGGATTTAATGGGGAAGAAACAATTTCCAATTGAACCCATTGTTTATCATCTTGGTGATGGAACCAATCTAGAATACGAGAGAATATAGCTGCTTTATAATAACACTCAAAATCTGGCAAAGCTGCTCCTCCATGACTTTTTGATCGGCAAAGTGTTTTCCAGTTAATTCAAGGTTTAGTATTTTTCCAAACAAATTGCGATAGCTAACTGATTTTGTGCTATCTTGACATTTCATGGCCTCCGAAACTGTGATAGGTAGTGAGGAAGTGAAATCACCATTTTACGCCCTTAGAAAGCCTGAAGGCGGTGATTGGTTTTCGGGGTCATGTACACGGCTAGGGTCCCAAAAAGTCTCAAACATGTGGTATCCCCGTACTCAGGAGAAGCAGCAGAATGTATTTTGGGGTGAAATTTCACATATGTCCATGGCATGTTTGAGCAATATATAATTTAGTGACAACTTTGTGCAAAAAAAAAAAGTTTGTAATTTTACCAAAACTTGTGGCAAGATAAAAAATATTCCATGGACTCAACATGCGTATCAGCAAATAGCTTGGGGTGTCTACTTTCCAAAAAGTGGTCATTTGGGGAGGTTTTGAACTGTCCTGGCATTTTATGCACAACATTAGAAGCTTATGTCACCCACTCTTCTAACCACTTGAAGACAAAGCCCTTTCTTAAACTTTTTGTTGACATGAAAACATTTTTTTGCTAGAAAATTACTTTTGAACCACCAAATATTATATATTTTTTTTAAAAACAAAGGCCCTACAGATTTAAATGGTGGGTGTTGCAATTTTTTTCTTCACACAGTATTTGCGCAGCAATTTTTCAAACACAATTTTTTTGGAAAAAAACACTTTTTTGAATTTTAGTGCACTAAAACACACTATATTGCCCGAATAAAAAAAGATGATCTTATGCCGAGTACATGGATACCAAACATGACATGCTTTAAAATTGCACACAAACGACAAACTACATACATTTTTAAAAACCTTTAAAAGCCTTTACAGGTTACCACTTTAGATTTACAGAGGAGGTCTACTGCTAAAATTACTGACCTCAATCTGACGTTTGCAGTGATACCTCACATGCATGGTGAAAAGGCTGTTTACATATGACACCAGACCGACACTTGCGTTCGCCTTTGCGCGTGAGCACAGGGAGACAGGGGTGTTTTTTTTTCATTATTTTTTTTTGCTTATTTATTTTATTTTTAAACCGTTCCTTTCATTTTTTTTTTATTGTTGTCTCAGGGAATGTAAATATCCCCTATGATAGCAATAGGTAGTGACAGGTCCTCTTTTTTTAAAAAATTGGGGTCTATTAGACCCTAGATCTCACCTCTGCCCTCAAAGCATCTGACCACACCAAGATCGGTGTTATAAAATGCTTTCCCAATTTTCCACTGGCGCTGTTTATATCAGGGGAAACCTAAGTCATTAAATGCTCGTAGCTTCCGGTTTCTTAGGCCATAGAGATGATTGGAGCCATTCTGATCTCCGATCAGCTCTATGGTCAGCTGGCGGAACCACCGGCTGCATTCTCAGGTTCCCTGGTGGGACAGGAGAGCCCGGGAAAACCATGAAAGACAACGGGAGGGGGGGCGTTCCCTCCCACTGCTTGTAAAAGCAGTCTAGAGGCTAATTAGCCGCTAGGATTGCTTTTACATGAAAGCCAACTCCTGGCTGAAAAGAATGATACCAAGATGATACCTAAACCTGCAGGCATCATTCTGGTATAACCATTTATAGTCCAGCAACATACCAGTACGTTGCTGGTCCTTGTTGGGCATATATTGTAATGTTCTTTTTTTCATGCAGCCTGTGGGCTGAACAAAAAAAAAGAGATTGATGGTGGTATGCCCACCATTACAATACCGCCCTTCATCCACCCACTTCTAATGATGGGCATACATGCACAATTTTTTAATAATTGTGGTGGTGAAATCACCTCCTACAGCGCTGGAGTCACTGATTTACGTATCATGTGATCAAACGCTGTTGTTGTCAACATAAATAATTCAGTGCTGCAGCTGAATGACGTAACTGAAAAGCAAACAATGGTAACAATAAAACATTAACTCAATAAAACAACTTATTTTTTTATTGCAATCTGTGCCTAAAAAATATATGCCAAAGCATGAGGGTGATCCGCCCCTAATGTTAGGAGCAAATCGCCCCTCCACCCCTGCCCCATGCTTTGGCATATATGCTCTTTTTTTTAACTGTAGTGGTGAAATCACCTCCTACAGTGCTGGAGTCACGGCTTTATGTATTGTGGGAGCAAACGCTGTTGCTGTCAGAATAAATAAACCTGTGCTGCCACTGAATGGTATACCTGCTAAGCAAATGATGGTTAACAGTAAAAAAAGTAACATTAAACATTAAAACAGTAAGACATACCATACCTGCAAAGCAAATACAATAAAACAGAGTAAAAATAAAACATTACAGTTCTAAAATACAGTAACAATAGAGAACAATAGATATAGAACAATAGAGAGCGAACAATAGAGCAGACAATAGAGAGCGAACGTAAGAGAGAAGAAAAATAAAACAACAACTCTTTTTATTTCTTATTTTTTGTGTTTTTTTGTGTGTGTTTTTTTTTTTGCATTTTTATAAACTGTAACTGTAAACATTCCATTTTAGGGTCTCTCAAAATGTGAGGGCCATCTCATCTTTCAAGACCCTGTGTAAGTGTGTCCTAGGACTGTGCAATGCTGTACCCTATGTTAATACTCCTCTAGTGTGTGGTAGTGTTTAAAACAGTCACCCATGCAGAGACTAGGTTGGTCAGGACAGGAGGGACAATAAAAGCAGGTGTCACGCTTATATCCGTGTTTTCTGCAGACACAACATCTTCTTTGGGGGTTTTTTGGGTAGGGGTACCAGTGAGGACGTATGGAAAATGCCTCTCATACAGCCAGCTCACTGCATCTGCTTTGGGAAGGTGGGCCACAGCACCACCTGGAAACAGAAGGGCTGTAAAGATCTCTTCCTGCAATTTTAGGAAGGATCCAGTTCGTCCTCAAGCTTTGTATAGCACAAAAGCATTCAACAGAGGCAATTGGAATAAATATACAGACATTTTTTATGCCAGCATCTGGCCTTACGGCAATTAGGTACGGCGCCAACAAATGGTCATTGAGGTCCAACCCTCCCATGTTAAGGTTGAATTCGTGGACAAAGAGAGGGGTTTCTCCACAACACCATTCGCCATAGAAATTTGAACTGTCATATCTGCGCGAAGGGAGGACAGAACGAAAACATTCCGTGTATCCCTCCACTTTACTGCTAACAAGTTATTGCATTTCAAGCAGGCTCTCTCTACCCATCTAAGTCAGGATTTTACAAGTCATTGGGGGAAGCCCCGGCGAATAGATTGCACGGTTTCCACATGCACCAATTCTACAATCAAAAGGTGACTAAAAATTGGCACAAGTTTGTCATAATTGTCAATGTACAAGTGGTACCCATTTCCCAATAATGGTGACACCAAGTCCCACACAATCTTACCAGCGCTCCCTATGTAGTCTGGGCAGTTCTCTGGCTCCATGTGACTATCTTTTCCCTCGTAAACCATAAAACTATATGTATAGCTTGTTGCCCTGTCACAGAGCTTATACACCTTGACCCCATATCTGGCACGCTTGCTGGGAAGATACTGTTTGATAGACAAGCGGCCAGAAAACTTAATCAGGGACTTGATTGGGAGTAAACAAGGCTGCAAACTGCTGGTTGAAGTGGTTTAAGAGGGGCCAAATTTTGTGGAACCGATCGTATCCAGGGTCACCCTGAGCACGAAAGAGTTCATTGTCATTGAAATGCATGAACCGCAATATCTGCTCGTATCGTGTCCTGTCATGGAGGCAGAGAACATGGGCATATGGTGTATTGGATCAGTGGACCAATATGATCGCAACTCACTTTTTTTAACCACTTCCCACCCGGCCACTGCACATATACGGCCGGGTCGGCGCTCTCTCCTTCTGAGTGGACGTTCAGGAAAGTCCCTCAGAAGGAGTGGGATCGCGCGCGCGCGTGCCCACGCAGCGGCGCGATCCCGATGCGCTCGTGTCACCCGGACACGGCGCATCTCCGATCGGCAGGAGGGCTCTGCGATTGGCCCTCCTGATCACATGACGGCCTTGTCGAATTACAGCCGTCATGTGATGTAAACACAGAGCCGGTTGCTAGGCAATCTGCTCTGCTCTCCTCACACGGAAGTTGTCAGTGAGAAGAGGAGAGCGGATCGCTGCAGCCGGCTGGTGATCAGTGAGTATGAGCTGTTTTTTACAGCTTTTTACTCACTGATCACCAGTCTAGTGACCCCACACAATGTTAAAACACAAAACAACACTAAGTAAACACACAATGTCCCCAAAACACATGTCCCCAAAACACATGTCCCCAAAACACATGTCCCCACATAGTAAAAACACATGTCCCCCACATAAGTCCCAGTAAAATAACATGTCCCAATGATTATCTGCACACATATGTCACCTGCACACATCTGTACATGATCATTTGCGCACGTGTCCGTGATCACACAAACCAATTATTATACACTTAACGGGATTTTTTTTACCAAAACATGTAGCAGAATACGTTTTGGCTTTAATTTATGACAAAATTTAATTTTATTGGATTTGTTTTAAAATAGAAAGAAGAAAATATTGTTTTTTTTTTCCAAATTACCGCTCTTTTTTCGCTTATATCGCAAAAAACAAAAAACAGAGTCGTGAATAAATACCACCAAAAGAAAGCTCTATTTGTGTGAACAAAATGATAAAAATTTAATTTGGGTACAGCGTAGCATGACCGCGCAATTGTCATTGAAAGTGTGAGAGCGCTGAAAGCTGAAAATTGGTCTGGGAATTAGGGGGGCGAAAGTGCCCAGTATTGAGGTGATTAACTACGCTTATGAGGAGGGATAGGCCCAGGAAGATCTATCTTAAATTCGGAGACCATAACAGGTCTCCAATCTCTGGCAAGGGGCAACTGGGGATTAGCGGCGATGAATTGACCAGCACACAAATTGCTTTGGTCCACAACAGATCTATAGAGATCTTCCATGAAAAACAGCGAATAAAAATCAAGTGACGTAAAATCAACTGTTTCCACCTAAATTCCGAGTTGGTCAGTGAATGGGGGAAGTACAGGTGCTGCAGAAGTGGTGGGCTCCCAATTCCGATTGGCAAATGCAGCAGAAAGGGCACTATAGGCTCGATGGGCCTGTCTTCGACTTCTTGGTGGCTGCGGGACACTAGTTGTGCTAGCCACCTCACCAGCTTGAACTGCACTTATGGGACTCGCCACATCACCAAGAGTTACTGCAGTGCTGGATGTACAACCAGGATGTACTAGGCCGCTGGTGCTTGCCAGTTCACCAGAAGGATGAGCAACACTAGTACTGGCTCTCTGCTCCATATGAGAGCCCTGCAGTTCTTGCACCTGAACAACAGAAGAAGAATGGGGTCGGGTACGCCAGAACCTTGGCAGGGACCACTACTCGTCGTCAGAGCTATCTGTCAGGGTGCCGCTGCTGTCTACTGGTTTATATTCTGAGCCAGAATCGGACAGATGTGTGACTTCCTCTTCGCTCTCATCTGTCAGGCTCAGAAACGTGTAGGCCTCTTCACTAGTGTACCTTCCATTGGACATTTCGGCCTCTAAATTTACTGGTACACTAGTGAGACTGACAGGAAAAAGAGCACCTTACTGTCAGTGACTGCTTCAAATGCTACCAAAAAAACTGTTAGTGTTCGCAGGGATCAGGCCTGACTCTGCAAATGCTGAAGTTATGTGTTTAGTGTTTTGTAAGTGACAGTGATCGATTGATACTGAACTTCGGTGTGCTGGGCGGAGGGACTAAACACAGGTGCTAGCAGGTATCTGGGCTGATCCCGTTTTTGGGAACCCTAAACTACTGGGGACTCTAGTATACTGTAGATTTAATTAGATCAGATATTGATCCGTTCAGACACTATACTACTAAGGGAGGTGTATGGTGCGTGCGTGGGTGTTAGAGCTACTGGTACTAATCTGACACTGCCTAGGGCGACGCAGATCCTAATTGATGCTAAAACCTAACTAATATCACCTGCCGGGTGATCAGGGGGTTAAACCTCTTATTAGGTAATATACGGCGAGTGCCCTGACGCTATAAAAAATAACTAACTGACCAGCGTCACCCGTGACACTAATACAGTGATCACTGGTAACAGGGGGTGATCAAGGGGTTAAACCTTTATTGGGGAGTTGGGGGGTCCCTAGACTTATCTGGGGCTACTATTAAGTACCCTAACATCGATTAGGGTCACAAATGACACCAGTACAGTGATCAAAGAAAAATATGAACACTGCACTGGGTGACACAGTGACAGGGAGTGAAGGGGTTAACTGGGGGGGGGGGGGGCGATCGGGGTGGGTGTGAAATATGTGCCTATGTGTACTGTGTCAGTGTAGTCTTGGTGCATATCACATTTGGATGTCCTCTCTCTGGAACGGAAAAGAATTCCAGAGAGGGAAATGACATTACTTCCCTGTCTGTGTTTACCCTTACACAGGCAGGGGAGGATTTCATTTGTCAGGAACAATCAGCAGGTCCAGGCCAGAAATCATTGTCCTGGGCCTGGAGACTAATCAGTTCTGAAGAGAATCCGATCGGTGCAGCCGCCTAGGGGGCCGCTCTCCCGACGTAAGGTAACATCGATTTGCCCAGCTGAGCCAACATGCAGCAGTAAAACTGCGGCGGCTGGTCCAGAAGTGGTTAAAGTGAAGCAATAAAAATGAAAAATTCCTATAAATATAGTTCCTTGGGTGTGCCCTTATTCTGCCTGTAAAGTGGTGCATCTGTACCGTGTATAGACCCTGCTACACCAAAACTGACATTTGTAAAGAAAAAGAAAGATATTTAAATTGATTATGGTGGCTCCAAGTTATTGCCGCCAAAGGAAAAATAAAGAAAAAAACTGTGTGGGGTCACCCCTCCCCAAAATCCATACCAGACTCTTATCCGAGCATATCCAAGTGAGCATACCCATCCTGAACCATACCAGGCCACATGCCCTCAACACGGGGGGGTGCTTTTGGGTGAGGGGGCAGTTGGGGACAAGGGCCTCTTCCTGACAACCCTGGGTGGTGATTGGGGGGTCTGCTTATAAGAATCTGGAAGCTCCCTTTAACAAGGGGGTCCCCAGATCCCGCCCCTGCATTGTGAATGAGTAGGGGTACATTGTACCCTTACTCGTTCACCTAAAAAAGTGTCAAAAATAAATAAAGACAGGAGGCAGTTTTTGACAACTCCTTTATTTAAAAAAATAAATAAAAAAAGAAACAATGTCCCCTGATGTAGATCCATCGTCAATCATGACGGCAAACAGAAAAAAAAATAAAACCCTCTGCCATCGACTAAGGCTAACCGTCTGATCCATGTTGACAGTTCAAATAAAATAGGTAGGTGGGTGATGTCACATGGGGCGGTGCCTTACCTATTTAAGAACTGTCATACAGCAGAGCAGGCATTTGGTGGTTAGCCTTCGCCGAGGGCGGAGCGTTTTTTTTCAGTTTTTTTTGGATCTGGCAGTGCGGTGGGCATCGTGATTGACGATTTATCTACATCGGAGGAAATTGTTTTAAATTTTTTTTAATACAGGAATAGTAAAAAACTGCCTCCTGTCTTTATTTTTTACACTTTTTTCGTGAATGAGTGGGATACAATGTACTCATTCACATGGTGGGGCAGGAAACTGGGGGCCCCTGATTCCGATAAGCCCCCTGCCTGCAGACCCCCACAACCACCACCCAGGGTTGTCAGGAAGAGTCCCATATCCCCATCAACATAGAGTCAAGGTGCTTTGGGATGGGGGCATGTGGCCTGGTATGGTTCAGGAGGGGGGCGCTCGCTCTTCCCCCCATTTTCCTGCCTGCCATAAGGGTTTCATATGGATTTTGGGGGGACCCCACGTTGTTTTTTTTTTTCTATTGCTGGCTAATTTGGCAAGGTTTTTTCTTATTTAGCTCTTCTCCGCTGACATCTAATGACTCATCCATTGTTAAGGACACGGCAGCCATGCTCCTTAACAACCTATTGACTGTGTGAATTTATAATGGTATAACCACAGTGGAGAGAATGTATCTCCAAATATGTGTTGCCTAACATCATTAAATTTTATATATAGGACAAAATGTAATGATTAAAACATTTAGCAAAGTTTATTAAAGTATTAAAGTTGTGTTGGTGCAAACATCACCATAAAAATACATAATACAAAATACAATATACCAAGCTCATAGAGAGCTAATGAAAGGCATAGAGGTTGCTTTTCATTGAGTCTGACGCGTTTCAGGAATGTAGAAGTATATCTCTTCTTCAGGGGCATAGAGAAGATCATGAATTGATGACATTCTAAAACAGAACAAAGCATAGATTAAGAACATATAGCAGGACAGGAAATGCGCAAATCGCGACAGCCGTGAAAGCATATACATACCAATGCCGTATCATATGAAATATAATTAAAAGCATAAATGATGGAGCTGCATCAGGTGGAGATTTCCCTAGAGGTGTGTCACCCAAAGGAATGGGGGAATCCCTGAGGCCCGTAATGTCCCTCATAAGGATCCACAAAAATTGTGGACAACCCAGACAGCGAGAGGTGGAACTTCAGAGATGGTACTGGAGGTTTCCAAAAGAATAAGATATTGGAAGTTGATATGCAAGTGGATGAAATGGCTCAACCTATAGAAAAAATTAGTATATAGGGGTAGACTGTGGATGCATTGTGTCAATCAGAAACAGCACAAAAGATGGAGAATAATTAACTATGTCATTATAGGATGTAGATATCCTAAATATTCCCTGTATAAAAGCCTATTATAGGAGAAATATTTATCACCACATGTCCAGATACACTGAAGAGTAGCCAAAAATGAAATCATGATGAAGCTGTTGTCATATGCAAATTGTTCCAATAGCCAATCAGACCAGTGTATACAATACCTATGGTATGTGCTTCCAAAGAGCATCTAGTGGGGGTTCTATAGAGCCTACCTTGTTAGTGTGTCATATGCACAGACAATTCCCGTCATTCATGTGGTCCTCTGGAGCAGCGGCACCTGCATCTTGCAGACACGCTACTTGTGACTCTATGTGGATGCCCGTATGCGCCGTTCCCAGCGTGGTCACGTTTCTCTGTGTCATCGCAAATGTAATGACGTGTGGTAGAGGGCGTGCCGAAGTGCAGAGTGTAGAGGGTTGGGGGTGTGTGCCCATTCGATTACCTCATTGCAGCCGCATCGGCACACGATGAGGAGCAGAGTGACATCTGGTTAGCTAATTGCTGTCCTTAGAGGCCACATAGGGATCCCCAGAGCTACGAGTGCACGGCTCCCGCCCATGCCAGGAGTGGAAGGATGTCATGTAAATGCACAGAGAAGGAGCAATGCCCAAGTGAATGGGCATGCCTGGTGAGTGGTGACCTGCAATGCTGCATAAGTAGGCTGCCCATCAATGATGGTAGGCCTTTGTGCGCCGAGTGGGGGTATGACGGGCCAAAGGAGGAAACACCAAGCCAAAAACTTGGACACCAATAGGGTCTATATGAAAGTATAAAGGCAACCGTTGCATGATATGTTTGAATAAAAGATGAAATCATAACAATCCTGATTAGTTCTACATGTGCAGAACTGTGTGAACATCCCACCGAGCACACAGATAATTTGAACGGGCGATGTTTGGGCCAAATTTATGCTAATCCCTAATTACAAGGTCCAGAAGGCTAATAAAACATATTCGGCCTTCTACAAGAAAGGCACATCACTGACCTTTCACATTTGCTGTCCAACAAATAGTGTTTTCATTCTGCTAAATAAAAGTATGTTTTTTGTTGTGAAACCTTGTCATATAGAAATCTAAATGAACCTAGGATAACAGGCATTATAAAATACTTTAGCATTATAATATACTCTAGCACAACCACAAGACATCCTTTTAATATATAAAAAATACACTTTAGAAATAGTAAGATATTATAAACATCATCCATATTGGCTTTATTTCCAGAATAATCTAATTAGAAATATCAACAGGCAGCACAGACTTTGATCATGCAGAGTATCTGGACTGTATGACAATCCAATATTGATTGCTGGTCACAATGTATTCTGAATATAAAATAAAGGAGAGGGGATCAAACTATGACTAATGTAGAATTTCCTATGAAGTTACTATCATGTATTTCATATAACATTTAAAGGTAAATATTTTTCAAGTGGTATGAAGTTCATTGCAAAGTTATATCATAATTTTAATTTTAAATATTCAACATTTGTAGCCACAAGAGAGATGGGATCCCTTTATATATAGCAACTTCATTTTATATTTATTGAAAATAAATAAAGAAGTAAAAACAGCATATAATGAGTAAAGTTTGCCATATATGTAATGTAGCACGTAGTTAAATGAGTGTTAGTGCTTATTTTTCACAGGTAAATTTAGTTGTCACGCTGTAATCAGTGTGGCCGTGATTTTGGTTGAGGTAAAAGCAAAGTTTGACTAACTGTATTTAGTGAACTGTTTAGTCAGGCCTGATCTGTGTGCTCTGCTGCCTCATAGCTCCCTCTGTATCTAGGCAACTTAAGAAGCTTCTGGATGATAAATGTGGAGCTATGCAGATGGCAGCATTAATATTGATACAGCCCCAGCCTATTCCAGAGAGGTGGGCTCTAAAGGCATGCTCGGAGACTGTATTTATTTAGAGAGCACACAGAGCTCTAGGTCTTGTCCAGCCTAAGAGGGCACACTGCCCTCCCAGGCACAGGCTGCCATGTAGAGGCCTCAGGTGGGTGAAAAACATTATGAGGTAACTATACAGGAAAGTGTGGAAGGAGGGGGGAGTCGAAAGGGGCAGGAAAGAAGAAAAAACTGGATTAGCTTATATAAAAGAGCTATGTCCCATTCATAGTTAAGTCCTTTTGGGATACTAGTTTCTAGTTGGAAGATCCAATGTACTTTCCTTTTGCACAAGAGAGACAGCAGGTACAATGGACGGAATTACATTGAAAATAACTTATAGTATGTTGTTAAGTATGTTTCTCAGATACAAACAAACTGGGAGGGCCACAAATCAAAATTTGTCTACTCACATGTTATTAATCTTTCTGAGTGCACTTTACCTCCAGACACTTTAAGGGTCTTATCAAAAGGCCTTAGTTTTGCACCTACACAGGAGTTTGATTTGTTTTCCACTATTATTGATGTGAATAATTATGCACAAGGTTTAACTTTAAAAAAACACTTTTTTGATTGAAATGCACTTTCGTCATCTAGTAATGTCTGTATCATTCCTTAAAATTTAGATTTTCAAGGTTTATATTGGATACATGATCTAAGTTCACTTTTATTGTTTTTCTAGTTATTAACAACAGATAAAATCAAAGCCCCGGATCATTTCTATATTCATACAACACAAAAATCAGATTTTTACCCGATTCAATATAGAGGTGAAATACTTTACATGTTCCAAAAACTTGTTGAGCAGGATCTCATTACCTTTGCACAGGAAAAAAAAATCTTCTGTACATCCCTATTCCAACACAAATAGATGTAAAAAAAAAAGATATTCTTTAATCACTAAAAGAGATTCCAAACATCACGGTAAAAGAAGCCAATAAGGATGAAGCAATTGTAATCCTAAACACTAAGAAATACTATCGAGACTAAGAGACTAAGCTCTCTGTCAACTATCTGATTCTCACACATATGATGCTCTGCCAGAGAATCCAACATTGGAGTTCAAAAGCATTCTGCAGGTCATCATAAGGGAGGGTGTAGCCCTAGGAGTCACAGATAGGGATGTGTGAAATAAAATACTGCGCTTAACAAAACCTACTTGAGCTGCGACTAAAAAGTAGTAAACCGCATAATCTGTATATAAGAAAGTCACGCTAAAGATGTGAAAAAGGCCAGAATCGAGTGCCTATAGCCTAGAGGGATATATGAACATAAGTGGTAATCACTGTACCTAAAAATTAAAGTAGTGAAACACAAGAATTGCTCCTATGTCTGCAAAAAATAAATAGACGGTGTTGTAAAGTGATACAAGTGACAAATAAATGCCTCAAAACAATCTAACGAAAATATGGCAAACAAAAATCACTGTGACAAATAAATATCTCAGAAAAATCATGAAAAAAAGTGAATGAAAAAATATGTAAAAATGAAATAATAAGAACAAATCTTCAAGGTGCAAATAGTGTCCCTAATAACAGTACATAAAGCAAGATTGGTAATAGTCCAAAAGCTGAATGAGAAAAAACAAAACAAATATCCCCAGGTGACAGGTGAATATTAGTAATCTTGCTGCAGTGAATAGGGTGCGTTGATAAACCTCCACCTTCAAAAACTACTGCCTCTTACCAAAAGATGTTGGTCTCTTAGTGATAGGAGACCTTACTGGGCGGATGGCTGTAACCCCAGCCCGGGATCTGTGTGACAGGCACTAGATGTCATCCGGTCTGCAAAAAACCTCCTCAGCCGGCCGCACCAGGATGGTTAGGATAGGTCATGAAAAAATAAATAAACAGCTCCACATAGCGTAAAATCTTACATTTATTGAAATAGCAAGATCAGAAATGCACTTACAGACGTTAGTGGTAAATGAGCATATACAGGAAAAGCCGGCCGGCTCCAAAACAAGCCGTAACTTCCGGGTACTCGAATCGCGGTGTCGTCGGGGCGTGGCTCCTCCTCCCTACGTCGTTTCGTCACAACAGGACGTGGTCACGGGATACGAGCCACGTCCCGACCCACCGCTTATATACACACAGCAGTATCATCATTACTGCAGAAGAAAATAGCGCGCCATCTTGTCTAAGGGAAACAATGAGGGCAAACATAAAAAGCTACGTCCGTGATGGGCGTTCTAGGCATGATGACACTATGCCTAAGTTGCTATCCGAGCATTTAAACCAAAACCCAATATTTATAAAGCAAAAAAAATAAAATAAAAATTGCTGCAAATAGTAACTTATTGGATGCAGTCCAATAAAAAAACCGTTATAGCTGGTGAAAGATTATGTGTGTGATGCAGCAACAGCACTATTAGTGTGCACTCCGTGGCTGATCATTAAAAAACGCAGAAAAAACCTAATTCAAAAGGTCCAGATACTTAAACCCAGAGCTAGTTTTGAATCCTAAAGAGATAAAAACTCAAAAAATTACAAATCAATTTTATTGACTAAAAACATTTCAGTCCAAAATAATTAAAAAAATGTTAAGAGATAGATAGTAAAATGAATAAATAAAATAAATATAAAAAATCTGGACTAGCTGTCATGGGTCACCCAAAGAAATTGGTGAACCCATGCTCCCAGCCTCCACATATCTGGAGTGTGTGCATGAAAATACCCTCTCCAGAGTAATTAATGTTCAAAAATAAAAAATTGGTAGTCAGAATAAGAGATTAATAGTTGGAAAAATTAATAAAATTATTAAATTATCTCCCTGAGACAAAAAGGCTCACCAAGTACAGAGATTGATATATGTACCCAAGAACGCCAATACATCCAAACAGCTTATACAGTCAAAGGCCATGATGGCCTCACAAATAAACAATAAGATTCTCTAAAGGTACAAAGGAGAAAATGGGAAGAAAATAGGGCTTGTTCACCCACATTACCTAGGAGTTGTCTATAAAAGAATTGACATCAACGTCAATGTTGAGGCCAAAGGGGGTATAGGTCTTTAATTTATGAACCCAGGCCATCTCTAATCTGGAGATACTTCGAACCAGAACACTACCCCTCCAGTGGGGCTTAAATTTGTCGATCCCCAAAAAAATGGTACCTGTGGGGTCTCTACCATGAGCAGTCAGGTATTGTTTTGATACAGAGTGCTTAGTAAATCCTCTCCTGATATTGTTAATATGTTTGTTTAATCGCACCTGTAGGGGTCTTTTAGTCCGGCCCACATACTGCAGGCCACAAGGGCACTGCAGCAAGTAGACGACCCCCGAGGTGGAACATGTGATAAAGGGCTCGATGGTAAAGGATTTACGCGTACAGGTAGAGGTGAAATTCACAGATCTTCTACTCCTGCACCCATTTAGGGAACAAACCTGACACCTCCTGCATTGGAAGTGTCCGGTCAGAAAGTAGGTCTTGAAGTGGGAGGGTCAAAAATGTTGGGTGCTACTTTAGCTACACAGATAGGGATGTAGCTAAAAAATTGCTCCCATCTTCTCAGATTATTCCCATCTTTCATCACCTTCTGAAGGTACATAAATCAGATATTCCCCCTAGAGGTAGACTAATAGTGGCTAGCATAGGCTCCTAGGGTGAATAACTGGGCAATCTCATTGATGAACTTCTACAGCCATTGGTCACCAGATTTCTGTCCTATCTCTGTAATACCAAATAATACAAAAATTGGAAGTTTTCCTTGGACAAATTAAGTAAAATGGTTCACATGTGATGTACAATCCCTTCTTGTACATACCATCTACCTTGGGTTTACGTGTTCTCCAATACCACATGGACTTGTATGCAGACTTCACACAAGTTCTTAACTAGTTCATCTAGTAGTATCCTTTCTACTAGAACACAATTATCTTTTATTTGATAGCACGTACTATGTACAAAATAAGGAGCCTCCATGGGAGCTAGATTTTCTCCCACATATGTCAATTTATATTTATGATAATGGGAGGAACATATCATCTACAATGCCCTATATCATCGATATAGACATGACATTAGAGCCTACTATCTATACATAGATGACCTGTTTTGTATAGTGGATAGAGATCTACCACTTAATGATTTCCTGTAATACCTTAAAGAGGAAGTAAACCCTGATGGGTTTTACTTCCTCTTTATTCACCTGCAAAGTAAAATCATAATGGGCTAGTATGCATCACATACTAGCCCATTTTGTACCACTCACTTGCAAACAAAGCCGCAATGTCCGCGTTGTCCCTGCTGATGAAAGCATCCATCTTTACCCCTCTTCCTTCCGGAGGCCGCAGGCTCCTGCTCTGTGACTGGCCGAAGTCGTGTGACGTCACTCCCGCGCATGTGCACAGAAGCCGACGGTCACAGCATGGGCCATATAGAAATGGCACGATCGTGCCCTTTCTAAAGTGCGAATGTGCCGATGATGTTGGCACAAGCATACATGGTAAATACCATAGTAATGCGTTATTATAGGCTTACCTGTAGGTAAAAGTGGTCTGTAAGGGTTTACAACCACTTTAAGGTGATACTTAAATCTCTTTTTTTTTTTTTTTTTAAATAACAAAGATGTTAAACGTACCTGCTCTGTGCAGTGGTTTTGCACTTTGCAGCCCAGATCTTCCTCTTCTGGGTCCCTCACCGGCTCTCTTGGCTCCTTCCTCCTGTTGAGTGCCCCTACAGCAAGCAGCTTGCTATGGGGCACCTAAGCCAAGCCGCAGCTCTGTGTGTTCATTTAGACACTGAGCCGTGGCTAGGCCCTGCCCCTCTCTCCCGATTGGCTGACTTTGACAGCAGCGGGAGCCAATGGCACCTGCTGCTGTCTCAGCCAATCAGGAGGGAGAGTCTCGGATGGCCGAGGCACTCGTGCAACATCTCTGGATAGAGATGATGCTCAGGTAAGTATTGGGGAGGCAGGAGGGGGGGAGGCTGCTGCACACAAAAGTTTTTTTTATCTATATGCATTAAAAGCATTAAGATAAAAAACCTTCTGACTTTACAACCACTTTAATAATAATCTCAACTTGAAATTTACGGGTGAAGAAAGTTTAACGGAGATTCATTATTTAGACTTAACTTTGGTCAGGTCACTACAACATAAAAAGGTGACAATACGCTCATACAGGAAACCAATTTCAAAAACTTCATATTACACACTTCTAACTGCCATCCAAAATATGTGATCAGACTGAGATGTAATTGTTCCAACAATGTAGATTATGATACAAAGGCACAATTTATGGAACAAATGATACACAAACAGGGTTTTAACCCGTATCAACAAAAAACATACAAGAGGGTGCAACCACCTCATACATTACCATTGATACATTTTATTAAATCCACATAAACAAATGGATACTCACATACCAATAAAAAACATCAAGCAAACAAGATCTGCTCCAACTTGAATGCAACGTAACCCATCCTAAGAACAGATAGTTGGCCGTCTGATGCGTTTTGGGGGTCATGCCCCCTTTCTCTGAGGAAGGGGGCATGACCCCTAAAAACTCTAAAGCTTTAAAGTTTTTTGGACTACATTATAACCTGCATGAAGTAAAATAAGGGCTGGCTATCTGCCAGGGAGAATCCTAGAAACTTATTAATAGATAATAAAAGATCATGAGTTTGATTCTACGGCTTTTTTCAACAATCTCATAAAATTAACCACTTCAGCTTCGGAAGGTTCACTTCCATTCCTGACCATGGCATTTTTTGCAATACAGCACTGCGTTGCTTTAACTGACAACTGCGTAGTTGTGCGATACTGTAACCAAAAAAAAGGCTGTCCTTTTTTTCCCACAAATAGAGCTCCATTTTGGTGGTATTTGATCACCTTTGCTTTTTTTTTTTTTTTGCGCTATAAACAAAAAAAAGACTGACAATTTTGATAAAAAAAACAATATTTTTTACTTTCTGCTATAAAACACATTGAATAAAAAAATGTAAAAAAATCTAAATTTCTCCATCAATTTATGCCAATATGTATTCTGCTACATATTTTTGGTAAAAAAAAATCCCAATAAGCATATATTGATTTCTAGACTTTTTAAAAAACTTTCTTTTTTACTAGTAATCAGTGATTTTTACCGAGACTGCGATATTGCGGCGGACAAGTCTGACTCTAAGTGACACTTTTTGGGGACCAGTGACACCAATACAGTGATCAGTGCTAAAAAAAATGCACTGTCACTGTAATAATGACACTGGCAGGGAAAGGGTTAACATCAGGGGCAATCAAAGGGCTCAATGTGTTCCCTGGGAGTGCTTGCTAACTGTATGGGGGATGCTTTGACTTGAGGAAGACAGAGATCTCTATTCCTGCTTAGCAGGAACACAAGATCTCCATCTTTCCCTCTGCAGAAAGGTGATCTGCCTTGTTTACATAGGCGGACCGTCATTCTGTCTGCTTCAGGAATGATTGGTGGGTCCCGGCGGACATCAGGTCCACCGGACCCGCTGATTGGCTCCCGCTGTGTTTAATCACAGCGGGAGCGGGTCGCTGGCGGCACGCACCCCAGACCCGAAGATAGAAATCATGTAAAGGCACGTGATTTGCCCTGCCGCCGTATATGTAGGTGGGGCGGTCCTTAAGCGGTTAAACATATTATTTCAAAGTACTTACCCATTCTTTATGGAGATCTGTTTTACAAAACACTTTCTCACGGGAGTCACATATGTTGCTAGAAGAGCTAAAACAATAGGAGACAACATTTCTCCCAGTGTGTTTGTATCTGAGAAATTGAAACAAATTGGCTACATGCTACATGTTTTTGTAATGCCTCCCATTGTGCCAGCTGTCATCATGCAGGGGATCCACACATCATTAGATCTTGTTCCAACAATATAATCTATGAGATTAAACAGTTACTGAATTGCCAAACAAAATATGTGATCTATGTTTTAATCTGTACCTAATAATATAATATAATATACAATATGTTAGCTGCACAACCAGACGCCTTTGTAACAGTTTACGAGACCACATTGCAAATATTAACATCAATAAAGATACTAATGTTGCGAGACACTTCAGATGTCAACATTAGTCCAATCTATAATCTCCTAGTATCCAAATTATAGAAAAAAATTGATTCTCCAATAAGAGGCGGAGACAGATTTTTCCCTCCTGTGTAAAAGGGAGGTATATTGGATCTTCCAACAGAAAACTCCTATCCCAAAAGGACTTAACTATGAATGGGACATATATAATTTTAATAAGCAAATCCATTTTTTATTCTTTCCTGCCCCCTTTTGACTCCTACTTTTATTTGGATTGCTTTTTTTCTCTACCCCCTCACATCATTCAAATCAGTGTTTTTTTTATCCACACTGTTCACTTTCCCTGCTTGTTTTCTTTAGTGACTGATAATGTACTACATATACATATATATAGCCCTTATTTGGATCTAGGCTCACTGCCTTATGATTAAGCTCTGGCTTTGGCAAAGATTTATGGGTCGAGGTAATTTTCAGGTCTATACTAGGTTGGCTGGATGGGAGCGTGGTGCTTCTTTTATTTTATACATGCATTGCTCCATAGGAGTATCTTCCTTCCTGCCTGGTGACTGTGAGAGTTGGGATTCACCAGCTTGAATGACGTTTATACTTTAGCACTTAGGTTTAAAGTGTACCTTTTTAGATATACTACATTATATAGATTGCTTAGGTAGTCCTTCACATCATAGATAAATCTAAAGGAGACTGTGTAGAAATTATACTATCAGATTGTAATGTGTGTGGATAGCTTAACTGGAAACTGACTGGAGCACCAATATGAGATTGTTATATATGAGTGGTGACATTTTTAAGCTAGTGCAAGCCTTTTTTAAGTCCCTATACTGCATGATTATTTGTATACAGTATCTCACAAAAGTGAGTACACCCCTCCCATTTTTGTAATTATTTTATTATATCTTTTCATGTGACAACACTGAAGAAATGACACTTTGCTACACTGTAACGTAGTGAGTGTAAAGCTTGTATACCAGTGTAAATTTGTCCCCTCAAAATATCTCAACACACTGAAGGGTGAGAAAAAGTTAACAAGACTAAAATATTAAAATATCTGACAGACGAATATCTTTATTTTAGGGTCTTGTTTGTTGCAATGACCACAGGATAGATAAGGTCTGGTAAGAACTGGTTTTGAAATTATGTTTTCAGACAAAATCAAGTGTCAGAATTATTAGTTTAAATTATGTCTGAGATGTTATGTCTCATGTGATGAACTTTGCCCTTCCTCCCTCCCTTCTTTTTAATTTGTGCAATCTTCTTTGTCTTTATGCTGTATAAAAGGTACAGCCCATCCTACCATTAAACCAAGCATTCTTCTTGCCTTGGCTCTGACAATACCGCATCTGGAAGGCTACGGCTGCCTGGCAGGATGAAGTCAGCTGCCTGGCAGGATGAAGCAGCTTGGAGACTGCATTGTCTATAAAATCTGTATATACTGTTTATGGAAAGGCATATCAACTTATCACACTATTGGCCATTTCTTTTATTTGATTCCACACTGCTGAGCTCAAGTCAGGATTATCAAGACGTATCCATGCTGTTCCTGCCAGGACTTTGCTCTGTGCATGAGTTAATCTGCCTGCCTATATCTGACATCTGGTAAGCAGGACTTTCACCTGGTATGCGGAACTTCATACCCTGTATCACTTCCTATGGTGTGTGTATTTCAGTCCTATGAACCTGCATATTCTAATTAGACATCTGGTAAGCAGATTCTATAAGTCACTTGTTGCACCCAGAGGGATTCCTTTTTTTATACCGTTCTACTTGGTGATGGTTATATGCTCAATAGCCTTGAAGTATCTGGTAAGCAGATTATTTGTAAGGCTCTATATACATATATTTAGTGATTTTCACTTACTGCATGATTGCATGGCACTCACTTACCTATCCGATTTGTGTTGAGGCACTGGATGTGGTTTATGATTACATATGATTTTTTGTTTGGTGGTGTGCTGCTTTTTTCTTCCTTTTTTTTATTTGTTGTGCTATCAGTATTATGCTATGTTTTTCTCATATATTTTTGGATAATCCTTGACGGATCTGCCCCCACGGTTGGAGTGTGATTTTTCTATTCCATTTGTGATCGATTTCCAAAGGCCCCGGCTGGGTTTTAAGCCACTCGCTTAATTTTGGCTTACTTCTGGTAAGCGCACAACCTTTCAAATGTGTTCACCTGATTATTCACCTACAGGATCTGAATTTTAAAGATTTTCACGTCATCTACTTAGGATTTGTGATTGTTGGACTTTTTATATAGGATCTATAGATCTATAGCGCGGTTTTTTACTTTCTATACACTGAAGGGTGAGAAAGAGTTAACAAGACTAAAATATTAAAATATCTGACAGACGAATATCTTTATTTTAGGGTCTTGTTTGTTGCAATGACCACAGGATAGATAAGGTCTGGTAAGAACTGGTTTTGAAATTATGTTTTCAGACAAAATCAAGTGTCAGAATTATTAGTTTAAATTATGTCTGAGATGTTATGTCTCATGTGATGAACTTTCCCCTTCCTCCCTCCCTTCTTTTTAATTTGTGCAATCTTCTTTGTCTTTATGCTGTATAAAAGGTACAGCCCATCCTACCATTAAACCAAGCATTCTTCTTGCCTTGGCTCTGACAATACCGCATCTGGAAGGCTACGGCTGGCACATTTGCCAAATGGAAAACTGTGCTGCCTGCAGTTTTAGCAGAAATAAGGATATCCCCTTCCAAGACCAATCACTTCACTATCACTATCACCCTTGGTAATAGAGCAGGGAAATCTGAGTTTGATACAGGAAGAATATTGTAGAAACTTGATTATGAAGCTGAATGGCATCTACGGTAAAGTATTCTCCTCTTTTCCATTACCCTCACAGGAACCGACACACAAGTTCAAACCCAGAGATGTGGTCGTAATTCGCCAGCTGAACAGGACCAAGAAGCAAGATTACCCTTTTGGCCTGCCCACTAGCGTAGTCGCAGTGACCAGAACCACTGTCCTCACGGAACAATCTGGAGCCTGGATTCACGCCAAGAGGATAAAGAAAGTACCACAAAGGACCCCAAAGCAAGACACAGATAACGGAGGTGAAGCAGGTGATGCAAATCACCAAAGAACAAGTGAAACAGGTGAAAAAGACTCTGAAAAAAGACCTCACTTCTCTCACCACAGACTTCTGAGAAAGCCTTGTGCCTACTCTGTATGCTGATCCATGTGTTTCTGCCCACATGGATCATCACTAACTGTATCTATCATCTTCAGGATGTGGGCATATAAGTGGATAACACAATTTCTTTCCCGATAATTGGTAGAAGTCACTTTACAGATTGGTGTTTTAACTTAGGAAATTCCTTAAATAAAGGTCAAAATCTTTGCATGAATTAGCCATTGAATCCATAAGTACTGCCCTGACTGGACTCTGTGAAGTAACAAAGAACTATGAGTGCTGCACATGTATTCATAATACCAGTATCCGGATTACTATGATATAATTGGTAAACACCGAAAAAAGATTTCAAACTTCCAAGCTGAAGCCAGAGATATTGCTAAAGATGGGTGGAACCCCTTTAAGGGACTAGGAAGTTTCTGTGATTTTTATGGTTCCATTTTCTCTAGGTTCCGACAGGCAGCAATGTTAATCTTAATGTGCCTGGTTTTTATCCTTGTTATATATATATTATTCAAGCTTATTCAACGTATTTGTAGTTATACAATGAAATGATCCCACACAGAGAATATTAAGTGATCATGGTGAAACACTTTGTGATTTAAGAGTGGATTGAAGGGTAAGAAAGAATTAACAAGACTAAAACATTAAAATAGCAGACAGACAAATATCTTTATTTTAGGGTCTTGTTTGTCGCAATGACCACAGGATAGATAAGGTCTGGTAAGAACTGGTTTCAGCCAAAATCAAGCGTCAGCATTACTAGTTTAAATTAAATCTGAGATGTTATGTCTCATGTGATGAACTTTGTTCTTCCTCCCTCCCTTCTCTTTAAGTTGTGCAATCGTCTTTGTCTTTATCCTGTATAAAAGGTACAGCCCATCCTACCATTAAAGCAAGCATTCTTTGAAACCATTCTGTGTTGTGTGTGCATTGAATGCTGCCAGAGCTCTGAAACAGAATTCCCACTGATTGTCCAGTAACTGAGCAGAATTGGCCCTTATACTCACAGCCATTAATGTCTCAACTGCTGGCAAAAAAGTGAGTACACCCCTAAGTGAAAATGTCCAAATTGGGCCCAATAAGCAATTTTCCCTCCCCGGTGTCATGTGACTCGTTAGTGTTACAAGGTCTCAGGTGTGAACGGGGAGCAGGTGTGTTAAATTTGGTGTTATCACTCTCACTCTCTCATACTGGTCACATGAGTTCAACATGGTACCTAATGGCAAATAACTCTCTAAGGATCTGAAAAGAAGAATTGTTGCTTTACATAAAGATGACCTAGGCTATAAGAATATTGCCAAGACCCTGAAACTGAGCTGCAGCATGGTGGCCAAGACCATACAGCAGTTTAACAGGACAGGTTCCACTCAGAACAGGTCTCACCATGGTCGATCAAAGAAGTTGAATGCATGTGCTCAGCATCATATCCAGAGGTTGTCTTTATGAAATAGATGTATGAGTGCTGCCAGCATTGCTGCAGAGGTTGAAGGGGTGGGGGGTCAGCCTGTCAGTGCTCAGATCATACGCCGCACACTGCATCAAATTGGTCTGCATGGCTGTCATCCCCGAAGGAAGCCTCTTCTAAAGATGATGCACAAAAAAGCCCAAAACGGTTTGCTGAAGACAAGCAGACTAAGGACATGGATTGCTGGAACCATGTCCTGTGGTCTGATGAGACCAAGATAAACTTATTTGATTCAGATGGTGTCAAGCTTGTGTGGCAGCAACCAGGTGAGGAGTATAAAGACAAGTGTGTCTTGCCTAGAGTCAAGCATGGTGGTGGGAGTGTCATGGTCTGGGGCTGCATGAGTGCTGCCAACACTGAAGAGCTACAGTTCATTGAGGGAACCATGAATGTCAACATGTGCTGTGACATACTGAAGCAGAGCATGATCCCCTCCCTTGGAAGACTGGGCCCCAGGGCAGTAAGCCAATATGATAACGACCCCAAACACACCTCCAAGACGACCACTGCCTTGCTAAAGAAGCTGAGGGTAAAGGTGATGGACTGGCTAAGCATGTCTCCAGACCTAAACCCTATTAAGCATTTGTGGGGCATCCTCAAATGGAAGGTGGAGGAGCGCAAGCTCTCTGCCATCCATCAGCTCCATGATGTCGTCATGGAGGAGTGGAAGAGGACTCCAGTGGCAACCTGTGAAGCTCTGGTGAACTCCATGCCCAAGAGGGTTAAAGCAGCGCTGGAAAATAATGGTGGCCACACAAAATATTGACACTTTGGGCCCAATTTGGATATTTTCACTTAGGGGTGTACTCGCTTTTGTTGCCAGCGGTTTAGACATTAATGGCTGTGTGTTGAGTTATTTTGAGGGGACAGCAAATTTACACTTTATACAAGCTGTACACTCGCTACTTTACATTGAAAAGATATAATAAAGGGGGGTGTGGCCTGCAGCGCAGAAGATGGCCGCAGTGTGAGAGAGCTCCGGGATGCCTCAGCTTCCACAACACCAGATCCAAAATGAGCAAGAGGGTACATCATGGCGGACCCCGCAAGCTAGCGGACATGTTCACAAAAGTCCGGAGCTCCCGGAGCCAAAATGGCGGCTCCGCTTCAGCTGCAGCAACACGAGACAAGTCTCACTCCGGGACCCGCAAGCTGGATACACAGACCAGAGCGTCTCCTTGTCACTGGGAGCAGGCAAGTGACAAAGACTCTCCCTCCCACAGCCCCCAGAAATCTAGGCCCAGACTAGACCCAGTACAGCAGGACACTGATGAAGATGAAGGGGAGGGCGGCCACATGGAGGAGACCACAGACCCTGATGACCCCATTACACAATTCCCTAACACAGGGCAGCCTATTGTGGACACCACACTGAAGGGCATGTTAGTGGCCCTTCGCAGCACATTGCACAAAGATCTGCTTTCAGCAGTATCAAACATCAAAGCTGAAGTGGCAAAACTAGGAGAAAGAGTGGATCACATGGAGGATAAAATGGGAGAATTTGCAGAGGCCTACAACGATCTAGTAGATGCACATAGAGAAGCCGGGGACACCATCACACAACTCAAAATGAAAATCGCAGACCTCGAGGACCACTCAAGGCATAACATCCTCAAATTCAGGGGAGCTGCGGAGTCAGTGCTACTGGGTGACTGAAAAGATACATACACCAAATGATATCTACCCTACTACCAGAAATCCCAGGACAAGACAATGTTATTGATTGGGCCCACAGACTGCCCAAACCCCCATTTCTTTCTGAACATATCCCTAGGGACGTCATTGAGAGCATCCATTTTTTTTAACCAAGCATCCGGTAACTTAGATAGATATGCACCGCTAACCCTATAACATACATGACTATCTCACTGGTATGACTTAATGCCCACGGGCTAAACAGTCCCTTTAAACACAAGGCAGCATGGAAGAAGGCTTTGAATTTACAAGCAGACACCTTCTGCATACAAGAGACACACTTCAATGCCTCCAAAGCCCTACAATGCTCCCACCACCAATTTCCACATGTTTTCACGCCGAACGCCCCAGTGAAGAAAAATGGCGCTCTTATCGCCATTAACTCCTCAGTAGCCTTTACAATGCAAGAAGTCCACAAAGACCAAAAATTACGGTATATCATCCTATTGTGTACTATTAATAATATTCCTTATACAATTGTCAACTTATATGCACCTAATGCTGGTCAACTTAAGTTTATGAATCTTTTGTATAAAAAAATAGAGAAGATTCAGAAGGGCTCACTCCTGCTTATGGGTGACTTCAATTCTATAGTAGGCCAAAAAATGGATGTATCTAAACCGAGCTCACATGTTAGACAAACACTACAAGATTTTCTAAAAAGAAACCTCCTATATGACCCGTGGAGGTGTATGCCAATGAAAGAGATCATACCTATTTCTCAGCCCCCCACGGTTCATATTCAAGGATAGATTTCTTCCTAACAGACCTGAATATATTACACAAAGTCCTTAAGACAGAAATTATGTCTATAACATGGTCTGATCATGCTCCCATCAAAATGACAATTACAGAGGATCATTGAGACCTAACGACCCGTCTCTGGCGCAACCACGCATCTCTATTCAATAACCAAACCTGTAGGGAAAGAATCAATGTACTAGAGGAATAACTAGTGGAATTTTTCCAACTTACTTTAACACCTGACTGAAATATGTCCAATGTATGGTGTACTCATAAGGCCTATACCAGGGGGTTACTGATACAGCAGGTAGCTAGGGAAAAGAAGCGCAGGTTGCAGTCAATTGAAAACCTTATTACTAAGATCCAAAAACTTCAATGCCAACACAAAAGAACCCATGACCCTAACATCCTCACAGACCTGATGACATGTAGATACGAATTGAGACTTCTTATGCTCTCAGATCATGAGACACAGATGTGTAGAGTAAAAGCTACTCACTACTCTCAAGGAAATAAAGCTGGTAAGCTCTTAGCTAACCAACTTAAAATGCGAAGAACAAAGAACTCAATAGCATATCTCTTGAACCCAGGAAATAACTCTAAAATACTCCACCCAAAATATATAGCAAACTCATTTCGAGATTACTATCAATCTCTCTATAACCTCCAGAATGACCACTCCACTATACAACCCAAAGATGACGCTATACAAAATTATCTAAATTCCCTTCAGCTCCCTACCATAGACGAAGACACACTCCTACAGTTGAACTCCCCTATGACCAAAACAGAAATAACTAAAGTCATTAAATCCCTCCCCAACAACAAGTCACCAGGAGCAGACGGCCTATCATCAGAATATTATAAAAGATTCCAGACCACCCTCACCGCACACTTGCAAATTATTTTCAACGAAGCTGCAACCTCCGGATCTTTTCCTGAGGAAATGCTTAAGGCTATTATCGTTACTCTGCCCAAACCAGGCAAGGAGCCAATATATCCACAAAACTTCTACCCAATTTCACTCCTTAATACGGATCTAAAGATCTTCTCAAAAATTATAGCAAATAGATTAGCAGAAATTACACCCTCCCTAATAAATATGGATCAAGTATGCTTTGTAAAAAGCCGCCAAGCCTCATATGGCACTAGGAGAATGATTAATCTCCTCACCATAATGGAAGCTAAGAAGTAACCAACAGCCTTCTTAACGTTAGATACTGAGAAGGCCTTTGATCGGGTCCATTGGGGGTATCTTAAGCACACTCTCAATAGGTTTGGATTTCAAGGTCCCATATCTAAGGCAATCTCAGCACTATACTCATGTCCCTCAGCTCAAATATATATGTCCAATACATTGTCAGACCCATTTAAAATAACCAATGGGACTAGACAAGGGTGTCCTCTGTCCCCCATAATTTTGATCCTTGTAATGGAACCCTTTGCAGAAGCTATCCTACAAAACTCCCAAATTCAAGGCATTAAAACAGCAGAATATGCCCATAAAATTGGACTATTCGCGGATGATGTCCTCCTAACCCTGACCAGTGTGGCTTCTTCCCTGAGAGCAGTACAAAACGAAATTGAGAAATTTGGAATGATTTCCTACTATAAAGTTAATATAACAAAATCCTCAATACTCCCCGTTAATATTAATAGAAAAGCAATTACAGTTTTAAAACTAGAGTTTCCTTATTCGTGGGATAACAACACAATAGATTACTTAGGCATTAAACTGACTTTCCCCACAGCCATACTATATGAAGCAAACTTCCCTCCACTCCTACAGAATATTAAACAGGACTTGCTTAATTACAGAAAAAATAAAATTTCCTGGAAAGGCCACATAGCGGCATTTAAAATGTTGTCCTTACCTAAAATACTCTACCTCTTTCGAACTACACCTATGGCAATCCCAACCAAATTCTTCACCACAATAAATAAATATATTAAAACTTATGTCTGGAACTCAGGTAAACCAAGAATAGCACGTAAAATCCTACATAGGTCAAAACAACAAGGTGGGATAAATCTACCCAATATTCAACTTTATCATAAATCAACGATATTAGACCAACTCAAAACATGGTTTGAACCCCTACCTACCAAACGTTGGGTTAATATAGAAATGTGTATCCTCCTAAATTTAGATTTAACCTCTCTACTGATTGCAAGTGCCACACACCAGAAAGTATATATAAGCAAAGCAGCCTCTATCCAGGCAACAGTGGAAGCTTGGAACTTCTCCCTCCAAAAGCTCTCCTACAATGACTCCCTAAGAGCCATAGTTATACCTGTAACTGCCTATGAATACCTCATACCCTCCTTTTTATTGGACCCCAAAACCACTACAGGTCACACACATTTAGAAGAGATGCAACAGTCCCAAGATATGAAAACTCTGTATAAGGCAGCCCAAATACAACATTTCCATAGGACTTACCCAAATTCCTTTGTAAACGTGAACAATGCAATTTGATCATACTACCATAAAATAACATCAACCAAAAAAGGGATATAGTGGTTTTATAAATACCTAAACAGCCAACATACTACAGGTAAACCATCCCAAATTATTTGATGGGAAAAGAATATAAAAACAGAATACTCCCTCATAGAATGGAATAAAGCACTCAATATGACCCTGAGCTCCTCCCACTGTACATCTCACTGGGAGAATGCGATAAAAATAACCTACGACTGGTATTTGACACCAGCTAAACTTAATCGCATATTCCCAGATACCCCTCCAGTAGGGTGGTGCCAATGTGGACAAAAAGGCGACTTACCCCACATTCTATGGTCATGTAAAGATATAAGACAATTCTGGAAATCAGTGTTCGCCTTAATTTCACACATCACCAAAACAAATACTGAGACATGCCAAACAATGGCCCCCTTTGAAATGTACCTAGACCGTTTCCCCATACAGCTTCAGACAATTGTCTCACATATCCTTATAGCTGCCCGATTGTCAATAACGAATAAATAGAAACAGCCAACAATTTCCAACATAACTGAAGTTATCCATAGAGTAAATGTAAACTGCATTTGTGAAAAATATTTAGCGGGTCAAAACAACTCAATACAATCTTTTAATAACAAATGGATGTCTTGGATTCAGGAGTTTAACCTAACCCATTTCTGAAATAACCCTTAACTGATCCCGTCTGATCCACCTGAGCACCACAGGCTCTTCGGCCCCCCTGATCACTGAAGGATTAGGGGTAGACTGAAGATACAAGACACATAAAGGATCAAACATTTTAAGGAGGAATGGAGGGCACCTCCACAACCACTGTTCATAAATAACTATATGGTCTTGAGATATATACTACATTCTTTAACTGGGTGCATTTATAGGACAAAGTTACGTACTACCTGGTTTCTATAGATGAGCTAATAGTAAAAACTTTATTTCACCTTGTGCAGCATTCCACTGTTGATTACAAACGCAAGAAACAATCTGGTTATCTTATTTTATCCCCTTCCCGCCGAGCGTACGCAGATGTGCGTACTCGGCTTTCAGGGGTTATACCGGGATGAGCCGGCGATCGGCTACCAAGGTATAACAACTGATGCAGCTAAAAGCCGCTCGGCTGTTATACCGGAGGAGCGGGAGGGGACGCCCCCCCTCCCACGCCTCCCGCCACTCTTACCGGGCCTCCCATTCCATCGGGAAGCCCGATCACCAATCTGCCACCTCTGGCGGCTAGTGACAGTCTGGAACGAAGCCGTGAGTGGCTTAGTTCCAGCCTCCTAATAATAAACACAGAAGCGACGTCATGACGTCACCTCCTGTTTACTCGGCTGCCAATGGCGCCGGTTTTAAAAAAAATATACAGTATTCAGAATCACCGAAAATGGTGATCTGAATACTTTGAAGTGCAAAGGAAGGATCAGGGGTCTTTTAGACCCCCGATCCCTCCATAAAGATTACTTGTCATCACCTATTACTGTCACAAGGGATGTTTACATCCCTTGTGACAGCAATAAAAGTGATCAATTTTTTTTTTAAAACACAATTTATTAATATAAAAATAAATAAAATAAATAAGAAAAAAAAAAATTTAAAGCGTCCCCGTCCCCGCGAGCTTGCGCAGCAAAGAAAACGCATACAGTACAAAAGTCGTGCGTAAACAGTGTTCAAATTACACATGTGAGGTATCGCCGCGATCGTCAGAGTGAGAGCAATAATTATAGCATTAGTAAAGAAAAAAGCAGTACAGCGCATATGAAAATCTAAACTGAAATAATCATTAATTGTCCATATAAAAGCTAGTTCCAAATAAAATCCAGCAATTCCTCCAGTGATAATCGTGACATGCAATAGTTTGTAGGGTGACTGTAGTGCAATGGACCTCCACCTTCGGTAGCACAAGCCGCGTCACCCACGCTCAACTCGTCTATCCGATGTGGATCATCCATCTACACATGCTGTTATCCTTTGCACTGGGGTACAGTGCGATGTTTGTAAGTGTTTTTTATCTATTTGGAATAAAAGATCTTGAGTGATTTACAGAGAGCACTAGATCTCCTTTATATATTTTTACATGTCATGACTGCAAGAGTATCTGTTGTTGAAGCCTGACCGGGATCTGCATATACCATCTCCTGCTTTTATCCCTATGAGGGAACTGCTGATTTGACCTGACTGATTCACTCAGGGGTCCATCTGTAGAGGTGAGCGGCTTGCGCTACCGAAGGTGGAGGTCCATTGCACTACAGTCACCCTACAAACTATTGCATGTCACGATTATCACTGGAGGAATTGTTGGATTTTATTCTGAACTAGCTTTTATATGGACAATTAATGATTACCGGTATTTCAGTTTAGATTTTCATATGCGCTGTACTGCTTTTTTCTTTATTTCTGTTTGTGGGATTTGATATATTTACCCTAAGTACTTTAGCAGCTTATAGTTAGGTTACACGGTTTGCGCTGGTCGATTCTGTCTATATTTGTCATAATTCTAGCATTAGACCTCCTCTGTAACTTTAACCTGGTAACCGTAAAAAAATTTAAAGCATCGCCTATGGAGATTTTTAGGTACCATAGTTTGTCGCCATTCCATGAGTGCGTGCAATTATAAAGCGTGACATGTTTGGTATCTATTTACTTGGCGTAACATCATCTTTCACATTATACAAAAAATTGGGCTAACTTTACTGTTTGTTTGTTTTTTTTTAATCATGAAAGTGTCCCTTTTCCCAAAAGGTTGCGTTTAAAATACCGCTGCACAAATACCGCGTGATATAAAATATTGCAACAATCGCCATTTTATTCTCTAGATTCTCTGCTAAAAAATATATATATAGTTTTGGGGGGCTCTAAGTAATTTTCTAGCAAAAAATATGGATTTTTTTTTTTTTTATCATCAAAGTTTATTGTGAAAAATCAAGAGATGCATCTGTGGAGACACAGCTCCATCCAATACAATACAGTGTTAGATATATCATCAGAAACACCATTGAACTTCAGTTACATTGCAAGGGTTAGTATAAATTGTTTATGATTATACAACTGCAAATTTTAGTAAAGCAGATATCAATGACTATCATTTGTGAATTCCGTATTGTCATTCAAAGAAAAAGAATAGTTGGAAAAGAAAGAGAGAAAAGAAAGAGAGAGAAGGGTAATAAGGATTAAACCTTCAGGTTGAATTAATGGGAAACAGTGTTCCTCATTTGACTGTTTTTCAATACTTAGTTTATCATATGAGAGTTAACTTACAACCAAGACCTATTTCATAACATCCAGATATGCCTGTGAGTATTTATATATAAGCCAAGGTGACCAAGTTTTGTGAAATCTTTCCACATTTTCTCCTGCTTGTGCAATAGTCTCCTCCATCTCATAGAACTCCGCTATCTTATTGAGCCATTCCCGTATGGTCGGAATTTTTGTAGATTTCCAGTACAGTGGGATGATAGCTTTGGCTGCATTTAAAAGATGTTTGGTAAGTGAGTGTTTATACCTCTTAATGGGGAATTCCGTTACATGCAGGAGACATCCTGCTGCATCTAGCTTTAATTTTGTTTCTGTTATTAAGTATATCATCTCCCTGACCTTTGCCCAGAATGTGTTCAGTACTGGGCACTGCCACCAAATGTGAAGCAAGTATCCGAGTGGTCTGGAAACCTTTACTGGTGTGGCATACCATTGAGTGAGTAACTTGTATGCTGTTTCCTGAGTTTTTGTGCTCAGGGAGCATTTATGAGCAAAAACACATGCTTTCTTCCATTGTGAAGTCGACAATGGAATACCTAGTGCTCTCGACCAGCTCTCTCTGAGATCCCTCTCATCCTTGTCCTCCCCATCTTGGATCCAGCGATATGCTAGTGATGTCACTTTGGAAATGGGTTCCTCTGTCTGACATACTGACTCTAGTTCTGTTAGTGGTCTGTTGAAATTTTGTTTTCTTTGTGTTCTGTTAAGGAAACTACGGCATTGAAAATAAGTCCAAAGCTGTAGATCGGGTAGTTTGTTTGTATGTTTAAAATCTGTAAAGTCCCTGAACTCATGATTGTGGAAACATTGTAAAGCTAGTAGGGGTTTATTTGTGTCATTCGCTTGTAGTGATCGGTTCCCCATTCCCGGTGGGAAATTGGGGTTATTCTGTAGTGGAGTAAGCGGACTAAGAAGTGACGAGAAGTTGGTAAGTTTCGTTAACTTATGAAAGATTGCTAGGGTAGTGCCCACTAAGGGATGTGTCCTCATCTCCGCTGGGAGACTGCTCCACTGAATCCATGGTGAGTATTTGATTGGTGTATGGCTTAATATTTCTTCTATTTCTACCCAATCTTTGATTGTAGAGTGGCAATGCCAGTCTATTATCCTAGTTATGTGGGAGGCGAGGTAATACGCACGGAAGTCTGGGATTCCCATTCCCCCTTTGTCTTTGGGCTTAGTAAGTCTAGAAAATCTTACTCTAGGTTTCTTGTGGGCCCAAATAAATTTTGTTTGAGTTGCGTGAAGCACTTTAAAGAAGTTTTGGGGGATTTTTATCGGTAAATTTCTAAATAAATACAGAACTCTTGGTAAAATAACCATTTTACAGATAGCTGCCCGTCCAAACCAGGATAAACCTTTTGAGTGCCAGTTTTGTAAGTCTGAACATATTGTTTTCAATAGGGGAGTGAAATTATATTCAAAAATTTGAGATAATTTGGGGGTCAGCCATATCCCTAGATATTTAAGCGCTGTGCTTACCCATTTAAAGGGGCAATTTGACTTGATGAGATCTAATTTATTTGTGGGGATCGAGATATTTAAAATTTCCGACTTGGCATAATTAATTTTAAGGTTTGAGAGATACCCAAAGATAGAGAATTCGTTCATCAAGGAGGGAAGTGAAATGTGGGGGTTCGTTATGAAGAACAACAAGTCATCCGCATATGCCGCCACCTTGTATTCTCTTTTTCCAACCTCAAAACCCTGTATTGCCCTCTCTGCTACAATCCGTCTGATAAATGGCTCTAAGGTTAGGATAAACAGCAGGGGCGAGAGGGGGCAACCCTGTCTCATCCCATTTTGGATCTCAACTGTACTTGAAAGGGAGCCATTGATCTTCAGCTGCGCAGAAGGGTTTTTATAGAGCATAGAGATCCAAGACATCATATTGTTTCCCAAGCCAATGAACCTGCATGTTTCTAGCATAAAATCCCAGGCTACGCGGTCAAAGGCCTTCTCCGCGTCCGTGGACAGGAGAAGGCTTTCGAATTTCCGCACCCCTGCAGCATGCATTAAATTGAGCGTTTTGATAACATTATCTCTGGTTTCTCTTCCTGGCATGAATCCTGCTTGCTCGCTTCCTATCAATCCGTGAAGTAAAGGTTTCAATCTATTTGCTATTATTTTTGAGATCAATTTCACATCAAGATTCAATAGCGAAATTGGCCTGTAGCTTGCACATTCTGTCAGGTCCTTGTTTGGCTTGGGAAGAATTGTAATATGTGCCTTAAGGAAATTCGCCGGGATCTCCCTGGGCTCAGACAAATAGTTCAGAGCCTTTAGTAACGGTCCCAGCAGAGTTTCCTGGAATGTTTTGTAATAAATTGCTGTGAAACCGTCCGGCCCCGGACTTTTCCCTGTCTTTAGGTGTTTGATCGCTTGTTGTAGTTCCTAAGCTTCTATGGGACTTTCTAGTTGGGTAATATCTTCAGTTGACAATGTGGGAAGTTTAGAGTCTATCAGATATTGACGTATGGCTTGTAATCTCGTTCCTTGAATTAAGCTAGGTTTCTGTGGGTTGGGTAAGTTATACAAGGTTGTGTAATAATTATGAAAGTGGTGTGCAATTTTTTCGGTAGTGATATCTAGTTTCCCTTCTTTTGTTTGTATGCCTGAGATGTTTTGTTGTGTTTTCGCGTTTTTTATGGCTCTTGCTAGTAAGCTCCCTGTTTTGTTGCCATGTTCGTAGTAAATTTTTTTAAAAAAAAATAGGAATCTTTTAGCCCTTGTGTCGAAGATCTGTTGAAGTGTTTTTCTATTATTTAAGAGTTCAATTGCCGTATGTTCTGTCAGGGATTGTTTATGTAGGGATTCTAGGGCGCGAATCTTCTCTGTCAGGGATTTAATTTTATTTTCCCTCTCTCTTTTGCGGTGAGCGCCCATTCTAATGAGTTCTCCTCTAATTGTGCATTTATGTGCTTCCCATATTGAAAGGGGGTTGATGTCTGGTGTAGAGTTGGTTTTGAAGTAGTCTGATAGTGATGTCGCTATTTGAGGGAGTGTAGTTGGGTCTGTTAACAGTGCTGAATTCAATCTCCAAGTATTTGTTTTGGGTCGGTGTTCTGTGAACTTCAACGATATTGAGATTGGGGCATGATCTGAAAAGGTCTGTATCCCTATTTTAGCTCCTAAGACTATATCTAAGTCTCTTTGTGAAACAAAGACATAATCTATTCTTGAGTATCTGCTGTGGGGTATGGAATAAAAGGTGTAATCTTTTCCCTCGGGATTAATGAATCTCCAAGAATCTATTAGTTGAAGCGAGTTCAGTAATGTTTTGATTTGTTTGAGTATTTTGTACGTAATATAGGTTTTGCCTGTGGACGTATCACTGAGAGGATTCGATGGGACATTAAAGTCCCCCCCTAGAATGATACATCCCGAGCCAAAATCTTTGAGTTGTCCAACAATTTTACGGCAGAAGGTTAGGTGTGCTGTGTTGGGAAAATAAACATTTGCTAGCGTAATAACCTTCCTTCTGGATCTATGAGTTTGTCAGTTAGTTCAAAGGAAGCATCCCTACTAAGGAGTATGGACACTCCCCTGGATTTTGCTAAGTCATTCGTTGCATGGTATGCCTGTGTGAAGAAAGAGTCTGTCAGTTTGGGGACTTGTTGAGTTTTGAAGTGTGTTTCCTGTAAAAACACAAAACGAGGTTTACCTTTTTTGAGTTCCTTTAAGAGGGTCTTGCGCTTTTCAGGAATATTCAGGCCCTTCGTGTTGTGAGAGATCACTGTAGGCTCATGTCCTAGGGATGAGTACGCCATCTTGAGGGCCCAGAGAGAGCTGTCGAGGCAGCAACTGGAGAGAAAACTGAAGTTTCCAATAAATTATACTTTACCCCTTAAAAGGTATAGGTAAATAGAAATGAGGAAAAGAAAGCGAAGAATTAGTACCTTGAAAGTGAGAGCACTTAGAAAGTAAGATAGAGATACTGTGATCTCCTTGGAAACCCAATGGGGCCAAGGTAAAATGTTAGTGCCTCCTGCCAGGAAAATCCTCTCCTGTCAAGGGGCACTTTGTCGGAGCGCGATTGGCAGCCGCCCAATCACTTTGGTTAAGCCAACTAATCAAATTAGATTAAATTAAATATATAACACTCAATTTGTGAGCAAAAACCGGCAGCAGCCATAATAAACATATTGTAAACCTTAATGGTCAACAATGCACCCTAATTGCAACAATGAAGGAACTTACTACAACCCCTGATCTCTTTGACTCATTTGACTTTACATGTAGAGATGTCGATGAATTGTTTGGCCATGCCTCTGTTCTCCTGGGAGACTTCAAGGCCCCCCTCCAAGCGGGGGTATCATCTTGTTGTCTTCCCTTTAGAGATGGTTTTAAATTAAACCTATAACTTGCATTTTTACTTTGCTTTGGTTTTTTTTTTTTTTTTTTTTTTTTTGAGTTTTAAAGATATTTCTTTCATCGACATTTCCATAATCAATGCTTGCTGAAGTGTAATACTAACAGTTATGCTTAAAGAACCACACATTCCTGCTAGTATCATCTATTCTGTTATATTTGCCCTACAACCGTATTCTATCTATAGAATTGGCCTGAGCCATCATGGGGGGGTAAAAGCAACAGTCCCCGTAAGCATAAACTCCATCTAAAACAGCTGGGCTACAAGAACTGGCACTTTGTGTGTTGTTGATTCTTGATGTGAAGTTCCGTTCGACCAGATAAGACGAATCCAGCCGAAGTGTCTTAGGCTGTTGGCATCATAAAACTTTGGGGTCAACAATCATGGTATTATTTCAGGAAAGTTGCTCATCTTCTTCCATGTATGGTGTGATTTTCTGTGGACATTTTCAGGCTTCTTCAAAGCCCCTGGAAGCATGAGGTCTGTTATTTGGGGTTCCCGCCTGTGACCCTCCAGGGCGTGCTGATTTCATCTTCTTGGAGAGGCGTTTGTCAGGCGATGAGAAGGGGGATCTTTCCAATGGAGGTAGCATAAATTCCTGGTACCACTCTGGCAGTTCAACCGGTTCCAGATGTAACGCTTGGCAAAAATCTGGGAGATCTTCTGGCGATCGCAAAGTATGCTGTCTTCCATTGTGATTCACTAGGAGTGCGAACGGGAATCGCCATGAGTAGCGGAGATCCTTTTCTCTCAGCTTGTCGAGTAATGGTCTAAGAGCTCTGCGGTTCTTTAGAGTGATCTGAGACAGATCATGAAAGAGCATGATGGTTTCTCCATTGAAGACTATCTGATCATTCCTGCGTGCTTTACACATGATGTCTTCTTTTAAAGCAAAGCTCTGCAAACAGCATATGATGTCACGTGGTGGCATATTGTCAGGGCCTCTTGCTCTGAGTGCTCTGTGAGCTCTTACAAATTCAATGTCTGTCTCCTCTGGTCTTTCTAGCAGGCTGTTAAAAACCCTCTGTAAAGCTGGGGTTATTTGATCAGCCTCCACAGTCTCTGGGATCCCCCTCACCCTAATATTATTTCTTCTGCCCCTGTTGTCAAAGTCCTCGAGGTGTTTGTTAATCTCTATAAGTTGTTGGGACTGTGTATGAGTAACTCTGTCCAGGCGATGAAGAGCCTTATCCCTGCATTTGCCTGCATGTTCTACCGTGGCCATCTTGTCTGTGAGGATCAACATGCTGGATTTTAGATCCGTTATCGCCGCCGAAAAGGTGGCTTTTATGTCAGCTGCAAAGCCTGACATGCCGGCATATGTCAGGGGGAGGTCGGGGTGAGGGGTAATCCTACCGTTCTCCTCAGCCACAGATTGAGAGTCCTCACTGAAGTCATCCTCCGTTACATGCGGCGGCGCCATCTTGGCTCCTATCAGGCCTTCTCGTGCTGGCGGGGGATTCCGGAACAAATCCTCAATATTCCTTCCCTGGTAAGCTGCCGATGTGCGGCGGGATCTCGTGCGGGGTGTCCCTGTGTTCCTCCTGCTCATTATCGAGTGCTTTGGGTGCAAGGTGACGGGCTAAGGCTGCCTGGATGCCGGAGCTCTTGTTTCAAGCATCCATCGCTGTTGCGCGCCAAGCCACGCCCCCAAAAATATGGATTTTAACTTGTAAACTCCAAATGTCAAAAACAGGCATAGTCATGAAAGGGTTATATTGTAGGTATACAATTATTTGACCTTTGCAGAAAGAAGAGAAAACCAAAAAAAATATTTGAAAGAAATGTTAAAAAATCAGGGGGGGAGCCCTTAATCTCTGGATACAGTATGATCCTAAAGGGGGTGTTCGGGGAGAGGAGTCACTCTTCCTGAAGTCAATATATACAACTTAATGGTTGATCTTAAAATTTGACGATTTCATAGCACTTATGTATTACGTAATATACACTGATCGCTCTGATTCTGCAGTACTCTTACTTCATCGTTTATACTGTTTTGTCATATAAACATTTATGTACGCTCAATTTTCTTTGTGAAAAAGCAATAAAAAAACATTTGGTGCCACACTCAGCTAACAGTTACTACCTTGTTCTCTTCCCATACATATTGTTATGTGCTATGCAAAATATAATTTACTATTTAAATTATATTGAATGCATTGAGGTTTAGGGGATTTTGTTATGCACAATTGAGTAGTCTAGTAACTTAGCTGTTTGATCGGTAAGAAAAAAAAAATTCTCGACACCACCTGGTGCATGTTTGATCAAACAGATAGAGATAGCATGTGGTGGCTAGTCAGTTTTATTTACTAGGCTGTTTAAAACATAGTATTCTCTGCTGGATCTCAAAAATCAAATGAACCTTTCCCAGAAAATATGCATGTACCAATCTACAAGGACGTACGAAACAGCCTCTCTACCTCTAACTGAAGTAATAAACGCAACGACACAAGCCAGGTAGGTGAAGATGTATCGCTCTGATTGAAGATGTCAAAACGTTTGTCTGTACAGTCAGCATATTTGAAGCCCCTCGTATAAAAATGTATTGATGCATTCGTTGAAGCGCCTTGCTTGAGAGTGGTAAGTATGTTATTCTATTCTTAGCTGGATATGGTTCAGCCACGCTCTGAGCTGAATAGAGAGTAGTTCTTTATTGAGATAACACAACTCACGCAACTCCTAGACTGTCTGGGATAAAGTGATGACTTCAAGAAGATATTGATTGATAAAGGACTGACTGAAAAACTGGAGAAAGGAACCAGCATGAGGGCAGTGGGTAGAGATTGACCATATCTGTTCAAAGAGTAATTTCACAAGAAAATAGATGATGGAAGAAAGAGATTCTAGGTAAAAATAGATTAGAATAGTGTCTCTGCACTTCCAGGTGAAGTCATTCAATGTAGCTTCTCTACAGTCTGCAATATCATGCTATATTAATCAGGAACAGAGTTTTAACCCTTTAAAAACATATTAATAGTGCTATCAGTAATATAAATATTAGCTACTGAAAGAGTAGTAGTAGTGATGACGCAGTGCTCAATTTAAAGCCTACCTCAAGCCAGCATTTTCTTATTTTAGTTTTGGACAATGTGGAGAAAGGGTTTAAATTTCTACTAACTTTTTGTTTTTGTCTGTGACTTTATTGGGGAGATTTGTCCTCACTTACTGTCCTTGTGATATATGTAAAAGAAAAGGGGTGTAGTTACCACAGGACAGAGATGGCAGAGATGGCAATAAAAACATTAAGTAACTCAAGTTCTAACTTTTCCTCCATCTAAAGAAAAAAAAATGTTTTCCTTTTCTGTTTTTCTGTGAGAAATTTTTCATTGTTTCCTGTTCTGCTAAAAACAGAGGGTGAATCTATTAATGTAGTCTATAAAAAAACCTTCATCATTCTATCCAAAAGAAAATGAAAAGTTTTGACTAGAGTTGGGTTTTAAGGTACATAAGTAATAATAAGAAAATTGCAGTTGCTGACTTTTTCTGGCTGACATTTATATCCTTTAACTTCTTTGTTTAGATGAATTACTGACACACAGAAAAAAACAGTAGTTGAGATTCTGACAATGGCTATAAGTTAATTAAACTTAAAGCTGAACTGTAGCATACACATATAATGCCCTCCTTTGATACCCCCTCCCTCCCCCCATCAACATGCAATGCACATTTTCATCTAATTAGTGTTTTTTTTTAATACCTATTTTTGAGACCCAGTGATTTCATTACTGGGGCTATCTGTTGCTCTTTGCTCCAAGTGTAGTGGGAGGGGCCAGAAAGCAGAACACATCCCTGAATCCCTTTAGACAAGCCTACTGCTCCCTGCAGGCCATTAAGTGGTGCAGACTTTATTGTTGCAGTCTGTTGATTGATTGACAGGCACATCTAAAGGGTTACTGGGGATGGGTACTTTCATATAATGCTCATGAAAAAAAAATAATGACGGCAAAGAAAGCTAACAGTTGTGGGAGGGGGCCCACCAGAGAAGTCATTCAGACAAGAAATAAAAGCGGGGTCAGGATAGCTGCTACACCTTCAATGGGTTACATTGTGGAGAATCAAGTTCGTAGGGAACAGTAGAGTAGAGAATAATCATTTTCAACACAGAAAAGGATTTGCTACAAGTGTGGGAATAATAATATTAAGAAGAAGAATACGTAGAAAAAAATGAGACAGCGTATAATATAACCTGATATAATCAATTAAACTGAATGATAATTTAAAATCTTCCAGCCCAAAGGCAATCAGGAGTCTATGATTGTATTCTAGGACTCAGATGTTATACTTTGAAGCATGATAAGCCTGATTCCTGTAGGGACTCATTCACTTCGCTGGCAGAGTAGTGGTGAAAACAGGTGATTGATTTGTATTTTTAAGTGGATCCTTTGTGGAACACTTTTCAGAACTGTATAAAAAAAACAGCCCCCATCCATGTGAATGAGGCCTAAATGGGCCATTAGCAGTATCATGTTATTTTTGTTGTTGTTTTAAAGGAAACTTGGCATAAGAAAAATATGCAGACTGTCATTGCTGACCTCTTTGTGTAGAAGCGTGCTATGCTGATCCAATGGCTACAGATTTTTCTGAGTCATTGACCCATAACAGGTACAGTACTTGGCAGTGATGGCTTCTTGAGCATGGATCTTCAGGCATTATTTGATGCAGAGACTCAAATAAGGCAGCCCTCTGGCTTTTAAAAAAACAGCCGGCCTTTTTTTTAAAACAAGGTACTGTATAAGGTGTTGAAGAAGGGAAAATGCCAAGGAAGCTGTAAGAATTATTGTTAAAAATATTAGTTTATTATCCAATGTGTTTAAGGATCTCTAGATCCCTAATCATCAACTCTTTAACCCCTTTACGCCACAGTAACTCATGTGTGCGACAGCAAAAAGCTGGGCTTTAATGCTCACATGCTGTAGATATGCATTGCATATGAGAAAACATAGCAGGACCAGCTTCTGATTGTGTGACCATTGTGACAGCCAATCTGTCAGGAAAGGTTTCACCTGCTGGTGGCACTGTCAGATTTTTGGGCCGCAGTACTGGTGTCCACCACTGGGTGTCTCCCAACAGTCTGGAGCCAACATCATCTCCTGCAATCAGGAGTTACCTAAGACTGATTGCAGGAGGTGTGTATATATACCCGGCAGATGTTCAACATTTGCCTTGGTATTTTTCTTAAGCCCTGACCTGTATTCCTGAATCCTGTACCTTGTGACCTGTATTCCTGAATCCTGTTCCTTGTGTCCTGTGTTCCTGGACCCTGCATCCATCCCTGGACCCCTGTCTTGCAGACTTATCCCTTCCTCCAGTTGTCCCCTCCCTGTCCCGTCCTGATCCCTGTTCTATCTGAATGATCTCTCGTGTATGACCCTGGCTTGATTACCTTAATGATTATATCTTACTCCTGTATTCACATTTGGTTTAGAGAGTTATTATTGTGTCTCACCATGGTTGTTTGCTTTATTGTTTATGACTTATCCTTGTAATAAATCTTACTATTATTACCTTACATGTGTTTTGGTCTTTCCTATTGCAGTCGTCACATTTCTGGTCGCACCGGTTTATGACATAATACCAAGGCCAATCCTGACCAGAAGTGGCTAGTAAGGGAAGCCATTGTGGTTCTGTTTTGGCTAACATGCATCCAGAGGAAGTTACTTATTATTCTCTGCTGGTGACAGAGGATGGGGAATACTGATATTGAAAAAGTGTGCCAATGACCAGCTACTAGAGTGTATCCGACTGGCCCATTCTCTAGTTGATCAGGGCAGTATGTTGTTTGAAAACATTCAGCTTTTGATTCCGGTGTGTACAGAGCTAGCTTTGTCCAATTATCCTAAAGGCAATGATGATCTTTCTCCCCCCTTCAGTATGGCTCAGGTAGAATCATTAGTGTGGCTTTTTGGAGGATGACTCTGCATATTTCTTTGAGCACTATTCAGTATGTTCCCAACCAGTGCTAGTGGAATGTGTTAACGCAGTGCTGTCTCTTGTCAGACAGGCAGCATGTAAACTGAATTTGGTTCAGCCATTACTACAAGCATGGTCAGATATATTGCACTCAGCCTCAGTCAGCTTGCAACAACCCATTCCTCTCCATCACCCACGGCAACCCCAGTATCTGTACCATATATACCCTGCTACCAACTAAGTATCAGTATCCTGTTTCCACTTGCTGCATCTATCCTGCCTTTAATCCATCTGTCTCTTCTCTGCTGCCTGCAACAATCCCACAAATATTCTCCCCAGCCACTGCTCCCTCTTCCTTACTGTATGTCAGCTCTTCTCTTCAATCAGCTGCATCCCCTACTTACAGCCCTGCAGTCACTTACAGAACTTCAGTGGCTAAACCAAAGAAGAAATGGAAGTTTTTCCCAACCCATAATAGCCAATCTGCTCTAGTCTGCTTCCACACCAACTGATCTGCTCCAGTCTGCTTCCACACCAGCTGATCTGCTCCAGCCTGCTTCCACACCGGTCGATCTGCTCCAGCCTGCCTCCATGCCAGCTGATCTGCTCCAGTCTGCTTTCATGCCAGCCGATCTGCTCCAGCATGCTTCTACACCAGCCGATCTACTCCAGCCTGCCTCCACATCAGCTGATCTGCTGCAACCTGCTTTCACACCAGCCGATCTGCCCCAGCCTGCTTCCACACCAGCCGATCTGCCCCAGACTGCCTTCATGCCAGCCGATATGCTCCAGCCTGCCTCCATGCCAGACAATCTGCTCCAGTCTGCCTCCATGACAGCCGATCTACTCCAGTCTGCCTCCATGCCAGCCGATCTCCTCCACATGCCAGCCGATCTGCTCCAGTCTGCTCCCCATGTCAGTCCATCTGCTCCAGTCTGCCCCCATGCCAGCCTATCTGCTCCAGTCTGCCTCCATGCCTGCTGATCTGCTCCAGTCTGCTTCCATGCCAGCCGATCTGCTCCAGTCTGCCTCAATGCCTGCTGATCTGCTCCAGTCTGCCTCCACGCCAGCTGATCCACTCCAACCTGCCTCCATGATTGCCAATGGGATCAGGCTAGCCTCTAATGGTCCTGAACCTGATGACCCACCTAACCCTGCCAACCTTCTGCCTGCTGTCTGGCCTGATGCTCCAGTATTTGCTGGTCAGCCTGATGCTCCAGTGCCCATGTTCCAGCCTATACTATTCTGTTATTTTCCATTTTTTTCTATTCTATTCTTTTCTTATGTATTCAAATTCAAATTTATTCTATTTGAAATTCAAATTTCAGAAGATGGTTATATTCTCTTGTTGTTATTCTATTCTATTCTCTTTGTGGCTTTTATATTCTAGTCTATTCTATTCTTTT